>RSEE01000008.1:0-600000 GCA_003971905.1 Moniliella sp. 'wahieum'
TAACCCTAACCCTAACCCTAACCCTAACCCTAAGGGAGGTAGGTTGACCAAGACATGGGTGGGTGGAAGATTGGAAGATTGGAAGAGTGTAAGAGTGGAAGGCTCAGGGCTGAGCGTCAAGAGGATTGTAACTCTGTAAGACCGGAGGAACCCAAGGGATGGGTGAAGAACCTCTGGAAATGTAGAGCAATGCAATCGCGATGGTGGTGGTTCAGGTCTAAGCCTTGTGCCACACCTAGAGACAGGGGTTCAGACAAGCCTGAGTATACACGTGGAGGCTTCGGAGGACAAATCAGGGGTGAAGGGTGATGAGGCGCCTTGGCCTAAGTACGGGACCACGGGTCCCAACATCAATGAATGAGCGACCATACCCGCTGTCGCGTCTGGCTGCAGCAACATAGCGCAACGGACGCAAACAAAGAGAACATGGAGCGGAGGTCCTAATGGGCCTGACGCGGCGTCAGCGCGTGAGGCCTGAGGATGGACTCTAGGAACCTCGGCCAAACGCACGATCCGTAGGCTGCAGCGTGCTGAAATGTGAATGCGGCTGGACGGCCAGAACTGTAGAAGACCAACAGAGAGCAGGCAGTTGGTGGTGTATTGCATGGCACATGGACTACACAGGCAAGAGGATATTCCTGCCCGGAGAATATCGGAAGGAAGGCACCGGAAGGATCCGGGCCTGGGCTACCGGCGTCACTAGTCACTACACCAGTGTGGCGCTACAAAACCGGTTGGTGTGGATAGTATGGATGGAGGTGCGCGGTATACAGCCGGTGGGGCTAGTGTTGGGGGGCGGATGGACGCCGCCCTGCCTCGCATTGCTGGGCAGGGATGTGGGTGTGGGGCGAACCAATACCGGGTATGTGGGGTGTGCAAGGGTGCACATCCTCTGGCGTGTACATAATGTCCATCCGCCACCATGCACAACCCGCTAAATACCGTTGACGGTGGGGACGATAGCTGGACGAGGGACCAGCGACGTGGGGGGGGGCAGTGAAGCTAGTGACTGGACTAGTGACGCGTGATGCGTGACGGTGACTCGCATCGCACCTCTCCTGGATTCTTGCTGATCGATGATCGATGATCGTCGTCATGATGAAAGCGGCCTTTACCGCTCCGGCGTGAGGGGGCGTGAGGGGCGTGAGGGGCGTGAGGCATTTACTTGGTAAAATAGTTCACTGTGCCTGAGGGGCGTGAGATCGAGACGCGCTGCCCTCTGCCAGCACACGAGGCGTTGTGCCCCACTGGAGAACTGACCCTGGCCTGGCTCTTTTCCCCTCCGCGGCGGCTCCACATGCATTTGCAGGGCACTCCATGCGTGCGCAGGATGGCTCTGACGCGCGTTCCGAGAGGCATGGGATGCAGGCAGGCAGACACCATCTCGGTGGTGGGTGTTTGTACGTGGGCTGGACGCTGGCGGCATGCTGCGTTGGATGGTGTGGGACAGGTGAGCGTTGCGGATAGCGAGAGGAACAGACGGGACGTTGAACGTTGAGAGCGTGTCTGGGTGTGAGAGGGGCCGATCAGACGGAGTGGGTTTGAAATGTGGGTGGGCCTCAAAGCCAAGGCGAGCGCTTTCAGCATTGGGGTTTGTGCGGGTGTGTGGGACATTGCCACCAGCCGCATGCTTCAGCGCTTGCCGACGGCCTGAGACTCTTGAGGCGGTATCGATTATCGATTGTGTCTACGAGCCAGCGCCTGCCTGCCGATCCTTCGCCTGGCCAGGGAAGCAATATTAAGCACGTACGGCCAACCCTACCAGGCGGCGGGCAGGGGGGCACTGGACTGGGCGCAGCCAGCGTGGGTTGTGCATGCTTGGGTTGCCCCGCAGCAGCCGCGGGGACGCAACGCACGGGGGGAAGGGGGCGGGGCGGACAGCGGCGCCAGCGGGGCAAGCCATCGGCCACGGGCCCCGTGTCGCTGCTTTGTGGGTAAAGCCACCGCCAGCAGCCACCCCGCTGCCCCACGGTTATATAGCAACGCCCCATTGAATGCGCACTCGCTGCGTCCACAGCCCAGCCCTACCCGCACTGGCACTCCTCCCTCCGCCGCATCCATCCCACTCTCAACCCCACCACCACCACCACCACCCACTCGCACCCCTGTCAACCCCCCCAAACCACACTCCCTGACGCAACATGCCCGTGCGCCACCACCATTCTGCCACCGTCGAGGGCGGCGGCCCCGCCCAGCCGGGCGAGACACGCGTCCGCCGCGCCTTCTGCAGCCCCGACAAGCTGGTTGAGGGCCCCAACGACCAGGTCAAGACCATGGCGGATGTCCTCACCTACGCGGCCAAGACCTATGGCGACAAGCGCGCTGTCGGCTGGCGAGAGATCATTCAAATCCACACGGAAAAAAAGAAGTCACCAAGACTGTGGGTGGCAAGGAGGTCAAGGGTGTGTGCATGTTCCCTGTGTAGTGTTTTATGCTGGATTCGGGGTGGTGGACCGGTACTGATCTGGATTGGCTGTGGTGCTACGCAGAGACCAAGAAGTGGCAGTACTATGAGCTGTCCGGGTACCAGTACCTCTCTTACAACCAACTTCTTGAGAAGGTCAAGATTGCTAGCAACGGTCTTCGTGCGCTCGGCCTCAACGCGGACACCCACTTCAACATTTACGCCCAGACCAGGTGAGTAGCGCGCTTGCTCGCTCTTCTTTCTTTTATGTTGGCTAGGCAGTGCCAGTCCTAACTGATCTCTTGTTGCTCCTGTCCTCTTGTTCTCCATCAGTGTCAACTGGCAGATTCTTGCGCATGCCTGCACACGGCAGAGTATTGTGTTTTGTACTGCGTACGACACATTGGGCGAGGAAGGATTGACGTTTTCTCTCAATGAGCCCGAAGTACAGGGCATCTTTACCAATGGCGCGCTGCTCAAGACCCTTGCCGCCGTGGCCCCCAACACGACTCACCTCAAGTACGTCATCTATGACGGCAAAGATGAGGCGCAACAGGTGCCCAAGCTGCAGGAAATTCTTGCCGAGCGCGGTGGCAAGGTGATCACGATCGACGAGCTGTACAAGTTGGGCCAAGGGATGGCCGACGAGCCTAACACGCCCAGCCCCGCGTCGCTGGCCTGCATCATGTACACCTCGGGCAGCACGGGTACGCCCAAGGGCGTGCTGCTGACGCACAAGAACGTGGTGTCGTCGGTGGGCACAGTGTCGTTGCTGCTGGGTCCCTATTTTACTCCGGACGATACGTTGCTCGCCTACCTTCCTTTGGCGCACATTCTGGAGTTTGTGGCTGAATGCTCCTTGATCTGCAGTGGGCTCACGCTGGGGTATGGGCGAGTCAAGACCCTGACTACTGCCAGCGTGCGCAACTGCAAGGGGACCTGCAAGAGTTCCGCCCGTCACTGCTGGTGGGTGTGCCGGCGGTATTTGAGACGATCCGCAAAGGTGTGCTGGCCAAGGTCAAAGAGGGCGGTGCGGTGATGAAACGCTCGGTGTTTAACACGGCGCTCAAAGTCAAGCAGGCCAAGTTGCCCGGCTTGGCGGCGCGTAGCGGACCATATCTTTAATGTGGTGCGTGCGCAGACGGGGGCGGCGACTGCGTCTGGCCTTGTCGGGTGGCGCGGCCATGTCCAAGGAAACCCAGCAGTTCATCAACAACTGTCTCGTCACCATTGTTCAGGGGTACGGTATGACGGAATCCTCGGCCATGTGCGCGATTGCCACGCCCGAATTTAACTCGGGCTACTCGGTTGGCGTCATCTCGCCGGCCATTGAGGTGAAGCTGGTTGACGTGCCCGAGGCGGGATACAAGGCGACCAACACGCCGCCCCAGGGAGAGGTGTGGATTCGGGGCAATGCCGTGTGTTCGGGGTACTACAAGCGTCCGGACCTGACCAAGGAGACCATCACCGAAGACGGTTGGCTCATGACTGGCGATGTGGGCCAGTTTAACAAGGACGGTACCCTCTCGCTCATTGATCGCAAGAAGAACTTGGTCAAGCTCGCCGGCGGTGAGTACATTGCGATTGAGGCATTAGAATCGACGTACAAGAGCAACGAACTGGTGGCCAACATTTGCGTTGTCGCCGACTCGAACGCCAACAAGCCGATGGCGGTGGTGTACCCCAACGAAGCCAATCTGAAGGTGGCTGTGAAGGGCGGAGCGATTGCTGGTGCCCAGTCGAGCTGGGACTTGGAGCAGCTGTGTGAGAGCCAGGCCGTGAGCCAGTATGTCCTGCGCTCGTTGGGGAACACGGCCAAGGCGGCGCAATTCAAGCCACTGCAGACGCTGCAGACGGTGCTGTTGGTGCCCGACGACCTGGATATGACGGCAGCGCAAAAGATTGAGCGCAAAAAGGTCGAGGCAAAGTACAAGGCGGCCATCGCCAAGATTTACCCGTAAGGACCAGCGTACGCTGCGCTGTGCTACGCTACACTGGACCTTACTCCCTCGTGTTCAACACTTTATTCTCTCCTCTCTCCTCCTTTTTGTATCCATTCTACCATCACCCACACACTCTTTTTCACCTTTGTGCGTGCCCTAGCCTCACCGGGACCTTGTCCGCTTCTCCCCTGCTTGGGTCCTTCCCCGCCTCGTTGCGTGTGGTAGCATACATTTACATTGTCACGGCGGCCCGCTTCGGCCGACATGTCGTGACCTGGTCGTGCTTTCCTTTGCTCTCCATCGACCCTCTCCTTCCTCTTCGATGGTCTGGCCATGGCCATGGCGTTGGCATTGGCTTTGACTGGCGACGAGGACCGAAGAGGCCTTGTACACATTTTTACGGGGAACTGAACGTGCCCCTGATACAGTGTGTAGAAGTAACGCTTCTAACGTTGGAATGATATACCCCAGCACTCGTTGCCCTGGAGCGATCATCGATCACCTCGATCTCCCCCGACTGAGGGGGGGGATGCACCTACATGTAGCACGCGACCCAACCATCTTAACTGCCCCCCTCGGGTTCTCGACGTAGCGGAGAGGGAGCTGGAGCAGCGAAGCACGAACGCAGTGCAAGTAGACACAGCGCCCTGCTCACCGCTTCCTCACCGCGCCTCACCAATGGGTCTCGACGACCGCGCATACATGCACTCCGAAACGTGCGCGGGCTAGGTGCCCTCCGAGCCTCAGGGGCCTCAGGTAAGCGTGATGGGTCAGGTGGTGCGGGCTGCTCCTGGTCTGTACTGGTCGGGAAAGAGCCTCGCCCAATCTCTCTGCCTGCTCACTATGACCATGCCCAAGGTCAAGTGCCCCCCTCCCCCCTAGCTAGACCTACCACTGCATGTTGCGTAGCTCACGGCCAGACGGATGTATCATTTCGTCTTCCTCCCCTTGCCGCAGCGCAAGCAAGAGAAGAGGTCCGGCCCCACCCCCTGCAAGCCCGAGAGTGGGACAAGAGATGCATACGACAATGACGACAAGCGGTGGAGTACAGTGGGTGACAGTTGGTGACAGTTCTTGACAGTTGGCGGTTGGAGTGGATTGGACTGGATGGAAGGGACTGGATTGGAGTGGATTGGATTGGGTTGGATTGGGGGTTGGATTGGATTGGATTGGATTGGATTGGATTGGATTGGATTGGATTGGATTGGATTGGATTGGATCGGATTGGATTGGATTGGATTGGATTGGATTGACCTCCCCCGCGCGCCACACCCCTCACGCGCACCCGCCAGTAAGGGGAAATGCCCACGACCACGTTCGTTCCCTTTTCCCTTTTCCCTTTTGCGTTTTGCGTATTCAGTTTTCAGTTTTGGGCCGGGGCCCATGTCGAGGTGCCATGGCGGGCCAAGATGGGAGGCGAAGCATGGCTTTCGACTTGCGGCTTGCGGCTGCGGCTAGCGGCGTACGGCGTACGGATTCCGGCCTACGCTTCGTTCGCCGCGACCGGTTCGATTGACGGGCGGCCTCGCCCGGGCGCACCGAGACTTTCGGGCACAAGAGCGGCGTGCGCGTGCCCGTAAGCGTGCGAATGGGTAGGAACGTACACTTGCGCTTGCGCATGAAGCTGCGTGGGAGGGGGGCGGAAGCAACAGGCCCCGGGACCGATACGGGGGTAGAGGCGTGTGCGTTTTGTGCATGTGCGTGTGTTTGGGATTGGGTTTGGGTTTGGGCTTGAGCTTGTGCCTGTGCCTGTGCTTGAGTTTGGGCATGAGGTTGCGCTTGCGATGGCACCAAGGCCGGTGCGTGCGGCGGGGCATGCGGCGGGGCGTGCGGCGGGACATGGCCATAAGGATAGACCGAATAAAACGGCGTAGGAGAGAAGTACTGTCCGGGAGGCATGTACGGCGTGTACATCATGGGCATCGAAGCGGCGGGCACGTGCGTGCCCGATGCGACGGCAGGGAGAGCCGGGTGGGCTGCCGCTCCCTGACCCGCACCAGTGAAGCTGCGACGAGAGGCGGGCGGGCGCGGGGTACCGGATGGTCCGGACCACGAAGGTCGGGTGGACAGGAAGCGCCTTTTTCCATTTGCTGGAGCGAGGCTGGGGTGATGGGATGTAGTGCCCCTGGACTGGTCAGGAGCGATTTGGGCGCGCCAAGCCAGGGAGCCCCTTGGTCCTCGGGAAGTATCGGGTTGCGTTCTTTCCCCCAGCCCATCTTGAGCGTCGAGCCACGCAGGCTCGCTTGGGATTTCCGAAGCTGGACAATCGCTTGGGCTGCCAGTTGGTGGCTTGTGAGACGGAGAAAGGCCCAATGATGATCCTGCTGCAACCGCACGTCCGTCACGAGCGGTGGACGAGGACGCTCTTCGCCCCCTTCTCCCTTGGGTGGAGACGCATCTTCATCTTCGTCCCCCCTCCAGCGCGGCCTGGCTCACGAGGGCGACAATCTCCTCCTTGTGGGCTTGCTCGGGCAAGTTTCCCACATAGATCGTCACCGTTGACGACGGAGCCGCAGCGAGCACCAGCGCAAGGTCCGTGCCCCCTCGAGTGTGGGCTTGGAGCGTCGGCTCGTCATGCGGTCCCGCTGAGGCGGGCCGAGCGGAGGAACCGAGTGCGAGGTCAATCCCAAGGCGGAGGTAGAAATGGCTACTGTCTCTTCCGTTGAAGGCGACATGGCAGAACCAGGCGACGACCCCGATTCGGCCGCGTCCAGCGTAGAGTCGGTAGGGGAGAGACTGGGCGGCACGAGCGAAGGGTCACTGGCCGCTTCCGACTGAACGGGCAACAGGGCCTTGGGCGCCAAAGGCGACAACTCGGACGGTACCGCGTCCCCGGCAGAAAGAGGGACGCGGTAGAGGGGAGAGGTATAGGAGTTCATCGGCACACGGGCAAAGGACGCTTGCATCGCAACTTGGTGCTGAACACTTTCGTAGCTCGCCGCACTGGTTGTGTTCATGCCCACGCCTGAGTTCGAGGGAGCAGACTCGATAGATAACAACGAGGCACTCGGCCTGCGCATCAACTGTGTTTGTCCCGGTGGGGAGTGTGTGTGGGCGGAATCTCGTCGATCCAGGCCTGGCGTAGAAGCAGTCGCGCCAGAGGCAGAAGGTGTTGTGGACGGTTCACCATCCTGTGATACAGGTGACGATTTGGGGGGCTCTGCTGGGTCCTGGTCCAAGGCAGCTGGCTGCCCGGGAAGAGGCGCATGATTCTCCAACCCCTGGAAAGCGGTGGACCGTTTGCTGCGGGGGACAGCCCAGTTCAGACGGAGCGGACGCCCATGCAGTGGTTCGCCCGTATACTGCTGAATACATTGTTCTGCCTCAGCCCGGTCGGAGAGCGTGGCAAATCCAAACCCGCGACTGCGGTTGTTCAAATAATCCCATTTGACCCGCACATCCACCAAGGAGGACAGTCGCGGAGCAAAGTAGGCGCGCAAAATTGCATCTGTCACGTCCGAGGCCAAATCGCCAATGAAGACCGTGTGCAGGGTCACGTCACTGGCAGTGTCGAACGATCGACGGGACGTGGCGGGCTCGTTGGCGGAGGGCAAGGGAAGGAGGGTTCCCGTCGACCTGATCGCGCTGGGGGGTGCACGGCGAATGACAGGGCGCCGTGGGGTGGGTTGGAGGGTGCGGCGGCGATCGAGCTGGCCGTGCTCGCACGCCGAATGGGTGTGAGGGAAGGGAGGGAATGGTGATGCTGGGGGGGTGGTGGTGGCTGGGCAGAGGCATACGACCGTGGATGAGGAAGCGCAGCCAACTGGTGGGGGGCTGCACTGGCTAGGGGCATGGGCAGGCTGGGGGGGGCAAACTGGACATGCGTTGTAGGCGGCATAGCTCCATACGGCAGAGGGGGGGGGGAGGAAGTACAAGCCCGGTTGAGACGGCGGCGGGGGCGGGGCAGAGGGGTAGTAGAGGTGGGGCGGGCCAGTGCGTGCGGGGTGGGCGGGGCAGCGGACGAGGTGCTGATGGTGGTGGCGGGGGGAGGCGCGCTGGGTGGCGGCGGCGGGATGCCTGGCGGGGCGGCGGTGGGGGAGGCGCTGGGGCTGGTTGAGGGTGGGGGATGGTGGGGGGCAGGCGAGACGCCGAGGGGCAGTTCCATGAGCATGGATCCATGCAAGCGCTGGACAGCCTGCGCCGCTGCGTCCGAGTCGGCGAAGGTGACAAAGGCGTAGCGGGCACGCGACGGCGAGGACTCGACGAGGCGCACACTGCGCACGTCGCCGGCGCGGCTGAAGACGCTGGCGAGGGCGTCGTCAGTGACTGTGGAGGCCAAGTTGGTGACGTGCACGACCGAGGCAGAGTCGTCGTGCGCCATGGCGGGCAGCGGGGCGGGGGGGCAGAGGAGTATGGCGGACTAGGGGGGTGGGATGCGCATCAGCTGGGGTGGGGTGAGGGGGCGCTGAGGGCGGCGGTGGCACAGGGCGGCACAGCACGGCACAGCACAGCGGCGGGGGAGAGGCGCTATGGAGGGAGGAGGAGGAGAGAGGAGGAGGAGGAGGAGGAGGAGGAGGAGGCGACGGAGAAGAGGCAGAAAAAACGATCAAGACGAGAGAGTGGGTGGTGGTGGGTGGTGTGGTGTGGTGTTGTGGGGCAGGGCCGGGCAGGGCAGGGCACACCAGAGTGTCGGAGAAGTATACGCAGCCTGCGCTGAGGGGAGTGGGGCGGGCGGCATGGGCAGCTGCAGGCTGCATGCACGCTGGGCGGTGCCCGACAGCCGGTGGCGGGGCGCTAGTATGCATGCCCAGCGGCAGGGGGGCAGCACCCAGCACCCAGCACCCAGCACCCAGCAGAGCGCCCCTGTCCGAGAGATGCAGCAGGCTGGCCGTGTCCACCAAGCGAGCGCACGCGGCAGCGCAGTGTGCTCGCTGTCAGGTGGGCTGTGCGCCGAGCAGACGGCGGCCGTGCGCGGGGGCCGATGCGGCACGCGAGCTAGTGCGCACAGTGGCCCCGTGCGGCTGTCTGCCGTGCACCCTCCCGACGCCCGACGCCCGACGGGGTATTATTGTCTGGTATTGCCTGGCATTGCGACATGGAGTGCTAGCGAGCGCAGAAGCTTAGCCTAGCTTAGCTCAGCGCAGAGCAGCCTTGCGCCGCGCCCTTCTCCGCTCCCTCCGCCTGCTTCCAGCCCTGTTCCAGTCCTCCCTGCGCAATGTGCTTGAGCTTCAAACTTGAGGCCAGGAGGCCTTCCCGCTCAGATGCCGCTCACCAACGCACCGGCACTCACCTCGGGCCCTGGCCCCACGCTTCTGGCGTATGTTCAAGTTGGGCAGCGCTCAGGCAGACCCGGGCTGAGTTGAGTGCTGTCTGGCTGGTACTTGGCTCTTAACGTTTAAGGTTTAACGTTAAACGTTTAACGTTGAACCC
Source organism: Moniliella sp. 'wahieum' (assembly GCA_003971905.1). Taxonomy (NCBI): domain Eukaryota; kingdom Fungi; phylum Basidiomycota; class Moniliellomycetes; order Moniliellales; family Moniliellaceae; genus Moniliella; species Moniliella sp. 'wahieum'. Next base: position 9,718 of record RSEE01000008.1, read on the forward strand.
AGTTGCTTCCAAGCTTCGTCCCCGGTCCCCCCAGTCGCAGCCGTGTCGCAGGCCTGTCGCAGCCTTTTGCCACCCCGGCCGTCGTCATCGATCAGATGGATCATCGATCATCGATCATCCCAGCTCCCAACGTCCAACGCCCGAATGCGGCCAATGCGGCGCTGCATTGGCGCTGCTCACCACCTGATCACCGTTCGCCGCGTTCACCGATCAGCAGCCACTCGATCATCGATCCCTGGCATGCCACATTTCAAAGACGCTGGGACCAACGTACGTACGTACCTGCTGGCTGCGCCCGACCGCATGCGCCTGCCCCCGCCATCTGTTGGATGGGGCAATGATTAATGCTGCAGATGTCTCCTGCATCCAGTCTGCATGCCCCTGGCAGGTTGTGCGTGGCCAGGGTACAGTATACCCTGTCCGTCTCTTCTCTGCCCCACCCCACCGCATCCAGGGCCAGAACTCAAACTGACATGTCAGATGTCAGATGTCCCTGTCCTGCCGGTGGTGCGCTGGTGGCCACTGAGCGCATGGCCGTTGTGAACGTTAATTGGTGTTGATAAGCACCCCCAACTTGCTGTGATATGCCCCCCCCCTGCATCCATTTTTATGCATTGCACCCTTGCTTTCCTCCCTCTCTCCGTCGTATCAGCTGGGGGTGCCTGGCGCCGACCAATGGGCACTCCTGCTATCCCCCTCTCTTCCCCGCGCGAGTTCGACAGCCTCACCCTGACGAACCCCCCTTCTCCATTTCAATGCATGTCGTTGTGCGCCACGTTGCCCCCACGGCACGGTGTGTGTGGGCTGAAGAAGCAAGGCCTAGCCATGACGGACCAGGACCATGTGGCCAGCATTCTCCACCGTCTGACTCGTGACTTTCCATGCAGCCGAGATCAGGAGAGTGAGCTCGGGTCGTCTCCAGCCGGCGGCTCTCACCCTGTCAAAGCGTCTGCAAGACGATCCTAGTGTCACATCGCACGATCTGTTCGTGACCATGACCCATCCTACTACTCTGTTCCATACGCCGTTGGGGGAGGAGGAATTCCCCGGGGCCCACAACCAAGTCAGCCGCACAGCAGCCGCTGTACCTCGGTCAACCGGGGAGGCCGCACAAACCACGCAACGCCAGATTCTAATACTAGGCCAAACGAGTCCAACGGCAGCGATGTTCGTCGTTCGTCGTTCATCGTTCCCATCGTCAGGATCAAAGACCAATTTCTTGGGTGGCCGCTGTAAACTTGCACAACATTCAACATGCGAATGAGCGCGCACCATCTGCTTTTTTGCACCAGTATGTACATCGCGTATCCAATGATGGTATCAACACTATAGAATAGTGTGTGTGGCGGGGCAGGGCGCATGTTTCTCTTCACTCTGTATGTTCCTGCCGACATGACTATGTTGCTTCCACCGGATACCAAAAAAGGAACGAATCAGGTAGCGTTCGTTTACATAAACGAGTCGTCCGAGAGCCCCTCATCGTCTGTTGGGTCATCGTCAGTACACCATCTCTTGCCCGGAAAGCAAGACAGGCAAGGCACACACAGTTGGTGATATCGATCCCGTCCTTTGCACTGGCCGTGCTCAAGTTCTTGGGCTTGGGCTTCTTCTGACCACCCGTCTTCTTGGCTTCCTTCTCAGCCGGGCCTTCTTCTCCGCCAGGTCGCGCAGCTTGGTCGCCGTCAGACGCATGTCCGTGTCCCGCATCTTGTCCGCCACAAGGAGGGTGAGGGCAGGACCAAAGAACTTATCGAACCCGGTCCGACCCGCATAACCCGAGATCACCTTGGTATAAATGTCTTGCGCCAACTTGTCCCAGTCGCCCTTGGTCACCGGCTTGGCACTCGTCAGCGCCGCCAGGCCCGCATCCGACGTCGTATCCTGCACACTCGTCTGGCCCAGAAGCGCAGCCGCATTGTCCAAGTCCGACTGGAGTTGCATCTCCTTGTCGCGCTTCTTCTTTTCCATAAGGTCCTCTTCCTCTTCCGACTCATCCGTCTACCCCCGCCTCCCGCGTTAGTCGTCACTCGCCTTTTAATCCAACGCAATGCCTAGGAACGTACGTCAAGACCCAGCTCCGCACGACGGCGCTCCTCCGCCTCCTTCTCAGCCAGTTTCTTCTTCAGGTTGCCCTTCTTCTTGGGCGGGGCAAGGACCGGTTGGGGCTTCGGCGCCTCGTCCTCCTCTTCCCAGTCGTCCTGATAAGAGAAGGGTTAGGGGTTGGGTTCGCTGCGAAGGAGAAAACGGGTGCGAGGTGGCGGGTGACGAGACATACCTTCAGGTCATCTTCCTCGTCGTCAAACGTGCGGCGGCCATAGACCGATGCAACAGGCGCTTTGGGCTTGGGGGGCGCGGGCATAGCCTTCTTCTCGTCGCCCGAGGAGGCATCTGGATTGGATGGGCGAAAGCGCTCAGGTCAGATGAGATGGGATGGGATGGGATGGGGTGGGATACTCGGGCAGATTCGGGGTGGCGGCAGCCTGGACAACACCCCAGTCACTCAGGTCGGACATGTTCGCTAGCTCGATGGAGGTGGTGGTGAAACGTACGGAACGAGGGGAGGCGCGCGGCCGAGGGCCCCAAGCTCAGGCTCAAGCTTCACGGCTGGCTCAAAGGCGCTGCTGCCTCATGAGCGCATGAGCGCAAGAGCAGACAAGCCGAGGCGGAATTATGAAAAAAACCAGGGCCTGCACGGGGCCAGTGTCTATTCCGCTGCGGTGGACGAGGCGCTGCGTCACGCGTCATCCTTTCATTGCATCACTGAGTGAGGGGCCCAGGCCGCTGATCGATCGCTGAGCCACGGATCAAAGTGGTTAGCCCTGGCGCGGACTGGAGATGGATGGTCGATGGAGGGCGGCGAGCATCATCGGCAGCTTGCCCAGACAACACTTGCGCGTGCTGCCTATCCTCTGTCCCCACGTGCACTTGTGTGTCTGCCGCTGCCTGGCCCAACATGCGTAAGAAGCTGGTGCTCATGGGGCGCTCTGGGTGCGGGAAGACGTCGATGCGCAGCGTGATCTTTTCTGGCTACCGTCCCAACGACACTGCCCGGCTCGGTACCACCGTCGGCCTCGAACATACTCACATCAACTTTCTTACCAGTCTCAAGCTCAATCTGTGGGACTGTGGCGGGCAGGACAGCTACATTGAGCTGGCTCAACCGAAAAGCAGATGAGATCTTCACGGGAGTGCAATTGCTTGTCTATGTGTACGACGTGCGCGGGGATCAATTCGAGATGTCTCTGGATGAGAACTACTTCCGGTAGGTGCAGTGACGTTGCGACGTTTTGGTCCCGATCTTCCAGGTGCCAAGGACTAACGATCTGGGGCAGAGATTGCGTCAACGTACTGCAGCGTTTGTCCCCTGGCACACCAGTCATCTGTCTGCTGCACAAGATGGACCTGATTCGGGAGGAGGACCAGAACGAGGTGTTTGAAAGTGTCAAGGCGCGCCTTGAGGGGCGAGGCGATCCTCGACTGAAAGGCCGCTTTGAGTCCCCCAACGTCCGCTACTTTCCTACTAGTATCCATGATGAATCGCTTTACAAGGTATGCACCCTCCCCCCTCGCTCTACCCTTGACACCGGTCCGGCTGACAACGCCTCGACCAGGCTTGGTCGCGCATCATGCGTACCCTGATCCCCGAGTACGTTGAGGCCCTCGAGTACCGATTGTCGAACCTAGCCCGCGGCTGCTCTGCCGCCGAAGTAGTGCTTCTGGAATACTCGACCTTACTTTTGATCGCTCGCAGCACGGCGCATGAGGATGTGCAACGGGGAGAGCAAGAGGAAGGGCGGTCACCGAGCGGGTCCAACGGCGCGCGGTCGAGCACCAGCTCGCCGTATGACTCGGATTCATCAGGATTGGACGATGATTCGACCCCACACAGCATGGGGAGCATCAGCAGCAGCTCGGACAACGCCTTTTCCGACTCGGGGCTTTTCCAACGGCATTCTCAGCCCCAATCGATTCGAGACAATTACGACTATGGTCAAAAAGCTGCGCGAGGTGACACGGTGCGTCTGCTTCCCAAACCTCGACCCCCCCCCCCGTTTGGTACTTTGCTTGAGGCCACTTACTTACCAAGCACCTGCCCAACCAACCCATTGTGAGATACAGGAGGCAGCAGTCCAACTTTGCTGGATTCGAGATTCGGACAGGCGCATTTACCGCGTACATGGACCAGCTCACCCGCCACATGATCATACTCGTCGTGGTGGCTGATCCCAGTATCGGTACGTTGTGCTATTGGCATGGAGGTGGAAGAATAGGTGCGGACTTGGCGGGGTGGGCGCTGACCATACCATTGTTGTCCGTTGGTAGAGTTGCCTGCGATCAAGATCAACGTCGACATGTCCCGAGCCGAGTTCAGGAGGCAAGAGGACGAGAGCTTGACGTAGACAGCAGGCTGCCGGAGGTTCCCTCCAGGCGGCTTGCGCCAATAAAATCTCATCTCCCAGAGCACCTGGCCCTGCCATTGCCATCGCCAGAGTAGGCGGTGGAAGGGCGGGAGAAGTTAGCTAACCGCAGCACGTGACGGCGTGGGCGTGGCAACCAGAACCCGCAGGGACGGAGCGCGGTGGGTGGCTGGTGATCGTGACGCGTGAGGACCAGCGGTGGTGCGTGCGCCTGCGGGAGTATGTATGTGGCGGTCGCGTGAAAGCGGCTGTGGTTGGGTCTTACATTTTCCATCGGCCCAGTGTGCGCAGTGTTTGAGTTTTCCCAACACACCAGCACCCAGCACCGCACTACCGCACCCCAGCACCCCAGCACCACTCGCACCGGGACGGAAGTGCGAGTTATAGCTACAGTTGCTGATGATCGGCACGTGTGCTTCTCTGGCGCACCCCCTGCAGGCGCGCTGCTAGGCTGGCAGATTCCAGATGACGTAACCCCCGCTATGCGTTGCCTTTCCTCCAGCCTCTGTCTTCGCCTTTGGCCCACCACCGCTTCCAGCGCCTGCGCGTCGGCCCCGCCCGCGACCCCTCGCCCTTGCCCTTGCCCTTGCCCACGATGGCCGTGCTGGACTACATCCCCGCCTCGCGCCGCGCCAACCTGTGGAACTACCGCTACAGCGGCACCGACAAGTCGCTCCTGAGCAAGCACCTGCTTGGGCCCTACTGGACCTGGCTCGTCTCCTTCTTCCCCACCTGGGTTGCGCCCAACACCCACCCTCTCCGGCTTGGTCTTGATCGCCATCAACCTCCTCACCCTCTTCTGGTACGACGCCTCGATGCAGGCTGGCACTGCGGCCCAGGAGATCAAGATCGTGTCTCTTCCCCAAGCCATCACAGAGCATGCGTCCCGCGGCGGCCTGCCTCCGGTCCGGCCTCTCTGGCCTAGCTATGGCGTGCCCAAGAGCGTCCTCACTGCTGAGCCTGCCAATGGCATCTCTTTTTCTTCCCTCCTCACTGGCAAAGGCGGGGCATTACCCGTTCCCACTTGGCTCTATCTCACGTAAGTTCATTCGCCTCTTCCTGTGTGTCATTGGCCTCACCGCTAACTTGGACAGCTTTTCGGTGGGGTTGTTCATGTACCAATCTCTCGACTCGATTGATGGAAAGCAGGCCCGGCGTACAGGCATGGCCGGCCCTTTGGGTGAAATGTTTGATCACGGTTGCGACGCGCTCAACACGACCCTGGAGTGCATTCTCTGCTGCCAGGCTCTTAATGTCGGGCGCAGCTACTGGACCATCATGTCTATGATTGCAACCTTGTCCAACTTTTATCTGACGACCTGGGAGGAATACCATACTGGCACCCTTTATCTTTCCGCGTTCAGTGGCCCGGTGGAGGGCATCCTGCTCATCTGCGCCGTCTATGCACTTACGAGTTTGTTTGGTGGCCCCGCTTTCTGGGACCGCGGACTACTGGACATCACCCAACTGTACCGCCTTGACTTTGTCCAGTCATCGCCCGCCTTGCTCCGGTTCAACTATCCGCTGAACGAACTATTCTTGGCCCTGTCAGGGGTAGGACTGTTGGTCAACGTGTTGACGAGCTATGGCAATGTGGCCGTGTCACGCAAGCACCGGGGTCTGTCGGCTGTCACGCCAGTGTTGGGCTACTGCCATTTGTGGTGCAAGTAGTGGCGGTTTCCACCTGGTTCACCGCGCAAAAGTCCCAGATCATGGCCGATCCGTACACCTTCATTCCTTTCTGCCTCTTTTGGGGCATGGCATTTGCCTACAATGTCGGTCTCATGATTGTGGCCCATGTGACGCAGGCTCCATTCCCTACTGGAACCTGATGCTGGTATGGATCTGCCTTGGGGGGCCGATGCTCGCTTCTCCCTGGTGCAGTCCTCTCCGATGACCATCCGGTACGCCATCTATGGCTCCTTGCTTTTCGCCACAGTTCTCTATCTCCATTTTGCGCATTATGTCATTACTACCATTACCACTGAATTTGGCACGGCCTGCTTCAAGGTCATCCCTCCCAAAAAGCGGCCAGACTCGCCCGCGAATGCTAACGGTGCATCGGCCATCGTCCCTCCCGTGGCTGCCACCGGTACAGCTGCCAATGGTACTGCTGCTTCGACGTCTGTCGCCCCCTCTGGTTCGCAACTACACAAGCGGGCCTAGTAGCAACCTTCGAAAAGACGGGTTGAGTTTGGCTAGGCCTGGTGTGCTCGCATCTTTCATCCCGTATATCCCCCCCCCCCCCCCCCCCCGATGCTGCACTTGCAATTCAATTCATGGCCTTTCTGATGAGCCCTTTGGCCTTACTGGCCTTACCAAAAAGTAATTTGTTGACTGAATTCACTGCTTCGTTGGACCGGTAGCAGATAGTTGTCTGCTCTTTACTACGTTGTGGCCGAGCGGGGTTTTTTCAGTCGACAGTAGAACTTAGGCTCCGAGCCAAAGAGTGCGGTTGCTTGGCTTTTCCACTAACCGCGCCCGGTCAGTCCACCTTCTCCAGCGTCACCCCGCCAAGCGCATCTCGGCCCGAAGCGCGTTGGCACGCCCTCAATCGCCTGCAGCCCGATGAGGAAACCGAGATTTGACCGTTCCCCATGAAACAGCACGGGAGATCGGAAATCCACTGGGTAAATGGAACCTCATTTCATATGGACCAAAAGGCAGGCCATGTGGGATAGCATTGTGCCCACGGATAAGTGTTTTTGGCTCATCAGGCGTCCATCCTGCTGCCAGATCTGCTCAGGCAATGGGCACACAGGGACGACTGGTGCAGCCCCGCTGAAGATAGGATTTCGTTGGTCCTTTTCACACTGCTTTGACTTGAACGGACCAGAGCGGACCGTACCAGTCTGATAATGAATACAGGTGATGCCAGGTTACATTTGCCGACCAGTTTGCCGTACAATAACTGGGGTGAAACATCAATTAGCGCACAGCAACCAGACCTGCTTCACCCGTTGTATCGTTAGTGCCCCTGTCTGTCCTCGCAACGGGGCTGGAAAGTGACGATTCGTGATACGTTGCCGGGTCACACGCATATCGAAATAGTATACGTTGACGTCGTTCTTCTCCTGCTGCATGGTATAACCACAAATGTGAGTCTCTAGAGCATGCCCAGGCTGATTGCCACAACCTTATTGCCACGATCGCATGTCAAAGGTTTTGTAACGTAAATGGCGTGAGAATCAATGTAGTACGGTTCGAGGCGCAAGATGGGGTCCCCTTCAATCCTCACTGCTTGGGTCGGCACAGTGTCATCGAAGAAACCGAGTCGAGCAGATAGGTTCGACGCCTGCCCTTGGTAGAAAAGACAGGCTGGATCTCAACTCAGGATTCGAGAACATTCGCGACGCGAAGGGAAAAAGATATCAGTTTAGATGAACAGCCGTGGTGCCTAAAGACGTACCATTTCCACCACTGTTCCAGCAACAGGTGAACCACATTTCGGGTGTACGTGGTTCCTACTTTCTTGACAAGTCGCGGGGCTGGACTGTGGATCAGTTTGCGCCCTTTCGTATGAACCGCGCTGTACGTGGGGACAGGATACACCGCAGGTATCCTCGACTTGGTGAATGTCATCAGTGACAGGACCAGCTTCGTGAGCTCTCGCGGCACATACTTTGTGGTAAACACACCTGGATGATATTGATGACAGCAATGAACGGGTTCGGAAAAAGGGCGCGAGAACATATTGCTAGTAATCGGGCAGAGGCAGCGTATTGTTTCCGACAGACCCTCAATACAGAGCCGGAGATTACGAAGGAGTGCGTCTTCTTGCGAGGAACCAGGCTTTGGGGCGCTCTGAGTTGATCGCCGCTCTGGCTTGGATCCGGCATGCAGCTCCGATGCCGCTTCTCGGGTTCGGTATGCGGGCCAGCCGACTGGGCAATGCCCGTTTCAGCGTTGTTTTACATCCAGACATCTTCCACATCACCATTCTGCGTGGGAGACCAAGGGGGCGACCTAGAGAGGAGCCGAGGGGGTAAATTCAGGGGAGATCACGTCTGACATAATGTCGGATGGGTCAGCAGAGATAGGTATGCGCTCGCCGGTTGGAACCAGATGAGATCGTGCTTGCGCGCCGGCGCGCATTGTGCGCGAATGAGATCTGCTGCAGTGTCCGGTGTTGCAGCTGGGTTATTGGACGGGACCCAGCGTGCTGACTGATATGACTTTGGTGACATCAGACGTCACTGTGTCGAAAAGACGAGTACGGGTATCGACGACATCCGATGCACATCCAATAGCTGGCAGTGTAGGGCATTCTTGCAGCCGAATATAGCTGAAGCCTTGTCCGCTATCTTGGTGCCGTAGTATCCTCGCGTCGTCATAACCAAGGGGGAAAACGGCCTCTTGAGTGCGTCCCTGGTACTTGGCGTTCTTGTCGCATTCTGCTTGTTCCAGCAGCCGAAGCAGCTCCTTCTCCCGGCGTTCCAATGGCGTCGCGGTGCTCTCATGCACCACCCTCCGGTACGCGCTCTGCGCCTCTTGCGTTCCCGTGTCGCGCAGCGTGTGGTCCACCTCTATTCCTAATCATCTGATTGCTCCAGGCCCCATCACGCAGTAGTCGGTGCGCTGTGCCCTCCGTCCGCACCTCGTCCCATCCTCTTCCTCCACAGTAGCTTCGTTGTGGATGTGGGTGTCGGGGATGGAGCGCACGAGCTGGAGAATGGGCCACCGCACTGCATCATGCACCGCACCAAGCTTGGCCTGGGTGCGGGCGCAAGCCATGATGTGCTCCGGGGAGGACATGACGCCGCACTTACACATGCTGCGCGTGGAGCGGCACAGCGTGTGGAGCTGGAGACCAACCTGAACCTGCTTGTCAGAGAGCCGGAGGCACGGGGCGGATGGAATGGCGGAGAGCCAATTGTGGCTCAGCGGGTTGCTGTGCTCAACCACATGGCAACCATCCGCAGCGTCCAGCTTCTGGTGCAGCTCTTACTTAAGTTTAACGTTTAACCCCTTCTGGCGGCGCCCGCCTGTGGCACCGGTGGCTGTGGCTGTGGGCTGGAAACGTACAAAACGGAACAGGGCCACTTGCTGCGACAAACTGCTCGCGCAGGCACTTGACAATGAGTACGTTTGGTATGCGTATAGGAGAGTAGTGGTGGTGGTAAATACCATCAGGTGCCTCTCAGGTGGAGGCATCAGGCACGTCAGTCATCAGGTCTGAGCCTCCGGCCTTGTCGAGGCGTGCTAACAAATCGCAGCAAAAAGAAGCCTTAGTATCAAGTTGTAAATTTCAAACGCCTTGATTGGTTGGTCAGAGCGCCACATTGCTTGTTGCGCCGAGTGTCTGATCGTCACACGACTCCCGCAAAGCCATTGTTCTGTAAAAAAAATCGACGGTACAGATACCGACACCGATTATCGGCAATGCTCTCTACATATCAGAACCTCAGAGCCTCCGGCCAGAGCCTCCGGCCCCTCAGTCCTCAGGGTCTCAGGCTTTGTAGAGGACCAGAGAGCAGGCGGTTGATGGTGTGTATTGCGTTGTACAAGAGCTATAGGGGCTAGAGAATATTCCTTCCTGTGGACCTGCCCGCCAGGAAGGAATATTGGAAGGATTGAACGGAAGGTTCCGGACTGGGGCTACCGCCACCACGTACACACGTGTGGCGTCACAGGTCTGAGCTTGGGCCTGAGCCTCAGGTAGCTGTGGGGAGGGGCTTACAGCTCACGCGCTCAGCGCTCACATGTCACAGCCCTTCAAGATTTAAAAAATGCTTTTCGGCCTCAGACCCCCGCCGTACTCACAATGCGCTCCCATCTCAAGAGCACAGCAAAAAGCCAGAAACAAGGGGAAGCGAATCCTGGAACAGGTAACCGTCAGTAACGTACTAATCGAACTAATCCTTTTTTGTGGCGGCTTGGTGGGAACAGATAGATGCATGATGCATGTTGGGACAGGAGCGCAGGAGCAGGCAGGAGCGCCAAGCTGGATGGCAGACGGTCTCCGGTAGCCCGGGAACAGGGGTCCCCAGCGGGAATGCAGCGGAGCTCTGTGGCACTTGCCACCGTGGTGATGTGAACAGGTGAACGTGTTCAACGTTTAGTTCAACGTACTTAACGTTCAGTTGAACTAACCTTGTGAACCAGTGACCGGGACCCAGGCCCCAGGACTACAACCGGTAACCGGTAACCGGTGACCAAAAAAGATCTGAGATCTCAGCCCTTCTGAGATGTGAGAAGATGTGAGACTCTGAGATGAGAGAGAGGCCACAGCCTGAGGCCCCTGGAGCGCGGAGACTTGAGGTTGAGTCACTCCAGTCTCTGGTCAGATCTCAGATCTCAGAGCTAATCAGCTAGTCACTAGTCAGGCCTCGGCTTCAGGCCACTCACGCGTCACGCCTCAGCCTCACCGACTTCACCGGTTAGTGGCTATTAGTGGGGAGCCATGCTGCATGCTAGCCATGTGCGATGGCAGGCACATAAGAGCGCACAGCACCACCGACGTGGCGCATGAGCCTCACGCCTCACGCCTCACCGGTGGTGAATGCTCGTTCATCGTCATCGATCATCCGTCGACATCCTTGTCCAACGTCCACCCATCCAACCTTCTGCAACGTGCGTTCAACACGTTCAACGTTCAATTGAACGTTGAGATCAACATCAATCCAATCCCACTCGCTCCAAACTTGGCTCGACATGCCATTGAAGATTGACATTGATATTGATCCTGCAACAAGTCGCCGGTCACCAAGTCACCGGCGTCTAACGCCTGACGTCGCTTAACGTTTAACGCTTACACGTAGCGCGTAACGCCCAACGCCTAACGCCTATCGACTATCGCTTCTACCCACCACACGACCGCTCGCGGCAAAACGTCGAGAAGCAACAGCTCAAGCTGAACGCTGAGGCGCTGAGGTGGGTTTAAAGGTCCTTAAAGCTTAAGGTCTAAGGTCTAAGATCTAAGGCCTGCTGTGGCCCTGAGGCTCTGAGTGCAAGACCAGGCGAGACCTGAAAGCTCTGGTGCATGATGCTTTTGAAGAGCGAGTGGGGCCATCAGGCATCATGCATCATGCATCAACGTCAACGCACCAACCATTTCCTATTTTAAAGCGTTCTCCACGTTCATTGATCATCGATCATCATGTTCATGCAGCATCAACGACATTGTCGTCGACATCGGTGGGAGACTTGGAAAGCGTGGAAAGTTCCAGCATGGAAAGCTTGGTGGCCTGCTTACGCGCACGCGCGTCCTGGTCATGCGATTCAATAAGAAAAGCAGTGGCGCTCGTAACTAGTAACTAGTAAGAAGCTAGAACGCATGTCGAATTGCACAGTTGCTTGGCCAAAGAGGCTAGGAGTATGTAGGTGGAGAAGCAGGAGCTCTGGGGGACTATCTAGTGCTCCGCGCTTAGAGTAGTATAAAGTAATTCAGTACTCACTCAGAACTTCAAGTACTTAGGATTCAATATTCAGTGGCGGCGTCGGAGGGACCGAAGGCACCCTGGGCGAGGGTGTGGTGGGTGGTGGGGTTCTAAAGAAGGAGTTCGTGGGGGTGGGCAGAGCAGTGCATGGTTGCAGGCTCGCCCTAGGCCTCAGGGCCTCAGGGCTTCAGGCTCAGGGCGTCACGCGTCAGTACTCAGTGTAGGTAGACCGAGTACAGAGTGGAGCGTACCAGCCCAGCCAGGCCGTCTGAGAACCCAGAGAATTGAAACAGGCGGAGCAGGGCGGAGAAGCGCGGCGGGTACGGAGCAAGAAGACAAAAACCAAGCACGGAAACGAGTGGCGAGAGGCGAGAGGCGAATGGTCGGTGAAGATGTGAATGATAGTGGGGAGGGTGATGCATGATGGGCGGGGCGGGTGAGGAAGAGTTTTCGAGGCGGGGAGAGGAGAGGAGCGCTACTCGGTACGAGGTGTGCCGCGAAAATTCTTACGTTATCCAGCCGGAGCGCCAGTCTTTGGCTGCTATCTGGGGCAGCACGCTCCGATGGATGAGATCGATGATCGCTGGTCTGAGCGATCTGAGCTCGAGAGCGCGTGAGCGCTGAGAATCGAGCAGTACGCTACCGAGCCTGTGGAGATGGGAGATCAGCTGGCGCTGCCAGTGCCGTGCCCAACACATGCCACGCCACGCCACGCCACGCCAGCCATGGCGGTGGGAGGCAGCAGAGAGGAGGTGTACGTTGCCAGACGCGCCTGGGGCGGCTCGGGTGGCATCTGTGGCCCATAGGCTCTGCCAGTGCTCGGCTCCGGGCCCCTTCTCACCTTGTCTGGGATCTGAGCCACGGACAGGTGGCTGGACAGGCAGGGTCCGCTGGGGTCCTCTTCTTCCGGCCCCTTGTCGTGCAAGCAGTGGGCCACTCACCGCGCTGCCGCGCACTAGCCCGCACCAACTCCACGCAGACGTGCAACATTTTGCCAACGTTCACCGGTCACCGACCGTTCAGCGTCCGACACCTGCAGCCCGCCGACCGTCTCTTATACCGCCTCCGTCCATCCCCCGGCCCCGGCCCCCTCCCCTTCCTCCTCTTCTTCGCCCGACCATAACCCCTTCTCCCCCTCCAGCCAGCGGACAGACATACCCGCGCGCGTTCGCTCCTCTTCACTTGTCTGCTTGAACGTTCCTCCCCAACCTCTTCTTTTCCAGCCCCCAACTTCGCTTTGCTCGCACCATGAACGCCTACGCTTCCGACTTTTCGGCACCTTCTGCATGCCCTTTTTGGGCCAATGTGCGTCCCAACCTGCCCCCTCTGTCCCAGCCCTGTGTCTTTTGCGTATTGACCCACCGCCTGGCTTTCCCGCAGTCCGCATCTGCCAAATCTCTGCACCTGTGCCTGCTTGGACCACCGTTTCGGCTGTGGCTGGGACGCTGGTGAATTTGACCACTCGGACCAGGACGTGGACGATGCTGCTGCGGCGGCCGCGGCGGAGCGGCGCAAGCAAGCCCGCCTGGCCAAGAAGGGGGGGACCGAGCATGACCCCCTCCGCCAGCTACGCGCCCACGGCTGAACCCGACACTTCTGCCGATGAGAAGCAACACTCCGACACGGAGGCAGAGGCCAAAGTCGAGCCCAAGCCCGAGGCTGAGACCACGCCGAACCCATTGTTCCTGTCCACCAACCATCGGCGGATCACCACCCCTCTCCGCCGAGCCAGTAATTCTCCGCCCAAGATACCGCGTACCCCGCATTCAACCCCGAGGTCGTTTAATGATGTACTTGGGTGAGCTTAGGTTCTCCTTCCTGGCTGGACACAACGGGCCTCCGATCTCATGGCTCAAGCCTCAAGTCTCAAGTCACCTTCACTCTCTTTCTGCCGACTGCACCCATCGTCCCCCCCCCCCCCGCCCCTTCAGCTCTCTACTCGCGTTAGTTTTGCTTCGCTTCTTCTCTCCCTTTTTGCTGCCTGCTGCCTAGTCTACATGTCATTCCTTCCCCACTTTCCCGCCCGCACCTCACGCTTTTACTTCCAATGCGTTTTGCTTCGTTCTTGTTGGGCCGATCATATCGTGCGACCAAGGTCAAGCTCATGGTTATGGTCATGGTCATGGCAAAGTCAAGCTCTTGTCTCCCCACCTGGAACAGTCAAGTGAGCCAGGAAAGGAGACAGGGCCTCCTTTTGATCTGTCGCCGGTCCCAAATGACCGAGTCCCACTGATTCCTGCTTGCATGTCCCAAATGTTTTTGTTGGATGTGTCCCCTGCGCATGTCGATGACGCGGGGGACTCGTGATGAGTAACTGGAAGTCTCCTGCACAGCCGTCGGTATCCTGTAGCTGTTGATTGGGAGACACGCCTTCAATTGGCCTTCTTAGCACATAGGACCTCATGGGAAGCGAGATGGACGCGGTCGACGCTGTTAGGGGGGAGATGTGCAAAGTGTTTCGGTATCATGCGTCAGCACACCTTTTTTTCGCCTTCTGGGTTCTGCCTGATGGAAGCCTGATGCACCTGATCGTCCTGTCTACGTATGAGTTTCCGCGCGGGCAATGGTGGAAGTGCATACGACTTTGGACTTTCTCTTGGAGCCCTTGTCCTGGCTCGTACAGCCCGTACAGCCACGCTGTGAGCCCTCAGGCCTCAGGCCTGGGATCTTCAGACCTACTGCTTTGTTGGTTGCCTCGGGTCGGGGAGCATGCGTGGTGAGGCCTGAGGGCTGGCGGGGGCGCTGTCCACAAACATCTTATAGGGAACCCTCAGAGTGCACAGAGGTGCCCTGTGAGTGCAGATAGGAAGGCACTGCTTCATGCGTCATCTTGCGTTCGGTCGCCCAGCTGTCTGTGCCTATATCGCCACTCTACCTCCATCCCGATCTAGTTCCCACACCCAAGAGTTCGGAAGTGGTGTGAAATGCGTGACAAAGAGGGAAGATGGGGAAGAAGGGGCGGGGTGGGGGGGGGAAGGAAAAGAGAGGAGATTGATGCAATGATAGATAGATGGGTGACTTGTTATTCCAGGGTAAACGAAGGTGCGGTAAACACATCAGGGGAGAAGAGTCTAGGCGAATGCTCGCAGGGGGCGGAAGATGCCGTGGCCGAGAGGGTGGAGACGACCGAGTCGGACCAGCTGGGCTGCCGTAGCCCAGAGCACGTTAAATGGGGATTCGGTAGGGGAGGGGGCATGGGAAACGCTAGCTGAGGGAGCAGCGGTGGAGGCAGCGGCTGTTCCGGGAGCCGAGGCGCTCTGAACCTTGTGGTCCATCAGGAAAGGAGAAACAGTGGATGCGTACGGAGGAGGACGCTCCGGCTTGGAAGGGAGAGGAGGTACGGGCGCAGGGCTGAAGGGGCCTGGGTCTGTAGGGATGGCAAGGTCACCCAGTTGAGCCACGCTGAGTTGGTGCAGCCCTCGAGAGAGAGAAGCGAGGGGAGCATCTTCTTGTTGATAGGGAGCTTGGGAGAGTAGAATGGGGGGTCGTAATGGAGAAGCCCGAGAGAGCTGGCTTGTCAGGTTCCTCGTCGGATGCCAGGCCGGGCTCCACGTACCCATCCAACCCTTCGTCGGACGAAGATACTTTCATCCTCTCCCCCTCGTCCCCGTACTCCGCCTCTTGCTCGCTATCATCTCATTCGTATCATCAGTCATCGTCATCGTCATCGTCATCGTCACCATCCTCGTTGAGCATCTCCTCGATCGTCTGTAGCACTTCTTCAAATTGGGCGCGAATGATGGTCTGGCCCTCGGGCACACTGCCGTCTGCGGCAAGCCACTTGCGCCCGGTAGGATTTCCGTCTTTGTCCTTCACCTCGCTGCGCATCGCATCGATCTGGTGCAGGGCGAGGCGGTAGGGATAGAGGTCACGCATGGTGTAGGGTCCGCCGTATTTGAGAACCTCCTTTAAGCACTTGGAGATGGTGGACAACTTGTTGCTGATCGGCATGAGTTCCTCGCCGATAGGCTCGCTGGAGGCAACCAAGCGGTAGACCAACCCATAGCACCGTCGCAGCAGAAAGAGCAGGACCAATTGGCCTTCGGGTTGGTGTCCTTCCGAATCGATAAACTTTCCATTTACCCGCATCCGGTCAATCTCCTTCAGGGTCATTTGGTAGTTCCACAGATCCGTCTCGCGTAGCGTCCAGCGACGCGTGCGTGTCAGATCCTCCAGTTCCTTCTTGATTCCCATCAGGCGGTCATAAATCGGCTGCAGCGTCATCGGCACTTCATCCGCCCGTACATTGATCTCGTGGCAAATCTCAAATCCCTCCTCGAGGATGCCAACAAGAATAGCCTGACCTGCCGGTACACTCGACCCACCTGGTCCCAAAAACTTGCCATCAACCCGTTTGGAATCGATCCGCCTCAGCTCTTCCTGCAACGCCTTGACCTCCGCGCGAGGGATCTTAGGCCGGGCGGCAGCCGCGACAATTTGCCGCCGGAGCGAAATGAGGCGCTGATGGATGGGCACCAACTCGACCGATAGCACAGTGAGTGTGGCCTGCAAATTCCTTAGGACACGTAAACAAGTGTCGAGCTTGCGCATCATTAGCTTGGTCAAGGCAGGGGGGTGTTTGCCGGCCTCGGCATCGGCGCGAACCATGGCCTTGAGCTCAGTCAGACGGGTGGAAAACGGCTCGAGGTCCGCCTCAGTGTACACCCCGCCTTCACTGAGGTGGTCCAGGAGTTGCTTCATACAGCTTAGTTGGCAGAACGCAGCGGGCGTTTCGCGATTACGACCAATGGTGAGGAAAAGAGGGACAAGAGGGAAAAGACGTCGTTCAGCGTCGTGTCCACTCGGTTCCCGCATGGCACTTGGCTTTGAGCATGGCTCTCCTGGGCAGCCATGCTGGTGGTGGGCGCGTTGGCCCCAGCGGCGTCTTCGTCCTCGGCTGGGGTGGCATCGTGCTCATCACGAATGGCGTTGAGGCGAGTGACTTGCTTGATGACAGCCTTGTAGATGTCCAGCACGTCCTGAGCACGGGTGTTGTACTGGCCGCTGTCCTTCTTGAGGCGGGTGAGGCGGTTGCGGATGTCGACGAGGGCTTCGAGGATGGGCTGCTCGGCGGCAGGAATTGCAGACATGGCGGTGGTGGTGGGGAGCGAGACTGGTTTGGGCGGCGGTCAGACGGCGGAATTTTAATTGGTCCGGCCATCCCCCATGTGTGGGATGCGCCTGAACGACGCAGAGGAGCCGGATATCGATCGCGACGAATCGGCCGCGCCTCCGCCTTGTCGTCTCGGCCTAGCCGGCCAGCGGGGCTACTCGATACCACTTACCAGCCACTGGGTCGGCCTTGGGCAAGACACGACACCGCGGGGGTACCCAGCGAGGCGCAGCTCAGCAAGCTCCCGTGTTCGCGATGCGCAGCCCCGCCGCCGCTCAGCCGCCGCGTGCCGTCGCCGCGGCCCCGCCTGGCCAGCGCCCGCCCACGCCGCTCGACACTCCGACTCAGCTGGGCACACATGATGCGTGACAGGCATGGCGCAGGTCCCATCCTGCTCCTGGCACACCTGGCCGCTGCTCGGCCCTGCTCGGCATCGGAACTAGGAGAATGCTCATGCACTCAGTATCATGTCCGATGATGTCCGAAGCGCCGTGAACATTTCTTCTCCACTTCAAAACGCCTGTATGACCGAACAGCCCGCAGGCCATTCTGCGCTTCGTCCAGTATACCTACACTCCAGCCGGTCTCTTGTTTACTGTCTTCCAGCCTCCCAACCTCGTAGCAGCCGGGACACCAGCCATCCCCGCGGCTTTAATTCCTGATCCTCGTCGATTGTCCATCTCTCCATCGTCCATCATAATCTCCATCGCCTTCGTCCATATAGTGACCCCCGGTGTACTACTGTTCTATCACGGTCCGAGGCGCACCATGGTCTCCAGTGCGCCCGAATCCCTCGAGGTGTAGGTGCCCCTTACTGATCTGCCGGACGGGCTTGGTCCGTTTCTTCTGTGGTCCAATATGAATGCAATGGGAGAAAAAAGTGCACTCCGGGATTCGAACCCGGGCAACAACTTATGCTAGCTCCTCGTGATGGAACCCCAATGGCATGGGAAAGTTGCATCTTAACCACTTGATCACGAGTGCTTGTGTGGCTTGCAGGATACAAAAGATATACAATGTCATCTACAACGTTTTGTCTCCTTCATTCATTTATGATCACCTGATGGGCCCAGACCCATCGACCGAGCTGGGTCTGCGAGCTGGGGGGCAGACACTTGGCCACTGGCCTGCGCCACATCACACGCACGGAGGAGCAGCCGCCTCGAGTGGGAGGCAGCCAGAGGGAGCGGATCAGCGCGATCAGCGACCGGCGCTCAGCGGTCGATGACCGGTGATGGCGAGGCTTGCGGCCCAGGGGCAGTGCCGATCGGCAACGTCCAACCCTACTGGCGGCTGGTGGGGCTCCTGCGGCCTGAAGCCTGCAGCCGAGGCAAGTCAAGCGCTGGCGCATTGCAACTTGAAACGTCGCGCGCTCTTCGCGAGGAGGCTCACGCTAACACCCGCCCGGCACCCGCGCCCACTTGCGCCCAGCTGGGCGGCTCTACTGGCCAGCGACCACCATCTCCTGCCCCTGCGTCTCTGTCGCCGCCTGGCGTGTCGCGCGCGATGAGCACCAACGCCGAGAAGCGTCGCACCCGCTATACGTCCCAGAACCGCCGCCGCCTTCCCACGCTCGCCGAGGTCCTGGCCCGCCGCACTGCGCCCCCCGTCGACCTCTTCTGCCTCTACATCTACCTCCAGAGAGAAGACGCCGAGGATGCGCTCGACTTTTGGCTGGACGTGCAGCAGCACGAGAACCTGTGCAAGGCCTACTTTAAGGATCTCCGCAAGGCCGGCCGCAGCGTCCAGGACGAGTGGCCCGAGTTTTACGCCCTGGCCTGTGCGCACGGCTCCATCTACTCCCACCTCATCGGCGTCGACGCTGCCCCCCAGACCAGTGGCCTCCCTGTGCAGAGTCCGCACCCGCCCCCCGATCACGCCATCTCATCTCCCGCATTGCCCGCTGCCACCGCGGCATCGCCCATGACGCATGCATCGTCTCTGCATGTCCCCCGTTCGTCAGGCCCCCGCTTTCCTGGAGACCCCGACTACCCGCTCCCGGGCATGTCCTCGCCACGACGATCCATGCTGGGTTTGTCGCTCAAACGCAATGCCCAAGCACCCACCGTCATTCCCCGTGAAGGTGCCATCACCCAGACTGACCTCATTGCCTCGGCGGAGCGCATCTACGCACGCTACCTCCTCCCCGGATCGGAGAAGGAGATTTACCTTCCTTCTCCCCTGCGTATCCTCTCCTTCCCCATCTCTGCCTCTACCCGCGCTGATGAGCAGAGCGAGGAGAGCCGCAAGGCTTTGGCTGGCATTCCAGATATGTTTCATGCGCAGAAAGAATACGTGTTCCGCACCATGGAGGCCGATGTGTACAACTACTTTTTGCGCGCCAAGGCGTTTGGCAACCTGACACCTGCCTCGTCGCTGGTCCGATTGGTGGCGGGCTTGCTTGCGTTGTGGGCTGCGCTGGCTACCGGTTTCTCCTTCATTTTCCTTGATGTGGACCGGCAAAAACGGTGCTGGGTGATTCTCCCCTTCACCATCGCCATTCTTTGTCTCATCTCGCATCAGTACGAACTGGATCCACTGTTGCATCTTTGCTTCCACCGGTCCGAGACAACGCCTTTCAAGTACATTCCGGTACGAGAAAAGTACATTGGCAGTTTGCTCACCCGCCGCTCCCTCGGAGTGCTTCTGATTGTCGCTTCGATCACTGCTGCGCTTTGTGTCCTGTTCATCTTTGTTCCGGGCAAACGGCTCTAACCGCCACGTACCGTTCCTGCTCTCCCTGTTTCTCTCGCTCCCTCGGCTCCCCGCCTCCACCTCCCTGCTGTGCCCATATTCGTTTGTTTCTGCTGGCCAGATGGACACATGCTGTATACCAGTTTTTTGTTCTTTTATCTACCGTGTGCCATCCTATCTAGGCCGCTTTGGGTACTGCAAGCATTGGTTGTTCATAGCCGGACTATAGTCGGACGGAGCTGATCCAACTCCACCAGTTGCCGATTGCCACTTTAGAGGCTTAGTTGGTGGGCCATCCCTTCTCCACCCAGCAGGCCAAGACCACCAAGGACGTTACGGTTGGACGTGTCGCACATCTCCATGCGCGTCTCCGTAGTGGCCGAACCAATATGGGGCAGGAGTAGGACCCGATCCTTGATCGTTTCATCCACCAGCAAAGGGTGATCGGCCGGAATGTTGGGTTCGCCCTCGATTACATCGAGCCCGGCCCCAGCAATATCGCCCTGCCGCAGAGCCTCGATCAGGTCCTGCGTGTTCACCAGCCCACCACGGGAAGAATTGATGAGGAACGCAGTGGGTTTCATGGCTTTCAACACGTCCTTGTGAATGATGTGCTTCGTCTGCGGGGTCAGGTTGGCCATGACAAACAGAATGTCCGACTGCCGTGCCAGCTCCAGTTCATCTGCCACGTTCTCCATGGCAATCTCGTCATAGGGAAAGGGGTGGGCTTGCGAGGCGCGCGTTGTTGTCCGGCTTGCGTGGCCGTGGGTGGGATGGCCCCGGGGAGGGTTGAGGTCGGACCATGTGGCAGAAATACGGGTCTTGGGGATCAAACTTCCGCGGACGGGAAGTAGTGAAGATAACCTTACCCACCTCGAAGGCTATATACGGCGAGAAGATGAATGCATCCCATGCTCTCATGTCAGCAACCACATCAATCTGTGCTACGAAGCACCAATTCGACGTACCAGGTAACTTGAGCGCAATCGTCTGTGCGATTGCGCCAAATCCAAGGAAGCCAATCGTCTTGCCGGCGAGGGTGGGACCGCACCAAGCTAACGGATACCACAAATTTGCGCCCCACGTCCCCGCCTCGACCGTCTTGGTCGCCGCATTCACCCGCCGCGTCACATCCAAGGCCAAAAGCAGTGTCAAGTCCGCCACTGCACCACTTAGCACATCCGGCGTGTAGCCCACTAGGATCTGCTCCTCCTTGGGGCGGGTCGCATTGACCTGTCGCACTGCAAGTCCAGGTGGTCGTACCCGGCGCTCATGGTCGCTAGCACGCGCAGCGTCGGCCGGCCGCTTGCAGCACCTCCAATCAACCCGATCGGTCATCATGACTTGCAAGGCGCTTGCCCCTGGCACGTGCTCGAGCAACCAAGCACGGGAGACGGGGATGCTGACGTCGACCTCTTGCGTGCCTGGCTTGAGCGGCGCCCACTCTACCAGCTGCACCTCGCCAGCTTGGGCGGCGGAGGTGAGCCGCGTGCTGGGAAGCTTACGGGTGGACACAACTTTGGGAATGGGCATGGACGTGGCGTGAGCTTGCACGACAGCTCGGTGGGATGTGGTGGTAGGAAACGCGGTGGAAAGGGGCGACGTTGGTCGAGGTGACGCTGATCCCGACTTCTTGTACCAGGGCCGCCGGACAGCTTACTCGATATCAAACGGGCCAGCGAGCCCATAGCAGAAGCGAGCGACTAGACTAGTGATGCTGACGCTTCAAAGTTTGCAGCTGGGGATAATTAGTGATTGGCATTGATCAGCGATCAGCGGTCAGCGGTCGGTGACGGAATGATAACCCGCAAGTGACTCCACCTGGGCACAGCAGACGGACGGACATTTTGGCACCGATCACCCCATCCTCACAGTAGTATACGTTCACCTGAGGCCTGGACGTTAACTCGGGGGCCGGTTATCGTTATCATTTGTTGTTTCTCGAAACGCGCATGTCGGTAAAACTCATCATTTGCTTTTGAGGTCCTCTTTTGCGATGGGCCCTCTCGTCGATTGCCGGGCACAGAGAGGTCCACTCCGGGTTCAAGGCCTGGGGACGATTCGCGTCCTCTATGGACGACTCAGCTCCGAAGATGGCCCTAGAGACCCAGGCTTCTCTCACACCTGGGCCCCGGCCTGTTCCTGCAATCAACCTCGAGGAGCTGGGTGATGCTCGCACAGTTCTGGAGCTTGTAGCCAGGGAACCGCCGTGAAACGACAAGTGCTACGAAGTGGAGAAGATCTGCCACAGAATAGGGTCCGTACCCAGTTTCGACGGGTGGCCATGTTGAAGGAGAAAAGGCCGGCCTTCACCGTCGTCCCCTTGTTTCCCCGGTCCCAGCACCCCCCCACACACTAAAAGACCCTAAGTACGTATCTCTCTCTCTCCCTCCTAACGCCCAGCCTCCCCTCCAATCCCTTCCCCTCTCCACCTCCTAACCTGGCGATTGTTCTTCTCTTCCTCTGGAACAGCTTTTGGAGGAGTAGAGATGTCCAAGATCCGTGAGGCCACGGGATACAGGGCCCACCCCCCAAGCCCAGCCTTGGTTATCTCGTCAGTTTCCGTCGCTGAGGGCCCTTAGCCGGTGTTTCTTGACGAGTTTGGAACGCAGGGCTGCTTGATATGCCGACCACACACGTTTGGAACAGGGCGCCTACCTTCACGAGTCCCATCTGATGTACTTATATGGGCATCCACCCAACCCTCAGCACGGTGGTATCTCACCCCAAATCGGAAGGATAGACAGAACAGGTCAACCAGGTTCTCTAGCCCGCTCCCCAATCCCGTGTATTTCGAATATGGTGCAGTCCCCCACAATTCCAGGAAGTCCTTGACGCTCGCACCAGGGATCGCGGCGAACGTATTGAGTACTACGTCCATTTCAAGACCTACAATGCATCCACCACAGCGGGAAAATGCCGACCTGTCCCATAAGTCCGAACTTTTATGTTTTCCTCTCCCACGAACGATCTTTTGTCATTCTCTCCGTGTCTGACAGTGGACCTTTGGTTGGTCTCCATCGCTTGCGACTGTTACAGGTGGGAAGGGGGGGGAGATAGTGGTAGCATGTGGATCAATAATGAGATCAATGGGATGATGTGGAAGTTTGATATGTGCTGTGGTGGTAGATATGAGAGAGAGCCTCTCCTCCCCCCCGTCTTTCATTCATGTGCCAAGCAGACTATTACGCGTTACGTGTTAGGGGTGCACTCTCAACTTTATTGAGTAATACCACAAAAACTGTGGTTGGTTTCCCGACTCCGTGCCTGATGCCAGCACACTGCACCTGTGCGGGTCCCCCAGTCATTAATAGTTGTGTGGCTGCAGGGCGAAACTAAATTTTTGGTTATGAGGGTCGTCTCTTTCTCTTATTAACCTCGGGCCGCTCATCTCCTGGGCGGAGAGCTGTGGTTTGGACGATGTGGATGTATTTTTTGCAGTACGGGTGGAGCGGCACTCGAGCCATCAAAGAGGGAACACATCATCGATCAATCGCAACAAAACGGGCGTGGTAGAGGGCTGCTACGCGCCACGCGCGATATGTTCATGATGCCAGCCAATCAGCCGCTGCCTCAGCGCTTGTCTCCCAGACCACTTTTATCGTAGCGGTCAAAAGCCAGCCCCCCGACGGCCACAACCTCGCCCAGGACGCCAGCTGTGCACACCACACGCCATTGAATGTTGCTCGATGAGTCTAGGCCTCATCGCCCAGGCTGAGCTCCCAGCCAACAATAACACACTGTCCCAGTGCCGATACGCCGACTAGGGTCTAGTCACGCGCCCTCGCCATTTTAACTGAGGAGCGCTAAAGTATAGTTGCCAGGGAGGCGTGTACCACTTGATTTTTATTTTCTCGCGTGCCTCTCTATATATATCCCCCCAAGCCCTGTTGACTGCGCTCAATTACAAGCGCGCATCTCAACCAAGTCCCTCCCATCTGCACCCGCCTTCCATCGCGCTCCAGGTGCTGGCCATGTCTCCGTTGCGTCCCATATCCAGCCTTGGGCTCCAAAGCGCGCTGCCCCTGGCCCGGAAAACCGTAACAGCGCCCTTCCTTCTTCGGGTGCGTTGGCTGCCAACCGACCATGAGCTAGCTAGCAATAATGACTGGCTCATCAGTGGGCGGCATGCCCCCCGCACTCTTTCGCAAAGTGCTACCGCCTGCTATCGGTCTTGCCCGCCCCGGTTGCGCTTGTTGCCCCTCCCAATCCAGTACATGAAGAGCACACGTACATCGCGCCTTCACTCGACGGAGAGATGCTGCCCTTTGACGGTGCTGTCCTGCCGCCACTCACCCACACTCGACTAACTCGCTGCCCGCCCCCAACCGAACTATCCGTTTGAACCATGCCATGCCATTTTCTCAACTGCTCAAACAATCAGGCAAATCCCATTAGGACTGAGGGTGGAGATCAGAGGCCACAACCGTCATGCACGCAGACACGCAGTTGTCCGCACCCCCCTCCTTCCCTCCCTCCCATTCCCCATTACATCTTCACGACATGTCTCCGTCCCAAGCACTCCACGAACCTCTCTTCTCTTTGACTGTTCACTTCCCAAGTCTTATGCTCATCGTTTTTTGGACGAGAGTGCAAAGGCTGCTGCTTGTGTATACCCGAGAGGAACTTGGAGGAAATGTTTTTATCAATGAACTGATCTTCTATTCCCAAGCAAATCATTTATACCTTGTTTTCCTTTTGTACTTTTGCTCGTCAGGATAGAGTTGCCAGACTTTCTAGAATAGACGCACTCCTGAGAGTCATGACGACGTTCGGGTACTATATTATGCGACTAACAGACGTCCAGCAACAAGGCGTTTGACCACATTGGAAGGAAGTGACCGAAGAGCCTCATTGGCAATAGTTCGTCGCCCATATATGTCTACTATGTTCATTTGCATCCACTCGCGCTACATCCGTCGGTTTAATAGAAGCGAATGGTGGGGGTCTATGGCCTGACCCGTTCCCGACCCAACTGGCCTCTTGATTGGATTGGCAGAGACGAGCGGGCAGCACACGAAACACGAGCGATATGGAGAATAGAGGGTGTGGGCCTCTCAATACCAACAACCCGTCCTGGAAAATGCATCAGATTAAGAGAGTCCGGTCGCACCACTCATACACACAGGTTTTGGTATAGCGTCTCTCAGAACAATAAAACATTGTCGATAGGGACACATACAGACAATCCCCGCGCGCCCTCTGGTTCGCAACCTCATCCGTCACACAGATCATCTCTACCGCCCATGGCCCGAAACAGATCGAAGCCTGTGATATCGTGAAAGTGGTTTACAGCGCACTATGAGTTAGGCGTTTTTACTAACGGCCATGGCCCTTTTTCGATCCATCCCAACCTTATGGTCGATCCGCCCCTCATCACTTTCACATTGTATTGGTTGGTTGTATCGGGAGGGGCTTTATAGCACCGCAATCCAAAAAATCCATAGAACGTAGTAATGTTGAACAGGCTTCACTACGTATCGTGTGGAACATGTTCTTCCATTTTCAACAGCAAGCATATGTTTTGGCTTGAATGTGTGAATGCATACATGGGACTGATGGGTGCTGGACCAAAACAGGAAAAGAGACATGATCAAGCACGAATGTGTCCCAGTTTGGTGTTCAGCTTGAAATGGGAGAAAAGATTCCAACCATGAAAGGCTCTCCTCTCTCAGTGCTTTTCATTCTGGGCCTGTGCACTCGTTTCCTGTGCCAAAGTGTGAGGATCAGCATCGGAATCCTGAGCTTTGGAAACAGCCTCTGATTCCGTGGTAACAGAGTCCTCATAATCACCACCGAGGGAAGAGTCACTTCCGTAATGGTCCTCAGTTGCGTTCTTGACGGTGTCCCGAGCTAAATCATGCGGGTCGCGCTCCTTATGATACAGCTCGGCGTGCACCGATTGTTCCGAGTCAGTAGGGGTGCCTAGACCCAACTGGTGACTTCCCTGAAATTTTACAAGTCTTCAGAGTTAGAACACCTTGATACCAACGGCGATATATGGCAGCAAAGAGGCCACTGACTAATCTTGCGGGTGGCATATAGAATCACGGTCAAACGTACATGAAAGGAAGAAGCTTGGGGAAATCGAGTGCGGAGAACCGGGCCGGATTTTGGATGGGCGGCACCAGCGCGAACCAATCGGTGAAAGCAGGAGAAAATGAGAGCCTTCTGCATGTTGCGCAAACGTGAAAGAGGAAATGAGTGGTCGCGTCACTGAGAGCGGAAGAGGCAATGGTGATAAAAGATCGAAGAGTGCTGGGGGGGCCTCACTGGCTTTTATATATTTTTACCATCTGTCATGCATACCACCCAACACTGACATTAGGCAGCAAAATGTATTGGATAGAGGGTTCTATGTCCGGGGAGGCCCGGCTATTGCCCGTGGGCCCAACGCTCCTCGCAGGTATGGCAGGTTGCACGTCCCTCAGCGTGTGTCGTTATATGCGACGGCAGCCCTCTGTCATCTCCTTCCATGTTATACTAGTTTCTCTTTAGAGTATTGCTGTAGGGATATGAGATCATATGAGTTCATACGAGACGGACCAATCTCTCGGATTTTTCGAGTGTATCCGGCGCGGTGACGGTCAGACCTATGTCAGCGGTTCGTGAAGCACGCCATCGTCCCCTGTGGACCTAATGACGCGGGCAAGAGGGTCAGATCTATGGGGCATTGTCATATGCCTCGCAGACCACTAGTACGGTTGTCATTTCTGCTCCCCTTTTAGAGCTCTAGTTTTTTCGCGATTGAGGATGCCACACTGATGTTGGACGTTTTGATGCCTCATCATGCATCAGACATAATATGCCTCTGTGCTTTATATTGGGGAGAAGAAGGAAAGTTCTAGGATCTCGAAGATGATTGATGGACGATGATCGATTTTGACCGATGAAGCTTGAAGAAGAGAGGATCGGGCGCGCGCCTAAAAGACACAGTGGATCAGCAAAATACGTCACAGATGTTTCAAGATATAAAATACCTTCAAAAACGTCAGAGCATTTTGGTTGTGGCGACGCGCAAACCTGTCACGGCTGTAGGTCTGGTACGTCCTCGACGTCACCCTTGAACGTCAGAGACGTCGTTGACGTGTCCATGGGCGACGTATCTGACGAATCTGATCCTCCTATGCTCGCTCTCCCTGGGTTACTATTGGTGTTACATTTTATAGTGTTGTTGTTACGGGGCGCTCCGGTTATCTCCGGACGCTGAGCCCCGCATGTCGTAGACATCTCAGCCCAACATGCGTCAGTCGGTTAGACTAGCGAGAGACAGTCGACACCTTATCCTTGTCCGCGGCCCGCCATGGCCGCATGGGCTTATCGGTACGATGCTTTGTGCCTATTGAGTCCAGTCTTGTCAGAACCCTTCCTGCTGCGCCCGACTGCGCCGCGTCAGCACCTTGGGAAGCAAGGGCTGTGCATTAGTCTTCTTTACCTTTCTGGGAAGTGCCCTGCATTCTGTCTATACCTGTGATGAGGCACTTGATTCCTTCTGCTGTATATAAGCAGCCATGTCTAAGGCTTGCTAGCTGTGGTCCTTGTCGACCATCCTGTCTATTACTGTTGGTCTCCCCGACTACCAGTTCCTCTCTCGCCCTTCCACCTTCTACCACCCTTACGCTTACGAATTTACGACTCACGTCGAGTGCACTGCAAGCCGCGGTTACTCACATCAGTAGCGCTTGCTCTTCTTTAGGACTCTGTCTGTTCCCGCCAGCTACAGCGTACCAAGTGTGGTAACGCTGCGAGGAACAGAGTAATTCCGACGGAGCTCCTGGACCCCTTCTGCTGGTCTAACGACCTACGTACGCGGCTCCTACCTCGGAGGGTCTGGACTGCGGCCTTTGCACACAGGCAGCCACCCAAACTAGAGGGTCTCTCCATAGCCTCTACACCCGCTCGGTTCAACCAGGATCTGGAGCAGGACCTAACGTACGAAGAGCCACCGATTGATCTGTCCAAGGGTTTATACCCCTAAACTAACAGGGGGGGGCCCGATGACAGTTGTGGACCCTGCGGTCCACCAGGCATGCCCAATATGGCGGTGCTTGTGGGGCTCTCGTGACACTCGACGCTGAAGAATCGGTCCTCCTTTACTACGGGATCGGTTGAGTCAGTGGGTACAACAAATACACCGCACCGTCCGAAGAAGAGGATTTCTCGGGTCGCGTGGCTCAGTGACTATTATATAACCCTGGCGATCCCCCTGGTTCCTTGACCTTAGTGGCGCCCCCAAGTAACCCCCGCAAGATGAACGGTTAGGTTTAGACGTAGCGTCCCCCCTGTCCCAGCCTTAAACTCTGTCAATGAAATGGACGTGGTCGCGAAAGGGGCACAAAATGGCAACACATTCGGCCTACTGGGCCACAGCATCCAGCACAGTTGGCCAAGGCCTATCTTCAACGAAGGAGGCGAACGGCTGTCCCGGTAGCGAGAAGGGCGTCAATGAGCGGGAGGGTTGGGAGCTATATGGCGAGCAAGTGCAAGTCTCTGTTGCGCCGTGCAACAACAAGGCAGCAGCACCTCTTGCGTCTTTCGCATTACGCTTCGCCGTCACGTGTCACTCGACATGCGCCACATGCCACGTGTCACATGCCACTCGAGCACCTGGCTCACACAGCCGCAAGGCGGAAGTTAGAATCTGCTTTCGTTGTTCCGCTCCCGTATAATTCCGATGCCATTTTCATTGGCAACTTCACACGCGCCGGGGCAAGGAGAAAAGCGCCACCACGATGTGAGCCGGCCTTGGATTGATACACCTTTCCGTAATGCCTAGCGCCTGAGGCTCAGGCTGAAGCTGCGCTGAAGCTTGAAGGTAACCCTACCAGCTAGGCCGGCTAAGCAGCCACGGCCGCGAGCGATGCTAGCCGTCTAACATCATTCAAAAAGCAAATGTTTCTTGAGAGTCGAATCGTATCCTCGGTAGTCTTATAACGGGGCCAACAGATTGTCTGTCAAGAGATAGTAGGCTGGCACCTATCGGCCTGACTCCCAGGTCTCGAGCCCTCAGTGCAGAGTACAGATGCAGCGGAGCTCACGTTATATAGCAGATCAGAAAGCCTACCGACATTGACGCTGCAAGCTCGACATTCTACTGTTGTTCCAAGCTCGGCCCACACCCAAGCAATGTTGCAGAAATGGCAAAGGCGCCAATTTTTGAACAGGCCAAAACCATGAACACGAACATGCTCAATTCCCTGTTGTGGCCAGAGAGGAAGGGACTCCACCATGCACAGGAAGAGGTAGAGGTGAATCAGAGCCCCAAGGGGCCTAATCACTCTACCCTACCACTCAAGACAAAGGGAGGGTGTACCACCGCTGAAATGGGTAGGAATAAGCCTGCTTACATCTTACGGCGGAAGGAGCAGCCCTCAGTCAGACGAGCCTTGCCACCGGTAGGGGTAGCCAGGACCTGGGAGCAGGAGCCGCAAACAACAACCGTCTGCGCGTGGGAGAAGACGGTGGTGAGGGCAAAGCACCCGGGGCACTTGATGTCCTGGAAGTACGAGCGGGGCTGCTGGACGAGCAGTTTCAGCTTGTGGGTACGGGCTTGCTGCTCGGCGCTGGGGTTGAGGAGGTCGACGGCCAGAGTCTGGGGGGAGACAGGACGTCAGTTAGGACGGGCTGTTCCGAGGCGCATGAGGAGAGAGCAGGACATACCATCTTGGGCAGCTAGGCGAGAGTGTGCGTGGTGGGGGACGATGCGGGCGGCTTGGCAGGATGGGTCTGACGAGGGCGATTGGATGCATAGCTAGGGTTGCTGTAACCCGCCTGGGAGGGCTGCGTACAGCACGCCATAATTCAGTTCAGCAGTAGACCAGTGTACTGTCCTATTTATTACGCCACTCTCACTCGGAGCACATGCGATGCCGCAGTGGCATAACCCTAGTCGTGTGCCTCGCGCTTCATTTGCCCACCAGAGTGAACGCACCCGAAAGCGTTTCCCGACACCTCTCCACACCAGCAAGAGATTTCACCAATGGCGGGCAGTAACCTCCGGATCCAAAAGCGCCTCGCCGCCAGCGTGCTTGGCGTGGGCAAGCGCAAGGTCTGGCTCGACCCTGCTGAGCAGAGCGAGATTGCCAACGCCAACAGCCGTGCCAACATCCGCAAGCTTGTTGCCGAGGGCCAGATCCTCAAGCAGCCTGATGTGGGCCAGTCCAAGGGCCGTGCCCGTGCTCTGCACGCTGCTAAGCGTCTTGGTCGCCACACCCGGCCACGGTAAGCGCTTCGGTACGGCCGAGGCTCGCATGCCCACTAAGATCCTCTGGATGCGGCGCCAGCGTGTCCTCCGCCGCTTGCTGCGCAAGTATCGTGAGGCTGGCAAGATCGACAAGCACCTCTACCACGAACTCTACCTCAAGAGCAAGGGTAACGTGTTCAAGAACAAGCGTGTCCTGATCGAGCACATCCACAAGGCCAAGGCCGAGAAGGCCCGCTCTAAGCACCTTGCTGACCAGATGGAGGCCCGTCGTGCCCGCAACAAGGCCATGCGTGAGCGGAGGGCGCAGCGCATTGCTGAGAAGCGTGCTGCGGTCATCGCTGTGGAGCAAGAGGAGGAGAGCAAGAACTAATTTTCTCTCCAATCTTCGTCGCCTTCTGCTGGATACGGCAGCCTCCGCAACTAAGGCGACGGTCGAGTTTTTGCTTTGCCGTTTTCGTCATAGTCTGCTTTGCTACTTTGTCTGGCAGCGTTGGCGTTTCTATGCCCCATGCCTACCTTTCTCGGGGGTTATATCGCGCCATGCGTGGATCGCTCCACGCATAAGCAGTAACCCTCAAAAAGCCTGGTCTTTTCTCTATGAACCCAGGGTGGAATGCCATCACTCCCAAGCCTTGCATTGTTTCGCAGGTAGTATATACATGCTTTACACACACGACGCAGGACATCGGCACACTCGGATAGGGCCAACGTAGTGCATTGTTGTGTTTGCAGTGCCCCAGTAGTTGCCAAACAGCATGTGTCAGTTCAGGAGTACAGTTTGTACTTGCAGTGACCATCTGTCCACAGTCCATATTAAAGTCTTGTGCGACTGACTTTTTTTAGTTCTTGCCAAGCTTGAGCCAATCGCTCTGGCACCAACCTGACTGGGTCTGAGATGGTCAATTCAGCCTCCACGGCAGCTTGGCATCGCAGGGCACACAGATCTGCGTGAACCGCTATAGCCCTGGACCCACGTTAACTTTGAGAGTTTCGTATATATGCTCAGCGCTCAGCACTATACGTTTAGTGTGAGCGTCTTGCCTGCTCGGCTTCGAGACTGCAGCGGCATGAGCGGCATTATGGACTTTGGCCTCGGCTTGCACTTCCGACCACATACCACGGTCGAGCTCTAGTACACCAGCTGTGTCGGGTCATCTGCATGGGTTCCACGCCCTTTTCAGTTCCTGATGAGGCGATGAAGTTGAGAATGTAAGCCATACGGGGACGATGACAACGAAGTCAGCAAAGTAGCACTGGGAACAATGTACTTGGAGCACGGGGGATTCTTTGCGGGTGTCGCGAAGTCATATTAATACCGACTGTACTACGGGGCTCAGCTGTTCGTTGCGCATCGCATGTTCATGGTATGTGCCATAGCGGTTGTATTATGCAAAACGCTGGGTAGACCAGAAGTGAGAGTCGTCCAGTGTTGATCAACGAGATCAACACACAGCTCCCAGCACTTTGTGTGCTCCTAAATTCCGCAAGGGCCCCGGCATGAAACCTGCCTAGCGGGCTTTTGCCAGAAGCGGCCTGACGCGAGAGAAGCTTGACAATCCCAATATGAGAGTCTTTAAACAGTCCAGGGCCCCGCTTGAACTGTGACAGTTGTCAACTGGGTGGACGCACCAACGATGTTGCTGCCTCTCGGAGGGCAAACTGGGGAGAAGTGGGTTGCGACTGGAGAGGAGACCGGTGACCGGTAATTGTGCATGGTGACCGGTGATGCGTGTATGATGGAGGGGACGTGATCGGCCCGTGACGAAGTACGTCCAGAAGAGCTCAATAAACCGAGATTTGAACAAATGCAACCTGGGGGCGTCTCACGCGTGGTCGTTACCGAACCCGCGTCGCGCTTGCCTATACGCGCGCACGCGTTTCTCTTCGCGTCTATGCGATTTCGCGTACGGGGCAAAGAGAGAAAAAGGGACAGTGCGTGTGCTTGTGCCTGTTTCCGTAGCCCCACCACCCTCCACTCGTCCCAGCGTTAGTGACAATGCCAATCACTACGACTACTACTTCGCCCACCAAGCGGGCTGCCGAAACCAGCGAAGAGGCTCCCCAGAAGGTGGTGAGAGTGGATGAGCCAGTGGGTACACTGCAGGTGCAGCTCGACCCTGCCCACCCCAACGCCAAGCTGCCAACCCGGGGCAGCGCCCTGGCCGCTGGGCTGGACCTATACTCGGACAAGGCGGTCATCGCCCCCTGGTCTCGTGCTGTTGTGCAGACGGGCATTCGCATCGCCATTCCGCCGGGGTGCTACGGCCGTGTGCTCCGCGCTCGGGTCTTGCCGTCAAGCACGGCATCGACACGGGTGCCGGCGTTGTTGACGCTGACTACCGCGGATTGTTGGGTGTTGTGCTATTTAACCTGAGCCCCGATGCCTTTGAGAGTAAGTTTTGGGCTCCATTCTTTGTCTTGCTCACACTCTGACCCCTCGCCTCGCTCTCACAGTCAATGTTGGGGACCGCATCGCCCAGCTCGTCTTGGAGCGTATTCACTTGGCCGAGGTCACGCAAGTCGAAGTAAGTCCTCAATCTTGGATGCTCAGCACAAGTACGTTCTAGCTGACTTTTTCTTTCTGTATCCTTTGCAGTCCCTCGACGAGACAGCCCGCGGTGCTGGTGGGTTTGGTTCCACAGGCGGCTTCAACGGAAAGTAAACATATGTCTACATGAGGGGGGCAACTCTTTGCGCTTGACCGATTGCGTTTAACGATCTCTCCCCAATTGGACAAATACGTCCGACTCGGACGATACTTCCCAGCTTGACACACGGATCAGCAGTGAAAGGCCGCGCTTCTGTGCGAGTTATGTAGAAGGTTAGCATGCCGTACAAAGGACGATTCCGACCGGGCTTCATAACAACCTGAGATATAGCCTGCAACTGTCTTTGCCCCCTTTCCTGTGGCCAACAACATAGTTGCCAGGAAGCCGGGGGGGGGCAGGGGGTCGGGAAGAGTGAGGTACGATACCCAATGCGGACTGGGGTGCCAGTCAAATACGGATCAGATCGTATGTCCACTCTGCAACCCGGCTAGGAGGGGACAACAACTGGTCGATCGAAAGATATCCAGTACCAGTCGGATTGGTATATAGCGAATTGTACTAACATCGGTGTTTCTCCTTTCAACCCAGTCTATTGCTTACCCGAAATGTCCTAGATTTCTCCCATGAGTTCCATTGCGGTCTCACCCTATAGCCCAATGGCTCAGGCGTCGCTACAGACATAGCAGCATGATGGTGGGGTGGTGGGGGGGGGGGGTAGCGTCAGCTCGTTCTTGATCGACGCAAGAGATCTAAATTTGCGGTGCCGGCACTCCTATAGTCATTTCTAACTGTGTACTAGTAGCGCAACAAGAGGTGGTTCCGGAGATCGACCGGTTGGCAGCCTGAAGGCGCGTTAAAGGGAGGCAGGCGGGGTGGCATCCCTCTGCATCCGCACGACGGCAGCCGGGCTACTGCTGCCGTAATTGATAATTGAAACTGTGCCGCCTTGCCGTGCTGATCTAGATTAACGCCGGATTAAGCCCCAACCCCGATCCTTGCCGAATTCGTTCAGCGCACAACCATCAGCTGCGCGGACATTGAGCTGCACTGCTCTTACCGCTCCTCGCCCTCCCCGCCTTTCCCTGCTCCGTGTGCTGGCCACCCATCATGACACCTCCCACCCCAGTTCCTGCCGCCCTCCAGGCGCAGCTCAAGGACCCGCAGGCTGCCCGCCCTTGTCACTCGCAGGCGGCACCCTCGTTGCCCTGAGCCGGCAGCAAATGCCTTCTCTTCTTTTGAGCCTCAGTTGCAGGAGTCGCTCCATCTCACGTCGACCCAGATCAACATAATTGGCCTTGCAGGCAACATGGGTGTTTATCTCTCGGGGCCCCTCTGGGGCACCTGGGTCGACCAGCACGGCCCCCGCCTCGCCCTCTTGTTGGCTGCCAGCCTCATTGCCCTGGGTTACGGTGGCTTGTCTTTCTTTGCTCCCAATGGCCCACACAGTGATTCAGGCTCTTCGGCGCTGCAAGAGCCTCCCGAGACGGCCTCGCTTACCGTTCTCGCCCCTCTCTTCTTTGCTCTGGCGACTGGAGTGGCCAACTCGGGCGCCTTGGCAGCAAGTATGAACGCTCAGGCCAAGTCATGGGGTGGGAACCGCCGGGGAACCGCCACAGGTATTGTGCTTGCTGGCTTTGGGCTGAGTGCGGCCTTCTACTCGACCTTGAGCTCCACATTCTTTGCCGACAGCCCACGCAACTATCTTCGTTCTATCGCTACCATCTCTTTCTTGGCTTTTGTTTCTGGCACATTTGTCATTCGCATCCTGCCCCCCATCCATCGGCACGCGCACCACCATCACCGTCCTACTCTCGCCCACTCAACATGGGCTTCAAGCGGGCGATCACGCCTCAACTTTGCCGGCTCGCGTGCGCACCTTATCGGCCGCTCAATCCCGCTCTCGTTCGCGGTCTCTCTCGCGGCCTTATACGCGCCGCCGTACCACATCTGAAGTGAGCGCGTTGCCCTGGTCTGGGACCTCGGTAGCATCAGGGGCCAATTCATCTTCCGATTCCGAGGAAGAGAGGGTACTACGCTTGCGGCCGACGTTGAAGCAATCGGAGGTTATGGCGCGGTGGGGGACCGGTCTAGGACACAGACTCCCTCCCTGGGTCAGCTGGCCCATAGCCTGCCTAGCGGTGAAGCACTGCCTGATCCGCAGTCCTTGGATATTACCGGGGGGCCTGCTGCGTGACTATGACTTTTGGCTGCTCTTTGCGCTCATGGCTATCGTATCGGGCGCTGGACTGCTGCTGATCAACAACGTCGGAACCATCACTCGTACTCTCTACCGATCGGGCCTCAAGCACCCCAAGTCACTCTTCGCCGAGACAGAGTGGGCGGTGCCTTTGGCGCAGGATGCGGTGGCGGCCTTGACTGGCGCGTATGTTCCACTAAAGGGGGGGAAGAAAAAGCAAGCTGAGCGAGCCGCCGAAGTGCATCGGCTGCAAGCTCAGCAAGTAAGTGCCATTCGCTTGGTAATGCAGTGGGGCGGATTGCAATCGGTGTGCTGGCCGATTTTGCTGTGAGCCTGGTGGGAGGACAAGAAGAAATTCGAGTCTGGCTTCTGGCCCCCGTTTGCGCTATGGCAGTCGCCTCGCAACTGTTTGCGGCCTACCCAGGCGCGGTTGCTACCGTTCCGGCTCTTTTGATCCTCAGCAGCTCCACGGGAGTGATGTATGGTACGCTGTTTGGTATTTGCCCCTCGCTCAACCTTGAGTTTTTTGGCCTGGCCAACTTTAGTGCCAATTGGGGCATCCTTTCTCTTGCCCCCGTTGTGGCCGGCAACACATTTAACCTGATCTTTGGCTCGGTGTACGATTCGCACGTACGCCAAACTCCCGGCGCCCACGAGTGTCTGCAGGGGGAAGAATGCTACCGCTCCACCTTTGTCATTACGGCCTACTGCGCCATTGCCGCTTGCGGTCTGGCTGCTGGACTGATCTGGCGCCGGGGACGCTTTACGTTGTCCTCGTGAAGGAGTCAGACAAATGAACCACTCCCTCCCCCAATCCACTCCTGCGACCGTTTCCCATCATCTTCTCTGACCCGCTATCTCCAACTATTGGAACATTTTGCCTTTTGTGTCCTCTTCGTCTTGCCTCTGCTCGCAGGCCTTCAAGTGTAATGAGCCCCTTTTATCTGCTTTGGACGTGCACACCTCCAGCCCACTAGCGAACGCATGACCCCCAAACGGGGGAGGGCATCGCCGTGCTGGGGATAGGGATTCTGGTGGGGGCATGGTATCAGTGGGGCAGACGTGCTGGTACGTGTGCGTAGGCTTATCGGCAGGGAGACAGATGCATGTCGCAAGGGTGGGGCAAACTGCGGCAAGCGACCATGGCGTGCCAGCGCTGACATAAGATGGGCGCTGCCGCCCATTCACGCACAGGGGCGGTGCGGATGGGAGAGTGGGTGGGGCGGCGGGCGGCGCAGTGCGGGGGAACAGGAGACGTGGGGCTAATAAGTTTGTGGATCCTCCTGGGCCGCCCAACACCACCGCCATCGCCATCCCCCCCAGCGCCTGTGCGGCATCCAGCCATGGCCCAGGCCCTACGCCCCGCGTCGCCATCGCCATCGCCCGCGCCCCCACCCCGCACACACGACCCCGCCGCCCTCCCGGCCCCCCGCCTTACGAGTCGGACCTGGGCATCGACCTGACGTCCCTGCAGACCGAGCTGGCACGCCATGCCAAGCTTGCCAACCGTGCATCACGCGCCCCCTCCCGCCTTGGCTCGGCTCCAATGGAGGATGACGCCATCCACTTCCCTACCGCGCTCAGGGCTCCGCCCCCGGCTCGTAGCACGTCGGCATCGCACCCATCCAGCCCACCTCTGTCTTCCACCGACTCCAGCTCGGACACAGGTTCGGACACGGAAACTGAAGGCGACTCGGACGCATACGAACATCTGCCGCGCTACGAGCTACAGGCCATGCTCCGAGAGGCTAAGCGCATGATCAAGCAGCGCGAGCGCGACCTCGAACTAGCAGCTCGCGTGGGTACCGCACTGGTCAATCGCAATTTGAGTTTAACCAAGCATTCCAACCACTCCCGCACCTCCTCCACCACCAGTCGCGGCCATCACTCTGTGTTGCAGGGGTCCCCACAGCGCCCGTATACCCATTCTCATACCCATTCTCATTCCCGCTTCCACCCCCATTCACACTCCCACTCCCACTCCCATTCCCGCACCCACTCTTCTGCCCATACCCGTACCCTCAGTGACGTGCTCAGCGACCAGCCGTCGCCGCTCCCCAGCCCGGCATTTACCTCAGCATCGGGTCATGACCACCGCCTGCGCCACACATCCTCCTTGTCCGTTGATTCGACCAACTCAATGGACCTTCATACCCACGACTACTTTGGATCACTCGGCCGGTCTCCCCTCGCCAGGGATGGTCATGGACCTGGCGGCCACCACAGCCGAAGTGTATCGGATATGAGCAGTGCCTTCTCCGAGCACAGTTCTGCTATGTGGCCCAATCTGGGTGACGACACCTTAGTGGCGCTATCCCCCAACCTGATACGGGACCCAATGGCCACCATGCCCCCGTCTGCCCGGCTCAAGTTTGACGACGACGAAGTAACGCGGGCTCATGCCCGCGAGGCGGAGACGCAACGCCGATTGGCATCGTTGACGGAAGAAAATTCGATCTTGCTCGAGCACTTAACTCAGCTTCAAACGAAACCGAACGCAATCATCGGGACGGAGGGCGTAAGCTTCGTTCATTGGATCACGAACTGCAAGAGCTGCGAGACGAGTTGGATGCCGTCATGGAACGCAATGCCGAGCTCGAGCTACAGACCAAGACCCAACAGACTTCCTTTGACCTGCATTCCCCCAATACCCCTGACCGTTCTGGGTCCGCTGAGCATCATCATGGGTGGTACCACCGAACTCTTATGTGGTCTTGACTCGCTGCACGACCTGCAAGGCGTGCTCCCCTTGGCCCGCACTCCACCCAAGAACAAAATGCACCCGTGAGCCCCTCCACCACCACCACCTCCGCTCTTGATGGGACGAAGATTTGACCATGGTCGCGCCAATGACGATCCTGTTACTATGCCCCGGCACCCTGTCCACGAACAACGGCCGAGAAGAGCATGTCGAGTGATGATATGGGCCATGGCGAGGCTGGCATGAGCAGTGTAGCCGTGGAGCTTCACAATGCTGCCCTTCGCAAGTTCGCTTCGGGCGGGGCCATTCGCGTCACACTTCCCATGCATCACACGCTTCCTACGCATCGCATACATCGCATACATCGGCACAGAGCGAGGCACGGGCCAACCAAGAGGAAATGGACCAGCTCGTCAAGCGTCTCTTGGCCAAGATTGAGGAGCTGGGAGAAGACCAATCTGGAAATGACCCGAGCCGGATATGCTATGGACGGTCGCCTGGGTCAAGCTATTGAGGACAACGAACGGTTAAGGGATGCGTACCAAGCCATTGAAGGTGGTAGTGGATCGCTCGATTCCAGTCATACCAGTCATACCAGTATAACAAGCCCTCTACCGCAGACACCGCGTTCTTACAAGCCCAGCGAGCGCGGGGTTGGCAATCGGTATGCCATTACAGCGCAACGATTGGTCAACGATGTGATCCAGACCGAACTTGATCCTTCTTCCCCCGAAGCCGAGAGGGAGAGCGAAAGGGCATCATCCGAAGCGGACACGGAGGTGGCGGTGCAATCGCCGTTGCAGTTCGTTCGGACAGGGGGGGGGGAGACCATACGATGGAGGTGATGGACATGTTGCGTGAGATCGATGAGCTCCGCCTGGGTCCCGAGGAGGGGGATAATGACGAGTATACTTGGACCCAGGCCGATGAGTTGCAAGCGGAAAGGAGGACGACATTGCCTTGGTTGCAGCTGGTGACGGCGGTACTCATCCGACCACAGTGGAAGATGCGGAAGACGAGGACGATGTTCATCCTGAACATGCGGAAGCACGACTTCGTTTTTCCTCGGCCAAGACCTGGAGGGCACAAATCACGATGACGAGCACGTGTTGCCCTTGGGTGCTCTGCGTAAGCCGACGGTAGGAACGACAGCCGGATGGGTATGACTTGATCAGCGAAGCGACCAAACGCTGCCCCTTATTATGGGCTGATGACGAGGACTACGGTAAACCCATCACGTTGCAGCAAGCGGCCGAATACGGACTGATTGACCGCCGTAGCGCTCGGGGCCTAGTGGGAACGGATGGATGATCTTTGTTGCGCTGCGTCGGGCTTTGGGCCGTTGCCTACACTGAACGCAAGAGGGTCACTTCCATCAAGCCTACTACTGACCTAGGCCGTGCCTTGGCCCTCACTCCCAATCCACCGCATCTTCGCATCCAGAGCGCTGACCAACTCGAGGCCGAGGCCGAGTTGCACCGCCTCCTCCACATGCGTCGCCTGGAATTTGAGAAAGCGGTTCGCCGCATGCGCCGTCGCTCCTCTTCGTCCGTCGCTGCACCCTCTACCTCGGGAGCAAACACGCGGAGTTCAACGGTGACCTCCCCCTCGACGGTTTCCGTGTCGCAGGGCTGTCCAACTCCCTTTCGCTCCAGACTTCCCCTACGTACGACCGGGGTAAGGGGAAGGCCAGGGAGTTGCCTTCCCCCCTTGGAATGGTGTCGCGCGCAAGCACGCGGTGGGATGTCCCGATTGAAGTATCGGATTTACCCGATTACCGTGGGCGTCCCAACACGTCCTTGTCCTACGCCAGCACCGAGTGGCTGATTGACGAAGCGACCGACCGCATGTATGTTAAAATGCCCAAGCCCAAGTCGAGGCAGGTGACCCATACCAAGAAGCTGCCCACACCGTTGAGCCCCTTGGCCGCGACGGACATAAAAGCGAAAAGTCACTTTTGTTCCAAGCTGTGTCGGAGCCGCAGACGGTGGTTGCGAATGCTAAGCCAAGGTGGATGCCGTTTCCAATGAAGTGGCTACGATGGTGTCGACGTGGGCCACCTTTACCTCCATCATTGTCTGCGCTGGGGTGTACATGCTATCGTACGTCCCCCTTCCCTCTTTTACCTCAACAGATAGATAACTGACCGGATGATATTCGCTTGTCACCAAAGGCATGGCCCCGTCGGTGCTTAACACTGCGCCAGAACCCGATACCCAGTCAGTCATCTCCACTTTGACTCACAAAGCTACTGATTAGCTTTGCATCTGCATCGTTTGTTTGTTTTACGATGCTGTCCCCGCGTTTTTTTCTTTTCTTTTGCTGTTTTGCTTGTCTCCTTTCACTCTGGTTCCTCGCTGTTCTCCTTGACGTTTCGCCACTCCGTCCCGGATGTCTTTTTCCTTATTTGTCCTCCTGTGACATGTGACATGTGATGGCGACCCCATCTCCCTCGTTCCTTTCGGTTTCCAGGCTTCTTCCTACGCATGTGGTCGCCGCTGTGGACGATTTGAACCTGGCTTTTTTCTTTTTCTTTTTTCCCCTTTGCCGGGCACATAAGTCGAGACTACTACGAGTACCAACCCTCTCCTGTGGGTTTTTGTCTTCTTGCTCCCCATACACATTCCCCCTTGTTCTTCTTTTGGCAATACCCTCCTGATACTACCCCTCCCTCCTCCGCTCTGCTTCTACCCCTGGATGACTCCTTTGCCCCCCATTTCCTTTTTTACGATCGCTCTGTTGAGTACGCGCTGCACGACCTCTCCCACTTGCCCTTGTCTGAACCCATTCCATTCCATCCCATCCGAGCTCTTTTCTGCCCTGTCCTCCCATCCTCGAGATACAGCATCGGGCGCAAGCTAGTGGTTCGATCGGAGGAACAGCTTGGGCTCATGGAATGGACAATGGAGAATGGACCTTGGAATCAAGGCGGAATCGATTTGATGATTTTGAAGCTTGTGAGCGCTGAGTCTGGTCAGCTTGATGCTTGTGATGTTTGTGAAGCTTGGACCAAGTTCCGAGACGCCTCGGAACTGGGACAAGATCTAAGGTCTAGGATCTTTTGGCAACCCCGAGGCGATGCAATGATTACGCTGATACAACGCTGGAATTTGGAAGAGTTCGTATAAGATGGCGGCCGGGATGGCCAAAAGGTAGTAGTAGAGCATAGGTAATGGAGTAGGAGTACAAGTAGGAGTGGGGGAGGCGTGGTTTCTCTCTTCAATTAAGCTTCATCGGCACCAGCCAGCATCAGCACCAGATTCACTGGCCGGTCTCCTGAGGCCTGACCGATCAAGTCGATCAAGTTGATCCGTCAAGATCAAATTCGACCCCTGCCCACACCCGAGCAGTTTGTCCAAGCCGAAGCGTCACTTCTGACATCGAAAGGCTGACGGCTGACGTGACGGCTGCTGGTGCGCGAAGCAACCCCCATTTGGGCGATACCTGAGCTAGCTATACCCAAGTCTAGTAACTGCTGGGGTACTCAGACTGAGTACTGGTACTGACCTCCCCCATCCCGTTGGATGGGCAGCCCAAGGGTGCGTACGAGATGGTACGGCACGGTACGGTGGAGGTGGAGGTGGACCTATACTGCGCCTGCATGTTGGATCGATAGAAATCCAATCCATAACCAAACCCGTGGTACCACTGCAGGCAGGCGATCGCTCCTACCCGAGTACTGAGTTCAGTACAGAGGAGACAGACACAGTCCGGAAACAACACAGCAGACACAAAACGGAATACAAGAAAGGTCGCCTCCTCCCGCCAGCCGCGTCGCACAGCACTTCCCAACCAAGTGACACAGGTGCAGGCACAGGCACATAGACACATAGGCGCATAGGCACATAGGCACATAGGCACATAGGCGCATAGGCACATAGGCACATAGGCATATGGGCACATCCGCCCATACACATCCGCCCACGCCCATCTGCCCTGGGCTCGAGGCTAATTAATCATTGCTGGAACGGCTGAGGCTTGTTCCAGGACAAGTGCTTGGGGTCGCCCAAGCGTTTGGGGCTGAACAATTGCAGAAGCGTAATGATCAGGGCGATGGCAAAGCAAAATGCCGCGACGGAGAACATGGCAATTCCCAAAAAGTGGTTGCGGCCTCCGGTCCAGTTGGCCGTAGAGATGACAAAGCTCTTGGTTCCCTTGAAGCGCGCGACGGGGTAATTGTCCTCGACTTGGACACGGTACATGCCCGCGGTGAGGTCCTGATCGTCATTGCGCATATACAGTTTGCGCAGCACGGGCAGCCCGGCCGTGCGCATCCACACAGCAAAGTGCTCGTTGCCCTCGGGATTAAAGAAATTGGTCTCATTGTACATGCCCAACGGAATCCCAAATCGGCCCTTGGCACCTTGCCAATTCGGAGGCGGCGCCACATCATCGTACCGGTACTTGGACCGAATGTACTTCTTCATCTCGCCGGACCAGACAATGCCCTTCTCACTCATGGGGTACGTTGTCACCCCCACGTCCGTCCCGTCGCCAGACAGGCGCTGAATCGGGTAAAACGTGTCTACAATACAGGGTTAGCCCAGGCGCAACAGAAGCAAATGGAAAAACAGAGAAGGCGCAAACGAAGAGAAGAGAAGAGAAAACGAACCATTAAACACGCTGTTGGGGATCAAACCACAGGGGTAGATGGGCACTTCGATCGTGCTCCCATTGGGATAGGTGCGGTAAAAGTTATGGACAGGCTTGCAGGTCTGCTTCTTGAGCTTGTGAACCGAACGGCGGTGACCAAGAAGCTGATCGTAATCCATCGAGCGCAGGTAACGCCGGTGGGCTTGGTAATAGTTGGTCAATTTGTAGTAGAAAAACACAGACTTTTCATGTCGAGCGGGACATAAAAGTCCACCTGGCACACTTTGTCATTGGGTGCGCTCGGGCTGTCAACCCAGGACCATTGCGGGGCAGGCCACGAGGAAGAAGCATTGGGAGCCCTGTCGGCATCGACACGGTACTCGTACTTGGGCATCGGTTCGGGAGTTGCACTTTGACGGAAACAGTCCGTGTAGTCAAACGTCAACTCGTTGACTTTTTGGCTGTCGACATAGAGCACCGCCCCGAGCGGCGCAAGCAGGACAGCAGCAAAGAAGAAGATGCAGATGGCGAGATTGGGGGTGAAGATGGGCTCCCATCCAGGGAGACGCTGTTGGCGCAGGCGCGAGTCTAGGCAGGCGGACGCGGGGGTTGGGAGGGACGTGGGGGCGGGGAGCACGTGGTCAGCAGCAGTACGTAGCAGCGCTTGGACATGTACATGGGCAGGAGGGACATCACGTACCGAGTGGAGGCTTTTCGAGGAAGCTTTTAGACTTCTGCTTGCTGGCGGAGGTGGCGGAGCGATTGGACTGGGAGTCGTCGTCCTTGGGCTTGCGCTTGAAGAGAGCCATGGGGGGCAAGGGGGGCCAGGGCTGCCGCAACGGCGATGGAGGGGTGGGGGAGATGGAGAGGGGGACGCCGAGGGGAGGCAGATGGAGGGAGATGGAGGCAGGGAGGAGGCAGGTGGCAGCGGGGCAAGAACCGGAGCAGGGCGTGGCAAAAATGCGCAGCCGCCCAGCGCTTCAAGAGCAGCTTGACCAATCAATCCGTCCAGCCCGTCCCGTCCGACCGCATCCCATCCCATCTACTGGCTGGCCCGTCACGCGTCACATGTCACGCCACGGCGCTACCCACGCGCGCGGCCTCCCGGCGCACCGCGGAGACGGCAGTGCTTAGGTCATCCCAACACTGACCCCGTACCGCCGCGCACAGCGGCTCCGGCTACGTACCCCTCTGAGATCTGACCCATCCACTATCCCCACCATCACGTGACCCTCTTCTAGCGCTCACCTGGGCGCCTGGTTGCGTCTGTGCTTCTGCAGCCTCTAAGATCTAACCCCCCCTCCCTCCATCCCCATGGCCAACCCGGCGTGGCGGCGGCGCTGGCTCCCACCCGCTGAGGAGAGCGGATACTCGACTTCTCCCCCACCAAGGACGCATGGCAGGTGCAAGTGCCGTCGCTGCTCATGCTGCTGGAGGCGTACTGCCTGTTGCGCGTGCCGCGTTCGCAAGGCCGCCGTCTGGTGCTTGCCTTGGCCACCTGGTCCGTGTTCATTTACTCGCTCACCCAGTTCCGCGTCCACATCCCCGTCGAAGGCGTGGGAAGGGTGGTCAGCCGCGCTGATGGGCTTGTTCTGGTGCATGCAGGCGGCGGTCCAGATGATTCGAGCGGCCCAGTGGGTCTTTCTTCCTGGTGCGCCCGAGCCCGATGTTGCATCCGCTCGCGAGAGTGGGAGCGGTGCGCCTCCCGCTTCGAACGAGGACAACAGCCTCGTTGGCCGCCCGAGCATGCCCACTCTGCCCGAGTGGACTTGCTTCTGAATGTGCGTGGTCTGCGCCGCGGGGCACGACTGCGCGAGCTAACCCGGGCGGAAGAGAGGTTGTTCTGGGCAGCCAAACTGACGTTTGTCCTGCGCCGTGCCGTGTATGGAGTGTGTGTTTGGCGTGGGTAGATGTGGCAGACAGCGTTCTCAAGTCGCCGTTGGTGTACCCGCCTGCGCGCCGTGCCGAGCCAGCGTCGATCTTCGCTGCCAAGGACGGTGTCCTGGGCTGGGCCGGGCCGTACGTACTTGCGATCTGCATCGCCGTCGCCGTCAACATGCTCGTCCAAGGAAGTTTTTCCCTCTTATCCGCCGTATATGCCCTGCTGCATCCCAACCCCGACTTGCACGCCTGGTCGCCGTTTCCGGTCCATCGCTTGGGCCTCGCCACCTCGCTCACCAACCTGTGGGGACGGCACTGGCACCAAATGCTTCGCCAAGTTTTCCTGATTGGTGCGCGGGCGGGCCAGCGAGTCACCCGTCCCCTCGTAGGTCGGCGCCTGGCACGGCTACTGGGCGTTCTGTCGGCTTTTGCACTCAGTGGATTGGCCCATGAGTGGGGGCAACTCTACATGCGTTCTCCTGGGTACCCACACCAACCGTTTGGTCCTACTTTTCTCTTCTTTCTGGGCCAAGGCGTACTGGTCGTGGGCGAGCAGTTGTTCACGGCCGCTACGGGCGTACCCATCGGCGGCCCGCTCGGATGGCTCTGGACCAACGTCTCGCTCGTCCTGTGGGGGACCCTCGTTCCTATGGAAGTATGTTTTCGCTGAGTCCGCGGGGAAAAAAGAGGGCTGGGGAGGATGCACAGACAGATTGCTGACCTCTCTTGTTGACTGCAGATCTGGTTCCAATATGGGTGAGTAGAGACGTGTCTCGGTTTCCTAGATGGGGGGCGTGCGGGATTTTTGCGTAACTGACTTTGCCCTTTTCTGCCCCAGCTTGGCGCCAGTGCCTTTTTTTCCGTCTCTCGCAGCCTATTGTGGACAAGCTCGTCGGGGGTAGCAGTAGCTGGCACCAAGAGAAG
Organism: Moniliella sp. 'wahieum'; assembly: GCA_003971905.1. Classification (NCBI taxonomy): domain Eukaryota; kingdom Fungi; phylum Basidiomycota; class Moniliellomycetes; order Moniliellales; family Moniliellaceae; genus Moniliella; species Moniliella sp. 'wahieum'. The sequence continues at coordinate 54,371 of RSEE01000008.1, forward strand.
TCTTAGAACCCGCAAACCAACGTGGGATGGGTAGGGTAGTGTCCTGACAATCTTTTGCCCTGTCTTAACGCCCGGTCGGCGCCACGCTGCCATAGCAGCAGCATCTTCCCTTTTCTCCCCATTTTCATAAAAAACGCGGTTTTGGCCCTGTGCCGCCTTTGGCGGCGTGGGGTAACCGGTAATCCTGGTCCAAAACCCACAAAACGTCGGTTCGGATAGCTATCGCGTCTCTCTGTGTAGGGGGCAAGCTGCAAGTCGGTCCAACGACGATAAATGGGGATGCACAAAATCACCTTGAACGAGCTGATGTACAGCACAACATAGAAATGCCAATCAGCTCATGGCAGTTTGGCCACAACGGCCTCAAGCGCCTCCTTGAAGACCTTGAGACCCTGGGCTAGCTCCTCCTTGGAGATGGTGAGCGGGGGGATAAAGCGGATCGTGTCCTGGGTAGACGTAGAGAGCAAGAGCACCCCCGATCGAGGCACTCCTTGGTAATCTGAGGCGCCAATTGCGGTTTGCCCGTAGGCTCCACTTCAAACGGAACCAATTGCCCTGGTGCCGCCTGTGGTGCCGCCAGCCCATCTTGAGCCGCGGAAAATTGGAGGCCAACCATGAGTCCTTGCCCGCGAATGTCCTGGATCAAGTTGCCCGCTTTGGTCCCACTGTTCTTCAAGGCAACCAAAAAGTCAAACAGTTCCTTGCTCCGCGCATTCACATTGTCCAGGACCTTCTCTTCCTCGAACGCATCCACCACCGCCTCGGCCGCGGCGCAGGCCACGGCGTTACCAGCATACGTACCCCCGGCCGAGCCGACCGGTTGCTTGTCCATTAGTTCCTTGGGCGCGACAATCATCGAGAGGGGGAACCCATTGGCCAACCCCTTGGCGCTGATCAGCACATCCGGACGCACTCCCGAGTACTCCACAGCAAACTCTTGCCCGTACGGCCAAAGCCAGATTGGACTTCGTCCACGACAAGCAGGATGCCATGCTGGTCACAAATCTCGCGCAGGCCCTTCAAAAAGGGTGTCGGTGTCGGCACGTAGCCTCCTTCGCCCAGTACTCCCTCCACCACAATCGCGGCCGTGTCCTTAGGCGCCGACTGCTGTTGGAGCAGCTGACGCAGATTGTGGAGACACATGGTGCTCATCGTCTCCTCGTCCGTGTCGGGTGTCACACCCAACTGCGAGTAGTAAGGGTAAGGGGTGGTGAACACACCCGGCTAAGAAGAAGGGAAGAAAGGAAGGAAGGGAAGAAAAAGAAAGAACGAAAGGATGGCAGGAAGCAAGGGGTTAGCATGGCATGGCAGAAAGGGGGTAGGAAACGTACCATGTTGGGCAGCGTACCGGGCGCGGTAGACCGTCTTGGAGGTGGTCATGGCCATGGCGCCCTGGGTACGGCCATGGTAGGAACCTTGCATAACAATAATGTTCTGACGATTGGTTGCAAGTCGAGCGAGCTTGACAGCGGCCTCGACGGCCTCGGATCCGAGTTCCAGAAGAAGATGGTGTCGAGGGACGGGTGCGGGAGAATGGGGAGGATCTTCTTGGTGGCATTGATCTGGGCCTGGGAGTAGGCAATGCTCACTTGGGCATGCACGATGGACTGGACCTGCTTGACCGCGGCCGCGGTGACTTTGGGGTGGCAGTGGCCCAGGTTGGTGACGCCAATGCCGGAAGTAAGATCGAGAAGCTGTTTGCCCTGGTCGGTGGTGACCAGGAGCCGTTGCCCGAGACGAGGACGTGCTTGCTCAGGCGGCTGATGGCCGAGGTGAGGTGCTGCTCGCCAAAGGCGGCGGGGGGGAGAGCTGGGAGGGTGCGGGGCGGGGGCGGGGGCGGGGGGCAGCAGGGGGGCAGCGTGCGGGCAGCGGAGCGGAGGGCGGTGGGGAGGCGGGGCATGGCAAACACAAGCGAGCTGGCGGTGGAGACGCAATGGTGGGGGACCCAAGATGCGTCGGTGCGCTAGCAAAACTGACACGGTGCGGGCGGGGTGTAGTACGTGCAGGACGCAGTGCCTGTGGGGGGCGGCGGTTGAGCCGTGGCACACACACACTGGCGCCGTGCCGCTGTAATGAACATCAGATCCCAGTCACTATCAGCGCGCTGAGCGCTGAGCTGAGCGCACGAAGCATAGCGCCGTCTGCAATTTCAGACGCTGTGCTTGAACGTTGAAATTCATCCCACACCAGGGTTATGAGCATCCGGCCGGCGCTGACGTTCAGCCGGCATCCCACCCCCAGTCACGTGCTCGGCAAAGGGGGCCCGAGAGCAGCGAATCGCTAGCTGGGCGGCTCCCCGTGGTGCCTCCTCGTGGTCACGTTGAACGCAACGCTGAACGCTCGTTCAGGCTCCGCACACGCCTTGGCTGGGCCGACGCGACCGCCGAGTCCATCTCCCTCGTCGGCGCCTGAGCTCCAGCTCCATTGCGGCGGCGCCCCCCTCGCTGCCCATCGCCTCGCCCATGTTCCGCCTCCGCACACGCACCGCCAGTGGCCCCAGCACACCTGCTGCGCCCCCGCCTCCCGACCCTTTGCCCTCGCCCTCGCCCTCGCTTTCGCCCTCGCCCTCACTTTCGCCCTCGCCCTCGCCATCGCCATCGCCGTCGCCAGCCGTCTTGCCGTCCAGCACTACTCTCCCCACCCGTCTCCGTCTTTGCCTCCTGCTCAGCACCCCACTGCCTCTGCCGGTGGTGAACACATCGCCTCCTTGGCATCGCTGCCGGAAACTGTCGACAATGCCTCCTCTCAGTCTATAGCCCCGGATCCCCGCCGCCACATGCCATCTCTCACCGATGCCTCATCGTACTTGCTTAACACCAGTGGCCACGTTCCGCCCCACTGATCGTGCGTAGATCCCCTTTGCCTCGCTGTCTCTGCGGCATACTAACCTCTCTGTGGCTGCTTAGGGGGCGTCTGCAACTCTTGTTGATTCCGGTCCCGGCACATCAGACCAAGGCGATGCCTGCCTCTACGTTTTCGGTGGCCGCCTGGTGGACCGGCGATTGACATCCTCCCTCTACGTTCTCAACCTCGAAACCCGGGTGTGGGCATTTCTCGGACCGGATTCGGATGCCATCATCCAAACCGCTTCCAAAGCCGGAGAACAGGAGCCGCATGATGACATGGAGTCTTCCCCTTCTACGTGGCCCCAAGCACGGTACTTTCATGGGGCCAACGTCTGGCGTGGCCGCTTGATTATTTCTGGTGGCATGGCATTGAGCCACGGCGTCGATGGGGAACGTGAATCGTCTGACACTGTCACTATGCGCACGCCTCGGGCCAGTCAGGCGCCTGACCCCGATGGGACCCCTCGTCCCTCGATGGCATCAACTGGTTCCACGAGCGATGGGCTTGTTGCTCTCTCCGAAGTTATTGCGTTCGACTTGCACACGCAACAGTGGGATTTAACGTTTGATCGTTTGCGATCCGATCAGGCCTTTCCCTCTTCCATTTCTTGCCGTCGTCCCCGCGCTCGCTATGCGCATCTCTGCTATCACTGGCGACTTTCTTGTTCTCATAGGGGGACAAGATGTCCAGAACGAGTACATCCAGGACGCAAATGTCTACAGCTTGTGTGATGCTCGTTGGATTTGTACGGACCCCATCAAGGGCAAGGTGGGGTCGTACCGCTCTTGCTGCTGTTCCCCAGTGGATGGTGGTGGATTCAAAGAGAATGAGGTGGGCGCATCATCATCACATGAGACCATGGCTTCTGACAAGAGGGGAGCCCTGACTGCACCCCCACGAGAATTGCCTTGCTGGTTGGGTTCTTCTGTACCAGGAGGCCAATCAGATGTTCGTTCCACCCTCCGCTCCTTGTCATCGAATCATTCTGCCTCACCCCCTTTTTCTCCGCTCCCCGCGTTTGCTTCGACAGGCACCAAAAGCCTTCAATCGTCGCTCCTCATGCTGGAAAAATTGCATCAACCGGAAACCCCTTCTCCCTCTACGGAGCCTGTGGTGAAGATGCATCCCCTCCCCACCAGTGTGCCCTTTGGTCCCAAACGTTTGCCTCCCATTTACGTTTACTCCAACTCGCGCTTCGCCAACGTTCAGCGCGTACTTCAAGTTTTCCATTACCAGCTTGATGCCGGGAGGTGATCCCCCAGCTGCGCATCGAGGATGTGAGTCAGCGAATGGTGCAAGGGCGGTCCACCCGACCGCACAGCAGCACCTCCAATGGGGAGGGCGGGCCTCTTCCCCCAGGTCTGCGCTTCCCGGCTGGTTACGCGGTAGGCAACTACCTCATCGTTTCCGGCACCTATCTCGGCGTCATGGCTCAAACTCATGCCATATGGGCTCTCCATCCCGACCTTGACTTGGACCCATTTGGACGGCGGCGCGTGCTATGTCGGCAGGCTCCTGGAACAAAGCGGTCCTGCATCCGTTGGGCGACCGGCTCCTCGTCCTCGGTGACCGTCAGCGCAGTTTGGCCGAGGACTATCAAGCTCGCCTGATCAACAGTAACCAGTTGGCCGCGTTGAGCTTAAGCGCCTGGGGTATTTACCAGCCCCCGGTAAAGCGTAGCACATTTAGTGTGCAGCTTGGCCTGGACGTGTTTTCGCCTGCTATCTCTGCTGCATGTTCTTCTGGCCTGTCTAGCAACGCCAACCAACCGATTTCTTCTGCCTTGCACGTTCTTGGGATGCAAGGCGATTTTGAGATCATCTGTTTGGACGGGACCAAGTTGGGTGCCTCCCGAGCACTCCTGGAGCGTCGTTGGCCTTGGTTCCGTAACGCGATGCGCACGTACCGTGGCCGTGCTCTGCATCTCGCACGCACTTCGGCGACAGAAGGGGAGGAGGTGATGGTTTTGCGTCTGGGTAAGTCAGATGTGCGAGTGACCCCTCGGTGCTTGAGCTTGCAGAGCCCTCCCGAGGTGGTCTCAGCATTCCTTTTGTACTTGTACACTGAATCGCTGGCCACACCTTTACAACGTCATCCCCGGATTGCCGCTGCACTGCTGTGTATGTCCTATTTGTACGACATGCCTCAGTTGATGGCCTGGTGCAGGCATGCCCTTCACTATACTTTGACGGTGGAGTTGACCCCTCTTCCTTCGATGGCCAACGCAGGGAACAACCCGGCGTTACAGATGCTTCATACATCTCTTCCCAACGAGACACGGCTTGCCATTGCAGACGGGGTATACGAAGCAGCCGCTCTGACAGGGTGCCTTCCTCTTCAGGTTCATGCTCTGCGCACCGTGATCACGCTCAAAAAGGCCTTGGCCCGCGCCTCGAGACAACGTAAATCAGGATTTTCACTCCAAAGCAGAGGTTTTCACGCCCATCGCTCCTCCATCGGCCTAACTTCCCCTCGTCCACCGCTTCCCTCTGCAGGTGCACCGGGTATGGACGATACTTCTGACACAAGTGCAATTCCCATCCCGCCAGGCCCAATCGACAGCAGCATCCCATCCATGGGCCACGTCATGGGGAACACGGCACGATTCTCCATCCAGGAGTATTTCCACCCCTCTCGCGTTCACGTCCGTTACGGATTCGCCCGTCGATATTGACCCTGTGGACGAAGCATATATGTCTGTGCCGAGCACCCCTCTTCTCCCTTTGACTCGTGCGGAAACAGAATCGAGTCATCAGAGTGTTGCTGCTCCGCACCGCGGCTCGCACTTTCCAACACGACCTCCCGACTTAGGTCCGATGGGCCCGACCACCAGACAACCTTCATCTCATGTTTCATCGCCTGGAGTGTCCACCCCCGCGACCAGTGAGAGTTTCTCCTCCTACAGCGCATCCTCCGTATCCGGAGAACCCAACCTGCGGACCAAATTGAAGCGTGTTGGGCGGCACACTCGCCTCCGTGCTGAGGTGGAGGTAGAGATGGGGGCGGACGCGCATGGCCATCCCCTGCCTTCTCCGTCTAGGCAGGAGGACGCTTTGGCGTATGCTGCGGACCAGGGGGACGGAGGCGGACCTGGGTTCCCCGTCACTGATTCACGGCCGAGCCTATCCAGTCTCAGTAGTGACCGCAGTACGAGTTGCTTCTCCTCGGCCTCCTCGGCCTCGGGTAGCTGATCTAGCCATGTGGACCGACGTGGATCCTGCTGCCCTGTTTTCCTACCCCTGCTCACCCGTCTCGTTGGTTTCTCTTCCCGTGGCACTGTCACATGTCACACCTACTTGCGTATACCCCCCTGTTCCAGGGCCTCCTACCCTCCGATCATCATACGCCCACAAGGCCACCATGCGCTTGTCAGGGTGGCCTTGCGCTGGCGAGGTCGTGAGGCCGTAATACCCTTTGGTACTTTCTCTCTCCTGCTCCCGTGTTCTGTCTCTGCAGCCCCACCTTATCGATTATCTCCCTCCTTGCCTGGTTCAAGACGTTGGCAAGATGACATGCTCATATGAATATGGATGGATCTGTCACGGGCCTGGCTGGGGATGTTGGCCATAGATAAAGCAGATGGAATTTTCAGAGCCAAGGAGAGCCAGACTTAGGAGCTGGGATGCCCGGCACGATATACGACCAGCTCCGACCGCAAGCCCGTGCCGGGAGCGGAACGCTGCATGTGTCGGCGTCTGTGCTTTGCATTCGGACTGCTGGGTTCATCAAGTAGACAATGGTGCATCCTTGCCCCACCGCGGTCGGGTTGTGCTCACGCGACAAGCGACTTGGCCCGCACGAAGTGCGTCACATCCAGTGCTTCCGAGCTGGGCTGGATCGCGCCGGCTTGGCGTAAAATCTCCACTGTCTTGGTCACCGTTTCGCTCGACACGGTGGACGTGGTAGTGGCCTGGCCCGTGGTCGCCGCCGCACTTTCCGGGTTGGCACGAGGGTCCTGTACGTACCGCACCGAGGAAAACCAAGTGGCCACGTCCTTGGCCTGGTACCCAAACCGTTTCGTCACCCACTCCTGTGGCTCATGGGCCAAAAAGCCCGCGATGCTCTGTTGCAGCTGGGATAGGAACGCGTCCAGTGCCGCCTCTTTTTCCCCACCATCCAGCACCTCCTTGGACACTGCAATGGACCACGACGGCCAGGGCGTAGGGATCGAGCCCAAGAAACGCACTTCGCCACTGTGCACAAATGGAAGCGTCGTCACTTTTTCCCACAGGAACGTACCCGTCTCCAAGCTAGTAGGAACAGGCGAGGTTAGCCAACGGGTTTGGCCCCCCAAAATAGACACAACCTAGAATCAGACGAGTCAAGGCAAGATGGACGTACCCGGGAACTTGGTTGACGCCCTTGCGTAGGTTCTCAAACGTGTCATTCACTTTAAACTCAGGCTTGGACTTCCACCCACGCTGCATGGCAGGTAGTAAGCCCATCGTTTGCGATCCCGAGCCGAGACGGCTGATACCGATCGGCGCATGCTCCAAATCGTCCACTTGCTGGAACCGGTCCGCCTTGGGGTCGGTGCCGGTAATAATGGCCCATTCGAGCGGACTGCGCACATAGCTGCCCACCAACACCAAGTCGTCCCGCCCATTCGCAATCGACGCGACCAACGCATCGGTCAGTGCGACGGCAACGTCGATGGTGCGTCCGTGCGAAGGATCGGTGCGCAACGAGCTGACCATCTGCCCCGTCCCACTGTTTTGCCACACTAGCTCAAACGCCTCTTGGCCCCACGCCGTCTCGCTCAGCTGCCAGAGCGGGGAAGAGAAGTGTTCTTGCACAGTACCCACCTTGAGCTTGAAGACCATTGCGAACGACTGAACAGTGCGGGCGGAGACGAGCGAAGCGGAAAGAAGGCAGGAAAAAGGGAAAGAGAGGGGAAGGAGGTCAGATGGAAGAAGAGCAAATGCGACCGTCCGCTTCGCCAGCCTCAGGCCTCACCGTCGACGCCCGCCCCGCCTGCGCTCCTTTCGTTCGCCAGCTCTGCTCCTCACCTTCCTTGCTTCCGCCTGGCTTTGCGCAATCGATATTCAATCTTCAATAGTCCCTCGCTTGGGCCTTGTGGGAAGACAGGATATCTCCGAAATTGCATCATTGCACATCCGGCGGTACCTTCCCCGCACAACCCTACTTTGTTGGAATGAAATTGAAATAGAATTGGTAAACTGCACGAGGGCCCTTTCTTACCAACAAAGAAATGGAGAGGAGTCACTAGTCACTAGTCACTAGTCACTAGTCAAGCTTGAAGAGACAAAAAAATATGGTGCGTGGTCGTGTAATGCTTGAACAAGCAGAATGCGACAAGAACGCCAAGTACCAGGGACGCACTCAAGAACCGTTTTTCCCCTGGTTTTGACGACGCGAGGATACTACGGCACCAAGACGGCGGGCAAGTTGTTTGCGCATTGGAAGGAGTTGGCTACTAAATCTCAGTGGAAATGGTTCCTCGCTCGGATGTCAACCACGTTCCTCCGTGTCCACACGCGCTTCCTCGGGTACGGGAACGGATGGCGAGAACCGGAGGGTCTCGCTATCCTGGCGATCCCGCTGGTTCCTTAATCTTGGTGGCGCTTCCAAGTAACCCCCGCAAGATGAACGGTTAGGTTTAGACCAGCGTTCCCCCTGTCCCAGCCTTAAGCTCTGTCAATGAAATGGACGTAGTAGTAGACGCGCTCTTCTCGTACAAAGTCGGCAAGGCAAAATCGACTCAGGCAAGTTAGTAAACTGCCCATCTTATCGTTCCGGAGTATACCTGACAAGGTGGTGTTGTTGGTCTCAGATCATGATCTCCACCCTAAGGGATATGATGTCGATGATGGAAAGGGAAAAAACCATCACTGGGCCCCCGCTCAAAAGTGGCGCCCTCTCCCCCCTCTCCCTCCACACGCGAGGGGCCAGGCTGGAAAGCCACACAACACAGCCTTTCATTCTCGCCACACATCTGTGCGCTTGTAACATGTAAGGGGGGATAGGTCTGAGAAGGGCGTGCAATGAGCGCTGAACGCCCCATCGCCATCTCCACACTCCTCACGACTGTAGCCTTTAGTCTGCCCCGTCACTATGGCCCAATCATTCTTCCCAAACAAAAAGGCGGGCAGCGATGGCGATCTGACCGTGAGAAACGCATGCAACAGGATGGAGGAATACAGCGGCGTGACGATGTACTGGCCCACCAGACCGGTATGAGGTTGAGGTCCATCTCCACGGAGCAGCAGCGTTTTCATATATATATATATCTTTCACCTAAGCTTTCCTAGCTCTCTGGGGGCTCATTAACCCTCTTCGGTCGTCCGAGACTCCTCGTGTGTTGGTTTCCGAGAGGACAGGGAGAGGCGTCCCCGGCCGTAGGAGAAACTCCGTGTGGCGTCCATTACACGGACCCCGAGGGACGAAATAGTACACCCGAGGTCATCGAACGTGCGTGTGCGGATTTGTACCAGCCTATTATACCGGCTCCGTGCAATGCTGTAGAGAATAGGGTGCCAGCCGCCCAGAATAGGCACTGGTGGGGGAAGTACAGGGTCTAAACTCAAAATGATTAATTAGGAAAGAAGGTTCGAAGGACTTTCATTAATCATTACTGAAAACGTACTAGATTATAGGACCTACATAGTATACTCAGTATGCAGGACTCAGTATTCATTATGAAGGGCACTCAGTACACTCAGTACTCGCCTATCATCAGGCCTGAGCCTCAGGCCTCACATGTCACATGTCACATGTCACAGGACATGCTCCAACTGTGCAAAACATCTGCGCAAAACATCTGCGCAAAACATCTGCGCAAAACATCTGCATGCTATCAAGGATGTGCACTATAGTACACACTCTTTTGCTGGTGACTGTGTGAGTGACTACTTCTGGGGAGTAACCGGTAACCGCAGTTCCCGGCAGAGGCAGTGTGGCTACTCCCTGCTCCCTCCTACTCACTGGTGCCGAGCGGGTGGCGACGGGAGAAGTTCAAGAGACACTAATGATTAAAGACGCGAGACAAACAACACACTCTGCAGCGTTGTGTTTGCGGCTGCAATGGTGGGTGCAAGCCGTCCATCATCAAGCTAAGGCTGGCCAAGGTGCGGGGAAGGGACGGGGTTAGTGTCGCCCTCGGCAGTGCTGGTTCTGCGGCCTGGTGCGGATGCCACTTGTCACGTGACTACAGAGGGCGCTCGAGTGGTTAGCGCCTAGCCGTGGCTAGCCTGGCTGCCCCCCCCCCCCCCCCCGGCTCGCCCGCCCTGTCCCCGCCGCCCGAAGCGTCTACCACCGTCACCCCTACTCCCTCTTTTCCTACCACCACCACCTCCTATTCAGCCCCCCCCCCACAGTATTCCACCCCTCTTGGGCCACAGTGGATTCCCATTCCAAAAGCTTTGGGGGTGTATATATACTCTTCTTTCTCTCTGTGCAAGTCACGCCCCACCCATATCCCTACGCGCGAATCGCTGCACAGCACCTATCCCTTGTTCCTCGGCAACGCCTCTCCCGCCCTCTGCGTGGCAACCCCACTCACCCTTGGCCTTTTCAACTCCCCAGCCCCGGTCTCCTTCAAATAATAAGACCAACATATATTTCGTTCCCCCCCCCACGTCAACACGCCACATGATGTCTGCCCAGCACGGCCGCTGCAGTCTCAGCCAGACACCCTATGTGCCTATAGGAAACGATACAGGCCCCCTCACAGTGATGTGCATTACATCCACCAACGTCGCCTAGGTGCCGGTTATTTCGGAACGGTCTCTCTATCCAAGCGCTCGTCTGACCACGCTCTGGTGGCAATCAAGATCGTCCGGCTCAATGGGCACAAAGGCGGCCTACCGAGCAACATGGTTCGGCCGCAGCTGAAGGCGGAAATCCGTGCACTTTCTGCCCTCGCCCCGCACGATAACATTATTGGCCTCAAAGCGACTTGGTTCAACTCTGTTCAAAAGTAAGCTTGACCTTCCTTTTCCCCCATTCCCTATAGGGACGGACTGAGTGAGACAATGGTTCCTTCGTATGGCCGCTTCGCCTGCTCCTCTCACGTGTATCCCCGTCGAGATGCTAACCAATTTGATTCAGCGCTTGCGCCCTTGTGTTTGACTATGTTCCAGGTGGATCTCTGGGCGACCTTATTGCTAAACACCGAGACACCAGGAACGGGAACACCCATCGGGATTGGATAGCAGCTTGGTGCAATCGTTGATGCACCAGCTACTGCGCGCCATTGACGCTTGCCACAATTACACGGACCCGATACTGGCAAACAGAGTACCATCGTTCACTGTTACCTCAAGCCCGCGAGTATACTTCTGGACGAGCGGATGCGACTCAAACTCGCCGACTTTGGTCTGAACCGCTCCTACCCCCGCGGTAGAGGAGGTGCCAGAGTCTAGGTGGCCCGCTGCATTACCTCGCCCCCGAGTTGATCGGCTTCAACCTGAGGAGCGCATCGTGTGTCCGGCGACGGACATGTATGCGATCGGGTGCATCTTGTACGAAATGTGCACCCTTACAACACTATTCTCCCCCATCCGAGCGGCGGGAACTCCGTGTGCAGTGGCTCGCCCAAAGGAACTACAACCCGACCTTGCCCCCAGGCTACCCGGCCTGGCTGACAAAGGTGGTGCAACAGCTGGTCAGCAAACAAGCAAGTGACCGTCCCAGTGCGCGCCTGCTGTTGGCATGGGCCAGATGACGGTCAGGGCACAATCTACCTCCGAGGCTCAAGGAATGATTCCCAGGTCGGACATGCGCTTGCTTAATCCTGATATGACCAAAGGAGCATCGTCCAAGGCCAGCACCAGCCCCCCGACGAAGAACAGCAGTTCCAATTGTCCAACGACCGTTTCGCCCCACGTCGTGGACTCAATGATCTTGTACAAAAAGTCCAACACAGCCCTGTCGAATGAGTTAGGAAGGCATATCATGGACGGCCTCAACTCTGAGGCGGAATTGAAGGAACTGGAGAAGCAGGGCGAGGAACTGGACACGTGGTTCACGCACTCTGATGCCCAAGCTCGGAATCATGAGGTGGGGAAAAGGTCAATGCGACGTTGTACGATCAAGGGGCCAAGGGTGCGGAGGTGCTGATCTGGGAAGAGGAGCTTGAGAAGATGATGCCCCGGGTGGCATCGTGCGAAGATCAAGTGCAGGGAACGAATTGGTCATACCTAACCCCAACTAGACTGACGGTCTCCGTCTATCCCTTCCCCCTTTGTGGGTTGTTTATATCGGTTTTGTCCCCTGTGATGATCACCATTAGAGTATTTTGTCATCATTCACACGCCTCTTTCCCAACCCATGACTTTGGCAAGCATCCTTTTTCAGTAACAACGGCAACAGTACTGTTCTTATTCTTATCCATAACCTTTGTCCCTTGAAGAATCAATCTGGCCCAGTCCGACTGAACTATCCCGCACTAAAAAGGTAGAACAGAGAGGTAGAAAATAAAAAAGTGACTTCGCCCGGGATCGAACCGAGGACCTTATCCGTTAACTTGGGCACTAAGCCAGTGTTAAGGATACGTGATAACCAACTACACCACGATGCCATTTGCTTTGCTTTCTTCAACATACATCTACCCCATATACCACGTACCCGCCGTCTCAAAGGATGGGATGAGCGATGTCAGTTGTTTTTCGTCCTTTCGTCCTCTCCAGCCCGCCTAAACTCTAACAGAGAATTCAATCCATGTGCCGGGGCCCCATAGGCCGTCCATATTTGAGATCTGGGATCTGATCGTTTGCGGATCTGGACCGGTCATTTGCCAAGATGGTCGATAGTATGGTGAGCCACCAACCCCTTCCCTTGCATGATGTTTTGGCTGTATTGGTTGTGGTATAGGAATGATTAATGAGCGAGCTTTTTTGGGTGGTTCTGTACGCGGCCTGTAACTGTCACGGGCTGCGGCGGACCCAAGATGGTCCGACCCAAGCTAAGGCCCGCCTGCTCCGCACATGCCCAGTAGAGCGTGCACCGCAGGCCAACCAAGTGTGATGACGGTTGGCTAAATTAAGGACCGTGGCCCGAAGGGTCATGCTCCGTGCGACAACAGTCGCCCCCGCCCAAGTCCAAGTCGGCCGGCCTAAATAAGGCCACCGAGCTTCCAGTGCCATGGCGACGACTGTCGCCCCGTCCCCGTTTCCTTTTCCTTTCTCGGTCGCGCCTGCGGCGACCAACCCCGCTTTTGACATGTCTTCCTTTCTACACCCCCTCTTGTATCCGTTTCCCTTTTGATCCTGCCTGTACCCCTGGTTGATGGGGATCTTTTCCCCCACCTTCCATTCTCGTCATCCTCTCGTCTCACCCTCCATTTCGTCCCTTTCCCGCCTATCCTGTCCGACTCCTGCCCGTTTTCCAGCCAATTGATCCAGTACCGGCAGCTCCTCTTGTTAGCGTCCGACATCTCCTCCGACCTCGTCCTCCAGCCCTTCGTCAGTCCAATCGCGCGAGCCCTCCTTCGGTCGCGGCGATTCCCAGTCTCAGTTGAGGCAGTGTTTGTCCCCCTCTGTCTCCTCCCGTCCCTAAGTCCCGAAGGCTTCAGACACGTTACTACGGCCCAAGCCGGTGCAGACGCAGCCTTGCCACACGTGCAGCCGCCCCACCAAAGGTCTCTCCTCGTCCCTAGCTCCGCTCGGACACACAACCAGCCTAATCCCGAAACTACCGTGAGTCGACCTACCGTCGCCTAAGGGATTACCCCAAAAAACCCCAGGGCGGGCCCCCTGGCGGCGCCCGCCCGTGACAGTAACATCGGAGTGCACAATGGTGTGCTATAATGAAGGGACGAGATGCAGGCTCCTGGTCCGAGAAGAAAAGAATTCACGTACAGTGTGGCACACGGACGACACAGACACAGACACAGATACAGATGTGTTAAGAGTACTAGCAGGTGCTGATTGTTTGGATATAGGACACGAAAAGGAGGGACAGCAACACGGTAAGGGTAAGGAGGGTAAGGAACGATGTAGGAAAGAAGGATAAAACTCGATGAAGAATGGATCGAGGGAAATGGAAGAGTGAGAGTGTGAGAGGTTCGGCTCATCTCCTTTTACGACATGTGAAGACTGCGAACAAAGAGAGCGAAAAGGCGGGGGGGGGCATAACCAACAAACCCATCAGCCAAGGCAGAGTCAAAATCGTCCAAACCACAACCATCGAGGGGCAAGAGAAAGATGAGAGCGAGTGAACCATTCGGAACGTATCAGCGTCAGTACAGAGTCGCTAGACATGTCGGATGGAGAAGGAAAAGTGTGAATCACTGCCACGAGCACGTACAATTTGTATGCTGGGTACGAGAGAAAGTGCGTACCAGAGGTACGCGCCGTTCATGACGGCGTTGCAAATGATGGCAATAAACACACCCAAGTGTAAGCGCTGACCCCGATCATCACAAATGCAGTGAGCATGAAGATGGAAGGACAATCCGGACCGGTTTGAACATGATCTTCAGCTGGTCTACGTACTGCGGACCCAGCCACGGAACAGAACGTTGGTGCAGGAAAGATCAGAGCAGTGTTAGTATTTGGTGCCAATAAAAGGTAATTAGGGTTCGAAAAAGAGGAAAGGGGGGGTTGGGTGTTTGCTTACGTCCATCAAGAATCCGGATCCACAAAGAGCAAACGGAGCCTATTGGGTAAAAAACGTCAAACACCGGCTCGTATCTCGTGTCAAACAGATACAGCACGGCTGCCGCCATGGACACCTCGATCCCACAAGGAAACTGTGTCAAAACGCCAGTTAGGTCAGGACATCAGAAACCAGTATACTTGGATCGTTAGAGCCTCAGCAGAGGCGACAAGAAAGCGAGAGACGTACCATGCGGCAAAACAAGCTATTTGCTGTGGTCGACTCAACCCCATCGCTGGGGAGAGAAGAGAAGGGAAACGCGAGAGGGGCGAGAAAGGGATGGGCTTGCGACATCAGAGTCGACCTCAAAGGTATCGGACCAAAGGGAAGGCGAGGGGGAGAGCGGGGGGGAGGACTTGGTGCTGATGCAGTTCTTGCTGGATCGGACGCTGGCGTCAGATGCGTCGGATGCGCACACGCTTCCCGAATCGTCGTCGCGGAGGTAATGGTAGGCCAAGGACTGCGTCCAGGGCAAGGCGGTATCAGCGGTGCGGGATGTGCTGGCGAACGACCCTGTAAAGGTGTGGAACCATGATGCGGATTTGTGATGGAGGTAGATTGGGGCGTCGTTGTCGACCACATCGGATTGGGACGCGAGCGCGTCTTGGGGACGCATGCGGTTGCTGGGATCCCTATGGTGGAGGGGAAGGAGGGAAGGAGCAGAGAGTGTAAACGTGTAAACGCAGTGCGAAGGTAATATAGCTAGTTGTCTTCCTCGTGCAGGCGGGGGCATGTGACATGCCCCCGGCCACGTGACAACTTATTTCCTTTTTTACTGCCTCTGTTGGTACTTAGTACTTAGTACATAGTACGCTGTCTGTCGATCCGCTCGATTTCATGCAGCGCTCCGAATCCAGAGCTTGGCGCTTGGTGGATGATCCGCTTGATCCATTTGATGAACTTGTCCACAGTCGACCCGCCGGCCGGCGCACCAATTCACAGCTGCATTCCAGAGACGGGACCAGGTCGTCTTGAACCTTGAAGCTTGAAGCTTGACGCGTGACGCGCGTGACGCTTGTTCCGAACACGCCGGACGCAGCTCTGACTTACAGTGCTGTGGCTGGCCAGCGAAATGGCGCGGGGCCTGGCAAGTCCACGGCTGTTGATGACGTTGATGTCGTTGGACATGATGCATGAGATGGTCCGATCCAAGCCAAGCCCGCCCGCTGCGCTGCACATGCCCAATGGAGCGTGCTCCGCAGTCCAACCAAGTGTGACATGCATGACATGTGAATGTGATGATGGTTGGTTAACTTTAAATTAGGTACGGTGGCCCGAGGGGCCATGCACGACAAGAGTCGCCCCCCGCCCGGCAGTCGGCCCAAACCCGAGCGGAACTAGCGGAGCTAGCCGCTGGGTGGAAGTGGCTGGGAGCTTTTTGGCACACCGCACTAGTGTCCCAACAGACGACCGTCGCCTATCCCCGCTTCCGTTCCTTCTTGGTCGCGCGCCTGTAGCGACCAACCCCTCTTTTGACGTGTCTTCCTTTCTATAACCCCCTCTTGTATCCGTTTTCCCTATTAATCTTGCCTGTACCTCTGCTTGATGGGGATCCTCTCCCCCACCTCTTCCATTCTCGTCTTCACTCTTGTCCTTGTCCACCCTCTCGTCCCCTCCCGCCTATCCTGTCCGACTCCTGCCCGTTTCCAGCCAATTGATTCAGTAAGGCAGCCTCCTCCCTTCTTAGCTCCCGACTCTTCCGATCTCGTCCTCCAGCACGTCATCGGTCCAGTCGCGCGAGCCCTCCTTCAGCCGCGTCGATTTCCCTCTATCCGGTCTCAGTTAGGCAGTGTTTGTCCACCGCTGCTCCTCCCGTCCCTAAGTCCCGGAGGCTTCAGACACGTTACTACGACCCAAGCCGGTTCAGACACAGCCTTGCACGCGTGCAGCCGCCGCACCAAAGGCCTCTCCTCGTCCCTATTAGCTCCGCTCGGATCCACCAACTGCCTACGCCCGAAACTACCGTGAGTCGGCCTACCGTTTCCTAAGGGATCGTACCCCCCCAAACCCGGGCGAGCCCCCTGGCGGGGCCCGCCCCGGGGCAAGGGCCGAAAGAGAAGTGTAAGACTCGA
Organism: Moniliella sp. 'wahieum'; assembly: GCA_003971905.1. Taxonomy (NCBI): domain Eukaryota; kingdom Fungi; phylum Basidiomycota; class Moniliellomycetes; order Moniliellales; family Moniliellaceae; genus Moniliella; species Moniliella sp. 'wahieum'. Next base: position 70,909 of record RSEE01000008.1, read on the forward strand.
TGCCTTGTTCGTATCAACTCAGTACTCAACATGGCTCATGCTTCAACCTGACTGTAGTAGCGGTTTTCGTTCGCCCAGCGCAAGGGAGAGAGACGGGACATGTGAGGGTGACCAGTGAATGGGAATGGGAGTGCCGGTTAGAGTTATGAAGTGCCAAGCCACGCGTCAGTGACGCGCTTGGAGCGGCCGCGCAGTGGCCGTACTGGGTGACCTGCGCGGGGCCCTCGAACGAATTCTAGCATCGGCATCGGAAGCGCTCTGTCAGATCTCAAGAGTAAGATCACGATCAAGCTGGAAGCTTCAAGCTTCAAGCTTCAAGCTTCAAACTTCAAGCTCAAAGGCATCTGTCTACTGCAATTCAACTTCACCGGCCTCACCATTCAACCAGGTGCGCAAAAGGTGTACCATATCTACCACCACCAAGACAATGGACAGACGTTACACTGTGGCTTCAATCCATCCCCGTCTGCTGGATCCTAAAGATGCTACATTAAATTACACTCCTCGTCGTCCTATTAGCGCGTCGCCCCACGGACCAGACTCTGTTCAACGAGAAAGCAAGGAGAATGATAGTGGCGGGTGGCCCAGCTTTGTGTAGCAAAAAAAGAAGGAAGAGTTTGTGGCAAAGAATGGTTGCGATTGAGCCTCGTGCAAAGGCACTGCGTCAATGTGGGGGCAGGCCAAGTAAGAGTGGGTCGCGCATCTGCACCACAGATCAAGATTCAAGATTCAAGTACATCCGCATAACACCAAAGAGAAGAGAAAGAGGAAAAGAGAGAGAAATAGATCAGCGTTTCTTCCATTTGATCGCGTGCCACTCGGTCTTGGGCCTTACGCGTTACGGCAGCTCGCTCCATTTTGCAAACAAGGGACTACCCAAGCCGGACGGCAGGTCCCAGCCTGTCGTCGCGTTGAACGTGAGCCCAGGCTGGGGGCACCCACCCACGTCGCCCGAGGTAATGTCGCGCAACAGGTCTGGCTTGGCGTAGAACGCCGGATTGACCCATCCCACCCGTGCCTTGCCCTCGAGTTTGCGCTGGTTGTTGAGCAAAGCAATCATACTGGCAAAGATGGGCGTCGCAGCACTTGTTCCGCCAATCAGTTGCAGCTCGTTATCAGTACCACCGTCAGGTTGAGCGACATGGCCGAGACGTCCGGGTAGGCACGGTTACTGGCATTGTAGTAGGATGAATGGGCATAGTTAATCTGTTCCAAATACTTGGTGACGGATGCGTTCTACAGCAGTCCACATTTCATGTCAGTTCAAGGATCCGCGGTGACAGCCAACAACGACCGGAGAGGGGTAGGGACGTGCCTGGTAAGCAGGGCGCTCAAAGAAGCCTGTGCTGGAGAACCCGGCTCCGCCAAAGAAGCCATCGGCCGAATTGCCGTTGACGACGACTTCGGGGAATCCCTGGGTGCCCCCGACCGATAGCACATAAGGACAGTCACCGGGCAGGGTCGGGTTGAACTTCCCATGGCAGGTCAAATTCTCATATGACTGCACCCCGTTCAGGCCATTATCGCCTGATCCGTACAGGACAGATGTACCCAAAGCAGTCATCTTTTGAATCGTGTTGCACAGTTGAACTGCATCAGCAGGCGAGTAAGACGACTCGTCGTCCACGTACGACGCAGTAATCACGCCGGGTCGACTGGTGTCATTGTAGTTGTCCAGGACCCAGTTGAAGGCCTGCAGGAACGGCTCGTTGGCAGATTGGTTGTCTGTGCCAAAGGAGAGAAACTGGGCATGAAGGGGAGCAATCAAGCCAGCAACCATGTCGACATCCAGCATTGCTTCGCCTCCGGGATTGTTAGGGTCGTTGGTCGAGTTGCCGGCTGAAATGATGGGAATGGTGTAGTTGGGGTAGTCGGTATAGTTTTTCATGTAGGTTGCCAGGTCGCTCGGCGAGACGTACTCGCCCAAAAACCCAAACACGAGCACATCCGTTTCCCCCTTTTGCGGAACAGGGGTAAAGTTACCCGCACCGTAATAGTGTTTGAGGCACTTGGTTGTCACCGCCGATGCATCGCACTCTGCGCCCCCAGCCTGAGCGGCAATCGCTGCGGGTTGTGCGTTGCCCTGCAGGTGAATGGGAGCCGAGGTACGCACGTTAGGGAACGAAGTAAAAGGGTGTACATTCACAATTGCTTCGTGCAGGATGCCGTCAGGAATCGAATATCCTTCCGCGGCACGAAGGATGGTGTGGCCCTGGGTAGTATGGGTGTAGGCCTGCAGCGAAGTGTTCCAGGCAGCATTGGCAGCAGCTACTGTGCTCTGCACCCGGAGTTCGTCCCCCCACTTGCTGGTGCTGATGTCCGATTCGTGCGTGCCATGGGCAAGCAGGTGGGCCTTGACAGCGGCAACGTGCTCTGGCTTGGGGCGTGTACTGTGCGAGCTCAGTCTCGGAGAGCCATGGGCCGCCATGGAGGGAGGTGGCCAGCATCTTGGCGTCCAGGCCGTCCTGGTTGCCCGGCGTGAGGGCAACGGTGTAGGTCAGCACGTGGTCCAGAGGCACGGGCGCCGAGTTGGCCGCATAGCTGTGGGCTGCTGGCGCGGCGGAAGCGACGGTGCGTGCGGCGGCGACGGGCGCAAGGGCCAGGCCCACGGCCAGGGCGGTGGCGGCGACGGGGGCGAGCGTAGCGGCAGGAAGCATGGCGAGGCGGGAGAGGCGCAGCAGCAGCAGCAGCTGTGCGTGCGGCTATATTAGGTAGTGGAGGTAGTGGAGGGGGCAAGGACAAGGGGGGCGCCAGACCACATGGACGCTCCTTCGGACACGCGAGGCGGGGGGCTAATCGACGTAATCCTAACAGTAGGCGGCTGCCGATCCGATCAGCCATCATGCATCACGCACCATGCATCATGCATCACCCACCATGCCCCCCGCCTTTGCTGACGTCATAGCACCCACATGCCACCCGCGCCAGTCACCACGTCCCCCAGCAGGCAAGTGTGCCACAGTGCGCAGCCTGCGAGCGCAGTCCTTTCGCCCGAGCAGCGAGCAACCTCGTGGTGACCGGTCACCGGTCACCGATCGTCTTGATAGGGCCGTGCATGGGAACCCTAGCACTCCTCTCGTAGTTCTCAGCCTGTCAGATCTCACATCTCCTTCTCATTCTGATGGTCATTAACTTCATTACCAGGGCAAACGGACCCACCAGGGCCAATGGGAATCGATGATCTTTGGCACTCCACTAGAACAAAGCGACCGTTGGTCTACAGGGCCATCTCCGCCATTGGCCAGTTTCAAGGATCCTCTCTTCGTCCGTACAGTGGGCGTGTATATTATGTTGAAGCCACAGCAGCGGCAGAAGGATGCGCTCCCCTCTATCCATACACTTTTTGCGACGAGTGGAGAACAACCGACACTTCAACGCGAGTGTCGCGTTGGAGGCCATTCTGAGAACTTGTTGATTTTTTGATGGTAGCAACCCGATGCCGCGAATAACAGGAGATGGAGATGGGGAAAAGGATGAGGATCATATTCACTGAGTGGAAAGAGGGTGAGGTATATATACGCCTCGAAGAAGAGAACATACGAGCTGAATCACATGGAGGAAGAAGGAGATAGTCAAAGGGAAAAACAGAGTCTAGAACAAACCAGGAACCAGCCAACTTGGTGATCAAACAGTGCTCAAGTGGGTCTGATCCCGACAGCGAATGTTGGCAGTAGAGAGAGGCAATGACTATAGTGACCAGTAGACCCAGTATGGTGTATAGGTCCCACAGGGAATCATCGTCTGGCCCTGCCATCATGTGCCATCGGGAGGGTGTTGTGGGTGATGGAAGAGGGAATTGAATATTGATGTGGGCCCCGAAAGGGTAGAATACGATGATCTCCATGCCGGGAGAGTCTGGTAGTTATTAGGGGACGACTGTACGGACCGTTCTCCCAGACCATATTGGGCCACTTGGAGTGACCTACATCGCACTACAGGCATGGAGGGTAAGATTAGATACCGCAGGTCCGCAGAAAAAGAATCTACGGCGGAGCTTGAAGCTGGTTATGGCGGCCTCTCTTGCGGCATACTCCTGTGCGAACGAGCATGGGCTCCGGATTATTACGCTCGCATTCTGTTCCCGGTCCGGCAAGCTGCGGTTCTGCCCTTTTTTCTGTTCATTTGAAGCATCTGTGTTCACCTTCTGCGTCTGCATCTGCATAAGCGAGACACAAGCGGCATCTTGCTAGGTATTGAAAACAAAACAATATCTTCCACTATCATACGGCATCGTGGTGTAGTTGGTTATCACGTATCCTTAACACTGGCCAAGTGCCCAAGTTAACGGATAAGGTCCTCGGTTCGATCCCGGGCGAAGTCACTTTTTTTGGTTGGTCGGTTGGTCGCACCCAATCAACCCATCAACCGGCCAGGCCGAGGTGGTCTTGTTTTGGCCTCGACTGGCCCTCCATCCGTCATCGTCATCCGTCATCGTCATCCGTCATCGTCATCCGTCATCGTCATTCGTCATCTACCACAGCCACCCGGGACGAAGCTGTTCGTCATCGTTCATCGTTCATTAAAGTAGCCCCCTCCAATTCCCCCCGTCGTACTAGCCACTAGCGAAGCTACTAGTCCACTAGTCCACCAGCCCACAACCACCTGCAATTTTTCGCGACGAACCGCGGCGCGGGGATCTGTTTGGCCAACGCGAGGCCGCGAGCCAACCGCGTAGCCAACCACGTAGCCAACCACGTGGCCAACCAGCTAACCAGCGAGAAGAAACCGACCGGGATACCGAGATCGACAGATATTACTAGCGCGCGCGCAAGCCCAATATAATACATGTACAAGCTCCGACTCTGTCGTCAAGTCGTAGTGGAGGGGTCTCCCGGTAGCCATCCCCGAAGCGTACGACTATTAACGGCCCAGCACGCGACACGGGGCAAGGCGCTCAGCACATGGCACACGGTACACGGTAACGGTACACAGCATACAGCATGCAGCATGCAGCAAGAGGTGCGTGAGAGCGGGGTCGCGGTCGCAGGGGCGCGTGGCCGAGTCCAGGAACAAAAGGGAGGGGAAGAGAGAGGAGAAGGATCGAAATCGCGATGAAGATAAAGATGAAGATGAAGATGAAGATGGAGATTGAGATCGAAACAAAGCAAAACGAAACAAATCAAATCAAATCAAATCAAATCAAAACAACACCAAGCGCGAAGGGGAAGGGGGAAGGGGGAAGAGGGAACGAGGGCGTGGGAAGGGAACAGAGAAAGATCAAATACCAAATACCAAAGACCAAACCCTTCCTCCTAGTACGCACAGTACCGCCGAGAGCCGAGGCAGGTACGAGAGCCGAAGTACGACGCACGACGCACGACGCGCGAGGCAACAGGCACGAGGCAAGAAAGAAAAAAAAATAAACAACCCACCCAGCCACCCAGCCACCCAGCCACCCAGCCACCCAGCCACCCAGCCACCCAGCCAATCGAAAGGGGACTGAATGAATATTGAATCCACAACCGCTACCCCGCCCATCCGTTCCATCGGGTTTGGGTCTCCCCTTGGCCCTGGCCCTTATCCCCTCCCATACACACCCATACCCACCCACGCCCACACCCACACGGGCACACCTCAAACCTCAGCTCCCCTGGGGTTCGACTTGGGGTTAGATTTGGGTGTGGGACTGGCCAAGCGCGTGCCCGCGGCGCGTGCCGCAGCGGGCAAAGTCGGATCAAACGCCGACGATGGCGGGGTAGGATGCGCGCTCGGTTCAGCCGCTGCGACAGCAACAAGTCCTGATCTCCTCCCTAATCCCGATCCCGAGCCGGATCCTGTTCCTGTTCCCGGTGCAGAGCCGGATATGGGCAGAGGGAAGGAACTACGCGGCGGCTCGGCTGAGCCCAATCGACCTTGCGCATGCGAAGCGGAAGAGATACTGAGTCGGTGGGCGTGCACATGGGAGTGGGAGTGGGACAGCGAGTGGGATTGGGAGGGACCCCTTCGTCGGCCCAAAGGCGGGGAGTAAGGGTATTCCGAAGCCGATGCCGATGCTGAGGTGGAGGCGGACAAAGATAAGGTACTGAGAGTGTATGTGCGTACGGTCGGTTCGGCCGCGTTCGTCGTCGTTTGGACCCGGCGGTGGTGGTGGATCGGTCGCTGATTTGGCTAGGACTTAGTGCGCGCGTGGCCCGGTCCGCGTCGGCGTCCGCTTCTGCATCCATGCCCGATTCCGCGTCCGTCTTGCCCTTGCCCTCTGCCCCGGTCGGGCCTGCGCCGTTGGAGGGATAGGGGTGGGAGGGATGGGAAGAGGCGTAGGACCTCGTAGGGGGGTAGGACAAAGGTCCCGAGGCGCCACCAGCCGATGAAGACTCGATAGCTAGAGCGTGTCTCGTGTCCGAAGCTGAAGGATTCGGGCCTACCGTCAACGTTTCCTCGTGTGCGCGTTTACGCTGCAAGCCCACGGCGCGTAACCGGTCGACCCACAAATCCACCCGGTCCAGCGACTCGCCAAACACGACAGTCACGTTGCGTAGAATGTCGAGGCTCTCGACCGTCAGGGTAAACACCTTGTTCGCTGCTGCTGCCGTACGTTCTGTCTCGCCCGACCCGATGGGCGCACTGTTGACGGACGTCCACCGGGCCGGGAGGGAAAGTATGAAGCCTTTGACTGTTGTGCGTGCGGCCGAGGGTAACGCGGCACCAGCGTACTTTGATACCACATCTACCACTCCCCGAATGGTATTCACCACATCGCCCTTGATCTGGACCAAGTTCGCTGCGATCGGCGCTTGAGCCAACGCCGACGCATCCAATTCCCCATGGTTGATTTGGACCATCACGTCACGCAGCGCAGTAATGTGGTGCTCAAGGTGCGCCGTGGCATATTGCAGCCACTGGAGACAATACTTGAGCGATTTGATCGACTCGGGTCGCGCAGCAATCGCACCTGTCAACCCTCCTGCCGTCACACCCGCTTCGACCAGCATGCCTGTCAGCCCCGATCGCCCCGACGGCTGCACACGGCGCGAAGAGAGCAGAGCGGCAGCCTGGGCAGGAGCGCCGTCAGCGTCCATGGCAGAAGGGGGCAAGTCCGCCGAGGTAGGGTAAGCACCCGGTGCGGTCCCGCTGGGATCCGGACTCAGCGCGGGGCCGCGGTAGCGCAGCCCGAAATGGTCCGGCTGGGGAGTGAGCGTGTGGGAAGGCGGGGAGGCGGATGGGGCAGCAGAGTTGAGCGGGTGAGGTAACCGGCCCATGTTTGCGTCCAGCTCGCGGCCCGTCGACGACGAGAGTGCAGGCCGAGCCAAATCGGGCCGACGGGCATGCAGCACATACAACCATGCTTGACGTTCTTGCACGTCTTGGTCAGCGGGAGATAGGTGGGCCCAGGTGGTAGCCCGCTGTTCGGCGACGGTGGCTTGAATTTGTTTCGCCTCGTGGGGAGCGAGGACGAGGTCGAGGGCGGCGGCCAGGTCGGGGCCCGAAGGGCCAGTGAGAAGGTCGGTGGGACGGTCGAGGGAGGAGGAAGGGTAAATCCAATCCAGTTGGCGGCGCGCAAAGCCATCTAGCTGTTGCACGTTCGACTCGCCCAGCACGCCCCCCACGCGTGCGATGACAGGCCGGCCAAGAGATTCGACCAGGCCAGCACTGTATTTGACCAGGACGCTGTTTTGTTTGGCGCGGGCATAGGCATCGAGGGTGCCGCGCACGAGCGGATGGCCACCCAACACGTCGGGGGGAGCGTCCGAGTCCGAGTCGGCCGGGGCGGTGGAGGTGACGCGGCTGGGGAGGGTGAGGGAGGGCGGGTCAGAGTCGACGGTGGTGGATGAGGTGGTGGGCGGCGGGGAGGTGAGGAGGGCGCCCAGGAGGCGGTGCGCATGCTGCCGAGGGCGGAGGCAGCGAGGCGGACATTGTCGGGGTCGTCGGGCTGGTCGAGCTCGTCGAGCGGAGGGCGGACATTTGGCGGGGGAGGTGCTGGACGGAGGCCGGGTGGAGGACATGGTGGAGGTCCATGCGTTTGCGCCGCGGGGGGGACGCCATGGGGGGTGGTGGTAGCGGTGGTGGGGGTGGTGGTAGCGGTGGTGGGGGTGGTGGTAGCGGTGGTGGGGGTGGCGGCGGCGGTGGTGAGGTGAAGACGGGCTGGCGAGCTGCGACAGCCGGCGGCGGGTGCGGTTGGATGCGGCTGGATGCGGTTGGATGCTGGGGGTTGCTGGCTGGGGCTGCTGACGTAATGCACAGCTGATGTGTGGCGGGGTGCCTGCGTGCGCTGCGCCTGTGGAGAGGCGGGGACGCCGATGCGCCTGCGTTGGCCACTCGCTGCTTGCGCCGCGGCTGATTACTGGTTAGGACTGAGTCGTGGCCAAACGGGCGCCCCACGGTGACCATCTGTCTCGCCCCCTTGCCGTTCGTCCCAGCCCACGCGCAGCTGGGAGGGAGCGTGGACAGAGACAGGACGGACAGCGCGATGGGGCGTGCCAGCCAACTGGCAACCCAAACAAACGCAGCGCCTCTGCGCCTCCCCCGCTGTGCCTGGGTCTCTGGTCTGGCCGTGGCACGCATGGCATGCATGACATGTGGCAGGCGAGCGGCCACCCTCGCAATCATCGGCCATTGCTCACGCATCATCATGTGACCCACTCGTTTCACGTCCGCTTGTCATGCATGCCATGTCATCACACGTCACGCGCAGACAGGCCTCCAGCCAGACTCAGCCTCCGGCGTCGGGGGATTCAAGCTTCACGCTTCACGCATCAAGCACCCAGTCCCTGGGCCTAGCAAGCGCCACCTACTAAATCGCAGGTGGCCGCCTCCCCACTCGGACGTGGGGCAGCGCCCGCTTTCACACGCCCCGTCCCGCCCCGCGCTGGCCCAACCATTTGATCTGGCCACCGGCCACCGCGCTCCCCCGTCCCCCGTCCAACGTCCAACACGCTCCCACCGCCCAATCTCATCCCCCTCCCAACACTCTCAGAACCGAGGGGGTGCCACACTGGCGCCACCCCATTGTGGCCATCGCCTCTCCTGCCTGCCTTGTTGGCCTTGGCCTTGTCTGCCACGACGTCGCCAGTAGCTCGTAGTGACACCGACCGCTCGTCTCTATAGCTTGCCTTGAGATGGACCCAACCACCTGCCTGCGGCGTCGCCTGGCTCAGTTGAACGTTCAACTCAACGTACTCAGTTGAGTTGAGCGCCAGGCCGCAGCAGCAACCCTAGCAGCGAGCATGCCGTGCCCGTCACATTTGCTCGTTTCAACGTGCAACTTCCACAAGGGGCGGTGACGTGGCAGCCTGTGGGCTTCCTGCGCGCAGCTTGGCGCTTTCCGTCTCGTTCGGTTCAACCCGTGGTGCAACGGTGCGCTTGAACGTTCAAGAAGGCGGAGGATCGGTTGGAGCGTCCATCTGCCACGGCTTCCGCGGGCGGGCGTGGGTTGCCCCACTCGGCCTCGGCTAGCCTGGGCGTGGCTGCGGCGGGCTTTGTTGCTTCCCGCGCTCCTTGTCTGCGTCCTGCGCTTGCGCTTGCCCCTCCTCTTCCCGCCGCCGCCGCCGCATGGAGCGTTTCTCCAAGTTCCGTGACCCCGGCACGGGGATCCAAGTCTTCCTCCCGCCCGTCGCCACGGGCCAAAGGGTGGCGGCCGTGCTGCTGGCGCCGCTTTGCTGGGTGGTCGGGGCGGTGCGTGCGCTGCTCCTGCTGCTCGTGGCAGGTGGGTACTTGGTTCTGCACCACACGCTCGGCCAAACCCATGCGCAGCTAGACCGGCGCGTGACGCAGTGTTCTGCCCGTGCCGCCCTCGCCTGCCTCGGCTACCTCCGCCTGCACCCCGAAACAGCTTCTGTGTACCGTAAAGGTCCGCGCGCGCTGGCTGCCCTCCCGCCCGCGGCGACGGTGCAGCCCCAGCCAGGCGACTTGGTCGTGTCCAACTACTCGTCCTGGATCGACGTGTTGATCCTCACGGCGTGGTGGGCTCCGCAGTTTGTCGTTCCGGTTGTTTCCGAGCGCGGCGCGCGGCGTGAGCGCCATGGCGTCCGCAGCTAGTGCTGGTGCTGGTCCCACGGGCGCAGCGGCACGGCGAGCGGCCAAGCGCGATCCAGCGCGCAGCACCAGTGCGAATTCCAGTGCGAGTGCCAGCACGCCTACCGGTGCCAGTGGCAGTGTGCCCGACCGAGTCGGCGTACTGGGGTGGCGGATCGTATCGTGGTGGGAAGTGGTACGGAGCACGGGGTGTGCAGCCTCGTCGTCTGCGCCAGCCGGGTCGGGACGTATGTTCCCCAATGCGGTTGAGGCAGCCGAGAGTCTCAGTAAGAAAAGCACGCCTGCGCACGAGCGAACGCCATTGGTGTTGTTCCCTAACTGGTTACGTCCAACAACCGCGCCCTCCTAGCTCCAGCACCTTGCTTCCCCGTTTCGTGGCGTGGATTTTTACGTGTGCAGGGACACTTGCGTTTGGGTGCTGGGCAACCGGGCCTGACGCTCGTAGGGATCAAACATGCACCTCCTTCGTCGCTTTCGTGCTCGGCAGTAATGAGTGTCCCGGACGAAACGGCGTCGCCAGCGAGACACGCATGGAAACTGTGTGCTGCACTGACCTGGTCACGTGGCGTCGTGGTGCGCATCTTGGCCCCAGACGAGGTACCTACAGCCGAAGGGTTTTCCCTCGCCCACGTCCTTGGACCCGAAGGCGCCAGGGAAATCGTTTCTAATGCACCTACCTCGCCCAGCCGCGACGCAGTGGCAGAGACCTGCATGTCCCTCGTCTCGGCTATGGCGCGCTTGCGCCGCACACGCTTGTCCTGGCAGGACAAACAGGCGTTCTTGGCCATGTACCGACACTAGGCACTAGCGCGCAGATGGCAAGTTGGATGGGCATGTATCCTCCCCCGTCTGCTGGGGACCGGTTCGTTCCCCTCCATTCCGTTTTTCACCCCCATTGCCTTCCCTTCCATCCCACGTTCCTACCCTACCCTGCCACGGGTCCAAATTCATTCTGTTTCCCATGGCGCACGGAGCGAAACGTACCCCACGCACCTAGGTGAGCGTGCAGTGTACGTGTACAGCACAGACCAAACGCTTGTAATGCCGCCCCACCAGAGTGGGCAAAACACATCTCCCCCACAGTTGCAGGTCCTTCCCACCCTGCCTGGTCACCAGTCATATATCCTAGCGCCTAGCTGCGAATGGAGGGAGAGGCTGTCCCCGCGTACCTACTGAGAACTGGTCGATGATCCCCCTACTACAGGTGCCCGTTCCGAGCGGGAAACGGGGGCGCAGGCAGATGCCTCGGGGGCCGTCTGTGAGGTCGGAGGTCGGAGGGTAGGCACAAGAACCGAAGACGAAGCAGGACCCGAACTTGGCTGCTACCCATGCAAGGCACCCCGGGGTGGTCGTGGTCGTTGTGGCGGCACTAGCTGCTGCCCATGGGTTAGTCCAATACGGTGGATAAAGTTGTGGTGGGCGCCGCGCGTCGGACCAGACAACCGACTTGGCAGAGTGAAATGGTAGGGAGGTGCGATGGGCGTGCCTGGAGACCTTTTTTGAAGAGAGGTTGTGGTGCATGGTGCATGGTGTATGGGTGCATGGGACATGACGCGCGTGCTGGCAGAACGTGTAAACCCGCATGGCGGGGACAGTAGGCCTACTTTCGTACTTAGCTTGATTGGTCACCTGCCCCCTGAGCCTCAGACCTGAGCTTCAGGCCTCAGCCGACGGCTGGCCCGACGGCCACAGTGGGACCAGCAGTCTGGGGAGGGGTCAAAACTGGTACTATACTGCACGGTACTCGGTTCGAACACGTATACAGTCTTCTGGCAGAGAAGAGAAGAAGAAGAGAAGAGAAAGAGAAGAGAAGAGAAGAGAAGAGAAGAAGAGAGAGAAGAGAGAGAAGAGAAGAGAAGAGAAGAGAGAAGAGAAGAGAAGAGAAGAGAAGAGAGAAGAGAAAGAGAAGAAAGAGAAGAGAAGAGAAGAGAAGAGAAAAGAGAAGAGAAGAGAAGAGAAGAGAAGAGAAGAAGAGAAGGCATCCTCTGGTGCATATTGCGCTGCCTATGCGTGTAACATGTACGACGGATAACGGGGTGTGTTGGTAGCCCGCGCCGAGGACGCGCGTGGGAGTGCGAGATCCGAGTGCTGCGACTGGGATCAAATGCCAGAACTGTCAAGCTTCAAGCTCTCTCAAGCTCTCTCCAGCTCTCTCCAGCTCTCTCCAGCTCTCTCCAGCTCTCTCCAGCTCTCTCCAGCTCTCTCCAGCTCTCTCCAGCTCTCTCAAGCTTCAAGCTCGATCTCAAGAGACGATGCGGGGAGCTGGTCGCGCTGATCTGGGGACGCGCACGAGTTCTGAATCTTGAGTACTTTTAGTACTCAGGCGGAGTGAACTGTGTCTATTCAAGGCAGCCACACCATGTAACTTCGGACTTAAATCGTGCAGGGAGCGGATGATCGATTTGGTGAGCACAATGAGGAGCACAACGATGAGCGCCAGCCGGGCAGTCCAGAGTCTGAGTCGGCGTGGCTGGCTGGCCAGCGTGGAAGATGGATGTGAGATGATTGCATGTGATAGGTCCAACACCGTGGCTGGGAAGGGCTGGGATGCAGGATGGACGCGATGGAATCTGGAGCGATCAGAGGAGGTAAAAGGTGGTAAGCGATAAAGGGTAGTCTCGGGTACATGTAGCGAAAAGCCGTGGTAATGCAAATGTAACCACGGCGGCGCGAGGTTTGAGTGAGACGTTGGCGTTGCGGACAATGGGGGCTGAGTGGTACGGTGTACTGGTGGTGGGGAAAGGGGGCGCAGCAGGGGGGAGGGTGGGAGATCTTGGACCAGAAGCAGAATCCAATTACTTGGGTGTGACGTGTGGCACGTGACATTACAGCGTACGGGGGATAAGTTGATGAAAGTTGAAAGTTGGACTAAGCACTGCGTATCCAAATCGGTTTGATCAGCTTAGCGCGTACTCAGCAACAGTACATCAGGTACGTGGTAGGGTTAGGAAAGGGTGGGCATTACGTCAGATGGATCTTAGCCGTCCGTGCTTAGTCAGGCTGAGCGGCTGTTGATGGAGCAGGCACGAGGGGGGCGGTTAGCGGGTGCTAGTTACGTTCAGTTCAACGTTCACTGGGCAGGCCTCCACCCTGAGCTCAGGCCTTACCTGTTACGCGTTACGCCGGTTGGGCCCACGGGCGGCAGGGCATGCCGACACCCCAGGCCGTTTGATTTGAAGCGCTGGCTGAGCCGCGCCGACTGGGGACCGCGCTGAGTTGCTCAGTGCGCTCGCACCAGGGCTGCGACTCAGCCTGAGCCAGGTCCAGCCAGAGCTCCTGGGGTGTCTGAATCTGAATAGTGCGTAGTGCGTCGTGCGTCGTGCGTCGTGCGTCGTGCCTAGTGCTGACTGGTATCGATTATCAACGCAGCACAGAGAGGGCGAGCGATGATCGATGATGGCGATGATGAATGATGGATGGGGCGATAATCGATAATCGGTAATCGATAATCGATAATCGGCACTGGTCGTGCTCGGGCTGGCACTGGCGCAGAGCGAGGCAGGCGACGGGGGACGCACCCGGCGGAAGCATCGCATGGTCGATGGTCGATGAGCGATGATCGATGAGCGCTTTCTTCGCGCTCTGGATCTGGATGTGGATGAGGACTGGGCTCTGGTTCTTGGCTCTGGCTTTGAATCTGAGTGAATCTGAGTCCGAGTCTGACTCTGTGAGAGTCACTAGTCAGGCACGCGGCGTGAGAGGGGCCGTGGCACACAGCCGCCATGCGTCGCCGCTCGACTGGCCGCATGGCTATTAGCATGGCTGCTCGGTGGGAGTGGTCAGTGGTCAGTGTACTCAGTATGGTCATGTCACATGCACGTCCTCGGCCTCACCGCCCTAACCCTCACATCGCCCTCTCATCACCCCAGACAGCGGCCCAGCTGGGCTGGTTTGACTCTCTTTCTCCCCGTGCTCGTCCCTCTCGTCTCCCATCCGCTTCGTATCCCCCACGGCTCTCGCTCTGCGCTGCGCCCATGCACGCCGCCGCCGCCCTCCAGCGGCCCCTCCCCACCCCCATCAGCCCCGCCAGCACCCCCGCCGCCGCCCCCGCGCCAAGCACCCCATCCTCCGTGCCCAGCCCCCCGCCTCCGCCTCCGCCCCTGCCTCGCCCGCTGCCGACACACGCGCCATGGTCACACCCACCCGTCGCACCCCACTCGCCTCCCGCTCTCGCTCCCGCTCCCGCTCCCCGCCTCCGTCTCTGCCCCGTCGCCTCCCGCCCCTCGAAGCGCCTCGCCACCACACAACAAGAACACCAAGAAGGAGCCTGCCATGGCGTGTGTCAACTGCGGCACCGACACCACCCCCCTCTGGCGCAGAGACGAAGACGGCAAGCCCAACTGCAACGCGTGTGGCTTGTTTTACAAGTTGCACGGCATCCAGCGCCCAATCAATATGAAAAAGCCAGTGATCAAGCGGCGCAAACGCACCCCAGCTAAGGACTCCACTGCTGCCGCCTCTGCCTCTGCCTCGGCTTCCATCTCTGCCTCTGCCTCCGCCAGCAACCACCCCGCCTCAGCCTCCCCCGCTGCCCCGCTCTCCCCAGCCTCGCATCCGATAACCTTCCTGCCAGCGACAGTGGCAGTGGCAGCGACAGTCCCCTGGCCCTGCAGCACCTGTCCCAGCACCATCCTACTCGCGTCCAATCTCCCGCGCCTCCTGCCTCCTCCTCCTCCTCGCCACCTCTGCCCTCTGGCACGCGCTGGCAAACTGCCCAACGCCCGACACCTCTCTCCCACCATCCCGATCGCGACCGAGAAGCGGCCATGGTGCTGATGGAGGTGGGCAGCGGAGCTGCCCGACGGCCTGCCGCTCCTCCGCCCGCCACTGTCCCCGCCTCGGGCTCGGGCACGGGCACGGGACCTGAACCTGGATCCGAAATCCGCTACACACCGCTCCACGCCGGTCAGATTCCAGCGGCGGTACGACATGGGCCCCCTTTGCCTGGGTACCCGTACGTGCAGCAGGATCCGGCAGTACGATCGGGTCGGAGTATGACTCGCATCACGGCCCCCCCTCTGCCCCGCCGGGCTCTCAACCCTCCACACCAGGCGCAGTCGCAATGGAGGTGGACTACGAGGTGGAGCGGACGTCCAAACGAGCGCGGGCATCAGCCGAGGCTTACGGACCTAGCAAACCTAGCCAACCTCGCGAACCTGGTGGACCTGGTGGACCTGCTTCTATAGCCCTGGGCCCTACCGACCCGTTTAGTACTCGCCTTGCTGGTCGACCAGGCATACGCAACTCCACCATTCGCTCCACGTCCCAACCGGCCACACGACTGCGCTCGCGTCTCTTGCCCGACTCGTCGCCCGTGCTGGGGCGACGCACCCTGGCGCGCTTCCCTGGCGCACGGACCAGCCACTCACCCGAATTACCTTGCACCTCCACCGGCCCAGCGTCGTACTACGCCCCAGCTGGCCGGCACACGGACACCTTGCCTACCCATACCCATACCCGCACTCGCACTCGCACTCGCACTCGCACTCGCACTCTCACCCGGCTCATTTCGGCTCGGTCCTGGCCCCCGCGGGACAGGGCCATTTACCTCCGCTTCCTGCGCTCTCCTTCCCGCCGTACCGGGTGCACCCGCTGCACCCTGCTCATCCTGCTCACCGGCGCGACCGAAGCGTGGACGCGTTCCCACCCCCTCACTGGACACACTTCCCGAAGCGCCTTCCCGGACCGGAAGCGGTACAGCCAGCAACTTGTCCCACTCCGTTTCCGTCTCGGGCTTGGCCGCGGTACCTAGCGCGCCTCCTCCCGGAGCGCCCGTGGACGACTGGGTGGGCACACTGGCTCTGGCATGCGAAGAGTTACGTGCAGAGCAGGACCGGATCGATAACTTACTAGCACAGTATCATACGCTTTTGGCTGATGCACGCGCGAGTGACCGGGACCGGAAGTGGGAGTGGGAGTGGGATTGCGGTCGGGTGGACCGGGACCGGGTTCGGGAACGGGAACGGGTGCGGGAATGGAGGTAAGTTGGGCTTCCCGCGGGGTCCCACCGCGTCGAGCTTTCTCCCAGGCTCCACCTTATCTTCCTCTTCCTCTTCTTCGTCGCGTGCAGGACGGAGGTTACCGCCGCTCGCCGTCGCGCTCGATCCGTTGGTATCCGACTCGCATCCCCGCAGTCCTACCGCGCTCTTTCGTCCTGCCCCTGCCGCTGCCCCTGCGCCCGGACCCAGTTCCAGTTCCAGTTCCAGTTCCAGCCCCACCACCCACACTCACACCCACACTCACACTCACACGCGCAACCCCGCCCATGCCCATGCTAGTGCCCATGCCCATGCTAGTGCCCATGCCCATGCTAGTGCCCATGCCCATGCTAGTGCCCAGGGTAGTACCAGCCTAACGTGTTGCACGCGCCTCGCTTCCCGCGCGCGCCGTTCCAACCTCCGTTCAACTCTAGCTCTATCTCTGGCTCTATCTCTGGCTCTGGCGCTACCGCTAGCGGGCCGGGTGGGACGGTAGCCCCGCGCACCTGGGACGGCGATACGTACATGGCCGAACCCGAGGGCGAAGCTAAGGGCGAAGCTAAGGGCGAAGCTAAGGGCGAAGCTGAGGACGACCGTACCGTGGTCCGTGGCCGGTCGCTCGGCCGGACGAGGGAGGAACGTACGAGTGCAGGGTCACCTTGCCCGCCCGGATCACCGTCAGCGTGGGAAGGTGCGCCGCCGACGAGTGTCCCTGTTGCAGTCCCAGCGGGAGCAGGGATGCAGACCGGGACGGGAATAGAGATCGGGACGGGGACGGGGATGTCGTTGCCGCCCATTCGGTCGCGTCCGTTATCTCCCACCGAGGCGGGGCAACTGGCTTCGTAACTCGTACGTGGTACTTCGTACCTAGGAACTAGGAACTAAGGACTAGGAACTAGGGATGGGAACCAGTACCGAGTACTGAGTACCGAGCAATGGGAAGCTCGGGTGTGGTCCATGCCCACGGCCACGGCCAAGGGCAGTACCTTTGTCGTTTATTTGCGTGGGACGGTGGTGGGGCAGCGAGAAGAGCGTGGTACCTGAGGCCTAAGGCCTAGGGAGGGATTCGAACGAGCCTCAGGTTTCCCGTGTCCGGTGTCCGTCGCCCCATCCTGTCTGGTCTATTCAATTACTGATTTTGCTTGGAGATGGGTCCTGGCAGGTCACCCGCCACGGTAGGCATAGCGGGTTGGAAGTAGAACTAGCTACCCAAATTAACAGAGAAGAGAAGAGCAGAGGAACCGAGGCAGGTGGACATGTTAAAGCAGAGGTCAATCTACTCTACTATCGCCTCTCCACTTTGCTCCGCTCCCCCGTCCTGCGTCTCATCTGTCATACTTATATAGCGCGCCTACGAGCGGTTCTGCCATCTACGCGTGTAGTGTGTTGGGCGAGTGTAGATTCTGAGTTGCTTGGGACAAGGGAACAAGGAACGGGGGACGGGAGACGGGGGGCGAGCTAACCAGAGTGAACCATCAGCGCAGTGAAGCTTGAAGGTGGATAGATGGATGGACCCATTAGCCAGTCAGATCTGTGTGTCGAGACCGACGCTAGCGACCGTACAGCTACGTCTGCAACGGATACGCCTGTGCGTCCGAGGTTAGGAATGAACTACGGCACTGACGTGCGACATGTGCTGAGAAGGGGGGGAGACGAGAACGGAATGGTATGGATGGTAGGACGAGCGATGATATTGATATAGTTGAGAGAGGGAGCTCGAACACACAGTGGGCATGCGGGCGTACGGGACAAGCCACCCGACACCATGGCTCTTCAAGGTGGAAAGAACAAGCCAAGATGGCAAGGGAGAAAAGGGTGTCGGATCAGATGGGAGAGGGGGAAGCCGAACCATTGCGCAGGTTCGTACAGGTAAGTTTTTGGCTAGAGGGGGTTGGGCGCATCAATGTTGATTGAAACCGCCTTGACCTGGACATAATTTTCCAGTGCATAACTTGCGTTTTCCCGGCCAATCCCCGACGCTTTGTATCCGCCAAAGGGGACTTGGGCCGAAAGGGCATTGTACGTGTTGACCCATACCGATCCGGCCTGGAGCGCGTGCGCCGTCTTGAGCGCATTGGAAATGTCTCGAGAAAATACGCCGGCGGCCAAGCCGTACATGGAATCGTTGGCCTTGTGCAACAACTCTTCTTGGTCTTTAAATTTGTGCACCACGACCACGGGGCCAAAGATTTCTTCGCGACTGATTACCGAGTCTTCGGCACAGTCGGTAAAGATGGTGGGTTCAATAAACCACCCAGTTGGCGTGCCTTGGCCTACGTACCGCGTGGCCGGCAAGGCTCGGCCACCAGTCACGAGGCGCCCTTCGGTCTTGCCAATGGCAATGTAATGCAGAATGCGGTCGTACTGCGCTTCGTTGATTTGCGGTCCGAGGTAGGTATCCTTGTCAAATGGGTCGCCCACCTTGATGGCCTCAAACTTGGCTTTCAGGCCAGAGAGAAAGCGGTCGTAGATCTTTTCGTGCACGTAAATTCGCGTGCCGGCACAACAAGTTTGTCCCATGTTAAAGTTAACGCCCATCGTGCACCACGACACGGCTTGCTCCAAGTCAGCATCCTCCAGGACCACCGAAGGTGACTTGCCACCCAACTCGAGCGTGACTTTTTTCAAGTTGGTGTTGGCCGCTGCCTTCATCACGATCCGACCCACACGCGTCGAGCCCGTAAAGGAGATCTTGTCAATATCCATGTGCTCCGCCATGGCGTTCCCTGCGCCAGTGCCGAGACCGGTGACGAGGTTGACCACCCCAGGTGGGAAACCAGCTTGGTGGATCAACTGGACCAACTTGAGTGCCGACAAGGGCGTAGCTTCCGCCGATTTGAGCACCACCGTATTGCCCGTTGCCAAGGCCGGGCCCAATTTCCATGCGGTCAACATTAAAGGGT
The DNA here is from genome assembly GCA_003971905.1 of Moniliella sp. 'wahieum'. Taxonomy (NCBI): domain Eukaryota; kingdom Fungi; phylum Basidiomycota; class Moniliellomycetes; order Moniliellales; family Moniliellaceae; genus Moniliella; species Moniliella sp. 'wahieum'. Next base: position 89,759 of record RSEE01000008.1, read on the forward strand.
AGTTCCATGGCACGATCGCCCCGCACACCCCAACGGGTTCAAGACGAGTGTACTGGAACAAGTGTGGGTTTTCACCCGACAAGACTTGGCCCGAATGTTTATCGGCCCAGCCGGCAAAGTACCGAATCGCTTCCAATAGTTGTGCCACGTCGAACGCTTTCGCAATCGATAACGGTTTACCATTGTCCATCGCCTCGATCGCTGCTAGCTCATCCACGTTGTCCTCGATGAGACGGACGAGACGATGAAGCATCACGGCGCGCTGGGGACCCGTCGTGTTTAGGCCCCAGGTCGTCTTGAACGCCCGTCGGGCCGCTTGCACCGCCAAATCAACATCGTACCCATCCCCTTGGGCTATCTCGGCAATCTTTTCTTTGGTCGCGGGATTGTATACCGCAAGCAACTCGCCCGTCATGGCGGAAACCCATTGTCCACTGTGATACGTGCACCCACGCGAGCAGAAACAAACAGGTCCAGCGGTCTCCGTCAGCATCCATGCCAGGCAAGCAAACGTAGTAACAGGCAACAAAGAGAGAGGGAGAAGGAAAAGAAAAAGAAAAAGATACGTACTCAATGTACAGACCGCCGTGAAATTGGACTTGGTTCCGTCGGGGAAGGCAAGGTTGACTGTTGGCACAGGGGCCGAACCGTATGGGGCGCTGGGAGCAGGGTCATTGTGTGTATCCCGAGACGAACAAGGACGAAAAGGAAGGAGATGGAAAGACAGTGGTATGACAGAACGAGATAGCGGAGAGGGCAGCTAGCCAACCTTATATATACCTTTTACTCACCAGAGGCATAATATGCATGCGACATGCCCAGGAAGGGGGACAAGGGCACAGCGACAAGGGTAGGTCACCGACGGCCCACCGGAAGATAACAACACTGCCGGATGGGGGGGAGAGCAGTTGCGCCCTGTGGCATGCCGCATCGCATCTCAGATCTCAGATCTCATGTCTCATGCCTGATCGCAATCCTTTCGAGGGGCCACGGTGGGGGGGGGCTTGGCAGATCATGATGACCGATGACAGGGAAGGTTCGTGCGTAGTGGAGACATGGCGGATCGAGCATGGCTGTTAGGTCGCTGGGGCGTCGCGCTGTAGGCCCAACAATGTATGTGGGCAGAAGAAAAGAGAGCCTCCGTCGCGCTGGGTGATGGGCTGGGATTCATGATTCATGAAGCATGAAGCATGAAGCATGAAGCATGAAGCTTGAAGCTTGAAGCTTGAAGCTTGAAGCTTGAAGGAAGGAATGACAACGGGGTTTGAGCTGCGCTGCCCTGAGGCCTGACGAGGCTTGCCTGTACTAAAACGCAAACGAGCGGACGCAGCGGTCGGACGGAAAGAAGGCTGGTTCGTCCGTAGGTCGTCGCTGTGGGTTTTGGAGTGGGAAGAACAAAAGTTGTTCTCGGTGTCGTTGCTCATCGCGCCCAAGCGGGGTGCCCAGCGAGTGACGTCAATACCCAGTTGAGTACTCAGTTGAGTACTCAGTGCGGGCCAAGCGGGTCAGCGCGGTGCTTGGGGCCGAGCTTGGCGCGTCGGCTTGCGCCCGTGCGGCTCCGGCGGGAGGGGGAGTTGGTTGGTCGGGCGCAACCCGTCTGTGCTGCCTCGTCCCACACTCGCGTTGGGCTGAATATTGAATGGCGCAGGTCTCACATAACCCGCTTCTCCTGCCTCGGTTCCGACCATCTCAAGCGACTAGTCACTGCTGAGCCGCCGCTGAGTCCTTGGATCATCGATCATCGATCATCGATCATCGATCATCCACCATGCATCATTCCGCTGATTCAGCCTATTATGCAGCTTGCGTAATCAACACCAGCCCGCCATGGTTAAACGTTAACCGTAGACGATTGGCCGATCCGCTGCTATCAAGCGACCCTTCGGCCCTAGAGGGGGGGGGAAGGGGGGGGGGGGTGGCATGTGCGAGCTAGAGAGGAGCAGAGATTCTGTCTCCCTCCCTTAGCTTGATGGTAAAGTGTTTGCTGGTTTCATATACCTCCCCTCACGCGTCACGTCCCGCTTGTGTTTAAATAAATCCCAGTGATGGGTATGAAAGTTTTAGGACCCACCCACAATCGATTGCCACTGCTCAGACGATCGATCTGATCGATGATCAATGATCGATGAGCCAGATGGACCTCATTAGCTCACTGGTCAGCGCCTGAGCGTGAATTTTTTCAAGCGACAATCGGCGACAAGTGATCGGCGACAAGTGCACCCGTTGGAGCTACGCATTCCACCACCCGATCCCATGTCGAGTCTGCAAGAGCGTCTGGCGGGGCTGGAAGGCGTACCGAATCGCGTTCCGCGCTACGTGATTTCGCAGACCCCAGACCAAGTCAACGTGAGGGTATGGTGTCCTGGGGCGGAGGCGGAGCCGCGGGCGCAGGTGGAAGGGAGGGCGTTCGGGGTCGTGGTGGGCCCTTACTACCTCCCCCTGTTCTTGCCTGACCTGGTCAAGTCGGACGTACGCCTTGAGCGTGGTGAAGAGCAGGGAGAATGGAATGTGGTATTGACCAAACAAACTTCCCGCCCTTTCCCTGGACTCGACACGCTCCAACCTGAAATTCTTCCCGTCGAAGGGATTGAGGCGCTGGCCAAGGCTGGCCAGGCTGGCTTGCAGGCACCTTCGGGACCCAGTGGTAGTGGTACCCCCGATCAAGCTGCGACCGAGGCGATGCTGAAGCGTGCGCTGCAACGGGAAAACGCATCGCGGTCGTCGCTGCACCAACCAGGGTTGGTGCTCACGTCGGACGAGGAGATGCGCGCGGTGGATGGTCATCGGGAGGCTGAAGAGAAAGTGTTGCATGCGCTGAGACAAGAGGCCCTCTCGGGGCCTGAGCCTGGCGCTGATCCTGCAATAGGGCCATCTACGTTGTGCACGTCGCCCAATGGGCCACGATACGGGTATGGTTTGGGCCAGGCGTTTGACCATCCTCTCGCACCACACCTGGTCCAGCTCACCAAGGTGTACCAGCTACAACAATCCGACCCCTCTGCTCCCCTTGGGCCAGAGAGACGCGATGGCAACCGCTGAGGAAAATGAAAAGTGGGATGAAGACTATTACTTGTACGTCCCCTCCGCTTGCTTCTTCGGCCCCTGCGTTGGACTTGGGTGCTGACTACCCTACCCGTGGCGGGGAACCTTTCAGGACGTGCATGGTCGACGAGGACGGCGAAATCCAGAGTCTGATTCAACTTGCCTTGCCTCCACTCGCTTCTTTGCCCGAGGTGACCGTGTCGAATGCACCGCCTGCGTTGCCGCTCAGTAAGGAGACTGGCGATGTAGGGTGGCGAAGGAGGAGGGAGGTGGAAAGTATGCTGGTGAGCTTATTGTTCGGGTACGCCTACGACCGCCGCACTACCCTCGCCGAGCCTACCGTCCAAAGTGCCTGGACAATTTCCCAGCTCTCGCGCGCGCTGACTCACTTTGCCCCGGCGGCAGGTGCCAGCATTGTTGCTCCTGCCACAGCGCCCCTACCGGCGGTCTTGGCGCAGCATCCACTTCTGCCCTGCTTGCTGGCCAGTTTCCGACGCAGTCTCACCGTGCCGCTCTACCGCTCCTATCTGTTGAGCTGCGCCGTGTGTGCCGTGCAAGATGTGGAGCAACTTTTGGCCGCGGGCGTGGCGACGACTGTCACGGCCCTGGCTGCCGTACGAGCCATCTTCTTTGCCGCGGCGGGAGAAGAGGGAGAAGAGGAGGACAAAGGCACCGTCTTACCGGACCAAGACCCGTTCCTGCTTGTCTTTGTGCGTGTCGCGCTAGATCCACTTTTGGCCTTGCTCCAATCTAGCGAAGGGGAAGCCCTGGTGGCCCAGACTTTGGCTCACCTGCGAGCTCAGTTGAACCATCCCGATTGGGATCCGCGCAAACAAGGGTTCAAGGAGCAAGTAGGTGGTCTAGACCAGTGGGATCTCTTGACTCTGGACCTTTTGCTCCAGGACAACAACTAAAAAAATACCAGTTTCCAGCCTAGGGAGGATCAAACAATCGCACCAAACTGTTATCTTATTTGCATGGTGGAGAGGGGGAGAGGAGGAAATAAACGTCCTCATTGTCTTTAGAACTTGTATACCTGTTCAATCGTGTAGCCCAGCTCCTTGAGGATACCCGACAGCTCGCCCTGGGTAAAGTTCTTGCCCTTGGGGCCCGACAGGGCCTTCATCTGCGGGGGCGGGCCACAGACAAAGACGTGGACCTTGTCGGCGCGGGCCGGGTCGGGGAGGTACTTCTTAGCAATGTCGGCCGTAAGGTAGCCCTGGAAGCCAGTCCAGTTAGCCGGCACCTCGTCCAAACCGTACACCACCTTGAACTGCTCCGGGTTGCTCTTGGCCAAGGCGTCGAACTTCTCGCGCAGCAGAATGTCCTTCTCGGTCTTGTTGGTGTAGATGAGAGTCACCTTGGTCTTGTCCGCCTTGTCAGACGCAATGTGGTCAATCAGCTGCCACATGGGAGTAATCCCACTGCCACCGGCCAGCAGCGCAATCTCCTCAAACTGGTTCGTCTCGTACTTCCACTTGGGGATCGGGCCCTTGATCGCAATCTGGTCCCCGGCCTTGAGCTCGCCGACATGCTTGCTCATGTTGCCCGTCGGGTACGACTTGATCAAAAAGTCAAGCTCGCCCACCTTGTCGGGCGAGCTGATGGGCGTGTAAGGACGAATGACCTCGCGGCCCTTGTCGTCCTTCAAGCCTTCGGCCGCCTTGAACACAACAGCCGAGGCGGTGAAGGTACCGGCCTTAGCCCCCTTGGGCAAGTCAAACACGACCACGTGCGAGTCGTGGTTGTAGGGTTTGATGCTCTTGACAGTAAACGTGCGGAACTCCTCGGGACTGAGCGCGTCGGGAACGGGCTCAGCGGGCGTCTGGGTGTAGTAGTAGTACCCCCGCCCAGCGCCAGCGCACCGAGCACAAATGGAACGGGACTCGACTTGGCAGGAGCAGGGGCGGACGAGTTGAACCGCACCTGGCGCAGCGCGGCGCGGGGCGCAGCAGGACGGACGCTAGCACGGGCGCACGACAGGACGCTGGAGGCGACGGGACGGCCAAGCATAGTGGATCGTTGGTGGTGGTGGGGGGGGAGAAAGTCGTCAACGGAGCTAGGACGGCGGGTCCATTTCTAATGCGCCCACGACCGAAGAAGCTTAGCTGCTGGGCGCTGCGCGCCGCACGGACCACGGAACCCGCGTTGCGTCAGTGCTCCGGAGCGTCACGCGTCATGAGCGCCGCGGAAACACGCAAGCACCGGCCTGGTGCCTGCCGATTGCTCCGGTCCGTGGGCCAGCGACCAGGCTCACGGGCACTGATGGGGCTGATGACGCAGATGCTGTCATAACCCTAGCGGGTCCGCTGACATTTTCGTTGCCACTCCGGCTTCGTATTGCATCACATCCTCGGCTACGGCGCAGGCTAATAACGCGAATCACGCTCCAATACCCACCCCCCCGCCCCGGTGGATTCGATGACGAGCCTGAGAGCATCCCCATCGCCATCCAACTTCGCTTCATGCTTCACCCAGCGTCCCCGATGCTGATTAAGCTGTTTTAGGGTTGCAGTTCATCCAATGCATTGGCATTCTTGCGTATCGATCCTGCTCTGCAAAATGTGGGCGCGAAAGATGGCTGCCCGCTCTCTTGCACCACTGGAAATGAGAACCCCCCATCGCCTGGGGAGCTGACCTCAGCGCCTTGAGCCCGATCCGAGGGAAAGGACGAAGAGCCAAAGGGAAACTTCGTCAAGACGAATTCCAAAACATGCGTTTTCTGGTCGTACATTTCCACATCAACAAGAACGAAGAGGGCAAAGATTAGAGGCAAGAAGGGGCGAAAAAGACAAGGGGGTTAGGGGGAAGAGAAGGAGGGGAAGGGTACGCGGGGAAAATGAAGACCTAGAAGAAAAAGTCGAGGATCTTCTTCCACCAGGGAAGCCGGCGGGCTTCTTCCCGCTCGGCCTGGAGCTGCTCGAGAGTAGGAGCCTCCCGACGACCCGTGTCAATGTCAATGTCTTCCTGCCGAACCCAGGAATGAAGCCACCAGCGGCGGGGTCCGTACCAGACCGGTGTCTTGCCCCAGTACTTGACCTGCCACCGAGTGCAGAAGACCGAGTCCCAGTCCATCTCCCCAAAGAGGAGGAAGACCATCACCACAGGTACCGCAAGGTACGCTTGGAAGAAGGTGACTGCCCGCTCGCTGTCCGTGTCAGCGTCGGCGCCAATGGGGGCAATCGCAATGATCGCCTGAAAGACGAGCACGGCAAAGTTGACCACAAGGCCATACACTGCCCCGATAATCCCAACGGGCGAACGCCAAGGAATCAGCTCGACTGGCCGGCCAGCCGCCTTCCAGGCAGCACGGAAACGGAGGTGGCAAATACAGATCGTGCCTAAACAGCGAAACCAACGCGACGGAACGGGTCAGTAGGAATGGTAAGGGAAGGGGTCCATAGCAAGAAAGGGGAGCCTGCAACGTACCCCATGAGAAAATGACAGCCAGACCACTGAGAGCCAAGAGCCAGTTGAAAACGTTGCCTTCGCTGGTGGAATAGACGAGGAAAGCAAGGAAGCCAAAGGCCAGCGTAAGGGCAACGGCAGGCATGGGGCGACCTTCCCGGTCAATGTAAGCAAACCAGCGAGGGGCCTGACCATTCTGGGCAAGGGCAACCAGAGTACGAGATGAGCCGTACACACTCGTATTGGCCACCGAGAGGGACGATGAGGATAACAGCGTTGACAATGGAGGGCAAGGCGTGGATTTGGGCGTGCTTGATCACCAACACAAAGGGAGAGCTGTTGGGATCGTTGCTGCTGGTTCCACTGACGAGAGCTTGATCGCCAGGACTGAGGTTGAGAGTGATGATAAAGAGCGAGCCAATGTAAAAGAGCATGATTCGCATAAAGATCTGGCGTGACGCCTTGGGCACCCTTGCGAGGATTGATTGTTTCGGCCGCCGTAATGCCAATCATCTCTGTACCAGAGAAACTGAACGCAGCACTGACCAGGACGGAACAGAAGCCCTTGAACCCATTAAGGAAAGCGCCGCCATGGTGCCAGTACTGCAAGCCCACCGTGGTGTGGTTGGGGGCACCGCCTGCTGTGATGACAATGCCCGCCACAATGAAGCCGAGCGTCATGCTGCCAAAGGGCAAAGGAAATGCGTAAGTTAGTTGGAGATTTGGCGTCAAAGGAGGGCCACATACATGATCTTGAGCACCGAGCCAAATACCTCAAAGTCGGCATACCCACGGACGCCAAAGATGTTGATGACCGCAATGACTACCCAAGCAATGATGACCCAGACACCAGGGGAGATGTGCTTGTCGGGATCCCAGTAACCAATGATAATGGTCGCTGCCACCAGCTCGAGAGGTAGGGTGACGAACCATTGCATCCAGTCTGTGCAGAGAAAGGCAGAGGTCAGTTCCTTGCTTGCCGAATCGAACTCATGAGGGCGGGGAAGGACGACGTACAGTTCCAGCCCATAGCGAAGCCCCAGGCGGGAGAGATGAAGCGGGTCGAGTAGGTAGAGAAGGAGCCAGACACAGGAAAGATAACCGCCAGTTCACCGAGGCACATGACGACACAATACAACATGGAGCCAATTAAGCAATAATCGATAATCAAAAAGCCTGGCCCGCCACTAGCGTAGACCGTACCAGAACCGATGTAGAGACCCGTACCAATGCTACCGCCAAAGGCGATCATCTGAATGTGGAACTGGCTTAGTTTGCGCTTGAGGCCCTCGGGGGGCGGTGTGATGTCCTGGATGGAGGAAGTGCCATCATGGTCGTCGTGTTCGTGGACGTAGGGAGAATTGGCGCTTTCGACGATCGAGGTCTTCTCGGCAGGGCGGTCGGTGGTAGAGGCCTTGGCGGTGTCGGGGTACTCGGCCGGCGGGACTGGGCTGCGGCGGACTCGGGGGTGTCGACGAGGGGGGCCGGATGCAGCCGAAAGCCCTCCAGCCAGTGGCGGACAGCGCTGGCCATGGTGGGTTAAGGCGAGGAGGGGAGGGGGTAGTGGGGAAGAACAAGAGAGACGAGCTCGGCGGTGGAGTGCAGGGACGTTGGGGGGGATGACGGGCACAGGTGCAGAGGTGCAGGTGATGGAGGCCGTTTGTCCCACGGCCCAGGGAGGCGCCAGGCGTTCAGGCTGAACCGTTAGCGTTAGGGGGCCGGCCGAGGCAGCACGGTTCACGGCACGGCGTCAGTGCTTGGCCGCGGCAAACACCTGTGGGGGTTCGGAGTGTAGTCGGGCGCTGGGCTGCGAGCGCCAAGGGCACTGCGACACACTGCCGGCTGGGCCATGTTGGGCGCCGAGCGCTGGCGAGCGTGTGGTGGCGGGGGAGGCAACACTGCCCGCGTGGCCCATGCGCCGGTTCAGCTCTGCCGCACCACGCCGCACTCGCCGCACTCGCCGCATCCGCCGCACCACGTCGCCCCCCGCCACACCCCCCCTGCATGCAATGACTAGTGCTGCTAGTGCTGGTGAGTGACTGCGTCGATGAGAGATTTGAAAGTGGACTGCGGATGCTGGCCCTGTGCCCGCTGCCCGTTCCGCGATCCTCGGTGCTCGTTGGCTGGGCGCTGCGGTTGGTACTTGCTCTACCGAGTATGCAGCCGCCGTTCTGGGTCTGACGCGTGACGCGCGACGTACTGCCCTGTCTAGTACCTGTTTCTGCGATAGCTGCGATAGGACGAGAACAGCCGTGCTGGCTGCGCTACTGGCTTGCCTCGAAGAAGCACTACACGCCGCACACGGCAGACGAAGGGCTCTGGCCAACAGCGCAACCCTAGGATTTCAATTACCAGGCACTAGCTTAGTTCCCTTTTTGGACGCTTTAGTCACTCTGCCACCCCATGGCGTTGCTCCGCATTCGACCGGTTTTTGCCCGGCGAACTACTAGCCTGCGAAGCGACCAGGATCAACTCGGGACTGGTGCCGAATCAATTAATCACCAGATCTCAGACGCTCAGTCATGGCCTCTTCAGCACCTCAGCCTCAGGCCTCAGTAGGGCCTCACACACCCACAGCCCGGCGCCTCAGGGCCCCAGCGTTGAGTTCGCCATGATGCATGACGCCATGCTCGAGCTAAGAATTCAATCCGAGTCGTCCGACGTCAGCGCGTCAGATCTCAGAGCTTCAGCGCCAGCTGAACGCCCGAAGCTCAAATGGTTCTCTCGCAGTGTAACGCAACCCACGTCTTATCAATCTTATCAGTGGATCGTTGATCGAATAGGCGCATGCATAATCGGTGATCGCGTTCAAGACACCCCTACCATGTGCGGCCAAGTGCGCTGACCCCGACATTGAGTCCAGGGAAAGAGGAGGATTCGCGGTGCCTTTCTTTCCTTTTATTACACGTGGGAGTGGCCAATGGGCATGGTATCTCCACCTGTCCCTCTCATGAGCTTAATAACGGAGTCACATTAATCAGGCCTCGGCTGGGTCCTCGCGCCCGTCAAGCGCCAAAAGCCCCAATGAATGGTAACATCGAACGTGCCACATTCTGGCATCCTTGCCTTACTGGTGGCACGTTTGCCCAAGTCTCAGCCTCCACCTTTACAGTCTCGCAACCATCTTTGGCATCTTCTGGGGCATGCGATGCATCCCGGACGATGATTCTCACACCGTGATGAGAGTTAAACCCATTTTTTCGTTGCCGACCGCCTCATCACGTTTATCTAGACCTTTTACGTTTCCCACCAAGTATTTACCAGCTCCCACAATCGTGACCCTTCTGCCCTCCATGTGCACCAACCCCAGCTTGACAACAGCATGATGGCTGTGATGGAGAGCGGCGAGAGCAAGGACGAACATAAGTCCGCCACTCCAGACCATCCTTGGAAAGGGTTCGGTACCTAACCCTCATCTTTTCCCATGAACGGTGATGCTCTGCAGCCTCGCCCTGCTATCCCACTTCCGTGGTTTCCTTTCTCACTTGATGTTGTTCTCTTGGTTGGCACGACTTTCCGAGAATAAGGCCTATACAGATCAACCCACGAAGTACTCCCCTTCTATTCGTCTTTCCGCATGCCAAATATCCCCTCGGGGGTAATCGATTATGCACGACGAACATCAGGACGAGGTTTCATGCCCATTTTGCACTGCCCATGAGGCTTGCTTAGAGGGCATGAACTGCCAGCGTCTGAGAAGTGGTCCACTAGGCAAGGATAAGCGAGTCAGGACAATGGGTAGGAAGTAGCCACGACAAAACGAGGGGGGGGGTTAGTACGTACCACTCGGTCCGGTAGGAGATGGACAAAGTCAACTAGGTGGCCTGGTGCAATCGCAAGGTACTCCGGTCCGCCAGGTGCAGAAAACTTTCCTGTGGTAGACACTGCCAAGTCGTCCAGGTCGGGACCACGGTGCATCTCCACTTTGCGTGCACTCGCCGGATCCTCAAAGGTGATGATGCGGCTTTCGAGCTGGGGGTAGATGCGGTGGGTGCTTTCGTGGTCAAGGCCGCACGCCAGGGTGATCTTGGGTTCTTGGTCTACTTTGGTCGCGCGCTGGGGTCCTTCAAGGTAGGTGGAGTGCGCCAAGCCTGTGACCCCAGCCTGGTCGGGCAGAGGGGTGAAGAGGTGGTTGACAAACGCGGCGTTAAATAGGGCCGGGTGGCCTGTAAGACCATCACCCTGGCCAGGCAAATGACGAACGCGGAAAAGGGTCTTGAGCGTAGCGTCCGTATCGGAGACGATGACCAACAGTTCGAGCAGTACGTGCCACGGGTACGCAGCGTGCCAACGCGGATCGCTGCGCGAGTCGAAGCTCATGCCCAATTGCACCTCGCCCGCAGCTGCGTCGCACTCATGCGGCAGCTCGGCCAACTCAAACGTGCTCGTCCGTGCAAGACCATGCACAGGCAGCGAGGCAAGTTGCTCCCGTGTCTCCTGCGGCGCGTCCATCAGTGCCTGAACATTGGGGTTCGCGGCATCCCCCCAGACAGGAAAGATGAGCCCCAGACCACCACGGATGGGTTGGGAGCCATCTAAGGTGGCCGTGTCAGGGGTAAAGAGCTGTTCTTGGCCGTCGCGGACCCATGACAGTAGTACCCCCGAGGGTATGGATCTTGATGGCCGAGCGGCCTTGGTTGGTGGCGACTTCGATGATTTCTTGGGTCATGGTAGTGTTTGCACCTATTGTGAGAGGCCGTGAGGGATGGGCGCTGAGCAGTGGGAAGAGGAGAGAGAGGCGGTGGTGGAACGGTGGAGAGCATGCGTCTCTTCCTTTAGCATCTCGACCGCCCCAGCTGAGGCACCACTCAATGCCTCAATGCCTCTGCGCCTCGGGCCTCAGCGCCTCAGCATGGATGTTGTGATGGGGACGCTGGTGTGTTGTGCGCGGTGCTGAATCAATTAATCAACGTTCAACACAACACGGCCCACCGCGCCTGTTTCTCTCGGGCCTTTCCGCCCGCCCGGGCCAGGGCAGCGCAGGGCGGGGTTAAACGTTAAACATTAATTAACCCAAGCGAAGGATTAATGAGAAATTATTTTCATGTCATGCTGCACGCCGGGCTAAAGCTCCCTGACATATCTGCGTCATTGGGGCTCTAGGGCTGTGCCTCCGTGGAGTGTGCGATTGGACAGAAGGCTTTGGAAAACAAATGAGACGGACGCTCGCGTTCTCGCTCTCTTCACCTTCTTCTCGTCTTATCCGCCCAAGACTCCGCCGGTCTTCCTTCCATGCTTTTTGCCAGCGGTTAACGCTAGTGGCGTCTAGCTTCAAGCTTCAAGCTTCAAGTGAAGCTTCACCCCTCAAAGGATCCGTTCCATTTTTTCTCTTTTTTAGTTGTTGGTGCCAGCCTTGTTGGGGGCCCTGCGCTTTAGGCCACCTATTACAACAAACGATCAATGTTCACAACGTACTGCAACGAGGACGTTGCTGACGCCTTGAAGCTTGAAGCTCAGCCTGAGCCCTCAGCCTGAGGCGACTTGAGCAAAATTATGCATACAGAGACATCAAAAAAGTAGCGCGACTGAGAACCAAAAAAGTGACTTCGCCCGGGATCGAACCGAGGACCTTATCCGTTAACATGGGCACTAGGCCAGTGTTAAGGATACGTGATAACCACCTACACCACGATGCCTTGTGAAAGGGTGGAATGTGGTGTGCAAAATGGGGTACAGTCTACACTCTCCTGCTGTTCTCTGATGCCAAGATTCGGACCTTGCCTTTTGTGCTCTTGGCGCCTCGTCCATCCTTTTGGAGGGATATGGAATAGACCAAGACATCCATCCCCTTCACCAGTCACCTTTGTCCTTCCCCGTACCCAGTCTCCCACCCTATATATACCCTAGCATCGAGCATCCCTGTCTGTATCCGTAGCATCGAGCCCAGCCAATCGGGGGGAGAACAACTGTACTATTTACTGCCGTGGGTCGAACACGGGAAGGAGAGGTGAAACTATGGTGTAGTGCCAGAGACACCGTATCTAAAGTGCGAATGCTGCTTCGTCTCGGGTGGAAGTAACTAATGCGCGGGACTTAGTGAACAACGCTGTGGTGCATTTGTGCTGGCTGCTATATAACAACTCGGACAACCTGGACATGTCGGGGGCGCGGGCCGGCGTTCGGCCGCCGGGGAAGGCGCCCGCAGGAGGACCGGGTGTCATGGGCGAGCCCGGATCCGGCGAGGGGGCGGGAGGCCGCCAGAGTGGCTGAGGTGGTGTTTGACTTATTTATACGGGAAATACCGAGGCGGGTGTGGCGTCAAGATAGCTGTGATGGGGTGTGGGAGAAGCCTCTCTTGTCACCATGATGAGGCGAGCAAGGCAGGGGTCAGAATGGTGGGGGTGCAATCATGGGGGAGGCAGCCCGGAGGCGCAACGAAGGAGCGAACAGAGGCGGATCGGAGCCACCTCGCACAATGCTCCCAACAACCGTTACGCGTTACTCTCATGCAGGCACATGCCCTGCGTGTTTGGTTTCCGGCGGGCGGCGGGTGCAGAGGCTGCCCCAGTGGTGGATTCGACGTGACGCGTGACGTGTGACATGTGAGGCAAGACAATCCATGTCTCAGGATTTAAAAACTTGCTGCCGGCCACCCACGACGCTCGCCCAGCGGCAGTGTGGTGATCCAAGTTAGTTAACGTGGGGGGAAGCGACGGGGGCAGTGTTGCAGCGGTGGTCGGGCAGGCGCACAAACAGTGGCGGTGCTGGCTAGGATTGGAGGCCAGATGCAGCGGCCAGCGACCAGCCTGACTCCCGCTCCCACCGCGCCGTCCCTTCCCCCTCCTTAAAAGACCAGATCAGTGTAGGCACTACTTGCACTTTGACCAACACCACCACCACCACTTCCAGCTGCAAGAGCATTTTCCCTGCCTTTCAACCAGGGCATCGCACGCCTACAAGGCCACCTCCCCCCCCATCAAGAACGATCAACTATCGAGCCATCATGGTGCCTGCCCACGGCCGCACAGGCCTTCGTCAAATCCCCTACGTCCCCATGGGAGACGACACCGGCCCCCACAACAGCAACGTGCGCTACATCCCCCAACATCGCCGCCTTGGCCAGGGTGGATTCGGCACAGTCTCGCTGGCCAAGCGCTCATCCGACCAGGCTCTGGTTGCGATAAGTGTCATCCTCTGCACTGCGAGCTCAAGCCTAGCAACATCCTTCTGGACCATCAGCGGATGCGACTCAAGCTCGCTGACTTTGGTATGAGCCTCGCGTGCCCGCGCGACTCCCCCGGCGCCACGTGGATCGGTGGCACAGATTGCTACCTTGCCCCGGAGCTGGTCGATCCTCCGGCCTGGTCCACCAGGCTTGCATCCACGGAAACGGACATGTACGCAATTGGATGCATTGCGTACGAAATGTGCACCCTCTCCCGCTTGATTTATCCCGGGCCCGATGGCCGACCACGGCGTGCCGAGCCGATCTTGCCCCAAGTGTACCCACCCTGGCTGGGCCAGGTGGCGCAGTACCAAGTGAAAACGCAGCCAAGCGAACGTCCCCCCACGCGCCAGATCTTGGCGCTGGACGTGATGGCTGCAGAGGCACAGCAACCGGCTCTCGCCGAGGCCAAGGCCGATGCTGAAGACCGCATTGCCCACCTGGAGCAAATGAGCCGTCACCACCAGACAATTATGCCCCCGCCCACGACCCCGAAGGTACCGGCCGAGCTAGAAATGAACGAGCACGCACTTCTTTCCTTGCCCGCCGACGGGTCTAGCAGCGATGACTGCGACCGCGCCTATGACGATGAGTCACTCACGAGCCTCCTGCTCGAGCTTGCGAAGTACATCAAGGCGAATGACAAAGTACAGAAGCAGCTCGAGGCGCTGGACGAAGTGGAGGAGGAAATGGGAGCCGCTTTGCAGGCGGCCGTCTTCCACGACGCCTTGGGGATGAATGGATCCAAAGGATTCGGGCCAAGTTGGACAACGAACGGGCCCAGGCCCAGGAGGCGCTTTGGATGGAGCAGGTGCTCGGCGATATGTCCCGCCGACTTGATTGGATCGAAGATAATGTGCTGCAGCAGGAATTTGCCCTTCTTGACGCCAACTATACTTAGACATCCTTCGTCCATTCCTTCCTACTATCATATTCTCCATCCCATGATTCAGGTTGGGCTTGGGCTTGTATTATCATATCGGAAAACGAAACATCATGTGCTTTTCTGGCTTCGATGATTGAAATCTGCATCCCTTTTTTGTGACCCCCACCATGGTGTTCTTCCTATACGTAGCTGTCCCCATATGATGTAGTGGAAAGGGTGAAGGTTTGCAGGTAGTACTCCGCTATCACTCCGCGCCACTTGATGATCGAGGGTTGAGTGTGACTTGTGGTACGTGTACTACGCCACCAAACACAACACACGATTGCGTGGGTAGAACAGCACTGATGGGTATTAGGCAGAGGAGCAGGCGACTATAACTCGAGATCATCGAAGTACAAGGTTCGTGCCCACTCGTCCTGAATGACCTCGCACGGTGTAGGCGCTTACACCAACCTGGTCTATAAGAAAAAGGGCATCAGGACAGAAAAGATGGGAAACAAAGTGATTGCGGATGCGGGTAAAAAGCGGACACAGATGGTGAGCACAGAACTTGAAAAAAAAGGGATGTATAGGGGGTAGTGGGTGTGGATGTGGGTGTGGGTGTGGGTGTGGGTGTGGGTGGATCCGCACAGCGTGCATCGCACAGTGGGGAGGGATCACGCCAATTAATAAGGCGGACGGAGATGGGAAGGGTCGTGGTACGGGCCGGGGGGTACTGTTGGTACCCATGCATCGAGGGGGCAGCGGAGGGGGGAAGAGAAGGTGCACCGTCGGGCGCAAATGTACTGGGAGCGTAGGTGCGGTCGGCGGGGTAGGCGGATGGTTCATGGCCAGGTTGGATTGCGTAAGAAGTGGGGTCGGCCTGGGTGTAGGTACCTTCGTAGTAGGTAGAGGGATCGGGGTACCGTGGCAGCGTGGTGTCCGAGTGCAACGAGCTGGTGCTCGCTCCGCCCGGTCCAATTGGGGGCCGAAGGGTGCCCACAGCACTGGGCGCGCGGGGAGGGTAGGTCATCGGGGCCGGGCTGGCGGTGCGCGAGCCATATAACAAGTCCAGTTGCGAGACCATCCCCGCTTTCTCGGGATCGTACGTGTCGGCCAGGGTACTTGATCCGCCCTTTGAGTCCCCACGGGCCATGGAGAGAGCCATGCCAGAATCAGGGTAGAGCAACCTTTCCTTAGATTCGCCCCATGCCCCTTGTCCCACGGCCGTGTGGGTGGGAGCATGCACATTGCCCATCTCGTACTCCTCTGTCGGGACACCGGGGCCGCCAGCAAGGTACTTGGTGTACTGCTGTTGGAACTGGTCTTGGTAGTACCCGGCGCCCAAGGGCGACGGTCCGGTGGGCTGGCGCGATGGTCCGAGAGCGGTAGAAAGTGTAGTGGACGACATGATGGAACGAGTGTCGTCGTCCTTTTGCGGGTCGTACTCCAACTGGTCCTCCTCCACAAACGCAATCTTGATCCCGCCACCAATGGCAGCTGTCTCGACTTTGCGTCCATCGACCATGGCCATTTTCGTCTCGTCCAGCCGTCCATGGTACACTTGCGAAAGCAGGTCTTGCATCCGAGCGTGTACCATGGGCGTCCAGAGTTTTCCCGTCAAGTAAGGGTGACCAAAACGACGTTCGAGACGGTGATGCCGCTGGTCGCCCTTGTGCACCCGCACTTGAGCCGCCTCCTCGGTATCGGGGATATACCACTCAAACTTGCGTTCAAAAGCTCGGCGGATGTAGATTTTGAAATGAGGACAAACAAAATAGGAGGCAGACAAGCTACTGCGCGGTAACCCGTCTTGATGTCTTCCAGCAGAACGGCCAAGACGAGGATGACTTGCATGAACAGCACATTGATCAAAAACCGATTGGAGGCAGCCGGCCAGAGAGCGCCACCGGCCTCATGCTTGGTTTGGTTGACGTACATGAGCTGGTACTTGTTGGCGACGCTGTACGTCCAGCACACAATGGCGCCCAGCACCACGATCAGCGGCGAAAGCGTCGCATATACCATCGCCACCGCACCGACAAAGAGGACGTTGGCATAGTAGTTGCTGTATTCAAAAAAGGGTGGTTCCGTTAGCTCCCGCACGTCGCGGGGAGTCTTGCTAAACAGGCCTTTATGCAGCCACACAAACATGAGCTTGATGACTTGAGCCAGATCGAGAAAGACGAGCATGACTTTCAGGGGCATCCAGGTCAGCCAGTAGTTGCCCAACATAAAGTACTGCTGTTTGATTGTCTGGGGCAGTTGCATCCTGTCCATAATCACCTTGAACTTGACCGACTTTTGTACCGAGGAGACAATCAGCGCAATCAAGTTGATGACCACTCCAATCAGGGTAAAGACGATGAGCTGGGAAATGACGAGGTAGCCATAGTACTGCCCCAAAATCACCCGATCCGTCTTGATTTTGGACGTAATGCCGCGGTACTTGGCCAAACGGCGCATAGAAATGGGCAGCAGCCACCCGGCCACGGCTGAGATCAACGGGGGCAGGATACCGGCGACAGCAGCAAAGGACAGGTGGCTAGAGGTGTACCAGGTATGAAGGAAAGGAATCAAGGCATGGTGTGCCGTCGTGTCGTCTGTCGTCTGACCCGACCCGCTGCCCGTCCACTGCACATGGTCACTGGCAAAGAGACTCATGTTGGAGATCAAGTTAACCCCGGTCAAGGGAACTGCGTTGACGAACAAGAGAACGGTAAGCAACACGAATCCCAGTGCACTAGATCGGAAACGTTGCCACGAGTCCAGTGTCAAGTTGCGCCAGATGATCGCGTTGGGGGGAGGGGCGAGCTGAATTTTGAGACCATGAGGGCGCTTATGCCTCAAACTGCGCGCAGCGGCATGCGCATAATGCACAGCCCCGGTACTGGCAAACCCGTAGCCGATCGGCCGCTTTTCTGTAATGCGTTGGCGCCATTCTTGAATCGAGCTCTCGACCTGCTCGATCTGTTCCGAGTAGTAATCGATCGCGTCGACCTTACGACCGCCCATACCGAGGAACCCGCCTAGGCGGGCGGTTGGCCGTCGAGTGCGAACTGTGGTGGGGGTGCGAAGGTACCAGACCAAAGCACGCTCCAGCTTCCGCACCAGAATCTTGTGCCTGTCGATCAGGTCTGGAAGGAGCCCCATGTCGCGTCCGATAAAGACTTCGGTGGTGGGATAGGGCATCTTTAGGCGCTGCAACACTCCGTATAAAGCCTCGTCGGACCGCATCGAGGATTGAACATGGGTAATGAGGAGAGTACGGGCGTACAAGGCGTCTTGGTATTCAGGCGATCGGAACCAGTCCCATCGCAAGCGCAACATGTGACGCCAGTTGAACCACAAAAAGACCATGGCAACCAATGTTCCAAAGTAGCTCATCACCACATGCGCCCACAAATCACTGCCATGCACGTCGCGCATGGTAATCATGAAGAGAAAGTTGTGTTGATTGTCGTCAGAAGAATTGCTGCTGGAGTCACGATCATCCACATTGAACATCACGTCAATGGGGATGAGCACGGCGCACATAACGAGACCAATGACAGTCAGGCACCAGCGCATCATGCGGACAAAGCGGAGGTAAGCGACGGCGTCCAGCCCAATGATCGGAAGCAGGTCCTTCTCCTTCATCCTCCACAGGGGGGCAGCCAGCCAAAGGGGTTCCTGCCCATGGCTGGGCAGGCAGGTCGGCCGTCGGCGTATTTGAGTTTGGGTTCGTACACTATTCGGTTGCTGGGGCGCATGAACTGGAAAAGAAGCAGCATGACTGCGGCTGCAGCGGCATAGGTGGCGACGGCAATGCCAACCTGGGGGGCACTGATGGAGGACTGGGAGTTCTGGGGGGGGAAGGTACGTCAGCGCGGCAGAGCGTCAGCATGTGGAGGGCAGGTGGGGATGAAGCGTACCAAGGCACAGATGATGATGGCACCCAGCTGCTTGAGGTTGCCTGAGACCTCCTGGCAGGAGCCGGGCTGGTTCGAGGTAGACATGGTTCTGGAGGAGGGAGAGTGTGGGGGCGGGATGGTCAAATGGGCATGGCGTGGGGGCGTGCCCACGAGCTAGCGAGAGGGAGTGGGGGCGGAGTGCGCTGGGTGGTGACGGCGGTGGTGGTGGGAGTAGGACAGAGGAGTAGGTGTGAGATGGGAGTAGCAGATGCAGGAGTAGGAGCAGGAGCAGGAGCAGGAGCAGGAGCTCTGATCCAGCTGATCCACCGGTTCCTTTGGGGTCTCCACCACCGCCCCCCTTGGGTCTGGCCAGTCAAAAGGTGCAAAACCAGCTCGGATGTGCCGCGCGGTGCGGTGTGCGGAGCATGCAGCACGGGGGCTCTGTCGTGTCACGTGGCCATCCCATCAACCAGCGATCGCCACTGTCACCTGTCACAGATGCCATGCCACACCAGCACCAGCAGCACGGCGCCAGTAACCCTTCCACCGGTCCCCTGCTATTGGCCGCCGGGCCGGCCAAGGCTGCCGCAGCCACACTGCCAGTCACTAGCACTAGTCACTAGTCATCGATCATTGCGTGACTCTCGTCACGCGCGTCACGGTCACATGCCACGTGTCACATGCCACACATGTCACAGCCAATCGCCTGTCCAAGCACTGATGCTGATGCCACAGCAGACACGCACAGTGCCATGCGGCTGCCATTGGCACCCTGGCCTTGCAGCTTTGGACGGCCAGCTGGACGGGTGTCTGGTGGATCCTTCCATAGTCCTTTGCCCGCACTCGGCAACCTTCGCCTTCTGCGCCCCCCTAATACATCCTCCCTACATGTCCGACGAGAACAGCACCCCCGAAGAATCCACCCCCGACCCACACGTCGAGCAGGGGGAGAAGGATGGGGTCGACCGACTTGGGAATCAAGCCATCCTCCAGATGCGGCTCCAGCGTCATGTCCGACAGCGCCACCGTCTCCTCATCCCACCACGAACGGGAATGGTAATCGGTTTCGGCCCTTTCCCGCCTACTGCTCGCCTCTCCGGCGGCAGGAGAGGCAGGGTCGTACCCCAATCCTGCATTCGTCGAATCATATGGTGGTGGGGTGGAGGAGAGGCGCGGCACTTCCATGTCGGCCGTCGTGTCCCAGCGGTCAAAACAGGTCGCTACCAAGGCAGAGGTAGGCCGGCAGATGATTGAGAAGGGACCACTAGCCCAGGAACATGCGGCACAGACAACGTAGTTGTCGCGCCAGCAGACGGAGCCCAGGTTGTCATTGGAAAATGAAAGGCTGGCGATGGGTTTGGACTGGGCCGCCGAGTCTGTAACGCGAAAGAGATGCGGTTAGTGTGTCAGATACTTGGAACACGCGTTCTTCATCATCGCTTTGTTTTGGATCGGCACCGTCTCAAAAATGGATAAACACTCACTGTGAACTGTCCTGGTGTATATTCTCTCTCAGAAGCAAGGGACTGCCGTGGTGAGTTTTCCCTTTCCGAATAAAGGAACCGGTCACGCAAATCTATCAATGGAGACGCATCCATCATAGACGAGGGTTCGGACGGGGCAACGAGCTTGCGAAGGGGAACGCGCTCCACCGAAGAGTAATTCACACCCCGCCCACGCCATGGCCTTGTAAGGAGGTATTAGGCAGGTCATCGGCATGGCTTTGCCAAGTTGTGCGCCCTCCCCGAGCGGCTGCATCAACCGAGTCCACATCGTGCAAGACCGCTGTATGATGCGCATGAGATGGTACGGCTTTCTCCCTGCCCATTCCATCCATGAATGCGTCGGCAAGCACACGCTTTTGCCTGCCTTTCCTCCTCGGCTGCCTGGGATTGGACCGAACGCGACGAGTTTGAAGCAACCCCACAATATCTAGGTCGGGCGCAAGCGAACCCTGCTTGGGGGTGGTGGTGCGCTTCAGGACGTGCCCAGTTGTCTGGTGTCTTTCCAAGGGGGATCGATGTAGGTTGAGGCGTGTGTGGAAGCGAGCGCCCATTGGGAGCGAGTTGGTCAAAACTTGGGAATCTGACAGAGAAATCAGTGACCGCGAGCGAAAGGTGAGCAGGAAGAGGGGCGAAGAAAGTGAAGCATACCGCGCTGCGCTTGCCGTCGGCTTGGGTGGATGGGAAAGTGCACAGGCGCCCGGCCATACCCCGCCCTGTAAGCATGCCCACGATCAGCCGCCTCGGCTTCTTTCAAAGGCAAAAAGGAAAGAGTGAAGGGGAGGGGGTTCAAAGCTAACGCACGTGAGACTCCTCCTAGCTTCTTCCTGTTGCCCACCCTTGTGGAGAGGCACCCTCGGGTGGGTGACTTTGGACGGAGCGACGGGCAAAGAAGAGTGCTGGGAATGGTGGGGCCTCGTTGCGGTCCGCTGCGGGTGCGCGTGCAGAGGAGTGAGGGGATGGGACGGACGTTGCTGGTGCTGCTGATGCTGCTGCTGTCGGTGCTTCCGGCGCTGCTCAAAATGAAACACGGCCTTGGGCTGAGGCGGCATTTTTCTGGTAGGGCCCGCTCCGTGCTAAACCGGGGGTGGTAATCAGGCGAGAGGGGGGCGGGAAGGAACGAGCCGGGAGGGGGAAGGGGAGGGGGAGGGTGGTCGTGAGTGGTTGTGGGTCGGTAATAGTGTGTGCACCAGGTAGTGTGTGCACCAGGTTAGTACTGACTAGGGGATTAGGGTGGCTATTCGGCGGGTTGCTTGCTATGCGCTTGAGCTTGAACGTTCAACTCGGCTTAATTTGCGGCTTGCTGGCTACGGCAGGGTCTGTCGCCGGACTTGCGGCATAATCGATCATCCGAATCGGACGCATCACCCAGCCACGCCAGGGCACCTCCAGACAGCGCCAGGGTTAGGTGGGCGCATGACGCGTGAGGCCGTGAGGCGTGACACATCACGTGACGAGGGACTGTGGTGGCAGGTCGCGTGTCACATGTCAGCAATGATTAATGAGTGAACAGATTGGACGGTGCAACCTCGCATGAAACGTGAAACAATGAAAATGAAAGATGAACAGTTCTTGCAGGTCGCAGGAATTTTGTTAGGGGGGGGGTCCAGCAAGCAGTGGCGCTGCCGGCACGTCGTCACGCGTCAAGGCTCTCCGGTCCGAAGGCGCTGACTTGGGCCGCCCAACCAGACGGCCCAAGAAGTTGCTCGGTTCGCTACCAACTTTCCTTCGGTAGCTGGCGCGCGCGTACAACACCCTCCACATGCCTCGCCTCCTCCCTTCTCTTTGCACATCCGCTCGGTGTTTCCCACACCTCGCCCGGCCTCCATCCCACCTCCCTCGCCGTGCCGTCTCCAGCGTCAGTACTCACAACGACAGCCGCCACTCCCCCAACCAAGATCCATCCATCCACACCATCACGCATCCACCAAATCGTGGCGGCCAATGTGAACATGATCGTGTGGGTGGTAGTGAAGAACCAAGTGACGGCCCCAGTGTGGTGGCAGCCACACCTTCTGAAGACGTGCACACCATGCCTGGCAAAGCGGTCAACCCATCGCCTCCGATCCAGCATACAGGCGCTAGCCACCTTTTGCCCCTTTGTCCCTCCCTGATTCCATCACCGAGCAGTCCGCCTTCTTCTTCCACTTCTGTCCCATCCAACACTCGACCTCCACCCTTGTACAGCTACCTCACCGTCTTGAAGCGTGGCCGACTCCATGCACCCAAAGGCCACAGTCTCAATCTTTGGAACGTAAAGAAGGTACCAACTTTGTCGTACCTGACCACGGCGGAAGCTGTGACAGAAGAACTTCGCTCTTTCAACTTGCTTGAACCGATTGGTTTTGATCTCGAGTGGAATCCCAACTTTGTCAAGGGCCAGCCGGTGAATCCGGTGGCCTTGATCCAAATCGCTTCGCGCCAGCGCATCGTCCTAATCCAGCTCCCTCCGAGATCACCCCTGCCGCCTTCGTTGGTGGAACTCCTGGCGAATCCGGCCGTACTCAAAGTGGGTGTGGGCATCGACTATGATGTCAAGAAGTTGCTCCAGGACAATGGTGCGCGTGTGGAGGGTGCAGTGGACTTGTCCGCCATGGCGATCCGTCTGTTCCCTTCCCACTGGGAGACCGCAGAGGGTCTTCCAGCTGTCAGCCTCGCCCGTTTGACTCAGCACTACCTTCAATCTCCGATGCGCAAGGGCAGGGTACGTCGCAGCACATGGTCCGCTACGCTGAAGTCCAACCAGCAAGAATACGCGGCGAACGACGCATATGCTTCTCTAGAGATCCTGTACCGCTTTCTTTCTGCCATGGATCGCTCCACGCCAGACTCTTCCCGCGCCTCTCTCAGTCCATCCGAACAATCTGGTTATGGCACTGTCCAGAACCAACGTATCTTCCGCCTGATGCACACTTACTTTGCTGATCTCTTGACCCCGCTCACTCCGCCTCCCGATGCGGTGCCTTCCGATGACGCTATTTCTAATGTTGACCGGATTCAGACTGGAAGCTGAGGCAGGCTGCACTGCCGCGTACCCTGGCCAAGCTTGTGTGTGTGAGGCGGGATTGACATGGTCTCTCTCTCCACATGACTTTGGCTGTGCCCAGTACTGCCGTTTGGTGGCCTCTCTCCCCATCTACTTCGCATGTCTCAATTTTTCCCCTTGCTGGTATTAGTGGACGCGTGGTAGGAGTCTCCTGCATGCGACAACACGCGGTCTGTAGCTGGGAAATCACTAGCGTAGGGAGGCTAGTCACTAGTCTGGGATCATTTGGTCTCCCCCCCCTTGGCATGGCCGTGAATGTGGCCCAAGCGGGTATGCGGGGGTATTGGTTTCGACACAAGGCATAAGAGGACACAGCGGATACCACAAAGGAACCTCCGAGGGAATCGGTGGGCATAGGACGTGATCTGTTTAGGCTGCCCTTTGCCTTGAGCGCAACCATTCCTTGCCGCGGATCGCACACCAATGAGCAGGAAGGGTATTTTTGCCAAGGGAGATGCAGCGTTCGTACTCGGTAATACTTCTTGACATCTTTCGGGCGTGGACCTCCTGTGAGCGCTTTGATGGTGCGTGAGGCCTGGGAGGAGGGGGGCGAGAGCTACGTGAACATCCCGCTCTCCCTGCTGGCTGGGCTGGGCAGCGACATGGGGTCGGATCAATGTGTTTCCATGGGGATGCAGGATGGCGTATACGCGCCGTGGCGGGAGGGACTCAACGCACTGCTCTTGCCGCCGATGGGGCTCATCACGTGCACAGACCTCTGCCCAGGCAGTTTTGAAAGATTGGAGGTTGAATTGGAGTATCTGCCCATACTATTTGCCCCAGCGACCCCCACACCGACACGCACCACTCCGCTACGTCTGCCTGTCGGGCCCAATGCGCTGCGCCCAAGTGCGCCACCAGGGCCAGCTGTACCATGTTTCCTACGACGCTGCCCAGCCACTGCCTGTCTTCCAGCACGCCGTCTTCACCGCCACTGGCGTGGCCGTCGAGCGGCAGAAGCTGCTGGCCAAGGGCCGGCTTCTAAAGGATATGAGTGCTTTGGCGGCGCCCCACCCCCCGCCGCCCCTGCTGCTGGTTGGCACATCCAGCCCGCTTCCACCGCGCCTCCACCGGCACTCACGACGACTGGTATGAAGGACGACGCAGACGCCCCGATGACCGAGGAGGCCGCCTTTGATCCCTCCCGCACAGGCCTGGTCAACTTGGGCCATACGTGCTACCTTAACTCCACCTTGCAGGTCTTGCGCGCGATCGCAGAGCTGCAGACCGCTTTGAACCTGGCCCAACTCGAGGGCAAGGACAGTCCCGATGTCTCCTGGCCTGCGGCCTGCGTGACTTGTACCAACGCATGAACAGCCAGCCAGATGCCATTCCCCTTCTGCCTTTCTTGCGGTCAGTCCACCGCTGTCCTCCTTCTCTTGTTCTAATGGGCCCGACTGACTTTTGGTCCTTGACGGGGGTCTGCATCGTACCAGGCGCTGCGCACTTTGGCTCCTCAGTTTTCCGAGCGAGCACCAGAGTCGCAAGGGGGCGAGTACCTCCCCAAGACGCGTCCGAAGTCTGGGCGGTGACGATGGCCGCACTGGAATCCAGCTTGCCTGCTTTGGTCGTTGGCGAGACCGGGGAGAAGACGGCAAGCGCTCATCCCGTCACCCCGACCCACACTTTGTCTCTCAGTTCTTAACCGGTCGCTTGGTTGTGACTCGATCGTGCCTCCAAGCGCCCGAAGAAGCGCCGAGCCAAAGCGAGGAAGCATTTACGCTGCTCCCATGCCCCATCACCGGGGATACCAAGGAGCTGATGCAAGCTATCCTCGCTGGCTTGAGCCAAGAGATTGAGAAGCAAGTCCCTCTCTTGGTCGGACAGTGCCGTATGAGGAGTGTAGTCGAATTGCCCGCTTGCCCGCCTACCTCCCCATCCACCTGAATCGCTTTTATTGGCGGCGGGAGGTGGGACAGAAAACTAAGATTGTGCGTAAAGTCCAGTTCCCTCTCAACCTGGATACCTGGCCCTTGCTCAGCGACGATCTCCGACGTCGCACCCGGCCCGCGGCCACAACGTTGCGCCAAATTGAATGGGACCGACGCGAACGTGCGCTGGACCAGACCAGGGCACGCGCACGCCTCCATCGCCGTCAGCTGGCCCTGCGCTCGTGGGACGAGGAGCGGGATGGCACTTTGCCCAGTCCCGACGAATGGGACACCGCGGCCGGCCTGCCTGCCACAGCGCTTCTCACCCACAACAAGAGCAACAGCTACGGGAGCAGGAACGACTCGCTTTCCGTGCCAGTCTCGATCCCGACCTGGCAGCCGACATAGGGTGCAACCCTACAGGACTCTACGAACTCCTGGGCCTCGTGACGCATAAGGGTGGGGCGACGGAGGACGGGCATTATGGGGTGGGTCAGGCAGGACCCCCAGCAGGACAGCCAGCAGGTCCCCCAGCAGGACAGCCAGCAGGTCCCCCAGCAGGACAGCCAGCAGGTCCCCCAGGACAGCCAGCAGGTCCCCAGCAGGACAGCCAGCAGGTCCCCCAGCAGGACAGCCAGCAGGTCCCCCAGCAGGACATCCAGTCGGGTCAGTCGAGCCAGCCATCCAAATGGTACCGCTTCAACGACCAGACGGTCGACGAGTTCTCGCAAGACGCGATTGTTGATCTGGAGGGTGGCACGACAGGCAACTCTCTGGCCTACATCTTACTGTATCGGCGCAAGACACTAGAATGACGACGAACGGGCATCCTTGTTAATGAGCTGCGCGTAGTCAGTAGACACGGGAACGGCACAGCGGCTGACAACAAAAGCCATTAGGCGTCTGTCCTATACGCTCAGTCTGTAGCCAGCCCTTTTCTATACACCACGTCTTCGGCATTGCGCGGTTCCCCCAGTTGAGAAAGTCCAGCTACCTCAGTCGATTCCAGCGGAGGAAGGCACCATAGGACCAGAGCACGAAGCAACGGCACCAGGGAGAAATAGCAGTGCAGGAAAGAGTTAGGAGAGACTGCACATTTGGGCCGCTAACGCGAAGTGTGGTGCGCAGACAAGGCGTTGTTCGCATGCGACAGCTCAGCATGCGATGGCCCCATCGAGTCGCGCATGTTGGCCGCAGCAGCCCGAGCTGCCAAAGCAGCCGCGGCGCCCGGGGTAGAGGCACCACTCATCGTACCGCGGCGAGAGTAAGCCGGCTTGACGGCAATAGGGAAGCGGAACCGTTCCTCGTCCTCGTCCTCCGCTTCAGGTTGGCCAATGCTGCGCCAGAACTGGCTATGGCCCGACTCGCTTCGCGATAACGGCACCCCCTCCTCTCCACCGTTCCAGCCCATTTGGCCCAGCGAGTCGGTGAGCGTACCAAAGTCCCCTGGCGTGCGCAGCCCCGAGAACCGGGGCGAGCTGGGGACGCTCAACACCCCGTACCGCTCCAGCGAGTCCATCTCTGACCCCTCCTGTGCGCCCAGCTGGAAGAAAGGGTCGTCGTCATCGTCAAAGCTGTCTGGGTACGCGCGACGGAGAGCGAGTTGGCGTGCCTTGGCGTACTCCAGCCCCAACTTTTTCCAGTCGAGCAATTCAGACAGACGCTCGGTGCGGTTGCGCTGGTTGATACGCTGGCGCCGAGTTTTGGTCACAAACGATGCCATCTTGTCCGTCAACATCTCCACCGATTCCTCCACACTCTTCTGGCGCCGATCCACAATGTAAATCCCATAATCCTCTGCATCCTCAATCATATCCTCCATAAAACACCCAAAGCCCGAAAGGTTGCTGGTGATGCTTGGGATCCCGAGCACAGCACACTCGGCCGGCGTGTACCCCCATGGTTCGTAGTACGAGGGGAATACACCCAGGTGGCATCCTCGGACAAAGTCCTCATAGTCCATCCCCAAGATGGGGTTGTTGGCATTGAGGAACTCGGGATGAAATATAACCTTCACCCGGTCCTCCGGTCGATTGAAGAGGTGTACGCGGCGAATCTGGCTTAGGATCGGGTCCTTGGCATCATCCACCATATTGTGGGTGACAACGGGGGGAACGTCGTGCGGCGCATGGCAAACAGACGCCGCTTGAGCGCAATCTTGTCCTTGTCATCCAACAAGGATTCCGGATCAATCTGCTCCAAGTTGGCCGACGCTGAGCCGGCAGAACGTGCAGTGCGCTCAAGCAACCGTTGTCCGATCCGTGTGCTAATCTGATCCACCGTCTCTTTGAGTGCCTTGGTCACCGCCTGACCTTTTAGCGCTTCGGTCGTATAGCTTGTGGTGGCCGCCGGCATAATAATAAACGCCACCACCGTCGTTTTGGACCCCGACGCTTTCAGTCGCCCATTGAGGCGAGCCAGCGACTCGATAAACATGTCCACACCCTTGTTCCGGAACTCGTACCGCCCCGCCGTGAACATGAGAATTGTGTTGTCCAGATCAAAGTCATAGTGGCCGTAAAAGTGGCCGCGAACAAACTCGTTGATCTTGGCTTTAGAAAGGGCATGCAAGTTTTGGAACTCGTGCATGGCCGAGTACTTTACCACATTGAGGCCGTTGGGCGTCACGCCATCTGGACGGCGCTTGAGGAGGTGCTCGGCTTCGTACGCCGTAATGTCACTGACAGTGGTAAATACATCGGCGCAGTGGGCCGCGCCGCGCTCGATGCAGTACCGATGGTAGATCCCCCGCTTGCCGGCTTCGGCATCCACATCAAAGTACTGCAAGTTGTTGTAAAAGTCTTCCGAGCCCGCACACAGATACCGACCGAGCAGCGTGGCGTGGGTAGTAAAGATAGTTGTCACGTCCAGCCTGCGCTTGCGGATGAGGGGGATGGCGAGGCCGGCCTGCCACTCGTGGAACTGGGCAATGATCGCATGTTGACGTTCGTGGAAGGCAAACTCGCCCAAGAACCAGGCGACAAGGTACCCCAAAAGCACCGTGTCGTTCGTCTCCTGGTCGTGCTGCGGCGTGGGAATCTGTGCCACGTGCCACAAATCTTGCTTCCACTCGTCCATCCTGTACGCGACCGAGGCCAGATCAAACAAGAGCACATGGGGGGTGCGATCAATCAGCCAGCGACCATACAGTAGTCGCACCCCGCGCTCCCGCATCGAGGCAATAGTCGCCTTCATGGCCGCATTGCTCGGCTCGGCTTCCTCCACCTCCATCGACGCACTCTTGTAGGAAAGGGGACCGAGCAAAGTGTATCGCCCCCCATTGTACTCTTGCTCCGTGATGGGCGCCTTGGTCTTGATAACGGTGTAGATGCCACCGACTGGGATGGGGGCGTAGGAACGTGCGGCCCAAGGCCACATTCAGGTCAGTCTGGCGAACACTCAGGATCACGGACGGGGGCAGGGGAGAAGGAACATAGGAACATACCCTTGTTGGCCACTTCCCAGGCGCACTCAAAGAGATGGGGGCGTGGACGTCCCGAGTAGGGCTGGACAAAGCCATGGACGCGAGCTACGTGCGAATGGAGGGTGGGAGACGGGGCAAATGATACGGATGCGTCGGAGAGTAAGTGGGGCACTGTGCGGCGGCGACCGACTGTGGACGTCGACTCTAGCTCCAGCACAGGTGCGGCCGGAGGGCGGAGCGGGCAGATAGATGGGGGGGGAAGGGCAGCGAGCCGGCCGGGCGGACTGGCAGACAGTGGGAGGCAGCCGCAGACAGACGCTCCTAATCGGGCTGGGCCGGAGCGTGCCGGAGCAGGCTGCCCAGCACATGACATGATGTGTCACAGACGCCCGCCAGACGACGCAGGGAGCTCGTCGCGTTCATCAGCATGTCGGTGATGGATGATGTCGATGATGTCGATAACGCCGTATCTCGTATCGCTTCTGCATTCTGCAAATAGATTGACTATGATGTCATACATGCATGATGCATGATGCATGATGGGTACCGCCAGGTGCTGCCGCCTGCTGCCGTTGTCTACACCGGACGCGTGACGGCTGACTGGATGGAGTGCTGAGAGGTGGCTAGATATCCAGGGATTGCCGAGTGCTGGGCGATATGGATACGACCCAGCAGCTCCTACATGCAGTGCGCCGCCCAGGTGATCTGTGCTCCCGAGTCTCCTCCAGCGGAGGCCAGAATGTGGCCCGCGCACATGCGAGTTGCCACACCAGTGCGTATATGTCGAGCGACTTGGGACTACTGTTACATGTTATAATAGAGTGACTAGTGACTCGAGCCACAGCGTGTCACAGCTGTCCTCCGTGCCCCTCCCGCCTCTCCCGCCGTGACGCGTGACGCTGGTTCGCAAGCAGCAGTGAGGAGTGTTATAGGGGGTGGTCGGTGGGAGGAGCGCAACTGCGCCTATAAGGGGTGTTAGGTCGATGTGGTGGAGATGAAGCCCTGAGGGATCACTCTGAGGCCTATGGCCGTGAAGAGCATGGAGTGAAAGAGGTGGATCTCGCTACTAGAGGGTGTGTGTTCATTGTGAGCCACAGAGAATGAAAGGATAACTTCATGCCCCCCCCCCCCCCCGCCCCTATGAATACGATCGGCATCCAAAGAGCAAGGTTGAACGTTGATGTCCCTCCTAATAAACTGCTTTCAGTTCCCCATGGGCGGTCATATGTTTATTGCGTCCCGAAAGGTGGCCTCCGATAGAAGCGGAACACCTTTGGACCGCCCGGCGAAGGAGCCGCCGCTACGACTGGAGCAAGCCAATGCGGCGAGAAAGCCAAGTGCCAACAGAGGCGCACCCACCAACCTCTTCTCCGGACGAACAGCACACACCTTGGAGAGAGACTGCTATAGTGGCAAATAGCCGAGGCGGGCTTGGTTTCGGATGGATGAGCATTATCAACCCCATCCCTCTAGAAATACGCATGTTTTCTTGGCAGTCAGGTCACGTAGTATTCTCTCAGCTGTACTCTTAGAGCGTTCTTGGTTCGCTTCTAGCTACCCGGAACACTCATGCGAGGACTTCCCGTGATCGACTTAGTGAGAGTACCATAGCGGTCCCATATATACTCACACTTGTGCTGCTGGCGACCTACGGTGTTACATCCAAGGGAATGAGGGCGAAATGACATCTATTCACGACGTTCACACACGATTCGCGAACGTGCTAACGCAGACCAGTTTATCTGTACGAGATCCCTGGGAGGAGCTCCTCGGCGTCGGTAGAGCGTTCAGATTTCATCGGCGTTTAGCTTCGGGAGCAGGAGCGACCAATGCGGATACGAGCTCACCGCACTGTCTCCAATCCCCAGATTCCTCAGCAACACGTTCACGTACGAGGCGGCTTGGGGGGGTGGGTGTGCCCGCCACCTCACAAGGTCGGCCTCCACCCGCTCCCAATTGACTTTGACTTCCCCCTGGGTCGTGCGGTTGTCCTTTGTGAAAACGCCACAGCGCACCATGGCCAAATGGACAAGCACAAACTTTTCCACGGCGCATACCGGAAATTTGGGCCGGGGCCCGATGCGCATAGCCAACTTGTTCCAAGTATCGTCAAGGTAGTAGCTTAGTCCTAACAATAAGGTCATGTTCGACTTGTCGGATGAGGACTTATTCGATTGTGGTACTGCACGGGGGTCATAGGAGAGGTTAGCCGCGATCCTGGGCATTGTGGGAGATGAGGCGCACTCGATTCAGTAGATCATGCCGAAGAGTGTTCCAATGGGGGGTCAGGACCTTCTTGAGCTCAAGGAGAAAGTCGTTCAAAGGTCCCTTCTGGTTGAGGTCAAGAGGGATGCGTAGGAGCTGCCGATCCTCAGCACGCAGTAGGAAGCGCCGCACACGAGACCACAGGTAGGTATTGTTGGTAATGGACACACCCGGGGCACACCACACCGCGATCGCGAGGGCAGAAACCCACGGCTTCAGGGATCGACGTTAGTCAGATAGCCAACAAGGAATCCGAAGAGGCCAACATACCTTGTTCACGTCCAAGAATGACCGGTAACGCTGCGGGGTCTTCATGGAAGCTGATATCAACTCCCGATGATTGGTCTCCATGCGATCTACCGCATAAAGCATCAAGCGCCTGACGTAGTCGACAGCCTCCACAACCATCCCGACCGTCGCAGGTTCGTCTAAATCTTGTTCGTCGAGCAAGCCCTCGTCGAGCATTGGGGGGAGGTCTGGAACTGCTTCTCCCCACGGGAACCGCTGGTGCGTTGCTCCGGGCGATGTGTCGTCCCCGTCCCGGATATAGTCGGCCACTCGAAACTGCGGCCCAGGATTGCCCGTCACGGTACCCAATGGCAAGTTCTCGGGAGTGTCTTGGTTGCGACGGTCTTGCTCCACACGCTCATCCGGAGCGCCGCGTGGGCCGTCCTGCGCTGGCAGGCCGCCGGCGTCACGGCCGCGGACACTTTGCGACGGAGCACTGGACACGCTGGGCTGCGCTGGGCTTGGCTTGGCCTCGGCCATGGTCGTGTTGTCTGCACTCGAGGGTGCTTCGGGTGGCCGGAGGTTGCTCGTACTCTGCGCCACCTCATCCAGGCGTGACAGAGCTCAATATCGCGATGTAACACGTTACTGATGTGCTTGCCTGCCCTCGCATGCTTGATCGCGTTCCCCTGGTGCATCGGTCGAACTGTGCAAGCTAGGCACTGGTACCACATTGTTCCCCTCAGCTTCATTGGGTGCCAGACCGCGGTAAAAGGCACCTCAGATGCCCTCGTCCTCTCGTGCACACGCGCGAGCTGTTGCCATCCGTTGGCGTCCGAGAGTCGACGTAGAGGCATGGCGGTGGTGACTTTTATATTAGTCACTGGGGATGGGTTAATTGTGGTGGTGGTGGTGGTGGTGGCGGGATAAGCTCTAAGCCAGCCAACGATACTATTCTTACAGAGACAGCAAACAGCCAGGCGCCAACGGCCCTGGCTGTCAGTAGCCCCTGGATACAGGGAGGGACAAGGAAACAAAGGCAGTAAAAGGGAAAGAACACGAGCGATCCTATAGACCTGTTCAACGTTCACGGGGGAGCGATGGTCCTTGGTCGATGGCCCCTGGTCCAAACGCACGAACCACCCTGTGGCTCGTCATCGCGTCACGCGTCATAGGCCATCTCTATAGTCATATCATTTACAGGGCATAAGACTGGGGCAAAAATGCTGCGCCCAAACCGATCTGCGCATCAGGCCTTGGTTGTTGGTGCCAAATCCGCTTTTGGAAACCACAGGGGAACTGTTACCGTAGATCAGGACCCTCTGGGGCCCGCCATTGAGATTTCTTCCTTCCCCGGTGGGGTTGCCTTGCCTGTGTCCCATTTTCCATATGCAATCCAGCCTCTACTGCGCAGGCGAGCCCAGGGGACACGGCCTGGACGGATGGTTACCTGATGGTGGCGGTGGCGTAGTAAAAAACGAGTGAGCTGGCACCTGCCGATAAGGCGTCGGTGTGGGAGAGTCGAGGGTGAAGAAACGTTGTGGAGCGCTGCAACTTGAAACTTGGAGCAGGCCGAAGAAACGCGTCGCGTGCAATCCATCGACGCTGGCGCCGTGCCGGAGGCTTGACGCGTGAACGCGTGAACGTTGAACGTTCAACTCTCCGCAGTACGTCGACCCGCCTAGGGTTACCCGTCGACGCGCGCCACACTGGCGCCGTGCCGCCTGCTCGAGGCGCCATGCGGGGGCGGGCGATGGCCAACGCATTCGCCACCCTCGCCTCCCACGCGCCCTCGCCGCCCTCGCCCACTACCATCGTCCTCTGTCCCCTCCCGCGCGGCCATGTCTGCTGTCCGCCGCCAGGCACCCGTCGGCAGCGACCCATCTGCCCCCCGCAGCAAGCGCAAACGCCTCGCCACCGCTGCATCCGTCCCTGCCTCTCCCCCCCCCGGCAATGCGACACAGGAGGAGGAAGACGAAGACGAGGAGCACGACGGAGAGCAGAAGAAGAAGAGAAGACACAAGGGGACGAGTGGGACGAGTGGGACGATAACGATGACGAAAACGACGCTATCCCTCACTACGAAGAAGAGGACTTGGACGAGAATGGTGGGCCGAGCAGCGCGAAGCCAGTGCCGACGCGCAGAGAGCGTGATCCTGTGGATGAGTATGTTCCCTCCCTCCCCCCCTTCGCCCACCTTTGCCCTCCCGCCCTCGTGGCCAAGGCTTCGAGGTTCCCAGGCTGACATAGTCTGCGCAGGTACTTGCCCGGCTCGATTGTGCGGGTGAAGCTGCAGCATTTCGTCACGTACGATCATGTCGAGTTCCGCCCCGGTCCTTATCTCAACATGATCATCGGCCCCAATGGCACAGGCAAGAGTACCATCTCGTGTGCCATTGCGCTCTGTCTGGGATACAAGCCCTCGCTGCTGGGCCGTGCTACCGACGTGTCGTCCTTTGTCAAACAAGGCTACGAACAAGGCTACGCCGAGATCGAACTCAAGGGTCTGCCCGGCGAACGGAACGCGGTGGTGCGCCGCTACCTCTCCACAGGTAAACTGAGCGCCAGCAAGACCTTTTACCTCAACGGAAAGGCCGTGCCGGGCAAGACGATTGCTGAGTTGATGCACAGCCTCCACATTCAGATTGATAATCTCTGTTCCTTCCTTCCTCAGGACAAGGTGACCGAGTTTGCGCGCATGACACCGGCCAAGCTCTTGCTTGAGACAGAAAAGGCATCTACCGAAGGGGATGCGCTGGTGGTGCGTCATGGCCGACTGATTGAGCACTCGAAAAGCTTGCGTGCCCTTTTGGGCGACTTGCGGCGTGAGAAGGAAGAGTTGGCAGCGGTCATGGCCCAGACCAACCGACTGCAAGGCGATGCGGATCGGCACGAGCGCCGTCGTGCGTTGGAGCAGCGCGTCAAGGTGTTGCAGACTGCTCGGCGTTTTGCCCGCTTTGGCGAGGCCCAGCGCTTGTACAAGGCCGCAGACAAGCGCAAAAAAGCATCATGGCGCGCGTGCAGAAGTGGGATGCACAGAGTCGGCCATTTCAGAATCTAGCGGAAACGGCCAAGGAGAAAGTGCAGAAGGCTACTCACCGCGTCACTGTGGCCGATGATGAGCGTAGCAAGGCGCTGAACACGATCCGCAAGCTTCAAGAAGAATATGACAATGCCGATGCGTCTCGGGAAAAGATGGAGATGGAATTGGAAAGTTTGGCGGACTCGGAGCGTCGTCGGTTGGAACGCATCGAGCAATTGAAGCTGACAATTGAAGAGCTCGAAGCCCGTACTGCCACCCCCACCTCCCGATGTCGATATGTCCCACATCAATGCGGAGCGACAGCGGATTGACCAAGCTGTTGCGTCGCAGCGCCGGGACGAGTCGGATATCCAAGCGGAGATGGGCACGGTGCAGGTTGCCGACCGAAGGAACAAACAGGCCCAAGAGTATACCCAGAGTGCGATGGCCAAATTGAAAGACCAGGCTAACGTCAAGCTTGCTCATTTGCGCAATTCGGATGAGAACACGTACAAGGCCCTTCTCTGGCTCCGGGAGCACGCACATGAGTTTGAGGGAAAAATCTACCCGCCAGTGATGATGGAAGTGGAGCTCAAACCTAACTACCGCCACTTGGCCGACGCGGTCGAAATGCCAATCCGTTGGGCGACGCTCAAGACGTTTGTATGCGAACATCGGGCGGACTATGACAAACTTTCTGCCAAGCTCAATGACGAGATGGGCTTGCGGGTGAACGTGGCTGAGATTGAAGGAGTCACAACAGAGGAAGTGCAGAGTAAAATGCCGCTCTCGCTTGCTGAGTTGCACAAACTGGGATTTGATGGCTATGTGGTGGATTTCCTCTGTGGCCCCCAAACCGTCCTCAACTTTCTCTGCATGGCCGACAATTTGCACCAGATCCCGCTCGCCGAGCACGAAGGTACGTTCGACCGTGCCCGAACCGAACAACTCTTCACTCGTTTCATTGCCGGCGACACGCTGCAGAACATTAATCGCAGTCAATACGTTGGGCGTAACGGGCAGCGCATGGTACAGGTCTCGACACGCATTGTTTCGCCTGCACGCAACTTGGTGCACAGCATAGACACCGATTCCATCGAGCGACATGAGCGGGAGTTGGCGCAGCATCGCGAACAAGAGCAAGTGCTCCGTCAGCGCTGGGAAGAGTTACAGGCCAAGCACGAGACCATCCGAACCACTCTCCAATCGCTTAAAGTCGAACGCGAGGCAATCAACCAACAGCGCCACAAGCCGTCGAAGCCAAGCGAGCGTACGAGCAGGCAGTGATGGAACTCCAGAGCAAACGGTCCCAATTGCATCGCGAAACCCATGCGCCATCCCTCGAAGGCCAACGGGACAAACTTCGTGCCAAAGTGCAAACCTTTACCGATCGAATGGCAAGCTTGGCCGAAGACATCTCCTTCCGTCTGACTGTGCTGTTTAACATGATGCAAAATTCGACCGAGATGCGCTTGGCCAAGATACAGGCCCAAGCTGATGCCGAGCACTTTGCCACCATTGTTGCTGAGATTACCGAGGAGGCCCAATCGCTCATGGTGGAAATTTCCGAAGTACGAGCGGATATCAAAGCGGCCAAAAACGCTTCGAGGCGCCTGCTCGAAGAAGCACAACGGGAAATGGCAGAGTTGCCCGCCGAGTTGCAGGAACAACTCAAGTTGCTTCATGACGAAGGCTTGCCCTCGGTCGATGAGCTCACGGCCCAAATCACCGAAGCACGGATCGACCTGGAAAGTGCCCCGAGCGTGTCGGCCGACGTGTTGCGGCGGTACCAAGAAAAGCTGGCGCAACAAGAAGAGTTGCAAGCCAAGGTGGCTGCGCACGATGCGGATCGAGCCAGGTTGCAAAAGAAGGTGGACAAGTACCGTGCTGCGTGGGAGCCAGCGCTGGAAGCGCTGATTGAACGTGTCAACGATCGGTTTGCCGACGCGTTTGATCAGTTCCAATGTACGGGCGAAGTACGCCTGGCCAAGCCGCAGCCGCCGGGCGGGACTGGGCCCGAAGCTGAACGCGCAGCAGAAGATGCTGCGTTGGCATTTGAGGATTACACGGTGGAAATTCGTGTCAAGTTCCGACAAGAAGAAGAGTTGCAGTTGCTCACTGCCGAGCGTCAGAGTGGAGGCGAACGTTCCTTGTCGACCATCTTGTACCTCATGAGTCTTACCGAACTCTCTGCCGCTCCCTTTAGCTTGGTGGACGAGATCAACCAGGGTATGGACCAACGTGCCGAACGCTTGGTCCACGATCATATGGTCCGTACCACTTGTCGTCAAGCTGCCGGACAGTACTTTCTCATCACGCCCAAGCTCCTTACGGGCTACGGTACGACGAGAAGATGCGCTTGTTGATCATCAATGCTGGGGACTATGTGCCGGAACGGTTTTCGTTCAAGGATTATGCCACGCCCGCCCGAGCGACGATTACGGCGTGATCCGAGTGGCGGCCCTGGGGGCCAGATTGGAACAGATCCCATTTTTGTACCAAGTGACGGGGAGATGTGGTGGCTGTGGCAAGGGGGGGGGGGAGGGGGAGGGGGAAGGTTACGTTAGAACAGAGACTGAAGGTAGGTGAGCACATCTTGCTGGTACGGCTGCAGCTGTGCGTCCAGGTGGGGTGGGGTGGAACGGGCGGGAAAGTGGGTTTCAGGTGGTACGGGAGGGGGGGAAACAAGCGAGTCAAAGTGGGTACCGAGCAGACCTTGTTCCAACCAAGGCCGAAGCGATTCGGCTATTGTCCCCTTGAGTTGGAGATGAGGGACCGAGTGAACCTTGCCCTGTCGGACCACCATTTCGCCCTCCAACGCGCCCCAGGCAAATGTAGCGTCGAGCGCCAAACTAAACTGAGGTGTCTGCCCGAAAATCCAGTCCCACGAACCGAGACTGGCATACGTTTGCCGTAACTGATCGTCCTGGGCAAGCAATTCGTCCGACGCCAGGTGCACCACTGCCCTGGGCCCAGCAAATTCTTCCACGACAGCACGGATGAACGTGTGGTGCGACCATGGCTGGGCAGGGAAGGCCGTTGCGAGCGAGGTGACGGCCGCCCGTACGCTCGCTACGCCTTGCGACGTTACGATGGCCTTGCATGTCGGACGGGCAAGCGCAGAACCAAGGTGGTCCAGCTGGGAGGACAAGAGCATTGTCCCATGATGGTACGCGCGCGACGAGGTGATCTTGTACGCCGAGCCAGATAACTTGTACTCGTTGGGCTTGCGCAGCGCGACGGTCGTGGGGTCATGCTGTATGTCAGGCTGGTGGGTAAGGGGCGCAGAATGACCTTCGGATGTAGGAGCGCGAGGAGGGGCAGCAGGCACCGCAGAGAGGCACAGATCGTTACGCTCGTTGACGTACACGCCGGGAGGAAGGCACGGCAGAGCGTCGGGAGAAGGCGCTGGAGCCGAAGCGAGGGTGGCACGTTGGCCTGCCAGGCCCAAGCGGGAATTGAGCGCGCGCGCAATCAGCTGCGCCCCGCTGGAACGGGTAAAGACCTGCCGCGGCGTGTGCAGAGAGTAGTTGCAGTTGCCCAAGTCGTGGTACACGGCGCCGCCGCCACTGCGACGACGGACAAAGGGGATCTGGTGCGCGCGCAGCGCAGATGGGTTGAGTTCTGTCCAGGGGTTCTGGTTCCGGCCGAGCACGACACAGGGTGCGTTGCGGTACAGGAGCAGCGTGGGTGCCTGCTCGGCTGCGCGCCGCGTTCGCAGTAGCACGTCTTCCAGCGCCAGGTTGAAGAGTGGGTCCAACGACGTGCTCACCACCGCCTCGGCAGTGCCCGACGCCGCAGCGCGCAACCATGCGCCCGTGGCAGTGGCTGTGGACAGCATTCGGGACCTGCGGACGAAGCACAAGCAACCAACTGCTGCTCCCACGCCTCGCCTGTGGCTTGGGCTGGGCTTTGCCAAAAAGGGTTTTGTCCTGGGGCCGGCGTGCCAGCGTGGCGCAAAAGGCTTACCTCATCCTGTCTTGCCAGTGGCTGCAATCGGCTGGACTTTTTTTATGGGCAGCAAAAGAGAGTAATATGATTGTTCACCTGTGTCGTTTGCACTTGGCATAGCATGTTCCCTCTGGGACAGTAGCAGCGTCAGGATATGATGACCCAGGATGTATCTTGTAACAATATTGGCATCTCACCAAGCACTCGGCCACAAGCGCACCGTGAGCAGCTCACGTGTGCATCACCGTCACATCATCAGTTCCTTCAACGATTTGACAGGTCCCATAGCCTAGTATGTCTCCGCTTCCCATCCATCAACGAACACAGGTTTGTAAAACCTTCCAAGTCCCCGGAAAACAGACCTGTTCTGCCTCCGCCTCCTTATGATTTCTGTATACCGTAGTTTAGGGGCGCTGAAACGACGGTGCAGTGCGTGTGTTATGTAGCGACCAACGGAAGGCACGGCAAGTTCTGTCGCAGGAAGAGAGCGCAAGAAGGGGGGAGAGACAAAACGTTGCCATAGGGACAGGACGTAACGCATATAGACGCAACAATAAACAGACCAGATCACAGTGTGTGCGTAGGTAAAAAAGTTAGACGTGCTACTTAAACATGCTAGGCGACAGCAAACAACTGTGAACAAGTGTTCTTGCGAGAAATAGTAGTTGAGCACGTTGAGCGGGGGGGAGGAGGTATGAACGAAGAAAACACAAAAGGAGGGGTGTAGATGGTAAGTCGGTAATATAGGTTTCGCCTCCAGCCTACTACATGCAATGTCCATATGGTTTGGGGTGGGGAAGATGAGCAGAGAAAAAGAGTCATTCTCGATTGTTTCGAAGTTGTGTTGTCAAAACCCATGATCTGCATGATCCGGATGCCGAACAGCCGGGAGGAATCACTAGAAAAAATGAGTAGGGGAAAGCACTGGAGGGGGATAGCTTAGCACCCAGGACGAGTAAGCTTGTTCTTTGGCCACGCGTGGGGCCACTGGGTGAGGTTGGGGTTGGTGTACACGTCTTGGTGCCGGTGGATGTACGCGGCGGTAGGGTGGTCGACGGGGTCGCAGCTCAGTCGTCGGTCCTCACCCGTCGGCTGGTACAACCGTGCGTAGTCGATTTTGAGTTGGGCGGGGAAGCGTAATCCACGTGGATCGTTGGGGTTGAGGATGGTTTGCTGGAAGCCTGGGGAAATGCCAAGGTTCTGACCGCCATTGCATGTACAAGATTAATAAAATGAATAGGATAAGGAAACAGCCGGGAGAGGGGGAAAAGGAGAAGGGGGGAAAGGAAAGAGGTGTATGAGGGGCCCAGATTGGGAGTTTGGTTAGCATCATTTCTTTAAAAACTCAGACACCAGCTCAGGTTCTTGGGCACTCTGGCAGGCGAATGAATGAAACCAAAACGTACCATGATGATGCTCATTGGTTCTACGGGGACATGGCGTTGGCCAATATCCAGTTGGGCCACCGGCCCAATCGCCGACCCTTCCACGCGCCACGCCGGCTTCCCGTCAATCCACCACCGCACGTACCCACCTCCATTCAAATCCCAGTCCGGGAGGTACTCCAGGCCGTACCGTACAAACCGGCCGCTAGTCAAAGCAAACCCCTCGTCCGGACATTGTGTTAGCCCCGACACAGCTTCCTGGTACACCGAGCCGACGTAATCGTTGATTCGTGAAATCGAGGTATTGTACAGTGTTGCATACGCCGACGTATTTTTCCACCAATAGCCCACATCAAAAGGTGCAGTTTGCAAGCTGCTCGAGGCGTAGGTATGGTACGTTTCTCGATCCGTTCGACTCGGTTGTACTTGCGCTTCAAACACGTCAATCTCTGGTGCTGAGCGGGCTACCGACTGGTTCGGGCCGGGATGGTCTTCCCCGGCACAGGTGCAGGAAGGTGCACGCATCCCATCGAGGTAGGATAGAACCCCTTTCTTGGCCCATTGCCCTTTCGAGTGCTGGGCCTCGTACGGGCCCGTACCGTTGAGGAAAGTTTGGTTGGGAAGGATGCCAGTATCGCAACTGGAGTACGAGTAGCTGTTCAGGTACGTAGTCGCGGTTAGCAGGGATTGTCTCCCGTTCATCGTGGCAACAACCGTACAGTATATATCGTCCATTGCCCGCAGAGGAAGAGAGGAGAAGGAAGGAAGACGTACGGCCACATCCCATCTGTGGATCCCATGTACCCAGGGCGACCTAGGTTGCCCATAATCCACGCGGCAGGCCAGTAGCCCTGGGTATAGGGAAATGCTGGGAACTGGATGCTGAATTCCAAGTACCCACCCTGGAAGCACAGCTTGTTCCAGCTCTGTACCATGCCCGATTGGAAGTTGACCTGGTGATTGTCTTTTTGGGTAAGGGTAAGCACCAGTGCGCCACCGGTCGTGTTGACAGCCTCGGGCGAGTACCATTCATAGTCACTTGTCGCACCGTAATACAAGTCGACGGCTTCCCAAAAGGGCTATAGGAGGAGTTAGCCGTACAACTCATCGCATATAAGGAAACAGTGGCTGTGCTCTCTACAGCGAACAACGGGTATATAAATACAAAGGAAGACGGGAAACACGTGAAAGCGAGCGAGAGAGAGAGAGAGAGAGAGAGAGAGACGTACATCGTCACCTGGCCAAAACGTACGACCCTCTTGATTAAACTCGTCGGAAAAGACGAGACTAAAGGCTTGGTGCTCCATATTTGCCCAGTGCATCGCTTCGGCCGGCGTATCCGGATCAAGGAGCGGTCGGAGTGGCAAATCGGGGATTTGGCCCGTCCCATTCGCCCCTCCCGCTCGACCTGTGGCCTGTTCGATCCAGCTGAGAGCTGGCTTGGCAAAGTGCGAGTAGATGGGGTATCCACCAAACAACATTAGCACCGCCAAGATCAACAAGAGGAGGGTAAGTACGTTCAACGCGCCTGCGATCGATACACCGTGGTTCCGATCTCCCGGATCGGGCGTGTGCATCTCGTCCGGCTCATTGTCGTCAGTGTAGGCAGGGCCATAGAGAGAAGGATGGGAAACGATTGTTGCTCCAAACTTGTGCGCTACCCGAAACGAATTGGAGTGGTGCTGGGATGTACTGGACGTGGCGTATTGTACCATTTTCTCTTCGGATGATGCCGGTTGGAGACGGTCGCCGGCCACAGAAGGACTGATGGATGTTGCGGCCATGTCGTATGTTTGGCCGCTGGGTGACTCGGGCAGAAGGACTTCTTCGCCGTCCCGTTGGGACGCGTGGGGGGCAGAGGGGGAGGGGGAGGTGGGGGCGAGGGGGGGAAGGGGGATGCGGAGGGTGGGCCCCATGGACCAGCTGTAGGTGGGGTGGTGCATGGGCGAGGAGGCATGCAGTGTCTATGTGTCTAGCAGCGTTTTGTGCGAGAGAAGAAAGTCAGAGGGCAGAAAGGTGTGGTTTTGGAGGTGGGCGGGGGGCAGGAGGGCAAGAGAGAAACGAGAGAGGCGTGGTGGTGGGGATGAGGGTGAAGATGGGAATGGAGATGGAGATGGAGATGGAGATGGAATGGAGGCAGAGTCTGTGGGGTTTGGAGCACACACGCTAGCAAAACGCATGGAAGACGAGACAGGAATTAAGGCGGTTGTGGTGTGGGTGGGTCTGTCTGGATGCAATGCACACAAGCAAGCTGCATTCCAGCCGGTGGTCTGCATAGCCCACCCCAGCGGCTGGCATTCTCCCTTGCTTGTCCCATCGGCGGTGTGTCGTCTGGCGTGGCGCTGGCTGGGGGCAGACACGGTGGTTGTGTGTCCTATTTAACTGTGTGTTCCCCCTCGAGCTGGGTACATACGCGCCCTCCCGAGACGTCCACACACCGCCCCTGTGCTCCCCCACGGGACATGCCCTCGGTGGGTGCCGACGCTTACCTAACCACCCCATCCTCCCGCCGATCGTCATCGGTCTCAGATCTCCCTTCACCAAATGCCCAAGAACGCCCCCCATTACAGTCTGAAGAGAGCGAAAAAGGATTCCAGTTGGCCGGTGGTCCTCCTCCCCAACGCAGCTCTCCACACCCTAGGCTCTCTTCTGTGTCCTTGGGGTAATATACGCGCACCTCATCGAGCTCATCATTCCCACCGTCTTACAGTAGTAGATAGGACCACTTTTCGTCCTGGTCCATCCCCCCCTACAGCCTCCCGCAGCGTTGTTAACAACCGCAGCACAGCGGTGGCGTAGTCGCTGGCTTTCCCGCCAACATCATTTTCATTTGACTGATGGGTTTTTAATGCGCACGTAATGGTAATGGCTGCCATTAAGGCACTGCCAAAACAAAAGGCAAGCCAGGGATCAGAGCAGAGACAACGCGGGGTAGTAATAACAGGTGCGACAATAGTACGAAGACGCGGTCCCGGTTCAGCCCGAGGGCCAAGCAAACAAAAAAAAGTCTTCGTCAAACGAGAATGATTAATCACTACAGAGGTGGATGCGGTTGCTACCGACTATGATATGACGATGACGACGGTGCACAGCGGAGTATAAGCCCACATTACCGCGGTTGCCGGTTGTCGGCCAGTTAGCTGGTTAGATCCTGAGCCTCAGGTCCATGCCCTATCCCATTCTCTGGCGTGTGTTGCCCTGCGGTGCCGTGGATGCAGGCTCCAAGCCACACGCTGTTTTTTGGGCCCTGCGAACTGGAACGATGGAAAGGAGATGGAGATGGAGATGGAGCAGGCGCCCGACCGGGGGAGAAGGTAGCGCTAACCAGGAGCTTACCTGCATTGGTCAGCCCGACCAAAAATAGCCAGTGCGAGGAAGTGGGCCGACGGATGACATCAATCGATGACATCAACCGATGACAAATGTCTGCCGGAACAAATTAATTTGCGGCTTGGCCGACTCCGCCGGGTTCCTGCCTCGCGTTTTGACGTGACGCGTGAGGTCACCGTCACCGTCACGGGGGCCTGAAGCTTGATACAGATACAGATGGTCATCAAGCGTGCCCCATCGTCTGCTAGGGATTGCTATAGCAAGGAACAAGTGATCCCGCACTGTGCCTGCCATCGGCAATCCAGCAGAAGCTGCCGCCCGTTGATCAGCAATCATCGATCATCCCAGCTCCGACACGGAGGGGGGGGGCTGGGGGGTACAAATACCCCCCCCCCTCCCCCCGGCCTGTTGGGGCTTTGGTCCCACTCTCATCCCACTCTCATCCCTCTCCTCTTTCCCACCACCATGTTCGCACTCAAGTCCCTTCGTCCTGCGCTGTCCGTGCGCGGGCTGTCTCGTCTTCCGGTCCGCTTTGCCTCGACCGCGCCGCTGACGACCGAGGAAAAGAGCCTGATCAAGGCTACCATTCCGATTTTGCAACAACATGGTCCCGACCTTACCTCGCGCTTTTACCGCCGCATGCTCACGGAGAACCCCGAGTTGAAGAATGTGTTTAGTCTGACCAAGATGGAGACTGGTCGGCAGCCGAAGGCGCTTGCGTACAGTCTCTTGGCCTATGCCCAGAACATTGACGACCTCACCCCGCTCACTGCATTTGTTGAAAATGGTACGCTCTTAGCCCCCCCCGCGGGGTCTTCCTTTTTGTCGGCTGCATGGATTGGATGGGTGTTGACACGAGACCGATTCCAGTGTGCCAGAAACATGCGTCGCTGATCGTTACCCCCGACCAATACGAAATTGTGGGCAAGTACCTACTGATGACGATGGCCGACATGCTGGGCGATGCGTTCACCCCGGACCTCAAGGCAGCGTGGGGAAAGGCGTACTGGCAATTGGCCAACATGATGATTGGACGAGAACAGGAGCTGTATGAAGAAGACCCTTCCTGGGCCGGATGGCGCAACTTCAAAATTGTTGACAAGCAACCTGAATCGGCTGAAATCACCTCGTTTTACCTGCAGCCTGTTGATGGCAAGCCCCTTCCCACCTACCGCCCGGGTCAGTACACTAGCATCCTCGTTCCTGTCAATGACCAAGGCCGGCACCAACCGCGGCAGTACTCCCTCTCTGCTCGGCCCAACTCGACCACCTACCGCATCTCCGTTCGTCGTGCCCAACCCGAGGCACTCAACGTGCCCAACCCCTCGCTGATCAGCAACCTTCTCCACGATTCCTTTA
The DNA here is from genome assembly GCA_003971905.1 of Moniliella sp. 'wahieum'. Lineage (NCBI taxonomy): Eukaryota > Fungi > Basidiomycota > Moniliellomycetes > Moniliellales > Moniliellaceae > Moniliella > Moniliella sp. 'wahieum'. The sequence continues at coordinate 133,515 of RSEE01000008.1, forward strand.
ACGTCGGCGATTCGGTCCAGCTCTCCCACCCACGTGGCGTGTTCGTTCCCCCCCCCGACGTGGAGCAGGATGCACCCTTTGTTTTCCTCGGTGCAGGCGTCGGGATTACCCCCCTGCTGTCCATGTTGGAATCCGCCTCGGCTTCCCACCCGCTCACGTTGGTGCATGGAGCCACGTCGGTGGCTCAACGGCCATTTGCGCACGAGGTCAAACACCTGATCGAAGCTCAGGCTCAAGACCACCCCTCTCACCCTCCAGTCCAGTACCTCTCCTTTATCTCGCACCCGGAACCCGACGCGGTGAAAGGGAAAGATTACGATGTGCAGGGCCGTGTGTCCCTCGCCCTCTCGATAAGGACTCCCAGCTCTACGTGTCGAATCCAAAGACGGTCTACTTTGTTTGTGGTCCGCCTGGATTTATGCAGGACATGTCCGACGCTCTTCAGTCCCAGTTTTCTATCCGCCCCGAACAGATCCTCTCCGAGACGTTCACCGAGACAAAGTAAGGCTTTATACCACACTGCACGCTTCAAGCTGAAATAGGCGGGAGGCTGGGCTGAAGCGCCACAACGTCTCTCCTTGCAACGGGCTGGGAATCGATGCATTGTGCATGGATATATACCTCGCCGGGTCGGATCCAGGACGTTTTGGGTATATGCGTGGGTCCCCCCCCCTCCCTTTCCACCTCTCACCTCTTTTTTCTCCTTGCTCTGGCTCTTTCTCAAATCAAACGATCGATGATGGTTACTCCAACGTATCCGAGAGGAAAATCGGACAGCGCGGATGGATACAGTAGTAAACAGCCATATACGCCGCATGTGATGGGGAAGAGGGAGGCAGCTGGGTTCAGGCCCAGGCTCCAGGTTGAGTTCTCTTGTACCTCAGAGCGTGTAATGGTTCAAAATCGAGGTCCCTCAGGCCTCGCCTGAGAGGCCTGAGGTGGCTCAGGCACGACTGTCATTTATTAGGCCAGTAGTATACACAGAGAGAGAGACTATAGTCTTTGGGAGTGGAGTTTTCTCCTCTGCCTCAGTTGTACTGATTCAACTCGAAGCTTTAGGCGCGCTTAACTTCTCAATCTAAGATCTGAACCTGGCATCCCATCCTGCCGCGTACCTCATCATGCTTCTGGTTGTTGCGACGAGATAAGCGATAAGCGATAATCGATAAGCAATCGTCCAGGGCACATTCATATGCGCGACCACCCTCACCGGTCGGTCACCGGCCATCAGCGGTCCCCGGACGTAAACATTAAACCGGCCATCCGCCGTCCCTGGACATAAGGTGTGCGAACGGGTAACCCTAACTCATAACCACACAGCGGCTCCTGGGTGGCCAGCACCTGCCCCCGGAAGAACACACAAACGAGCAGATCGATCGATTGGTTGGGTTTAATTTAAGCCGCGCTGCAACCGTCCCGAGTCGGGTGTGGTCGCCCTCCTTCGTCCCCTCTGCCCCCTCTGCCCCCTCAGCCGCAGGATGCCCAACATTGTTGTTATCGGAGCTGGCGTGGCGGGCGCGACGACTGCGCGCCAGCTGGCCAAGAAGTTGCCCGCGGGGTATACGATTGTGGTGATCGAAGCTGGCGACGTGGCCTTCTGGCCTCCCGCGGCTCTTCGTGCGGCCGTCGTGTCAGGCCAAGAGTGGGAGACAAAAGTGGTGTGCCAGTACGACCGGTTTTGGCCTGCCGGTTCGCCCCATAAGATCCTCACTTCCTCCCGCGTCACCCGCCTTGAGGCCAACCATGTCCTCCTCCACTCGGGCGAGACGATCGAGTTTGAGTATGCGGTCTTGGCTACCGGGTCGGAGTATGCGTTTCCTTTCCGTGCGGGTCACCCGCTTACCGGGGGCGAAAGTTCGTACCACACCACTGTCGCTGGGCTTACTAGTCTCCAGCAGGCTGTTCGCACCGCCAAGCATATCCTCGTCGTCGGTGGTGGCACGGTCGGCGTCGAATTCGCTGGGGAAGTAGGCGCGTTTTATGCGGCTGCCTTGGCTTCCGGGGACAAACAGGTCTCCCTCGTGTCCAGGAGCACAGCACTGTGCGGAACGCAGTACGGCGCGGCCTTGCCCACTAAACTCGCTGCCCAGTTGACCAAGATGCACATCAAGTTATTCTTGGGCGATTCAGTCAATGTCGATTCCCTCCCTGACCGTCAGTCGCCAGCTGGCTTCGTCGGCGTAGGCGCCATCCCACCCACGTCTATCGTCACCTCCAACGGAACGACTTTGACCGACGTGGACTTTGTCCTGATCGCTCTCGGCCCGACGCGTCTAACCCGACTATCGACCAGGCCGCTCCGGGTCAGGTCACTCGCGCGGGCATCAAACCTGATGCTAACTTACGCTTGTCTGGCACACTGCACAATTACTTTGTCGTAGGTGACGCAGCGGACTTGCACACGTACAAAGTGGCTAAGATGATTGTACCCATTTCGTCCGAGGCAGGCGTGGTAGCGGACAACGTTGCGGCCTTGGTCGCTTCCCACCGCAGCTACTACGACTTTGAAAACCGTCTCGGCTCAACCAAAGTTGATCATCGTCACTGTTGGTCCGGAGGGGGGCGTGTTTGTCACCCCGTTTTGGACGTTTGGCGAATGGGCTTCCAAGTTGCTCAAGAGCAAGTCGTTGCTCCTCTCCTCCTTTACCGCCGCATTTTTGCTGCGTAACTCACGAGCTCAGCGACCTCTTGGCTGTATGGCGTGGTGTGCGTGCAAAGACGTGAATGTGTGAATTCCCATCCTCTTGTGTGTGTGTCTTCTCTTTCGTTTGGGCTAGGTCTCTGTCTCTGATTCGTTAATCATTTTGTTCATTTTGTTGGATTTCGTTGGGTACGCAACTAAGAAGCTGCAGGCCCGAGGTGCCGGATGATGTCGATGCAGCTCGATGATGCCAAGAAAGGAGTTGGGTCAGGGGAAGGTGGCAGTAAGGAACTATTAACCCATGATGCATCGAGTACTGAAGACTGAAGATCAGTGAAGACTGGAGACTTAGGGCCCATCAGTCAGTCATCGAGGGAGAATCATAATCGACATCGGCATTAATTAAAGCAACTTGAACCAGAATCCCTGGGCCTCGTCGCTGAGGGGGGCCTAATTAGCCTCACAACTTCTTTGGGGACAAGGGGGAGGGCAAGTTACGTGAAGAAGCGGCGGAATTGGTCCGATGGGCGAGCGAGTCAAGTAATACCCTTAGTTGCTCTTCGCCGCGTTACACTGGATCAGTCCAAGTAGAGCCACTTGGCTAGAGCAACTAGTAACCCGCACGGCTCAAAAGCCGGGAACAGGTGTTGCGGCCATCTACGTGCTACTTTTATTCCTTCCCGCGGAGCGATATCGGTCCCACTGACCTATGCGTATCGCATATTGCGTCTCGCGCATTGCGTATTGCCTGTTGCGTATGGCGTAGTACAGTGTATACTGTGGCGGTACGAGACCAAGGTGGGTTGATCCTGCGCACCTTACGCGCCACCCCCCGTCTGGGTAGGCAGATGCATCCCCCGCGCTCGAGGGAACCAAGCACGTAAATTTCTATACGCAGGACGACCATGCAGTGACAAACGCCGAGGTGGAAACATCATCCGTCCGGAATACATTTGGAGCTCGAGCAAAGGGAATGGATGCATTGTAGTGTGTGTGAGAGAGGGTTCGGGAGAGGGGCAGGGGGGATATCGGATCCAACGGCGTCCCCGGCACCGAGCACCGAGCACCGAGCACCGAGCACCGAGCGGACGGTCAAGTTGGGACCAACCTCGATGCGGGCAAGAGCAAAGGAAAGATAAGATAAGCAAAACAAAACAGAGGGTCCAGGATCGATGGGATGGGGATGGGGACGCGAGACGCGAGCCGTGAGTTGTGAACCGTAAGCCGTGGGCCGTGGGACCCTGAGACGTGGCACGAGAGACGTGACGCGGCTCGCATGCGCATCCAGATTCAAAAGGGGCTCTCGCATGCGGACCAGGCCGGGTGGGACGGGTCTGGTCTGTGGTCTGCGCGCCAAGGTACGAAAGGAGAATGTGTTTTGGGACGGGACCAACCAAAGGTCGGGTGGGGTGGTAGTGTGGTGAGCAGGATCACGAGAAGCCTACCCTCTTGGCACCCATGTCAAACGACACGGTAACCCGAGTGAGCAAGGGACAGCCTAAGATCCAGCCTGTGGTGCCCGTGCTGGGCGAACCAACGACCGAGAGAATGCACTCGCCCTTGTCCGTCTTGCCGTACCCGACCGTATCCGAATCCAAATCAACACTAAACTTGCCCACTTCAAACGTGACGTGCGGCGGGGCCTTGCAATCGTACAGGCTTGCACACTGCCATCGGGGTTGGTCTGCGTGCGCAGACCGAGACTGGAAAATAAGTTTTGGGCCTGCTTGACCGGCGCAAGGATAAGCGTTGTGCCACTGTCCAACAAACCATACGTCGCTTGCCCATTCACCACGAACCGGACGGACCAGTAGGCGGGCTTGGTTACCGGCACCCAAACCGCGTTCGTCGCTGCCGCACCCAACGTTAAGCTCGATCCTGCCTTGCGCAACTGCATTTGAAACACTGGGTTCGATAGCATGTGCTCGTTCATCAGCGTGTTGAAAAAGGGTGTGCCAGTCTTGATGTTGGCTACTTTGGGAAACGCAAGCCCGGCCAAGCCCTGCCGGTGAGTCGCATCAATCAAAAAGTTGGTCTGGCTGTGCCCGAAAAAGGCCTTGTCCGCCCGCAACGGGCCGAGGTGGATGTGGTCGGTATACACGGGACCAGCAGCGGTGGTGCCATCGCCATAGGAGATGGAAAAGTTAGACTGGGCAGGGGCAGAGGTAGTTGACTTGGCTGGATCGTACGCGGCCGCATTGATAATCAAGTCGGAGCTGCCTGTATCAAAGTCCACCTCGATCAGCGTCGGAGGCGTACCCAGCCCAATCTGGCCCGTCCACAGTTCTTGGTTCTGCTCGTCGTTCAGGGCAAGGGTACCGTTGCCAGGCGCTTGCACGGGCACAGAGGGTTTCTTGTGCGACTTGCGCTTGTTGACCGCAGGCCGCGCATCGAGATGATGCTTCTCCCCCGTGTTGGCCTCGTACGAGGCAAACCCAGCTTGGTACTTGTTGCTCAGCCTCGTAACCTCCCGTGCCAACTTGTCCGAGTCTACCACGCCGCGTCGGTCGAGCAGCGCACGACGGTCGTGCCGCGTCAGGGGGATGGTGTGCGCGGCAGAGGCGAGGGGAGGAGCGGCGTGCGCACCGCACGCAGCAAACGCACCGGCGGTGAGGACGAGGAGAGCGAGCTTCATCAGACGCAAGACGAGGCGCAGACACCGACGAAGGCAGGAGGACAGCACAGCAAGGCGCGCACCTGTCTGTCTGTCTGTCTGTCTGTCTGTCGAGGCGAGCGGGCAGGGGGGGTGGCGCCTGCGGAACCAGACACGACGGACACCGGCAGATCCCACCCTGTGCGAAATGCTAAATGCTAAATGCTAACGAGCGCGGGCAGCTTCGCTGCGCCCCCTCGCCCCCCCGCGCGGCACGGGGCAGCAGCCACCGAGCGGGCCGCCGGGCTGGTGCGTGAGGCATGGGTGATGCCGTGCTCCCATGCGGCGTGCGCGGTGGCTCCGACGGGTGATGCATGCGTGACACCCACGAGCGCCTCGGCACCGCACCGCTCGGCACTGCTCGGCAGCAATGCACCGGTCCAGTACCCGTCGCCTCCGCGGCTCTGCGCGGCAAGGGGGGGGAGGGAGTGCGGCGCACTGCGGTGGTGGCGGGTCTCATCGATCATCGAGCATCGAGCGCCGGGCATTGATCATCCCATTTGCAATTTGCAGGCTGCCCTGTCTGCCTCCTGGTTCCCTTTGCGACGCCCCGCGCACACCATATCAGCCCTTACTTTCCTGACCCCCCCTGGGGGCAGTCTGGTGCAACCCAGCTGGGTCGGTACGTAACGATTGCGTGGTGAAAAGGTATCACGACAGATTGTGGTGTCACAATCGCACAGCTCCACGAGCTCTGTTATTCTCAGTTCGATTCTGGGCGCAGTCACTTTTTTGCCGTGGTGTTCCTTTCGTTGCGTTTCGTTTCGTTTCGTTTCGCTTCCTTCCGTCTCCTGCTCAGCATGGGGTTTTTTTTGCACTCTCCACTCTGGCATGTTGGTTAAACCGGGTTGACTGTCTCCAGCTACAGCTTCAGCTACCTACCCTCCCAGCTCTTCTCTCCACCTCCATCCTGGCTCTCGCATCGCATCACTCCATTGGACAGGAATCAAGTAGTGAAGCAAGAACAGTTGGTAGCGTAAAGTGCAAGAGGGGGGGGGGGGGGGCTCGTCAAGTACGGGGCACGACTAGATGGGAGAGGGAGGGGGGGGGTGCCGCCAAGCAGCTAGGTTTTCATGCCACGTAGCGTTCATTACGCCTGCGGCTGCGACTGCGACTGCGAGGCCGGGTCAGCGGCTGCGTCGGTCTCCGGGGCCGGTTGGGTCGGCTTGGCAAACAGACCGCCAGTGATGGTAGCCAGAGCGTTGGACTTGAACTCTTCAATCTGCTTGTCCTGTTCTTCCTTGGCCTGTTGCCGGATCTTTTCACCGTTTTCGCGCCAGAACTTCTCATCGGCCTCGTAGGCGGCCTGGTAGCGTTCCCGCTCGGTATCGTACCATGTCTTGAACGCCCCATCGTCCTTCTGCGTCGACATGGTCAAAAAGGCAAAGGGAGAATGTTTCTTCTTCTCCTTCTTGTCCTGCCACGCTTGGAACGCCGCTGCACGCATCTCGTCGTCCGTGCCAAGTGCTCGGTGGGAATGTGCGTGCCTTCGTACGCTTTGATCGTCTTGCGCACATCGGGGATATTGTAGATGCCCACAGCCTCGAGGAAAGGTAGGTAGCCAATCAGTTCCCGGTCGCCCCGTTCCCCATTCCACTTCTTGACCAAAATCGCATTCTCTTTCGCTTCGGAAATCGGCTCGGTCTCCGTGTCGAGGAAGATGACCTTGGCAGGATCGCGGTTCAGCGCTTCAAGGTCCTTGATCAGCCGCCCATCGTCCAGCGTACGACACGATTCCTTAAACAGCATGTAGGTCAAGAAGCGCCGGTCCGGATCGAGCTTCTCAATAATCGGCGCAACAGTAAAGAAGGGCTGGGTGGTGTAGAGCACAATCTCGTAAAATTGACTCAGGTACCCAAGGAAGTAATCCAACCCGGGCCGCTTGGCCGTGCGCCACCCGTGCTCCCTTGTCCACCAGCTCGAGGTGAGCAAACCATCCAGGTCCACCACAAGTGTGTACGGACGCCCGTACGGGAACGGAAGTGGATCCGGCAACAGTTTCTCCCACATCGGAGCTTGCACATCTTTTTTCATCGTTGTCAGGCGCGTGTAGATCCGGCCGTACCACGTCTCGTTCTGCCACGCGGCAAATTCAAATCACTCGATAAGAACCCGTTGCTTCCCCCTCGTCATACGGCGCTGACAACACATACGCCCCATACCCAACCCCCAACGCCGTCGCAATAGCCATCAACTGCATCCGCGCCGTCCTACTCCTCTCGGCCTTCGTAGGCGCATCCCCCTTGCGCCGCGCACTCGTCCGTCCACCCCCTTGCTCCTCTGGAATGGACTCGATCAGCGCAGTCGACGTGTCCAGGTCAAACAGTCCTTTCGACCCGGACGGCACGTCCTCTGCCGTGGCCTTGGCTTTGGCCTGGGCCTCCTCGGCAGGCGGGGCCTCTTGGCCCGCGGACTCCGCCTTGGCTCCCGCAGCTTCGCCAGTCGACGGCGAGTCGGTGGCCGGACTGGGACTGGGACTGGGCTGGCTGGCAGACGCAGCGTCGGGCGTAGACGTAGACGGGGACGTGGGTGGGGCCGCAGCCGTCGCAGCGGCCGCAGCAGCCGCAGTGGGCGTCTCCGGTGTAGACTTAGACGTAGACGTAGAGGTGGATGCGGCAGGTTTCGGGGCAGACTTAGCTTTCGCAGCGCTGGGCTTGGCGGCGGAGGTGGATGGGCCCTTGGCCGAGGTCTTGGCCGAAGTCTTGGCTGCGGTCTTAGCTGCAGTGTTGGTGGCGGTGTTGGTAGCAGTCTTGGGCTTGGGCTTGGGCTTGGAAGCGGACGCGGGAGATGCCTTGGCCGGGGCGAGGAGGGAGGTGTGGAGGGCGCGGGTGGCGAGGGGCGTGCGGCGGGCAAAGGTGAGGGCGAGGGGGGCGGGGGCAGCGGCGCGGACAAAGGCGCTGCGGGACAGGCTGGCCGCGCGGATGGCAAGGGGCATCATCCTGGCTGGGAGCAGCGCACAGAGTGCAGACGACAGGATGTGGACCGAGGGGTGGGTGGTGGGTGCTGTGTGCTGGCATAGGCGCAGCCACCCAACCCAACGCCCGTTGCCTGCACCGGTGTTCTGGCGGAATCTTCTCGTCGCCCGCGCTCGGAAAAATCCACCCAGTTCCGCCCAGGCAGGCGTATTCGGTGTTTTCGTTTTCGTTTTCGTGTTCGTTTTCGTTTTCGTGTTCGTTTTCGTTTTCGTGTTCGTTTTCGTTTTCGTTTTCGTTTTCGTATTCGTTTTCGTATTCGTTTCGTTTTCGTTTTCGTTTTCGTTTTCGTTTTCGTTTTCGTTTTCGTTTTCGTTTTCGTTTTCGTTTTCGTTTTCGTTTTCGTTTTCGTTTTCGTTTTCGTTTTCGTTTTCGTTTTCGTTTTCGTTTTCGTTTTCGTTTTCGTTTTCGTTTTCGTTTTCGTTTCGTTTTCGTTTTCGTTTTCCTTTTCATTTCATTCCCTCTCCCTTTTGCTTTTGCTTTCGCTTTTCTCTGGCAGCCAGCTAATCGCTCGGCCGAACGGGGTGGCACGCAACTGGCATGATGCATGATGCATGACTGACTGACTAGGACTAGGGACTAGCCAAGCTGGTCCTAGTCACTATGGGCATCACTCTCTTGGCTGTAAGATTGGGGGCTAGGGCGAAGCACTAGACTAGGCGATCAATGGGTGAGCGCGATGGATCGATCACACCAATGAGAGCCCAGAACCGCGGTTGTCCGTTAACTGAGAAGTAGCTACGCTACCAAGCTAAGGACGATTGCACTGTGCAGGGTGGGAACAGTCAGAGATAGCTTCTTGTAAGCTCCTGACGCTAGTCCAACCTTCAATGCAACAGGGAGAAGAGGAAGGAGGGGAACGAGGGCGCGACGGTAACCAATCCGGAGCGCGCGAGTTGCGGAGCTCTATAGCCAGTTCCGCTTGCCAGCGACATGGCCGATCCAGCCATCACACCAAGTGGTGCCACATGCCATCACACTCCAACATTGGCACCCCAACCGGCCCACCGTTGGCCGTCCCTTCCGCCTCGAGAAGGGACAAACGCCAACTGCTCAACTCTGTTAATCACCCAATTCACATCAAAATTTGGCTTGGCCAATCATGCAATCATTAATCACATCACATCACATCCATCATGCATCATGCATCGATGAATGGCTAGGTAATCGGCAACCTGTAGCTAGGTATCGATATCGATAATCGCCACTGGTACTGGACTAGTCAAATTCAGAGTTGCTGGTTGCTAGTTGCTAGTTGCCAGTTGCCAGGGCTACGAGAGGTGCTATATGCTACTTGCTAGGTGCTAGGTGCTGTTGCTAGTTTCTTCGACACTGATTCATTTTTGGGGGGTTGCAACAGCGCAATTGCCGAGGGCCGCCCGTAGCTCGTACACCCCCCGTGCGGGCCGCATGGGGCGACCGGCCACTAAGCCGAGCCTCTGACCATGTGCATCACCGTATCAACCATCCTGCCTCCTGCCTCCTCCTGCCTCCCCCTGCATCCCATCCAGCATCGGCCTCGGCCTCAGCGGCCTCAGCGCCTCAGCCTCCCCCCAGCCTGCCTGCTCGGCTTGCGGCGTTCAAAGTTTGGCGTCTGCCGCTGTCGGCGACGGCAGGGGGGTGGAACAGAGGGTGGAAGACTGCATGGTTGTACAGCCGGCGAGTCACGATGACTTGCAAGTTGCCGCTGTGACTCATGCGAGTGCATACTGCCCAAGTGACTGCGTGTAGCGTGCAACTACCCGCTACCATTGAGTAACTAGTAAGCTAGCAAAGAAAGCTAGTTGCTAGTTCTAGTTTCGGAGTTAAGCTAGTTACCACGTTGCCGGTTACCAGGTTACTAGCTCCTCGTTACTAGCTACTGCTGTGCGCGGCTGTGCGTTGATTGGAAAACGACGCAAGAGGAAAGTGCAATCGGTAGGTGAGGGTGAGCCAGATGGTTGATGATCTGATCAATGATACTCGATACACATGCTTGTAGCTTGGCGCCTGATGCGATGCGTTACTCCGGTTACTCACCGGCAGACGCCAACGTCGCCAACCCAACGTCGCCGGCCGGCAACTCGGAGATATGAGGCATCTGGGCCAGTACCAGCTGGCTTCGACTGGCTTTGAGCACGAGTACTGAATACGTGAAGCTTGAGACTCAGTCTCTGTTCCCACTCGATGAGATCGATGCGAAGAGAGGTGTGGGATGGGCACTTGCACACATACCTGGGCCCCCCGTCACGCGGGTCACGCGCTCACCGCTCACCGGTCACACCTTCGCTTGCCGCTGCGACTGCGACTGGCCGTCTGCTGGGGGGCAAGTGCACTTTACCCGTCCTTCTGGGTTTCCAGCCCGCCTGTCACCAATCCCCTCCTTCTCCTTCGCTTCGTTCTCCACCATCACCACCTCCTCCGCTTCTTCTCCTTCTCCCGCGCTTCGTGCGCTTGCTCTCGCCCGCCCCCACCCGGCCATGGCCGCCGCCCCCATCGCCAGCCCAGACGCCCAGGCCGCTGCCTCGCCCTCTGCCCTTGCTCTGGACGAAGCACGCGCTGAGGGTGCGGCCGAGCTGCAGGTGCATCGCAGCAACCTGCCCACCTTTCTCTATCTCCTCTCCTTCAGCGCGTGCCCCTGGAAGTCCCCTCGACCGCCGCACCTTGCGTGACTATCTGCCTTATCTGCTCTATGCTACCGGCTTTGTCGCCGCCTTCATTTCGGGCGGCGGCCAGATCTCCATCGATCTCCTCTACGGTCTCAAGTGGACCAATGGTCTCACCGCCGTCGGCGCCACGCCACATTCTATGATGTCCTCTTCCCGTCTTGCCGCTGGCCTCGTTAGCATTGTCGGTCTCGTCCAGGCCGTGCTCACATGGACGTTTCTCACTTGCTTCAGCGCCGCCAGTCACCTGATGAGCATGCGCCTCCAACATGCGTACGTGGCCAGCATGCTCAGCCAGGACGCCACCTACTTTGACATTCATGGTCCGGGTGAAATTGCCACCCGGGCCGGCAAAGACATCAACCTCATCCGTGTTGGATGGGGCGAGAAGGTGGCGTACTTGATCTGGGCTTGCGCCACCCTGATTGCTGCCCTGATCTCTTCCTTTTGCAATGCCGATCGCATGGCCGGCGTCTTGTTTAGTCTGATCCCCTTTCTGATCATCGCATTTGGTGTACTTGGGTACTTTTCCGAAAAGATGTCGGCACCCGCGCTGCGCCTCGAAGGTCTGACAGGCAACTTGGTCGAACAAGCAATCTCTTCCGTCCGCATCATCCAGTCGTTTGGCATGAACGGCCCCCTGCTTAAAAAGCTCAACGATGACCTGCTTCGTCGCCTTGCCCGACTTGGAATTGGGCGTGCGTTCATCAAGAGCTGCGAGGTTTCGATCGTCTATTTCGTCATCTTTATCGTCTACTCGTTGGGCCTGTACTATGCCGGGGTCACCGTCCAGGACGGCAAGAGTGTCGGTTCGGCCTTGACCACTTTTTGGAACTCGTTCAACTCGCTTTTTGCCCTGGCCAACGTGGCACCCCACATTCCTACCCTGCTGGATGCCCATGCTTCGCTCCAAGTCTTGCGCAACTCGATCGAACGCGTACCGTACATTGATGTGCGCGACCCTTCGGGTCTGCAGCCGTCGAAAGCCGAGCTTTTCGGTTCCGAAGCTGTCTCTGAAGCCCAAAGCTCGTCGACCGCTGGCGTTCGTTCCGGCCCCCCGTGGACTTGAGACAGGTAACGTTTGCTTACCCCCCCGACCGAACGTGGCGTCGCTCAAGGATGTGACGCTGCACGTGCCCGGTGGCCGGGTTACTGCGCTGGTCGGGCCGTCGGGGTCAGGTAAGAGCACGATCGCCAGTCTCTTGTTGCGTGAATACGACCCTTATGTTCCTCCCAACCCGTCGGACTTGGCGTACGAGGTGATGCGCGCGAAAGAGGAGAAGAAACAGCACGCCCTCGACGGTGAGACAGAGGACACACCTCCTTTTTGGCGAAAGTGGCGTTCCCCACCGAGCAGACGGATGCAGAAAAGAAAGGCGACGATGGCATGGACTCTCGATCTGTCTCGAGCCAGTCGCAAGAAGCAGCAAAGGTACAAGGGAGTGGTCAGGTCCTGTTTGGCGGACACGATGTCCGCCAACTCAACCTCCGTTGGCTCCGATCCCAAGTCGCTGTCGTCCAGCAAAACCCTTCGATCTTCACCGCCTCGGTATTTGAGAATGTAGCCGCTGGGCTGACGGGGACAGAGTGGGAATACTTCCCTGACTTGGATGGCGCACCCGATGCCCCCCCTGAACGCGTTGCACGGAAACAAGTCGTTGCTGAAAAAGTCAAGGAGGCCCTAATCAAAGCGCAGGCTTACGAGTTTGTTCAGAACCTCCCCGAAGGATGGGACACGCAAGTATCCGGAGGCCGCACTGGTGTCCTTTCTGGCGGTCAGCGGCAACGCATCGCGATTGCCCGTGCGCTCATCAAACAGCCTCTCGTCCTTCTCCTGGACGAGGCAACTTCTGGTACGTACCCCCCTCTTTTTTACCAGGAGACGCGGTGCGGTGTCTAACCCCTTCCTATAGCTCTGGACAGTGCAACCGAAGAAAAAATTAAGCTCATGTTGGAACAGGAACAGGCGGAGCGCGGCATGACCTGCATTATCATTGCGCATCGCTTGTCGACCGTCAAGAATGCCGACAAGATCGTGGTCATCACCAACGGGTCCAAGGTGGATGAGGGCACCCACGACGAATTGATGCAGCCAGGGCGGGAAAACCAGGTGTACCGCAACATGGTTCTCCAACAACGTTCCATCGTGCACAAGGACCCCTCGGGAACACCGTTGGACGAGACAAAGGACCGAGCGGAGGGCAACGAGTCGGACTGTGCCACCCCGGCTGCCACGGTCGTGCTGAGCGATGTTACCACTCTTCCGGCCGAGCCGGTACGCGCGTCCTCCTCTCTACCACCAAGCACATTGTGCCTGACCCCCTACCAACAAGCACGACTTTGCTGTCCAGATCGGACGCAATACCGCCACCACCCACCCACCTACTTTTGCCCCCCTTCTCGACCCGGCTCCAGCTCCCGAATCGTCCGAGCAGGCGGACCCTGCCCAGTTGCCGCACGTCGGCGTCTGGCCCGCGTTCCGCACTTTGATCTACTACATCTCCCTTCACCCGTGGCAGTTCCTGATTGGCTTTGTGGCGAGTTTGGGCGTGGGAGCATCGTTGCCGGTGAGTGGGTGGATGGTGGGCAAGGCGGTCGGGTTCCTCAGTATCCACGATAACAATCATCTCATGCGGCACGAGACGGAACGGTGGGCACTGTGGTTCTTTGTGTTGGCCATTGTGATTCTGTTTGTTGCCCTTCTAGCCTCGTTCTTTTTGGAAAACGTGTCGGAAAGTATGAGCCGCGTGATTCGCGCCGATGCACTGGCCAAGTTGTTGCGGCAAGAAATTGGCTTTTTCGATGCGGAAGGCACTGGCGCCGGCGGACTTACTGCGGCAGTAGCCAACCACCCAACCGCCGTCGCCGCCGCTTCGGGCGCCGTCTTGTTCCAAGTCCTCAATACCGCTGCCAATGTGCTCGGAAGCGTGATTATGACCTTCATCCTCAGCTGGAAGATGGCCGTGGTGGTCTTATCTCCAATTGTTTTGTTGCTCGTATCGGGATGGCTCAATGTGGTGATGCTCCAAGGGTTTGAGACGCGCGCTCAACAACCTCTCGACCGCGCGGCGAGCTACATTGCGGAAAACATGGATTCCATCCGGACCGTCGCTGCGCTCGGAAGGGAGGCCGAGACAATGCGTGTGTTTGCAGCCCGAGCCAAGGCGGACAAGAGTAGGACGATGTACCTGCTTGCCGGCTCGCTTGGGTTTAGTCTCGGAAACTCATTGGTCTACTTTGTCTGTGGCTTGGGATTCTTCTGGGGTGGCCACCTGCTCGCTTCGGGCCAGCTGAGCCTGTCTAAAATGTACGCTGGGATTGAGGGCGCGTTCATTGGCGCCTTCTCCTCGGAAAGATCTTAACTTATGTCCCGGACTATGGGCGGGCATTTGCTTCCCTCCGCACTCTTACCGCCTGGGCCCAACGCACACCGCGCGTCGCTTACCTCCCTCCTCCGACTCCGCTCTCTCCGTCCGACTTGGCCGCCATGCCCCAGGGTGACATCACCTTTGATCATGTCGAGATGCGGTATCCGATGCGGCCTAAGCACCCGGCTCTCAAGGACCTCTGTCTCACCCTCAAGGCCGGTCAGACGACGGCGTTTTGCGGACCCAGCGGGTCGGGTAAGAGTTCCATCTTGGCTCTGCTGCAGCGCTACTACGATCCGAGCAAAGGAGCCGTACGACTGAACGGGATCGACGCTCGTAGTGTGCCACTGGAACAACTGCGAAGCCGAATGGCCTATGTCAGCCAAGACGCCGTCCTGTTCTCCGGCTCGATCTTTTGGAACTTGTCCCTCGGCGCTAACCAGCCCGAAGAAGTCACCCAAGAACAGGTCGAAGCGGCTTGTCGCGAAGCTCACATTCTCGACTTTGTTCGTGGCCTCCCAGACGGGTTCGAGACGGACATTGGGTACAAGGGAGCCCAGTTGTCCGGCGGTCAAAAACAGCGCTTGTGCATCGCCCGTGCGCTCATGCGCAATCCTGATATTTTGATCTTGGACGAAGCTACCAGTGCGCTCGATACCGAGTCCGAGGCTTCGGTCCAAGCTGCCCTCGATCGCGCCGCTCGCGGTCGCACCACTTGCATCATTGCTCATCGCCTCACCACCATCCGACACGCTCATACCATCAACGTCATTGAAGATGGCGTCTGTGTCGAGTCGGGCTCCCAACGAACTCTTGGCCCGCCAAGGACGATACTACGACCTGATCCAGGCACAGCTATGAGCCTGTGAACCTGTGAGCCTGTGTGTCTATGAGCCTGTGAGCTCGTGAGTTACGCGCTGGGAGCTGCGTGCTGCGTGTTGGATTCAGCTTCCATTGCCCGCTTTGCTTGCAGTTGTCTGCTTGGGCGTCGGCTCCCCTATCCCCCCCTGTCTTATCCGTACGACATGCGATATCTTGCCCGCCAACTTATACAGCGATAAACCAACCCTCTTGCCATGAATCACTACTTCCTGGTCGCTACCTGTATGGTCGTGTCACCCTCTCCTTGTGTTGCATGTTAGTTTACTGGGTACCTCTTTTCATTTTCATTGGAATGTGATAGGGGCTAGGATGGGCCCCTACTAGGAATCCTCCCATCCATGCCTTTTTCGTAGAGGAGAAAGCGCGGTGCCCTCAGAGAGACACAAGGTGGCTTTGAGAATCGTCGCTAGTAGCAAAGTGAGTGGAATGTGCTGGATGAGGGGCTGAGTCGAAGGTAGGATGTTAAGTGGGTCGCGCTTTGGTCTCTGTCGGCATTGGTCAAGTCAGAGCAAAAAGGCGGCCTTTCATTACTGGCAAGATAGCAAGCAGATAATAGGCCGGCTCGCGATAAAGCAATGACAACCGCACCCAAAAAGAATGCTTCAAAGGGGAATCGAACCCCTGTCATATCGACACAACACTGGCGTGATGGCAACGATATAGTATACCACTAACCCATTGAAGCTTGTGGTTGGAGTTGCATTTGTATACTTGCACCATGTGGTCGGCTCCAGCCTTGGGTCCTACCTCCACCTGGTTGGAACGGAGGGGAGGTAAGCAGAGTGATGGCAGCACACGGTACACTTGTCTCTCAGTAAAACGACAGACCAGCGAATGTGACGAATGGAGAAGGCGCTGGCAGAGAAGGAGGAGACCCGGGAGAAAGAGGCATCGGCCCACCCTCGTTCTTTCGTCTTGCACCCGCGCAAAAGTGGGTTGCCGGATGCCGATCGAGGATGCCAAGCTCGGCTTCGATAGTCGGTTGATCCTAACGAATTGTCCACTAGCCTCACATCCAAACACATTGAGACGACCCTATTCCGCAGCTGGGCCTACCCTGTGTCGGGCAGCGCCGCCACGCCAGTGGTGATGGGGTTAGGGGAACTCACAACATCATAGCTTAATTAGCCCCCTATGTCGTGCTCGTTCTCCAGCTCGGTCAGCGACAATGCGCGGCCCTCTGTCCCTCTGCTATGTCTAGTGTGCTTGCTGCCTCGCTTGCGTCTGGACCTGTGGGGAGACGGAGATGCAAAGCAGGAAACGATTATTTTCTTCAGTGGGTTTATTATGCGGCCGGACGGGTAATGACTGACCACGGCAGGGGTGTAGGTTAGGGGGCTGCTGGCACATGCACCAGCGGGAAAGTGGAGGCGGCTGACGAGGAGCGCGACGCCCCTGCCGACGAGGCAGCGTTCGTTCCATTGGGAGAAGAGACGGCCTGCCTGGCGCTGCTTGTCTCGCTGGGAGATACGGCCTTGGGGCGCCAATCCACCTGCACGCTACCTGCGCCAATCCTGCCACCCGCGCCCGCAGTAGCTTCTCCACCACCACCGCCGTCTGCTCAGGCGCAACCTGCGACACGGCCGGGTCCACCACCTGCACCCGAAGCGAACCCTGAAGGCGCTCCCCGTCTTGCGGGTAAAAGCGCGGGCTCGAGTAGGATGTGACCGCCCCACTGCTTAGCAGTGCATCCAGCGCCTCGGCCACCTCTTCCGCCTGCTCGGCACTCAACCCCAGACTCAAGATCCGGCTCGCATCGCTCAGCAGGGAAGAACCGAACCAAAGATCAACAGAGCAATCAACAACGACGCGATCGGGTCAAACCCAGTCCAGCCAAACTTTTTAATCAGCAGTGTGGACAGGATCACCCCCACCGAACCAAGCGTGTCGGCCATTACGTGGAGGTAGACACCCATCATGTTGTGCGAATGGCCATGGCCGTGGCCGTGATCGTGGTCATGGCCGTGGTCGTGGTCGTGACCATGGGAGTGGCCGTGGTGGTGATGGGCATGCCCGCCCATAGCAAACATACCAAATAGGTTGACTGCCAGTCCAGCCGAGGAGACAACGAGGAGCTGGGTCGAGTTGTGCATCACGGGCGGTTCAACAATCCGCTGCACCGCCTCAAACACGATGAACACCGAGATGAGCAGGAGAAAGACGCCATTGGCAAAGCCCGACAAGGTCTCGATCCGCCCACCACCTTCCACCTCGTGCGAGCGCACACTCGCATACAACCCCATCCCAATCGCCAAGCAATCGAAAAACATGTGAATCGCATCTGAAATGAGCCCCAACGAGTTGGTCCATACCCCCCACAAAAGCTGGACCAACATAAACACCAAGTTGACCACCAGGAACTGGAACAAGCTGCGTGACTCGCTTTGGGACCAAACCTGCCGCACCGTCCGACGCACTTCGCCTGCTCCGCGCTGCACCCACCGACCCAACGCGAGCACCGGTCCCTCGTCCCGTTCCGGACGACGTTTAGGATCGTACTCGGGCGAGAGAGGAGAATGCTACTCGTGCCACCGTAGATCAGGAGTCCCACCACTCCTTCCACCCATGCCATCTTGATTCGCCACGCTACTAGACCAATGATCGCAGTGGCCATAGTGGCTGCCAACCAGGCACGAGTGGCGCGTTGGTACGCCGTTCCATGTGGCTCGATCAGGGTGTGGAGCAACGGGTCGAGGACAAGGTAGGAAAGAGCAAGCAGGAGGTAGGCGGGGCATGACCCGTACTCCCACTTGAGAAGAGGGAGAGGGAAGCGAGTGGGGGAGGCCGCCGTAGCCGGCCATTTGGAATAGAAGCGCCAGAGGTAAGACCAGGGCAGCGGCCAGGGCAGTGGCAAGTACATGTGCTCTCCGCTTACCCTGGACAGCGTTGGCGACAGAGATGGTGATACGCTCCTGCTCAATCACGACCAGTGCATGGACCAAGAGGAGGAGATGGGCAAAGATGGCGGTGACAGGCGAGTAGAAGCTGGCGGCCTGGTCTTGTTGCAGGAGAGATTGGAGATGAGGGCGGGTGTGAAGACGGCGCAGCGACGGCGGCAGGTCGTCCTCATCGTCGTCAAACAAAGAGCGGTGATCAGCAGGGCGGGCAATAGGGGTGGAAACGCCATGAGAAACGGTATAGATGAAGGAAACGCCCAGGGCAAAAAGAATGGTGAAGCCGCCATGGGAGCGGCCGCGGAGGGAGCGCAACAAATCCACACCCCACACCTGACTTCCCTGTGTAAAGGCAATGACGAGGAGAGTGGGCAAGCGGGCGAGACAGAGGCAGAGAAGGGCAAGCTGCGCAATAAGGAGGAGCGCGAGGACGACGAGTCGAGGCGCGAGGGAGGGGGCGATGCGAAGAGCGTGTTGTACGGATGGGACCCAGGTCCAGGTGCGCAGCCAGAGGGCATGCACCACGGCAGCAGCGGGGAAGACGAGGGCGCAGATGGGTAGGACACCGACTGCGGGCGCTGGCGCGGCCGGGGCAGCGGAGACGAGGGCGGCGGGCTGGAGGAGCCAATGGGCGACAAGCAGCGCGGCAGCAGCGAGCAGCGTCTTGTCGAACACGAGCGCCAGCAGCAGGTCGATGGGGATGCGCGGCCGGGCGGACGCGCCGAGGTCGAGCTCGCTGACGCGCACGCGCGCCCGCATGCGGGGATCCGCAAGGGCGGTGGCGCTCATGTCGGCTCAGCGGGGCGGCGGGGTGTGGTGGGGTGGGGGCGGAGGCGCTGGGCACCGCCCCGGTTAGGCGGGCGTCCGAGGTGACGGAGGTAATGGCCGGTGATGGCCGCCGTCACCGCCGCAATATTTCACTTGGGCGTGGAGCATTCGCCCGCACACTGGCGCCGTGCCACGCGGCTGGGCCAGCCCATCGGTGCAGCCCATCGCACCACCACCACCACCCCGTCTTCACCACCACCATCTCCTGTCCCCCCCACGCACAACGCCTGGAGCGTTCCGCTTTCTGTCGACCCCTCTATTTACGTCCATGTCCACCCGCTGTCCCGCCGCCACTCGCGCTCCGCGTCGACGCGTGCGTCCGTGCAGGATGTGGCACTGCTCTTCGCCCCGCCTCCGGCCCCCCCTCCGCCCGCCCCCACCAAGCGCGCCAGCCACCACGAGCGCCACGCCAGTCTATCTGGAGAGCAGGACCTTCTCACTATTCCCGGCAGCTACTCCTCAGCTGACCAGCGCAAATCCTTCCCCGCCTCTCCCGCGGCTCTGTGGCGAGTGCTTCGGTTTTGTTTGCGGCTTGTGCCCAGCAGCCCTTCCTCGACGCGGTTGCTGCGCATGAGCTGCATCTCGGCGACCGCCAATCTGCCTTGGACAGTCTCGAGGGACGCTCCCTCTACCGCTCGCTGGACGAGCCTGCCCCGCCCACCCTCCTTCTCCCACCTACCCCAACAGCAGCTGAGTCCTGCCCCTCACCTCCCATGGGCAAGCCCTTCACACTCTCCTCGAGGAGGAGGAAGAAGAAGAAGAAAAAAGGAGAGGCGGAGAAAGAGGCGCGGAGACAGCCCTGGCCAGAGCCACTTCCATCCTTGTCTCTCGCCCGCTCCCGCCCCACTCCCCTAAACATACCCCAAGAGCATGCCCATCTGCGAGCTTGTCTCGAGCAAAACGAGAGGCAGCATACCATCCAAGCCCGTTCCTGGGAACAGGAACGGGAAAATGGCCGCACGCATTCAATCACTCGAGAAGCTGGTGGCGCAGTCCCAGGAAGACCAAAAAGCAAGCCAAACTAAAGTCGAGGAGCTGGAGGAGCTCCTGACTCTTACCCAACGCGAGCGCGATACATATCTCGACGATATTGCTGGCTGGAAGCAGCGCTGCGCCGAGTTGGAGGGTAAGCTTGCTGCCGAGACGGAACGGGCCGATGGCCAAACCCGCCTCCGCGCTGGCCTTGCTGCCAAGGCGCTGAGGATGGCTAGCAGCCTCCCAGCCGACAGCGCAGCGCCTGAACTTACCCGGCCGAGTTGGGCCCGGCCTTGGTCTCCCTGCCGCGACGGTGCGAGCGCTCTGCACCCATCCCTCAACCTGTTGGCCCTTCGCCCGAGGCCACTGTCCAGCTTCTGGGTGCCATGCGCCATCAAATCATTTCGCTTGCTCGCACCCTCGCCAAGGAACGGGAGGAGCACGCCCGCTCCCAGCCCCCCATCCTCGGCCCACACGAATGTCCCGAGCCAGCCGCACTACTGACTCCACCGCCTCGACTGCATCTACCTCTTGGACTGCTTCGTCGGCTTCGGAACAGGGCCTGCACCTCTCGGTATCTACGGTACCCACCAGCCGGGACGGCAGCACTTCCACCTTCTGCTTTGAGCCCAAGTCCGATCAGACTATGGTGCCTCCCTCTTCGGGTCGCACAAGCGCTCGTCCCTATCTTGCACCACGAGAGACGGACTTCTGTCCGCATTGGACTTTTTCTGCCGCTACCCTTCATCCCGTCAAACCGTGCGGCATCTTTCCCCTTCCCGGGAGTGAGGGGGAGGACATTTTCCAACTAGGCCGAGAACTGACACTGCCACCGCTGTCATGGGAAGCCAAGGACCTGCCACCGCTCGCCCCAGCAGGAGGGTTTGCTGCAACTCACCTCACTAGCCCTCCAGGGTTTGGGCGGCTACCTTTTCTCTCCTGCCTCTACTGCCTCCCCCCCACGTCCTCCGCCTCTGGTTCCGGCACGTCTGCGCCCCGCCGCTTGCCCCACACTGACCCTCGCGACCGCACCGGCGCACGCGCGCCCCTCTCTGCGCCCGAGGGCGGTATGGTCTTTATCTAATTCTTTATTTCTCCGCTTCGCTGGTCGAAACGACAAAAACCATCTTTCGCCTGCATGATTCATACATTTACATTTCCTCCTTCAAGCTTCACTTCAAGCTTCATCGATCATCCCGCTTCAAGCTTCAAGCTTCAAGCTTCATCGATTTCATCCCGCTTCAAGCTTCAAGCTTCAAGCTTCATTGAAGGACTTCATCATCGACATCCTTCTCTCCCTTGCCACTTTTTCACATTTCACGCCCTCCATTCTAAGATCTAACAAAAAGGTACCACCTCTTTGGTTTGTTGTGTTTTTCTCCCTCGTCCCACGTGCGGCGTTACTTCTACTCAATTGGTTTCCCTTAGTACACCCAGACCACATGTAGCTGGTAGTCCGCGTGCACGTGTTTTGTTCGGCTGACTCTCTCGCCCACTCGATCCCCGCGTCGGTTGTCTTCCTCGGCGGACAGAGGTGGGCGTTGGACAGAGTGAAGGGTTGGGTCTTAGGCCTTAGGACAGGAACCAAACCGGACCCACTGAAACCAGAAGGGGAAGGCAGCGAAACAGAAGTGGGAAAAGTCAGAAGGGAGGCGGTGTGGGATTCGCACAGTGGCGCACTCTGAAACCCTATCGGGCGAGTGCGCGCCGCATGGCAGCGCCACCTGCTCCACATGGCCAGCTGGGCCGGGGCGATGGTGCCGATGGGTGATGGCGTGCACCTCGTGGATGACTCGGTGGCCCTTCGTTCATTGTTGCGGCCGGCCGAGCGCCCAAGGCAGCGGGGCAGCCAGTGGGAATGGGGCAGGGCTACTGGCAGGGCACTTGCTCGATGCCGGCTTTTCTGTGCAGAAGGCACAGGCACGCGTCCGACGCCAGCCACTGCTTTTATATAGATCGCACCGTCGCCTGTTTCGCGCTGCCCGTCTTGTTCGCCCTTGCCCCCATGCGGACGTCGACGCCCCTCAGCCTCTTCGGCGCCGTCGCCGCCGCCGCCGCGCCGCGCCGCGCTCGCCGCCCCCTCCGCACACCTCTTCCAGCCCCGCCTGCCGCTCGACCAGGTGCCCGACGCGGTCGCGTCGTGCAACATCAACCCTTCACTTCTGGCTACCCCAACGCCAGCAACTTCAACAACCTCACCAACCGCTTTGCCCTCAATTCCGGATACAACGCCACTGCTCATGTCGCCGCCCTGCCCCAAACGGAGGAGGATGTGAGCACGCTGCTCCAATGCGTCGCCACCCACAACATCCCCTTCGCAGTGCTTGCAGGCGGGCACAAGGACGACCCTCCCTCGGCCGCCGCCCCACCGGGCCTGGTCATCAACCTGCAAAACTTTACCCAGCTCAGCTACCAACCTAGTGACACCACCCTCACCCTTGGCCCCGGCCTACGCTGGGCCCAGGTGTATGACTATCTGCAGCAAGCTACCAACGGCACCCGCGCTGTCGTCGGGGGCCGCGCGTCCATGTGGGCGTCGCTGGCTGCCTTCTCATGGGTTGCGACAGCTGGCTCACCAGTGCTCACGGGTTCGGCACACAAAACATAGTGTCCCTCAGGGTCGTCTTGGCTAACGGAACTGCCGTCACCGCTTCTGCCACCCAGCATCCCGACCTCTTCAACGCTCTCCGTGGCTCGGCCGGCCAGCTCGGTGTCGTGACCTCCTTCACCACCCTCACTCATCCCGTTTCCTCCACCCAGTTCAGTGGCACATACGCCTACGCACCCAATGCCACGGCAGCGATTGCGGCCGCAGGGCAGGCTGCCTTCGCTGCCGATCCCACGGGGCAAAGTAACTTTATTGTTACGTTCTTTGCTCAGGGCACCAGCGTACAACAGTGGTTTAATGGCACCGCTAGCGAAGCACAGGCAGCCAAAGTGTTTGATGCCTTCAATGCCATCCCGCACACCACCACCCTCGTCCCACCCCCGGGCGAGATGACATATGACCAGGTCAACCGACAAGACGACCCTCTGTTTGGTCCCGGTGGCGGTCGGGGCATGATGACCACCATTTCGATCAACTCGCTCAACGCTACCTTTTTTGAGAAGGTCCAGACTCGCCTTAACGAGTTTGGTGCCAACTACACCACACTGACCGGGACCAACATTCACATTGAGCCCTTGAAAGCCAGTGCGTTTGCTGCCCCGCCTGTGCCAGGGGCTGTCTGGCCGCCTGACGAGGGCGTGATGGCCGCTGTATTGGGCATCTCCACCTCCTGGTCCACCAAGGACCAAGACAATGATGGCGCTACTGCGCTGGCACGGTTGCGCCAACTGTTGGCTGCCGATGCGGCGGACTTGGGCTTGGTCACCCAGCCCAACGGATCCCCATTGGCGTACTTCAACAACTATGCTCAGTATGGCGATGTGAGCAACCAGATGATCTTTGGTCCGCAACTCTCGTCCCTTGAAGCCGCCAAGAAGCACTACGACCCCACCTGCTCTTCTACCAGGCCCCAACGCTGGGGAAGCACTGCTACGGCAGCGCAAACTAGACTGACCAAAGCGGAGACCTATGATGGGCTGATGACTAATGATTCTTCTCATCAACTTAAAGTATGTTCTCGCCAAGGCCTTGGCGAGTGAGAGAAGCATTGCATATACCATTCTCGTGCAAGTTACTATCAAAGTTCGATAGCAATTGTCTGCCCATTGCGCACACATGCTCAGCTAGTAGGGCCCCGCTTGAGCTACAACACCATTATCTTATAACACACTTCTTCTACGCCGCGAGAACTACCAAAAGGTTTTACCGGAAACCAGAGGCATGCTGCTAGTGACCGTGGATAGGACACAACGTATTTGCGTTCGGGCTGCTGAGGCTCAACGCTCAGCGAGCGCTCTGTGGTGAGGCACCCTAGTGATCAAGCGCCTTGACCATAGGCTGGAAAAGCCTCCACTACAGTACAGAACATCAGTAGTGAGAATATTGAGATCGAATTGAGATACCCATGAGGAAACGTGGTCTGCCTGTTATGTAGGAAACTTGGTCTATCTGTTATGTGACGATGGTGCCATCGCGCAGGCGGTCGTGGAGATCCCGGTAACCGTCGGTATACGCCAGCCAATGGCATGCCACTGCCATCATACTTAGACGGACATCAAAGTCCATCGTGGGCCAGCTTGACGGAGGGAAAAGAGAATATAGGGCAAAATAGGAACACCTCTCCAGCGGAGTTCCGAAGCCTGATCGAATCACAGGCACTGTACCTTTTTTCGTCCTCTTGCGCAATAGGTCTTCCATGAGTACATCAGTCTTGTAGTGTGTTCGATCCCTTGTAACATATATATGTAAGCGCAGTGGAGGCCAAAGGTGCCCTATGTCATGCACACGATAGCTTTTGTCGCGTCTTCGCTACGCGTCATGCACCCGGGGGAGGAGAGCGAGCGCTTGATGGAGCGAGAGTTACACTTGAAGGGATCAGATCTCAGATCTCATATTCCACATGCCTCATGTATCCTAGCGGGGACAACGATTATCGATTATGGTCCGTGCGCCCAGGGGGGGTACTATGTACGAAAAAGGGGCACATTTTTTTCCTATAACCTTTTACACACACAAAGGTTCAATTTGATGCCCTTTGCGCTCCCCCTAACGTCTAACCCGCTCCACAAACTGACTCTAGCGTTTTGTATACCCCAATGCATCTCTATCGACTACCTCTCAGATCTCGTTAACGTTTAACGTTTAACGTTTAACGTTTGTAACGTGTATACCAATGTAGGCGTTTAAGGCACCGGCGAGACCAAGAAGAGGCCGTGCGCAAGTTCCGGTGGGCCAGGAAAACGAGGAGCTCACCGATGGCCATCACAGGGAGACGATTGATCGATGATCGAAATGATTCTTTGTTCGTACCTGCTTCTCCCCGCAACTCCGCGAGTGCCTAATGTATGTGTGGGGTACGAACAAGTGTGTACACCTCAGCGCTATTAGAAGAGTCCAAATGCGCTGTATGGCCGAGATAGTCTTCCTTTTGCGTGATGACACTGCGAGGACGTAGAAGTAGAGCAACTTTTTGGGCCTCAAAACCCCGGCGGCCCACCGGCATCGAGTGAACGTATGAGGCACGTTCGGAGGCACGTACGCAGGCACGTACGGGCAGGCACAAGAGTGTCTCTAGGTTATTGCCTACTTCAAGCCTTCAAGCTTCAAGCTTCAACCTAACGCCACAACAGGTGATGCCAATGAAAGGTGATGCATGATGTTCGATGAGGCCGAGGAGACATGATGATATGCGTATGATGTGCACGTGCTCACATGCTGAGCGCTGGCGGAGCCCGCGGGGGCTGAGCACAACGCCAAGACCAGCAAGGACCCTCAGAAGGTAGCCTAGCCCCTAGCCCTACGTGCCAGCCACACCTTTCTGCCATTTTTTTCCGGTCCGCCAGTCACGTCGATCATTGATCCTCCCGATGTTCGAACGAACCACGCGCGAGCGAACAGCAATAATCGATTAATGACGAAAATGACGCGTGACGCGTGACGGGGCAAGACGTGATGATGAGCAAGTCGTAGGATCTCAGGCTTCTCGCACTTCAGATGAAGCTTCAGAGCTTCAGAGCTTCAGCCTCAGCGCTCAGACTGTGAGCACTCAGCCTGTCGTGATGTTGTCGTTTGCTGGAAGAATCAACTGGATTTCCCAGCAGAGGTAAGAAAAGCAGGGGCTTTCCGTCACGCGCGTCACGCGTCACATGTCACACGCAATGGCGTCAGTTGATTGAAGCCCTGGAAAGCGCCAAGCAAGGCTAATCCGAATGGACCTGCTACGGTGTATACGTACCCAGTCCAGAGGCTGAGGCACGCAGGCGGGCGACTGAGGCCTCGGACTGCGAGGCACGAGCAGGCTCCCCACGGAAACAAGGCAATATTGACCCGACTAGGGCCACAGCGCCCCACCGGCCTGGCACGCCCGAGCCAAAAAGCCTGCCCAAGCGCAGCATCACGGCTACTACATGCTGTGGTACCCACGCGGGGTCCAACAGGGCCCACCCAACGCCTGGCGCCGCACCCCTCGCGTGTTCTCCGCGCTCCCATGGCTGCAGGGGCCAAGGTGTGCGGAGTCCCGTCAACGCGTCACCGCACAGGAGCCTCTTGAAGCTTGACGGGCGGGGGGCGAGTAGAAGACGTGCGCACGGTACCTGTGGGATTTCGTTAATCAACACTAGTCACTAGTCACTCCACACTGACTTTGGCAGTATAATCAGAAGGGATGTGTGGTATATATATGGGCCATCTCCAACTTGCTACCCCTTTACCCACCACCCCTCACCCCCACACCCCACTGCCCTACCCCTTCCGCACTCCCCCAACATGCGCTTTGCCTTCCCTCTTTGCCCTTGTTGGCGCGTTCTTCTCTCTGCCCGTCATGGCCATGCCCGCCATGGCGCCGCGGGCAAACCAGATCGAGATCGGGTACAAATTTGGTCCCCCTTCCCCTTGAGCTGCGCACTTTTACGGGCACTCATGTGCGCAACTACTACTCCCGTAACGCCTCCACTGATCCCGACGCGCGGGACTCGGCTGGACGGCGTATCCTCGACATTTTC
The DNA here is from genome assembly GCA_003971905.1 of Moniliella sp. 'wahieum'. Taxonomy (NCBI): domain Eukaryota; kingdom Fungi; phylum Basidiomycota; class Moniliellomycetes; order Moniliellales; family Moniliellaceae; genus Moniliella; species Moniliella sp. 'wahieum'. The sequence goes on from RSEE01000008.1 coordinate 159,982, forward strand.
CCTGTACGTATACGTGGTCTCCTTGACGTATCCGTGACGGCTCTTTTCTCCTGGGAAGAGTATTGTTCGCTGACCTTCTGTCTCGCAACCGCGACGCAGGACGGACACAACTCGTCCGCAGAATACTTTTACTTCATTTCAATTGGTTCTCAGTACAAGGACACTTCGACCAGAGGTGTCCAATATGATTCTGAAGGACAATTTGGGGCCTACTCCAGTCGGCTTCGAACCCGACGTACGGCATTGGCGCCCGAATGTTGGCAACGGCAACTCCTACGGCCATTTTGCTGCGATCCCCCTGTCGTACGATGATGATGAGTCGCAGAACCAGCAGCTGTTCAGCGTCGAATTACAACGAGTCAACTATGATAACGGCACGTCAGCCTTTTCCAATGGTCTTTTACCTTTGTAGGCGACCAAGACAAGACCGGTGGTTACGCCGTGACATTGGCCGACAATGATCACCAAACGGTTCAATGGAACACGCAAGCCCAATCGCCTGGTGGTCATTCCCTTGGGTTCCCTTGGGATTCTGCTGAACCTGTCCCTGATGGCATTTGATGATTCACCATCAACACACCGCAATCTGTTTCGTCTCCCTCTCGGGACCCAATTTGTGCGGAGCGCCATCAATGGCAAGCACACGTTCTGAGCGATCTGATCTATACATTTTTTTTCTGTTTCTTCCTCTCGTTTTTTCCGCCTGTTTTGCAAAACACGTAGTAATACGGTGTCATCCATGTCATCAATGTTCAGCGTTCACGTGCGATGCCCCGCATGTTGCCTCTGACGAATGCTTGTGCTCACCCCTCGCAATGCGAGGGGCACTGAGATGAATGAACGGACGTTGCGTCCTTTTGTGGTAAGGGTTACAGGACTGGTGTGTTCGATTATGTTCTCAACCGTAGATGTGATTCATTTCCCGCGGGCAGGCGTTTATCTTGTGTAGTAGTGCATTTGTTATGAGATTGAAACGTGACGCGAAATGGCTGAATCGTTTCGCTTTCAACGCGCCCCGGTAGCATGACCATCAGCATCCACCCGTGCTTATAAAAAAACGGAAAAAGATCATTGCACTGGTCAAACCCCGTCAAACGACGCCACCTTGATTCATTCGATCCAGGGCCGGTTACCGGTGGCATTGGTATGGACGAGAGTTCGTGTGCATTCATCGATCATCAGAGGCAACACCTAGGAACGAAAAGGCGTTCAAAAGGGGGGGAAGGGAACACAAGAAACAAATGTGGATACGAAAGAAAACGATACAAAGAGAGAAACAGAATAATATGAACGCGTTGCCGTGCTCTCAACGAGTACATTTTTTCGCTGGTGAGGTTTCAGCAAAGGGGGGCAAAACAGACCGAGAGTGCTGATGGGTTGATGCGAGGTCAGCGCTTGGAACCAACAGGAGTGGATAAAGCAATGTCCAAAAGTGAACCCGAGAGGCTAAACTGAGGGTTGGAGGATTCAGTGTCCGTTATGATCGTTCAAAGTTAACTCCACATACGCCGAAGTCTTTTCCTAATTGTTTCTCATCACCTTCACAAGCCATGGAGGAATGGTCCCAGGCTGAAGTGCCCTTGTCATCGTTCAGTCTGGTCAAACACGATCCTCCGGAACAATCGTTGGTTATGTGATCCATTATCGTACGGCATGAAAAGCGCAGCAAAAGTGGGTGTTGCGTTGCCACCACCGCCAACGTTAGGTGCTATGTTTCACGAATCAGAGTACCTTCTTTCGATTCTAGGATTTTCTCTGGGAAGAAATGCTTTCATGGCTGTCATGTCCACACAAGTGAGCACGGCATAGCCGGGGTAAACGTTTAAACTGGCGTCATAATGTTGAGGCAGGCTCTCAGACATCGGTCATGCCCCGCACCCCCGTTACACCACAGAGGAAGTGCTATCGGATGATATTCTTAGTGCCTTCGCAGCCTCCGCTTACTTCTGGTGGAGGGCAGTGCTAGGATTCCCTGCACGGCCCTCAGTGGATCGATGACGCTCGTTTAGAGCGGTCGAAAGAGTTGTGCTCGCAGGCCGTGCACGCCCTGTGCTCGCACCATCTCCCTTTTCTCTCTCTCCCGCCTCCTTCCCTTCAATTCAGATGTTGCTTGAAGACTTGTGGCTCACCACCTTGCCTTCACGTTGTCTGAAGGCTGCTTTGCAGCTGATCCATAGGATCGCGAGTGCTCCCAAGTCGCACTCTAGCAGTTTGTCTGCTTCGCTCCGTCAACATCTATGCCACAGTGCGATGGGGCTTAGATAGGAGGTGGTTACCAAAAGGGGCCAACCAACAGTCAGCATCCTCGATCGGTGGGGATCCCTTCCATTCTCGTCCCTTCTGCCTTTCTTGTCCAACTCCTGACCGTTTCCAGCCAATTGATTGACCAATACAGGCAACCTCTCGTCTCCACTTAGCTGCCTCATCATAATCCAACCTCGTCGTCCAGCTTTCCATCCGCCCAGTCGCGCGAGCCTTCCTTCTGCGCGTCGATTCCCTGACCCACAACATGTCGCATGGGTTCCTTCACAGCCACGTCGACAGCAGCCCCTACCCAGCCTCAGCCCTGGCAGCGTTTGCCCTCCACTGCACCTACCCGTCCCTAAGCTCGGGAGGCTTCATACACGTTACCACCCCCACCAGCCGGTGCATACGCAGCCTTGCCACGCGTGCGGCAGCCTCGGCTTCACGCCCAGAGGCTTTTCCTGTGGGCTAATAGGATCCACCAAATACCCAAACCCGAAACTACCGTGAGTCGTCCTTCACCTAAGGGATTGTACCCCACCAACCTGGGTGAGCCCCCTGGCAGGACCCCCTTGTGACAGGGTCGTCGTAATTCACGCTTAGTACATGGATCGAGCCCACCACTTCTGGTCCACCGATCATCTTTGCTCAATCCTCTCCCTTGTTCCACCGATTCCCTTTGTCCCTCCCACTTCTTGTCCCCCCTTGTCCCGCCCCCCCCTTCAATTGCTCTCCACATCCCTCCTTGCTCCAGCGCTCCCTATTGTGCCATGGTTACTCTTTGCACCACCGCACCCCTTTTAAGGTATGGGACGGACGCGTCGACGTTCTGATGCACCCTCCGATATAGAAATAAAATAGAGATTTTCTTTCTTTCCCCCCTCCTGTCACGCGTCACGGGCGAAGACGGGTGAGGAAAAGATCGGAATTGGAGGTCCCTAATCTATCTACTCTTTTGAATTCATCATTGACAGAGCTTAAGGCTGGGACAGGGGGAACGCTACGTCTAAACCGAACCGTTCATCTTGCGGGGGTTACTTGGAAGCGCCACTAAGGTCAAGGAACCAGGGGGATCGCCAGGATATCAGGACCCTCCGGCTCTCGCCATCCGGTCCCGTACCCTAGGAAGCGCGTGTGGACACGGAGGAACGTGGTTGACATCCGAGCGAGGAACCATTTCCACTGAGACTTAGTCATAGCTAATCGAAAATGCTGGTAACAAGGTTCCGGATAGATATGTGAGGACTACGTACAAAATTCAAGGTGGGCAAGGCTGTGCAAGATTGTGCGCAAGAAATTTCGATTAGCCATGCTAGCCAATTCCTTCCAATGCGCAAACAACTTGCCCGCCGTCGTGGTGCCGTAGTATCCTCGCGTCGGCAAAACCAGGGGGGAAAACGTTTTGAGTGCGTCCCTGGTACTTGGCGTTCTTGTCGCATTCTGCTTGTTCAAGCAGCCGAAGCAGTTCCTTCTCCCGGCGTTCCAAAGGCGACGCAGTGCTCTCATGCACCACCCGCCGGTACGCGCTCTGCGCCTCCTGCGATCCCGTGTCGCGCAGCGTGTGGTCTACTTCCATTCCGGTTCCTCCCAGTGCTCCGGGCCCCATCACGCGGTAATCGGTGCGCTGTGCCTTCCGTCCGCGCCTCGTCCCATCCTCTTCCTCCACCATAGGTTCGTTGTGGACGCGGGTGTCGGGATGGAGCGTAGGAGCTGGAGACTCCTTTTATAAAAGAGTAGTAAGTCTCAGGGAAATGGTCCTCGTCGGATGTCAACCACGTTCATCCGTGTCCACACGCCTTCCTGGGTACGGGACCGGATGGCGAGAGCCGGAGGGTCCTGATATCCTGGCAATCCCCCTGGTTCCTTAATCTTGGTAGCGCTTCCAAGTAACCCCCTCAAGATGAACGGTTAGGTTTAGACGTAGTGTTCCCCCTGTCCCAGCCTTAAGCTCTGTCAATGAAATGGACGTGATCTAGGGATTGGGGCGTTTTTTCTTGACATCAGCTGTAGTTTCTGACAAATCATGCCACCTGGCACGTTCCAGTCCAGTCCAGTCCACCCGCCGCTGCACATGGGTGAAAATTCCGCCCAAGGCGTAGTGGTGAATACCATTCCGCTCTGCAGCGTGGAACGATGGACCGGTAGCTACGGTGGCGACCAAGCACCAAGCACCTAAGGTGGCGATTGGGGGAACGGTGGCTACGAAGGTGGCGGTGGGGGGAACGGTGGCTACGGTGGCGAAGGCGGACCGGTGGCTAAGGTGGCGACGGTGCACCAAGCACCAAGCTGGGGCGCAGCCCCAGCTGACCGGGCCGTAGGCCCGGTGGTCTTCTAGTATTTAATAATGACGAAAATGACGCGTGATGCGTGCTGGGCAAGACGTGACGCGGGATGATGCATCGATGATGTCGATGAGCAAAAGTCGTAGGATCTCAGGCTTCTCACACTTCAGATGAAGCTTCAGAGCTTCAGAGAGCTTCAGCCTTCAGCCTCAGCGCGCTCAGTGGCTCAGCTGAGCCTCAGCGCTCAGCCTGTCGTGCTGTTGTCGTTTGCTGGAGGAATCAACTGGATTTCCCAGGAGGTACGAAAAGAAGGGGGCATTCCGTCACGCGTCACATGCAATGGCGTCAGTTGATTGAAGCCCTGGTAAGCGCCAAGGAAGGCAAATGAGTGTTAAAGCTTAAGGAGATCCCAATGGACCTACTACGGTGTATACGTACCCAGTCCAGAGGTTGAGGCGCGCAGGCGGGCTACTGAGTACAGACCGGACTGAGTACTGACCGGCCGTACTGACCTCGGACGGAGAGGCGCGAGCAGGATCCCACACGGAAACAAGGCAATATTGACCCGACTGGAACCACAGCGCCCCACCGGCCTACACACCCGAGCCATTAAAAAACCTGCCGAAGCGCAGCGCCACGGCTACTACATGCTGGGTACCCACGCGGGGTCCAACAGGGCCCACCCAGCGGCTGGCGCCGCACCACTCCACTGTTCTCCGCGCTCCCATGGCTGCAGGGGCCAAGGTGTGCCGAGTCCCGTCAACGCGTCACCGCACCAGGAGCATCTTGCCGGGCGGGGGGCGAGTAGAAGACGTGTGCACGGTCCCTGCGGGATTTCATTAATCACTAGTCACTAGCTAGTCACTCCACACTGACTTTTGCAGTATATTAAGGGGCATGTGGTGGTATATATTAGGCCGTCTCCAACTTCATATCCCTTCACCCTCCACCCCTCAACCCCACACCGTCGCTGCCACTATCCCTTGCACACTCCTATCAGCATGCGTTTTGCCTTCCCTCTTGCTGCCCTCGTTGGCGCATTTTTTTCTCTGCCCGTCATGGCCATGCCCTCCCTGGCGCCGCGGGCAAACCAGATCGAGATTGGGTACAAACTTGGTCCCCTTCCCCTTGAGCTGCGCACTTTTACGGGCTCTCACGTGCACAACTACTACTCTCGCAACACATCCACTGATCCCGACGCGCGGGACTCGGCTGGACGGCGTATCCTCGACGTTTTCCCTGTACGTATATACGTGTTCTCCTTGACATATGCGTGACGGCTCTTTTCTCCTGGGAAGAGTATTGTTCGCTGACCTTCTGTCTCGCAACCGCGACGCAGGACGGACACAACTCGTCCGCAGAATACTTTTACTTCATTTCAATTGGTTCTCAGTACAAGGACACTTCGACCAGAGGTGTCCAATATGATTCTCAAGGACAATTTTGGGGCCTACTTCAGTCGGCTTCGAACCCGACGTACGGCATTGGCGCGCCAAATGTTGGCAACGGCAACTCCTACGGCCATTTTGCTGCTATTCCCCTGTCGTACGATGACGATGAGTCGCAAAACCAGCAGCTGTTCAGCGTCGAATTAGGCAGATTCAACTTTGATAACGGCACGTCAGTATGGAGCCGATGGTCCCTTGGCTTTGTAGGCGACAAAGACAAGAACGATGGTTACGCCGTGACTTTGGCCGACAATGATCACCAAACGGTTCAATGGAACACGCAAGCCCAATCGCCTGGTGGTCATTCCCTTGGGTTCCCTTGGGAGTCTGCTGTTCCCGTCCCTGCTGGCATTTGATGATTCACCATAAACACACCGCAATCTGTTTCGTCCCTTTCTCGTGACCCAATTTGTGCGAAGCGCCATCAATTGCAAGCGGACGTTCTGATCGATCTGATCTCCTTTTTTCTTTTTTTTTCCCTGTTTTTTCCTCTCGTCTTTTTTCGCCTATTTTGCAAAACACGTAGTAACACGGCGCCATCAATGTTCACATGTGACGCCCCGCATGTTGCCTCTGACGAATGCTTGTGCTCGCCCCTCGCAATGCAAGGGGCACTGAGACGAATGAACGAACGTTGCGTCTTTTGCGGAAAGGTTACTACTCCCTAGACTGTGTTCGAGGATGTTTTCAACCGTAGATGCATTCATTTCCCGGGCAGGCGCTTATCTTGTAGTGCATTTGTTATGATATTGACGCCTGACGCGGAAGGGCTGAATCGTTTCCCTTGTTCCTATACTGTAGTGTTGGCATGCACCGCAAAGGGCCTGAAGGGACAGCGGTACTATGGAAGATAGACTACGTACAGGCGAAATCCGTTGAGACATCAAGCTTCAAGGTTCCCTGGCGATGCCACAATTGCTATATAGTGTCACGGGCTGCGGCGGACACGATATGGTCCGACCCAAGCTAAGGCCCGCCTGCTCCTCACATTCCCACAGTAGAGCGTGCTCCGCAGGCCAACCGAGTGTGATGATGGTTGGCTGAATTAAGTATCGTGGCCGAAGGGCCATGCATCCGCGCGGCAATAGCCCCCCGCCCAAGTTCAAGTCGGCCGGCCTAAAAGTAAGGCCACCGAGCTTCCAGTGTCGTGGCTACATCTGTCGCCCCATCCCCGTTTCCTTTTCGTTTCTTGGTCGCGCCTGAGGCGACCAACCCCGCTTTTGACATGTCTTCATTTCTACCCCCCCTCTTGGATCCATTTCCCTTTTAATCTTGCCTGTACCCCTGGTTGATGGGGATCCTTTCCCCCACCCTCCATTCTCGTCCTTTCCCGCCTATCAGTGTCCGACTCCTGCCGGTTTTCCAGCCAATTGATCCAGTACAGGCAGCTTCCTCTCTTGTTAGCGTCCGACTTCTCCTCCGACCTCGTCCTCCAGCAATCCGTCAGTCCAGTCGCGCGAACCCTGCTTCGGTCGCGGCGATTTCCAGCGTCGATTCCGTCTCAGTTGAGCCAGTGTTTGTCCCCCTCTGCCTCCTCCCGTCCCTAAGTCCCGGAGGCTTCAGACACGTTACTATACGGCCCACGGTGCAGACGCAGCCTTGCCACACGTGCAGCCGCCCCACCAAAGGCCTCTCCTCGTCCCTAGCCCCGCTCGGATTCACCAATCAGCCCAAGCCCGAAACTATCTGAGACGTCCTTCCGTCTTCCGTCTCCTAAGGGATTTGTACCCCAAGAACGGTGAGCCCCCTGGCGGGACCCGTCCGTGACATATAGCAGCTGGCAAAAGGAAGAAGGCATGCTGGGAGCTGTCATGAGCGATTCGACGAAGGGTGAGACAAGAGGGCCAACAGAATGCCGAGTGTCTCCATTCGACAGCTCTCATCGTCTGTGCCCACCGCAACGCCACGGATGGCCTCATATAGCCATGGCACCAGGCCACGGTAAAGGTGCTTTGGCCCTCTAATTTTAACCTCGCCGGCAACCGACAACTGATGGAGGAATCGAAACCTCTTCGTACTATCTCACTCCGGCTCAAGCACAAGCATAAGTGAAGTAACAGAACAAGAACAAAGAGCGAGACACTCGAGACAGGTATATTTGAATGAATGGCAACATGATCTTCAGCAAAACTATATATATACACGGCATGCTGTGGGCGCCATGTAAGATTGCAAAGACCGGCTCCCTCTCTTTGATAAAGAAAGCACTTGGGCGGACAATGGGACGACTTCCATTCAATGCCAGGAATGCGGTGGGTTTTGATGGCCACTTCGGCTATCGGGATGGATGAGATGGCTCAACGATCTCGTCGCGGCTGGGACTGAGGGTGGGCTAGCCACTAGTCGGCACAGCTGGAGCCAGAAACAGGAGGGACAATGCGCCCCGGTAGCATGCCAATCAGCATCCACCCGTACTGATAAAAAACAGAAAAATATCATTGCAGTCAAACCCTGTCAAACAACGGGACATTGATTCATTTGATCCAGGCAGGTCGCATCGGTATGGGTGAGAGTTCGCGTGCATTAATCAGAAGCAACATTTGGGACATCACATGCCATCACGACAAGGCGTTCAAAAGGGGGGGAAAGGGAAAACAAGAAACAAAGATACAAGAGAAAAGGAATCAAAGAGAAACAGATCATCAACGCATGCTCTCTCAACGAGTATAATTTTTCGCTGGTGGGGTTCAGCAAAAGGGGGTAAAACGGAGAGTGCTGAAGGGTTGATGCGAGGTCAGCGCTCGGAACCAAGGATGGATACAGCAGAGTCCCAAGTGAACCCTAGAGGCTATGACGATGAGGATTGGAGGGCACAGTGCCAGCTTGATGATCGTTTAATGCTCGCCACATACCCCAAAGTCTTTTGCTTGTTTCATCACCTCTAACCCAAAGACCAATGGTCCCAGACTGAAGTGCCCTTGTAATAGATCAATCCGGTCAAACACGATCCGGAACAGTTGTTGGTTACGTAAATCTTATCATCGTACGGGATAAAGATCGCAGCAAAAAGTAGGCGTTTGCATTGGGGCTACCGCCAACATTAGGTGCCCCAAATACGTTTGACGAGTAAGCCTACATCCTTTCGATTCTAGGCTATTCTCCGCCAAGAAATGCTTTCATGGCTGTCTTGTCCCCACAAGTGAGAGTGATATAGCAGGGGTAACTGGTGTCGTAATGTTGAGGGAAGCACTCATCCCATATGCATATCATTACGCCCCGAATCCCCCCGGATATACACCAACTTCTTTCTTTCTGTTGTGTGGATGAATTGCGTGCTACACTGGTGACATGGGACCATCAGTGGCCCTGCAGCACCCCTGACATTCCTAGCCGCACTAATCAGCTCAAGAAGGCATGAATACCGTGTGAGTCGACCTTTGGATCTCCAAGGGGTTGTACCCTTAACCCACCCCCTGCCCTCTCCCCCGTCCTTTGCAGTGGGTGCCTCAGTCTGCCATACTATCGCTCCTTTTTGATCTATCACAAAAGACTGGTCGGTTCCGAGTTCGAAGGAATGAAAACGGATTGACGTGACTCAGGCTCCGCGCGGTCCTAGGCCGGATGTCAACAGTCAGCCTACGAGTGATGATAAATCTCCAGTTCTTTATCTTTCCCCATTCTCCATTGATCAACTACGTAGTTCCCCTTTCATATTCCGGCCCATATACAGTTGTCTGTGGCGACAATCCGTTAGCGTCTCTTCATTTTTGTTCATTCATACAATAGAGGCAATCCCCCTCATCCAACAATTGCTTGCTCCGTGCCCCACGTGAATTTGTCGCCCAGCTATCCAGTTAAAACCCGACGTGTCAGCCACGCAGTGTCCGGAATAGGGTTTCTATCTCCATGGCCTTACCTGGATTACCAGCATCCGTTTTAGTCAAGCTTCAGACGCTGGCCCAGTTAGAGTAGCGTTACGTTAATTTTCGCCTAAAATTGGCAGCCCCTGATTTACGTTTGTCAATCCATTTTCCTCCTTTCATCATTCTGTGTTAGCACTAATCTTTGATGGGTGAATGGCAAACGGTTCGTAATCCAATGCGAAGTTTATTACTCGAATCTAGTACGATTAAAATGCTCGATTGAGGGGTATCGCACTCTTCCTTTTCACCCACATGCCGGCGCAAATGGATTCTGATTACTGTTGGCCATGGTGATGACTGGCAGTTACGCCATTGAGATCTCGCCTATCTATTCACTTGGGCCTCGGCCAGGGACCTACCACCCAGTATTTTGCGCAGAAATTGCTGTTAGGCCGTCCTATTTCCACGGCACCACATAATACACAGCAACCCCGACTGTGGGTTACCATAATCTTCGGTAACCTTTTCCATATTTTGCGAATGAGCCCCATGTGTCCCTGTTTAATCAACTTTCGCAATTGGGGTAATCAGAATGGGATCAGAGCTTCAACAGATACGACAGAAGCACATAAAGATCATGATACTTCGCGATCACGACCATATGCTTGATACCTTTCCCATGAAAAACCCAAATAGCGTGTTTGTCTTTATGTTTACGCAACTCTGACCCGCTTTCTGAAGGAAATGACAGGTGCGATAGACGTGCTCGCGACATGGGTTGGTTATATGCATTGAAGAACCTGAATGGAGGTGAACCTCGTTTTCCGGGATTGTCTGTAAGGAGGGGATGTTTCGCACCGGACAAAGAACCAGGGAATTGCAATGCGTCTGTGGACCGCCGAGTTTAGGAGTTTGCTTTGACTTTTCAATGGGTTCTGAACCAGGCAAAGTAGCGTTGAAGACAAGAACCTTCTCTTCCTTTTGCTGATTCCTTCTGCTGACGATGGAACGGGTTTATAGGCCACTGAAACAAAGTAATTGACAAAGAAATTCCGAAGTCAGAAACGGCTCAGTGGTGTATCCGTATCTATTCGTCTGTAGGCAGGCTACATGCCGTTGGCAGGGGACCAAGGTGACACTGTATCCTAACGCAATACCGATTTCACTGCTCCCTAATCTGTTTGGCGAACAAGACCCACAAGACCTTGGATGACAATGCTTCCCCAAGATTCATGAATGATATCAACATGGCTCACACCTCGAAACTGTTTCTGACGGTAACGTCAAAGGACCCGATCTAGCCCGATTGTTTGTGTCCATTCGTAACAAAGCGTACGCTACGCAACAACATATCCACAAGTTTAACGTGGCTTCTTCCATTTTCGATAGCCACAGCCAGCTGTCATCGAGCCTTCTTAATTATACCAACGTCAACCGGCCTTGTTTGTCCTCGTTGTTCCTCTCCTGGTCTGTTTCCTCAGCATTTGCGGTATCATCGGAGTGCCATTGCCCCACCATCCATTGCAGACGTTTCGAAGCCACCTTTCTACATTTGTGTTGTCTAGTCCTTATCGAATCTGTCGCTTCGGACGCTTAATCCATGTACTTTTGTCCACCAGCAGATGATTTTGTAACCGCATCCTTTGCAGGTGCTTCTTTGCCAGTTGAGACTTTCCAAAGTCACGAGAAACTCAACCGACACATTTCCCATTACCACGTCGTCAACATGTGGAATTCGTTCAGCTCAGCACGCATTGCCATGTCTTCATCGTTCAATGTCATCTGTACAAATTCTCCGGGGCGATACTAAATGGGTTGAGTTCTTCTGGGGCAGGACCTCTGCTATCATTCTTTGCCCTTGTCAACTTTTGGGCCTTTCATGTTCTGAGCCTTCAGGTGCTTCACTAGTCCTGCTACGCAACCTGCCCCGTGTGCCCACGCCCGTAATTTAGAAGCGCCGCCTCGTCTCCAGCAGAGTTCAGATCCGCTACCAAGCTCGATAATCCGTGAGAGGGACTCTCCTCCTCTAACGTAATTCACTCTCGAACCAAGGCTCGGGCTGATGTTAGGGGCCTACACATTCCACAGTCTCTGCTGGAACAAATTGTTTGAGACACGTCGCTACTGCCCTGGGGTGAGCATGTAAAGCCTTGCTGCTCAAACCGCCGCCTCTGTTATATGCCGTGCGAGCGCTCACTCTGCTCTCCCAGGCATTGTACCCTTAAGTCTAGGGACTTGCATTCACGCTTTCGTTGGTGAATGCGGAATGGGATCTGTGGCACTACGGCCCGAATCAGTCAATGAGTGTGAGAAAAAGAGTGTCCGCTTGACGTGTACATTGTCATGTTTTCCCAAATCGAAACAGGGGGGCATCTGCATTGCAATATCGCATGCGCTTATGCGAGTTGTTGACTGATACCGAACTGGGAGCGTAGGACTGGGAGAAGGGAGACTAGGGCGGCTAGCGAAGAGACGGCCAAGAGAAGGCCTAGCGGCCTGTACGAGGTTAAATCATTGGTCAGTGACAGAAGGGGAGACGCGGACGGACCGTCGGGGGAAACCACGAACCATTGTTTACTGGCAAGGAATAATAGGGAAACGACGCAATAGAGGAAGAACAAGGAACAGGCGAGGACGGAGGGGAGGCGGTCATTACCACACGACGGGCAACGGCTAGAAAGGCAAAGTAAAAGGGTACGGGACGATTATCGTCGCAAAGGATACTGACAGTTCGGAGGCACGATTGTGCCCAAAGACCAACTTTTTTCCTTTGGCTGCAGGCGAATATTATTGCGCGGAAACGCAAGGTTGGTGTGTTGCGTGGTTGAGGCTGGCAACAGACTCTGCGGAGGGATATAAGTAGTAGGTTCCTCCTCCAAAAAGGAGAGATGGCCATACCATCCATCTTTTTCGACCAATCCGGGGTCGGGGCGAGAAAAAGGTGAAAAGAGCGCGTAGGCTGAGCTGGGACTGCCAGCCCGTCCTCGCCCATGACAGTACTGGTCTTTGCTTTCCTCATCCAGTATGCGGCCCAAGGCACGCGGCCTGACATTGCGTTTGCTGCTGGTTTTGCGGGGCAGTCTAATGCCAAACCGACCAAGCAGTCATGGGAAGTAATGAACGGTCGCTACCTGGCCGCGGCCACAACTCTCAAGCTGGTGTACACCCGCCAACCAACCAAGTTGATCCAAGGATGAACGGATTCCGATTTTGCTGAAGAGTTGAATCGGAAGTGTGTCGGAGGCTACATGTTCAAGTTGGCTGGCGCTGCTGTGTCGTGGGCAAGTCGCAAGCAGACCAAGTTGGCCCTGTCCACTACCGAGGCCGAGCTCAATGCTGCCCTAGAAGGCTCTCCGTGAGGCAAAGCATCTGCTCAAGATTGCTAAGGACTTTGGGATGAATCAAAAGAGCATGACCCATCCAAGTGGACAATCAACCGCTGCTCTGGCTTACTTCGCAGCAACTGAGAAGCACGGTCGCAGCAAGCACTACGACGTTGAGCTCACAATGGTACGAGTATTGTCCCACCCAGTCCATGGTGGCCGACTTCCTCATCAAGGCCGTCCCTGGTCCTGTGTATGTCAATGGTTGCAAGAGTGTTGGTCTCGAGGACCATTCCCACTCTTGAGGAGTGTTGTGTGGATGAATTGCGTGCTACACTGGTGACATGCGACCAGTGGCACTACAGCAGTAGTGTTCTTATTTTCTTCTTCTTCTTCCCACCTGCGGATGGGAGCATAGCAGTCTTGTGGGAGCTATGCAGTGAATGTTCTGACTTTACCACCTCCATCCCCACTGGTTAGCTGCACAATATTATGTATACGAGGAAGTGCTATCGGATGACATTCTTAGTGCCTTCGCAGTCTTCGCTTGCTTCTGTTGGAGGGTAGTGCTGGGGTTCCCCTGCACGGCCCTAGGTAGATCGGTGACGCTCACTTAGCCGGGCGGAAGAGTTCCGTTCGCAGGGCGCGCACGCCCTGCTCGCTTTTCATCTCCCTTCTCTCTCTCATCAGGGGTCAACCAACAGTCAGCATCCTCCTTTATCCCACCTTCCATTCTCGTCCCTTCTCACCTTTCTTGTCCAACTCCTGACGGTTTCCGGCCAACTGAGTGAGTAATACAGGCTACCTCTCGCCCTCCATTTAGCTGCCTCATCTTCATCATCCAACCTCATCCTCCAACTTTCCATCCGCCCAGTCGCGCGCACTTTCCTTCAGCGGCGTCGATTCCCCCTACCACACAGCATATCGCGTGGGTTCCTTTCACAGCTACGTCGACAGCCGCCCCTTCCCAGCTTCAGCTCTGGCAGTGTTTCCCTCCACTGCACCTACCCTCCCTAAGCCCCGGAGGCTTCAGACACGTTACTACCCCAAGCCGGCGCATACGCAGCCCTGGCACGCGTACAGCCGCCTCGGATTCACGCCACCAATAAGCCCAAACCTGAAACTACCGTGAGTACTTCACCTAAGGGATTGTACCCCATCAACCTGGGCGAGAGCCTCCTGGCAGGGCCCAGGGTAAGGATCGAGCCCGCCATCCACCGATCAACCTTGCTCCATCCTCCCCATGTTCCGCCGATCCCCTTCTTGTCCCCCTTGCCCCCACCCCCTCAATTGCTCTCCACCACTCCGCCTTGTGCCACGGTTACTCTTTGCACCACCGCCACCCTTTGAGCTAGTCAAAGACGCGTCGGGTGGTCCTCCGTCTTCGAAAATTAGCATTGTGGGGAGTCGGCAGCCTTGTGGCCATGGCGACGGCAGTGGCGGCACAACTCTCGGCGTGGATTGAAGGAGCACTGTGCGCGAGTGTGGTCCTTGGTGCGGCAATGAGGGCACCGCCAGTGAGCACGGGTAGGGGCATTTTAAGGGTGGAGGGACGCGTCGACGCGACTCTGTCATATGCCCGATAGTTGGCGCAACCAGCCCCGTCACGTGCAGGTCGGGGAGCAGTATCCTGTCAGGCAATGGATGGACGAGGTTAGCCTCGAGCAAATTGAATCGCCAAATGTTTTTGCAGAGGGGGCGTACCAGGCGTTCTTTTGGCCCTTATATCAGCCAAGCATTGAGCGATCAGATTCGGCGCATCGGGGGGGCGAAGGAATTGCACCCTCTTGTTTCCTTGCCATTGAGGTAAGGTTCTGGCGATATCGCATGCGGCTGGCAGATTTTGTTTGTTGGGGAGATGGTGATGGTGCCCCTGTAGGGAGAGTTCCTCAGCTAGGTGAACAGGTATCTCGGTCCGGAAGTGGGCTTGAACTGATGAGACCTGGAGTCCGGATGGTCATTGAGGGTGATGCAATCGCACTGGTGGCGGTGGTTGTCTAAGCCAACCAGCAACACCTACAGAGGAACAGCAAGCAGCGAGTCGCCTCCAGGGGCTGTGCTTCGGAACAAGGAAAAACAAGAGAGAGAGAAAACAACAGAACTCCCAGGCCTGAGGAGGAACTGAAGGGACATTGGCCAAAGCACGAGCCACCCGATGGCTCAACATGAACTGTCTGTCCGCTTACCTATTTCTCCCCATACACCATGCCAGGCAGTATGCGGGTCTTATTTTGAAGGGCTGTGCGCTCGCTGATCGTCCACCCGGAGCCCGAAGGCTGAGGTTACCGCACGGCTACCAGTGACCGTGACCAGTTAACGTTTAGCGTACTTTAACATGCTTCGTGCGAGCGACCCTGCCCCGCACGGGCTTCAGCCGCCTCACGTCGCAGGGCAGCACAGCATGCTCTCCAGCACCATGCTTCTGTTTTTGGGGTGATGCATGATGATCGATGAAACAGCGGCCCCAGGCCTCAATTTGAGGTGGTAAGTCAATTCACGCTCCGCAGATCTCAGCTCGATCGACCCCTGGGAATCTGACCCCTGGTGGGGAAGCGACCACACAGCTGCATCACTTTTATGCGAACTGCATGCCCCCGTCCACCACCTTTCCCGCCATCATCTTTCTGTTGAGCCAGTACTGCCACTCTACAATGCCTCCCTCCCGCACCGTCACAGGGCGCCCCAGTAACCAGCAACGCCGCTCGCCGCCCGAGGGACACACGACGTATCAACCCTGAGCCGGAGCCCGTGGTGGAGACTGCGTTCGAAGGTGACGAACCATCCCCTGAAGGTCCACCTGTGGTGGCACCAGTTGGCTCAACCGTGATTCCGACGGCGACTGAGAGGGAAAAGAGGAGTACGAACCGAGAGTTACGTTTTAGTCCCTTCTCCCCCCCGGTTCCCGTGTGGGTTCGTGAAATGATATGCGGGGTCAATTGAACCAGCACGACGAAGGTGAACAACGATGAATATGCGCTGGATCTTGACGCTGACATCTTGTTCCCCCGCACAATGGGCGCTGACGAATAGAGCTCCGTTAATCAGGACGAATTTGCTGGCATTCCCCTCTTATCTGACCCTTTCGCCGGAGAATGGGATCCACATTTCAGCGATCCCCTCGTTACAAGGGCAACATGCATCACTAAGCGAGGGAAGTCTATGCGAGATCAAGACTCTTCGGGTACTCTTTTTGTCAAAACCATGCGAAGCAGGAATCGTTGGCCAGGGCTTTGCCATGTCCAACCCACGCCAGTATTTCGAACGCTTGCTGGAGCACAAACAGGTCAGGACCATCAGCTCTCGCCGTACACCCCAGGATCACTTTGTACTGTACTGACACTTTCTCTTTCCATGAACAGATCGCCACTGACATAAATGGTACAAATGGCTCGCGGTATGGGTTTTGTCTGCATCCCGAGAGCAGGATGGGCAACAGTAAGGATTTAAGCTTGGTTTTCCGTCCGCAAGCGGCTTGTTCCCCTCAAGGTCTGGAAGAGTACACTTTTGACCCAGGACAACTTCTAGCCCATATCGGTTGTGTGACAAAAAGTTTGTCCAAGTTCTGTTGACGGTGTTCCTGAAGCCGACTTGGTCGACCATGCGTAGTCGCATTTTCGATTTGGAGGTACGTTGTTATGCGTACACTGGTTATGACCTTGCTACCCCCTAACCTAACCCATTGCTTAATCTTATTACCAATTATGTTGACCCGGCGGGACCGCAAACGGCTACGGCCAACGCATTTACGAAGCAACGCCAGCGCTGCCGGGGAATGTGGGAGCAAAGTCGACAGGAGCTGCTCCAGAAGCTGGACGCGGCCGACGGTCGCAATGTGGTTGAGCACAGCAACCCGCTGAGCCACAACTGGCTCTCCGCGCCATTCCATCCGTCCCGTACCTCAAGCTCTCTGATCAGCAGGTCCAGGTTGGTCTCCAGCTCCGAACGCTGTGCCGCACCACGCGCAGCATGAGGCAGTGCGGGAGCCCATTCTCCAGCTCCTACGCTCCATCCCCGACACCCACATCCGCAACGAACCTATGGTGGAGGACGAGGATGGCAAGAGACAGAGGACGCAGCGCACCGACTACCGCGTGATGGGGCCCGGGGCACTCGGAGGATCAGGAATGGAGGTAGACCACACGCTGCGCGACACGGGATCGCTGGAGGCGCAGAGCGCGTTCCGGAGGGTGGTGCATGAGAGCACCGCAACCCCCTCGGAACACCGGGAGAAGGAGCTGCTTCGGCTTCTTGAACAAGCAGAATGCGACAAGAACGCCAAGTACCAGGGACGCGCTCAAGAGCCGTTTTTCCCCCTGGTTTTGACGACGCGAGGATACTACGGCACCAAGACGGCGGGCAAGTTGTTTGCGCATTGGAAGGAGTTGGCTACTAAGTCTCAGTGGAAATGGTTCCTCGCTCGGATGTCAACCACGTTCCCGTGTCCACACGCGCTTCCTAGGGTACGGGACCGGATGGCGAGAACCGGAGGGTCCTGATATCCTGGCGATCCCGCTGGTTCCTTAATCTTGGTAGCGCTTCCAAGTAACCCCCTCAAGATGAACGGTTAGGTTTAGACGTAGCGTTCCCCCTGTCCCAGCCTTAAGCTCTGTCAATGAAATGGAGACGTGATCTAGAGATGTCGGTGTTGGAGACGGTGGAACGGTGGTTAAGGTGGCGACGCAGCACAGTTGGGGCGAAGCCCCAGCTGACCGGGCCGTAGGCCCGGTGGTGGTCCTCCTTGTAGTATATAGGGGATATTGGCGTGGTGTCAGCATGTGGAATATCTCAGTGTGTGCTCTCGAGGTGGCTGTTGTCCCTAGTTAGATCCGTGAGGGCAATATTCTTTTAAAGGTACGAAGCTCTGACTTAGCATTGACTTCAGGGTCTGATCCTCTGGCCCCAGGCCCAACGAACCCGAGGGCTGGCCTACTCTTTTGACCCCGACAAGCCACAAGTCATCACCGCCCCGGAAATCTACACACTGGTTATGGGAAAAGCGGGACCGCTAGTACCTACTATGGCATGCATCGTCCCCTCTTTGATAGAAGACACAACATATATGTACTGGGGTGCCATTATCATAATAGGGCGTTTATTCAGCCGCTCAATGAGCGCGTACATTCAAAAGTTAATAACAAAGAAGACGAAATACCGGGTGAGAAACAAAAACAAAATATGCAGGGACAGAGACCAAAAAACAGAAGGTGGCGAGAGAGAGGCCAACCACAGTATAGGTCTGTCAAAATATGGGTCTTGGCCGAAGTCGGGCACTGCAAGACAGATGAATGCCGGAGCATTTAGCAGAAAAAAAGGGCGGGAAAGGGGGGAAGAGTGTGGAAGGGGAGGTCACCCCCACGGTGAAGCTTCGGTAGGGTTATTTCACGCCAGCGAAGCCGAATATTAACGCCAATTCGAGGATGGGATGGAGGCTGAGAAAGCCGGATTGCGGCAGTGTCAAAACGTCAGGAAAGACAGGTACTCGGGGGGGAAACAAGGGTGTCCAACCAGTCTCATGCGTGAGAGTTGAACGTTTCCTTCAAGCCACCTCCACCACGGAAAGCACCAGCTGCAATGAAGCCCACAACAGTCAGCATCAGCGATGTGAGGATAAAGTTGATCCAGCCAAAGGCAATCAGTGTCTCGTTAGCCGAGCAATACTTGATTCCGGTAGTGTTGTAGCTGCAGTTGATGCCACCATGCAACGACTTTGTCAAAGCGGCAGAAGCAGAGAGCCAAAAGACCCAATCGATGAAAATGAAAACAAAGTGAGAAACAATTGAGGTAAAACAACCGCCCACGCCGGATACGAAGGCGACAACCTGATAAAGAGCAGCGAAGCGGGTCAGTAGCCGAGAGAACAGAAGACGGCGGTTATACGGACATAGGCGGTGGCAAAGAGGAAGGAGAACCAGCCAACAAAGAGGAAAAGGCGGACACGGCCCTTGATCCCCCGGCCAGGATGCTTGGCATCATCCTTGGCGTTGTAGTCGTGGACAAGCACGGAAGCAATGATGGCCACGACAAACGAAAAACACCGCGAGGATGGAAAGGGAAATGGGGGCGCCACGGCGCACAACAGTGCTTGCATCGACCATTGTGAAAGAGAAGGGGGGAAGCAAGAAGGGGATAGGATATGTGGGTGGGACAGAGGGCTGACAAGGAGGAGGAGGAGGTGGTGGTGGTGGTGATGCGAGAAAGGGACCCAGTGGCGGCAAGCCAGTGGGCAAATGCGTTCGAGCAGGGCGCAAGGACAGGATGCGAGGCGATGAGAGGCCTGAGGGCGATGAATTCAAAGCATCGCGCCAGCCGGGCAGAGGGGGGGTGTGCTGCGCGTGTGTGCGCAACGCATCGTGGGCAGCGCTAATGAATGCACGGATGGATGCAGGGAGGTGTGACAGCGCTGCAGGACGGCGGGGGATGGGGTTGTGTGGCTGGCGAGCATGTGAATGGAGCACATGCGATGACGGCATGGCGTTGGCGCTTGTGAGCACGATCGATGCACGGTGATCGATTAGCGCTTAGCGCTAGCCCCGCCTCGCCTGTGCTCTGTCCCTTGTTTGTTGTTTGCTGTGCGACAGGGGATGCAGCTTGCAGTAGGCTGCTGCAGGGGGGGATGCCAGAGGAACAGGGGAGGGGGGCATATCACATGTGAGTGCAGCATATCACATGCATATGTGATGTCATAGGTCATGCATCATGCATCCTTGCAAGCAGCCCTGCTGGCACACGTGCTGTTAGCTGCTTGGGGGCGCCTGGCAGCCATCTCCTACCACCACCCCCTCTCCGAGCGTGCAGTGCCTATGACTGCTGGGGCTTTCCCCCCGTACCTATAAGCATCTTGTTGGTCGTTGGTGACGTAGCATCCTCGCGTCGTCATGAACACCGACAGGGGAATCTTTAGAGGCTCTTGCTTGTGGTCCGGGGGTGGCCGTACCGCACTATAGCAGTCGAATTAATCCTCTTGCAGGTCCACCGCCGGCGTTACGAGCCCCTCGTGCACAAGCCTCAGACACGCGACCTTTTGGCCTCCTTTTTTTACCGGAGCCCCTTAGGATGTGGTCAACCTCTCCACTCCGAGTCCTCCACACGCGCTCCTCTAGAGTCAAACCGTACGCCTTTTTTGTGACCCTTTTTCTCCTGCCGCGTTTCAACTTCTTCCTCCGCACCCGACACCTCTCTAGGTTCTTTTTCCCGTAGGCCTCAATTGTCCCCGTACTTCATTCCAAGCATCAACTTTGAGCAAACCTTTCATCTGCCAGCAAGAGTCACACCATCGACTAGCCTTTGTTCCACCGGCCTAACTCTCTCTCTGGCCCTCTACTTCCCGGGGAAGACATTGCTCCATCGCCGTGTATCGTTCCCCTCAGTGTGGAGCAAGAACCCCTCATGCTCAGTGTCATTTGACGCAAGGGTACTTGACTTTGCTTCCGAATATATATTCTCGCTCACACGGATATATAAGCCGTGACGTGTGCCCATTTTCAGGTACAACTTCGTGCCCTTTTTCGCGAATAGTCGCTCTTGTGGGCAGGTGCGTTGTACAGTGGAACCAGCTAGTAGCCATATCCCTTCACAAGCAGAGCCACCTTCGTGTTTTCATCCATCCAAAACGGAAAATAGGGGCAGAGACCCGGCTATGACTGACTTGATGAACACTATGTTGAAGTATACATATGTGCACGGTCCAAAAAGGATCCCCGCTATATAGTAGGACTCTCGCATAGTCTCCTTGCACAAATATGAAGGGATATGTAGCGATCACGCCTTTTCTGTGCATTTGTAGATGTGAGGGTGTGGTAGGACCTCCTTTTAATTATATCAAGATGGGGGGGATCTCCTATCTATGTACCCTGTGCTATTCAAGATGGTATTCCATTTGGACAAGGCAAAAGTTTCGCGCGAGACACAGAGGGATTGCGTACCACTATCCCAGGGGGGGTGGGGCGAAGACCGAGGGGACCAATCAACCATATAATATGGAAGATTGGAAGAGGGGAGGGGAGGGGGGGGTTAATAGGGGCGAGAAGAGAAATTTGAGAGCCATTGAGAGATCTCACAAGCGGCACATCAGTATCTGCACAGTGCCAGTACTGGTACCTCCAATTCAGTGTTGTGTGCGTACTTGACCATTACTGTTGACGGCTTAATAGGTAGGCACGTTGATCACTACGCGGCAAACAGAGGTGGGGCCACAGGCTTCTGGTTGAAGAAATAGTGTTCATCCACCCTCATGTCAGCCAATTTGGGCGAGTACTGCCCGTTATCAAAATCCCGATCAGCTCCATATGGGCCAGTATCGTACCCCGGCATGGGTGTTATGAGGGAGGGCCAAGAGATGTCATATTACTGTAACAAGGTCCTTCGCCTTTTGACCACACAAAGGAGTTCGTCGCAGGACTGTTCAAGCGGTCTCACCTCCAACACGCGCCATGCGTTCACATTCCGATTGTCATTTCCTTCCAAAGCCGCTTCAATGGTGTTGTCCAACCCCATCGTTGGGGTGCCATTCAATAGGGCTGTTGAAAAAGGTGAGTTGCTGTTTCACATAAACAACAGATGATGTGGAACCACGGACCAGCCACTTGCTGAGCTACGAACTCCCG
The DNA here is from genome assembly GCA_003971905.1 of Moniliella sp. 'wahieum'. Classification (NCBI taxonomy): domain Eukaryota; kingdom Fungi; phylum Basidiomycota; class Moniliellomycetes; order Moniliellales; family Moniliellaceae; genus Moniliella; species Moniliella sp. 'wahieum'. The sequence goes on from RSEE01000008.1 coordinate 181,685, forward strand.
CATTGTATCTTCGGGACGACATGGTGCATCAGAAGGAGCTACTATGTCAGGACGTGGGTAACATATAGGATCGGATATCGAGGACCGCTGAACCGACTGGTCCATCTTTCTTCGTTCTTCGTTCTGTGTGTTTGTATTTGTGTGCCTCTCTCCCCGTTCGTTGCGAGCCCATCCAAACTCAAGCTAGGGGGTACCGAGAGTCTCAAATCACTCCTTCGGGGAGGCGGAGAGTTCCCTGGGCGCAGCAGACCCCCACGACTGCGAAACGTCAAGGTCACCCGCAGGTACATCTCAGCAAAGATATATCTCACCCCATTTCCTCCCCGCAGAGACCCTGTCGTGCACGGCCTCTCTCCATGGACTGCCTTACTAGGACCGAAGGCACGCCTCCACTGTTGGGTCCTTCATTTTTGTTCTGCGTCGTACATTTCGAGGAGTACACGTTCGTGTGATCAACGAACAGCCGACCTCGTTGTGGCTGCAGTAGTGCCAGTGTAGTGTATACGTGTAGAGCTGACGGCCCGCATTCTTCTTTACGAAGGAGCAGAGACTCTCCATGAAGATGTGCAAGATGATAGATCATCTTTCCTAGTATTCCCAAGAGGTTTTCGTCCCCCAGGACCGTTAAAATCGATATGCGGAGAGAGAAAAGTGCCTGTTTGGGCCAGTACATCGTCCACAGCTTTTTTTCTTTTCCGCACCACTGCACTCTCGTTCATCCCCTTCTTCCATGGCACTTACCGCATCTACTCATGTGTCCAGTCACAATGTGATGGTCACCAATCTTTCGTCCTTTGGTAAAACACGTCGCCCGACGGCTGGCACACGGGAGACGTATTCATACTAGTTGTGTATATCGGGCGGGGCTTTCCGGAGCGTTCACCGGCTTCCGGATTTGAAGCTGCCCTTCACATACCACACGATCTTGGGCCCTTTAGCTCTGGATGACCATCTCCATTTGGTCTATAACAACCCCACCCCCCACCCCACACCAACCCACCGCTAACTAGACCCCGTGACAAACTTGTGATGGTTTTTTTTGCCAACGAACATTTGCATTTGCGGTATACACGGCCAGCCGTATAATACTAGTAACACCTATAGTTATCGATATTCTGCACGAGGAAGTGCTAATAGAAGATTCCTTAGCACCTCAGCGCTGCGCACTGGGGATTCGCTCTGCTTCGCGCTGTCAAAGATTGTTAGCAAAAGTGGGGTTGTTAGCAAAAAGTGATGGGATGCGGCTTTTGGACCGGAGGAGGATGACAATGACAATTCTCAGTGCCCTCGATAAGCAACCAGGCGAGCGCGGATTTGCCCCCCCCCTCCATCATATCGTAAAACCACGTTGCTGGTGGAACCCCGAAATCCAACGGCCATATAGTGATGCCGGCCAGTGCGTGCGGGAGAGAAAGAGGAGAACTGATCGTGACTAAAAAATGGATATACGGAGGATGTGGATACGGACACTGTGAAAGTTTGCCCTTGGTCGGTATTGTTCACGGTCATGGCGAGGAGCATGCCCGTCGCACCGTCTGTTCCCGGGCTTAAACTATAAAGCCCAGGAACAGGACCGTGATGCGGCGATGACACTGCTGGGGTTGCCTGGGCTGAATTGCGAGAGATTGGGGCCGGGCGGGGAGGCTCATGCTTTGTTCGTCCTATTTATAGTTCCGTCGGATGGACCACAGGAGCCCTAGGGAGGAACGGGATGGATCCACAGCAACATAGGGCGAGAACCTCGATGACAGGCGGCTGCCACCGGGTCACCTGAGCAGCGAGCGATGGGTAAAAATGCAATGTTGGAACGGGAGCATTGAAATTGAATATCGACTGCTGGCCCCGCCAGAACCGCTGAGCCTGACCGGTGACGGTGGCGGGGCGCCTTAGGGTTGCTGTGCCTTATGTCAGCACGGCCACTGGGCGTGCTCGTCGCAGCCGCATTTCTGGGCTGCTTCGGCTGCGAAGCCCAAGGGGTTGTCTCCGCCCCACCACCTCTGCCGCCGGCCATGGACGATCCGTTCGACCATCTCGAGGGTGCGTCCCACTACTCGCACGCCTCCACCCAGAGCAAGAGCACTGTTGCTTCCCGTCTCCCCGACTCCGCTTCGGCCGCCCCCCCCCTCACCCGGCCCAGTCCCTCGACCTGGACCTGGACCTGAAGCTCAACCTTGATCTCGACCTCAATGACCTGAGCTTGACTAGCCGCGACCTTCGTGGCCCCTCTCCTCCTGGTAACCACCACCACCACCCCGGGGATGATGATGAGCCCGAGGATGGTGATGACGCCTTTACCTCCTACACCTTTGATTCTGTTCGCGGGCCCGTTCCGCGTGCGCAGCCTGGTGTCGCTCGTGCCCCTTCGCCCCGTCCTACCAAGCCCAAGACATTCGATGTGTCGCTGTGGACTAAGCAAATGGAAAAGTCCTTGCCTTCCCACGCTTGTTCTTACTGTGGTCTCTCCAACCCCGAGAGCGTGGTCAAATGTCTCGTGTGCAAAAAGTGGTTTTGTAACGGCCGCACCCCCCTGTCGGCCAGCCACATTGTCAACCATTTGGTTCACTCTAAGCACAAGGAAGTTCTCTTCATACCGAGTCACCCTTGGGCGATACGACGCCCGAGTGCTACAACTGTGGCAACAAGAACGTTTTTATCCTCGGCTTCATCCCGGCCAAGAGCGAGACGGTGGTGGTCCTGCTTTGCCGGCAGCCGTGTGCGTCACTTCCGAGCAGTACCAAAGATGTGTTGGGACACGTCTCGCTGGGCTCCGCTCATAGAGGACAAGGCTTTCCTCACATGGCTTGTAAAGGCCCCCACCGACGCTGAGGAGCCAGGCCCCCAAGCAGGGCATTACCTTCCACCAGATCAACCGTCTTGAGGAGCTGTGGAAGGAAAATTCTCAGGCGACGCTCGAGGACATTGACAAGCCTGGGGTGGATGAAGACCCGCCGGGAATTCTGCTTCGATACGAGGACGCGTTCCAGTACCAAAACATTCTGGGCCCGCTGGTCAAAATCGAAGCCGATTACGACAAGAAATTGAAGGAGTCGCAGACGCAAGAAAATGTGACTGTTCGTTGGGACCAAGGTCTTAACATGCGCAAAGTGGCATGGATGTCGCTTCCCAAACTCGAGTCGGGAGAGGTGCGTCTGGCAGTAGGCGACGAGCTGAAGCTCATCTACCGTGGAAGCAACGCTCCCAATTGGGAGGGTCTTGGCCATGTAATCAAGATTCCCAATAGTGCGTTTTCTCCCTAAATTTTGCTACTACGATGCGTGAGTACTGACATGATCTGGCTGTTAGACATTTCGGATGAGGTAGCGGTCGAGCTGCGTCGTTCCGACGGGGTGCCGGACCACTGCCAACTGGGGTTCTCTGTCATGTTTGTTTGGAAGTCGACGTCGTTTGATCGTATGCAGACCGCCATGAGAACGTTCGCGGTGGATGAACAGTCCGTCTCGGCGTTCATTTACCACAAGCTCTTGGGCCACGAAGTGGAGAATGTCTTCCTGCAAACTGCTTTGCCCAAGCGCTTCTCTGTCCCGGGCTTGCCCGAGCTTAACCACGGTCAAGTGTTTGCCGTCAAGTCCGTCCTACAGCGGCCTGTGTCCCTGATCCAAGGTCCTCCTGGTACAGGAAGACGGTGACGAGCGCTACCATTGTGTATCACTTGAGTCGCATGAACCGGGCCCCGTGTTGGTTGTTGCGCGTCGAACGTGGCTGTTGACCAATTGACGGAAAAGATCCATAAGACCGGACTGAAGGTGGTGCGCCTAACGGCCAAGAGCCGTGAAGGGCTGGATAGCCCCATCAACTTTTTGACCTTGCATGAGCAGGTCGCCCACAACGAAGGCCATGCTGAGCTGCAAAGCTGATCCAGCTAAAAAACGAGCAAGGTGAACTGTCTAGTTCTGACGAGCGCAAGTACAAAACCTTGACGCGCGCCTGCGAGCGGCAACTGCTCCACGCTGCCGATGTGATCTGCACCACCTGTGTTGGTACCGGCGATCCGCGGCTGAGCAAGCTCAAGTTCCGCACCGTTTTGGTAGACGAGGCAACCCAGGCGGCCGAACCCGAGTGTATGATCCGCTCGTGTTGGATGCAAGCAAGTTGTGTTTGTCGGAGACCATCTTCAGTTGGGGCCGGTGATCATGAACAAGAAGGCCGCGAGCAGGCTTGACGCAGTCGCTCTTTGAGCGCCTAATTATGTTGGGTAACAAGCCGATTCGCTGCAAGTGCAATACCGTATGCACCCTTGCTTGTCCGACTTTCCTTCCAACATGTTCTACGAGGGCACCTTGCAGAACGGGGGACTGCTCCCGAACGGGTACGCAAGAATGTTAACTTCCCCTGGGCCCAACCCTTCGCTGCCCATGTTCTTCTTTTCCAATCTGGGGCAGGCGGAGATATCTTCGTCGGCACCTCGTTCTTGAATCGGACCGAGGCAAGCAACGTCGAGAAAATTATCACCCAATTTTTCCGTTCCGGCGTGACCCCCGACCAGATTGCGGTTGTGACGCCGTGTAGAGGACAACGGTCGTACGTGGTCAACCATATGCAGCTCCATGGTAAACTCAAGAAGGAACTCTACAAGGAAGTGGAGGTTGCGTCCGTTGATGCATTCCAGGGGCGCGAAAAGGATTAATTATCCTGTCGTGCGTGCAGCAACGAACACCAAGGCATTGGCTTCTTGTCAGATCGCGCCGTCTGAACGTGGCGCTGACCCGAGCCAAGTATGGATTGGTGATTTTGGGGAACCCCAAGGTTGTTCTAAGCACCCACTTGGTATCACCTCCTCCAACACTTTAAGGCCCAGGGGCTCTTGGTCGAAGGCGTGGTTGTCCAACCTTCAGCCGAGCATGATCCAGTTTACGCGCCCGCGTCGGCCGCTTCAACAACCGGGTGACTTGATGGCACGGTACCGCCATGAAGTGGCGTACGATCGCTCCACTCATCCTGGCATGCCGGGTGGGGGCAGCGTGGGGTCCCGTCGTCGTATGGGTTGCCCAACGGTACTCCTTCGTCTTTTGCCATGCCCAGCTACCCGCCAAGCTTTGCCACCGGCCCGCCAAGCACGTTTGGGAGTGAGTTTGACACGCAGTCGGTGGCCTCGCTCAACACGCAGGGCTACCCGGCAGCGCATTTGCCTCCCTATGCGCCGTCAGCCGGTTTGGGTTCCGCTTCGCTTGCAGGCTCGCACGTTGGTCCGACTCACCATCAGACCTATGGCCCTGCTTACAGTGCGACCCACCGACGCAAATATGCTGCTTCAAGTTACGCAGCGAGCATGGCGGACACGGAGGAGGAGACGGGGTCGGTGTACAGCCAAGCGTACGCTGCGCCCATGTCCCTCAACCCGATTGACCGTCTGGACGCCGAATACGATGGGGCGGGTTCAGCCGGGTTCGGAGGCAAAGGTCTGGGCTTGGAAGACGATGGGCGGTCGACGTACTCGGTGAGCACATCGCAAGCCTCTTTCACCACGTTTTAACGCGTCTTCACGCTGGCGTCGATGTCGGCTGCCTTGAGGCAGCATTGGACACGCCTGCCCCGTTGCGCGGACCGGCGTGGGTCGCATGGAAGCGCACGCATAGTGCATCCAGACGGATGGCTGGCCGATGCGTGCGCGCCTATGACGCCGGATGCGATGCGCAGAGCGCAGCCGTTGTGCGCTGGGTACTGGACCCCCACCCCATCCCCCCTCCGCGCGCTCACTTACACTGGCGACTGGGGACGCGCTGGGGCGGCATGGCGGCGAACGCTGCTGGCTAAGATACTGCAGAGGGTTGGTGTGGGTGCATGCTGCGGCCGGCTTCAAAGGCGACAACACAACGGGATGGATGGAAGAATGATTGGATGGGCGATAGGACGATGGGCCGAGGAAAGGGGAGGACGCAGGGAATGCTTTAATGAGAGTATTTAATGAGAGTATATGGCCATGTCCGTGCCAAGCGGGGTTAGCATGGGGCGGAATAAAATCATTGCACCGACGAGCGGAACAGCATGACTGCGGTGGTGCCAGGCAGAAGGCCAGTGCGCGGGGGGCGGCTGGGCCTGGCTGGGCCCTGGGCTGTCGTCGTTGCCGTTACCATCGCCATCGCCATCGCCATCGCCATCGACGCTGCCTCCACCCCCCACCACCCTCGTCTCTGTCCCATCTGTCGCCCGCCCGCTGCTTTGGCCACACACCCTCCGCCCTCGCCTTCCACCGCCACTGCTGCCCTCCCCCTTGGCTGGAGCGATGCCTGACTCGCTCCGCCGACCCAAGCTTGTTGTATCTTTTGTCTCTCTTGCCCCTCCGCCTTCGTCGCCTGAGTTTTCATCGCACCACTCCTTGTGCTAAACTCCCAATCTCTTCCGCCCCATGTACTCCTCCCCATCCGCAAGTCCAGCGCCCCAGGCTGCGTACCTCTCTTACCTGAACCAGCAACACGGCTCGGCCGCGGCTGCTGCCGTTGCCAGCCAATTCCTTCCCCATTCCCATGCCGCTGCGCCTGGAAACTCTTCGGGTGCTATGGGTGCCAACGGTCTCTATTCGCGCTTCGCTGGCTCGAGTAATACGGGCACCCCTCGGCCGTCTGGCCGGCCCCACGCAACCTGGCCAGCCAGAGCGGACACCAGCAGCATCCGTCCCTCTCTTCGCTCGTCGGTTCTTCCACCAACGGCATTCCAGGATCACCTGTCAACTATGCTACTGTCCACAGTTCTGCGGCTACACCAAGTACCCGCAACTTTCCCCCACTCAACTCCCCTCGCCTCCTCAACACCCATTCACCCGCTCACTCTCATGTTGTAGCGAATGGCAGCAGCGCATTGTCGCCTGCCGTGATCAACTCGCCCCACTGGAAAGCCCAGAAGAAAGGTGCAGAGGTATGTGTTTCCTCATTTGTCAGGTTCGCTTGATACTTACTCACCTTGGCCACCGCCCCAGATATCTCGTCAATCGGGATCCCCGCATCACCACGCCCGTGCCGCTGACAGCAGCAAGAACAGCCGCCAACGTGGTGGACGCATCCAAGGCTCTTCTACCTGCGAATGGACTCCGCCCTGAGGCTCTCAAGCCATCTGGATCAACTCCGATGCCGAGTTCAGACGAGTCGGCTAGCTCACCAGCCAAGCGCGCCACTATTCCCGGCAAGATTCCTCCTCGAGAAGTAGACGAGGATCAGTCTTGGACCCAACTCGATTTGGGGGGCATGCACCTGCGTGCTCTGGCGCCCGAGTTGTTTCGTTACGAATTTTTGACTTCGCTCTTCATCAATCATAACGATCTGACCATGCTGACTCCGGAGATTGCCAAGCTCAAGCACCTTGAGGTGCTTGACGTATCGCAGAATCGGCTGACACTGCTCCCTCCCGAACTGGGCCTCTTGCCGACGCTGAAGGAGTTGTTCCTGTTTGATAACGCGATCACAGTTCTCCCCCCTCAGTTGGGCATGCTGTACCAGCTTGAAATGCTGGGGGTTGAGGGCAACCCCCTGGACATGGAACAACTCACTGAGATCCAGCAGAATGGCACGGTTGCCCTCATCCACGCTCTGCGGGACAAGAGCCCAATCCCACCTGAACCCGTCAAGCGAAAGTGGATCAACTTGACGGCCGAAGCCGAGGAGAACGAAGGCCAAGATGAGCAGGACACCTCCCACCTCGACCGCCCCGATGACCGGAGCGAGACATTGAGTGTGATGGGCTACAATGTTCTGGCTGACAAATTGGCGACCGAGGCGATCTTTGGCTACACCCCCTCCTGGGCCCTGCAATGGGAATACCGCAAGGAGATCATCGCCAGGGAGATCCGCCAGCTTGGGGCCGATATGGTGTGTCTCCAAGAAGTGGGGATGCAACAGTACGACGAATTTTTGCCCCGTTGCTGCATACGTACGGCTATGCTGGTGTGTATTATGCCAAGTCCCGGATCAAGACTATGCGTGACGAAGAGAAGCGTCGGGTGGATGGGTGCGCTGTATTCTACAAGCGAGCCAAGTTCCATATGGTGGACAAGTATGTGATTGAGTATGGACAAGCCTGCCTTCAACGAGACGACTTTCGCGCCAGCGAGGATGTCTACAACCGCGTCATGCCCCGCGACCAGGTTGGAGTGATCTGCTGCTTTGAGTACCGCGAGTCGGGTGCGAAGCTTATTGTGGCCAACACGCACTTGCACTGGGATCCGGCCTACTCCGACGTCAAGTTGGTTCAGTCTGCGATGCTAATGGACGAGCTGCAGAGAGCCTGCAAAGTGTTCTCGAAGCGCAAGACGGACGTTACGCTTCCTCCCGGGGCGGTTGCGCCTGTTTACCCGATGGCAATGCCGTACCCACCATCCTCTGTGGCGATTTCAACTCTGAGCCCAGCAGCGGTGTGTTTGAATTCATTTCGACGGGCCAGTTGTCGGGCCAACATGAGGACTTTTTGGACAAGACGTATGGCGACGTAACAGTCAAGGGGCTGCAACATGGGCTGCCTTTAAAGAGCAGCTATGGCGCCATTGGGGAGCTACCCTTCACCAACTTTACCCCCGGCTTTGTGGGGGTACTAGAGTACCTCTTCTACTCGACCGACACGATTGAGACGACGGCGTTGCTGGGACCAGTGGACGAAGAGTATGCGTCGAGGTGCGTCGGTTTCCCCGACGCCCACTTTCCTTCCGACCACATCCCTCTCGCAGCCAAGTATCGTATTCGCCTACCCCTCGACACTAAGGTGATTCGTCCTTCGCCTGTGTCGTCCGATGCGTAGGGGGGTAGGGTTTCTCGCTTGTCGCGCATTACATTGCATTGCATTGTATTGCATTGTACCGTGCCACTCTTGATCTCTTGATCTCCTTTCCTCTTGGCCTGCTGTTTGTCTATATCCTGTCATGCGCAACGTCCCGATAGCCCACCTAATCGCAGTTCGCCTCGTACTCGTCCCCGACATGTATTGTCGATACTCTTTGTACTTTGGGGTTGGCTTGTGATGACGCTCAATCAAGATATCGATCATATGGATAGCAGAGACGGATTCTCCTCTCCTCATAGCTTTTTGCAACCTCCGATATAATACATTCGCTCCACTGCACCTACCCATCCCTAAGCCCCGGAGGATTCAGACACGGTACTACCCCCACGCCGGCGCATAGGCAGCCTTGCCAAGCGTGCGGCCGCCTCACCTTCACGCCCAAAGGCTTCTCCTCGGCTCGGATCCACCAAATAGCCCAAGCGCGAAACTACCGTGAGTCGTGTACCCCACTCACATCCTCCTTGCTCCACCACTCCGCCTTGTGCCACGGTTACTCTTTCCACCATCGCTCCCCTTTTAAGGTAGTGGAGGGTAAGGTAGTGAGGGACGCGTCGACGCGACTCTGTCATATGCCCGACGAGGAAGTGCTATCGGGATGATACTCTTAGTGCCTTCGCAGCCTTCGCTGCCTTCGCTTGCTTCTGTTGGAGGGTAGTGCTGGGGTTCCCTTGCACGGCCCTCGGTGGATCGGTGACGCTCACGTAACCGGGGGGAAGAGTTCCGCTCGCAGGGCGCGCGCGCCTGCTCGCTTCATCTCCTTCTCTCTCTCCTGTCTCTTTCCCTTCAATTCAGATGTTGCTTGAACTTTGCCTTCACGCCTTGTCTGAAGGCTGCATTGCAGCTGATCCATAGGATCGCGAGTGCTCCCAAGTGGCACTCTGTAGCAGCTTCGTCTGCTTCGCTCTGTCAACATATATCCCAGTGCGAAGGCGCCTAGACACGTTACTACCCTCCAGCCTGCGTATCCGCAGCCTTGCCACGCGTGCAGCCGCCTCGGCTTCACGCCCAAAGGCTTATCCTCCGATCCACCAAGTAGCCCAAGCCCGAAACCACCGTGAGTCGTCTTTCACCTAAGGGATTGTACCCCATCAACCTGAGTGAGCCCCCTGGCAGGGCCCGCCTGCGACAGGGTCGTCACAGATCGAGCCCGCTACAGCTGGACCATCGATCATCCTTGCTCCATCCTTCCACCAATTCCCTTTGTCCCCCCCTCTCTTCTTGTCCTCCCCCCCTCTTCTTGTCCTTGCCCCCCCCCACCTTATTTTTGGCGCAAAGACCCCAATTGCTTTCCCCTTGCTCCACCGCTCCGCGGCAGCCTTGTGGCCGGGTCAACGGCAGTGGGGGCACAACCGTGGGCGTGGATTGAAGGGGCACCGTGTGCGAGTGTGGGCGTCGGTGTCGCAATGGGGGCACCGGTGGGGAGTACGGGTAGGGGGCATTTAAGGGGGTGGAGGGACGCGTCGACGCGACTCTGTCATATGCCCGATGATTGGCGTGGCCCGCCCCGGCCAGTCACGTGCAGGTCGGCGGGCAGTAGGGTTGTTGGCACTTTTCTTTGCACCCTCGCATATGGAACTAAGAGACTCATGTAGGTGTAAAAGGGGTTACCGTTGGTCTTCTCTTTTCGGTCTCACGTTTTCTTGGCTCGCATTTGTCATTGTTCTTGCCTGCAGGACGCTTTCTTGAACGTCTCCGTTATACAATGCAATGGGTGTAACGGAGCAAGCCAACAACGTCACTCTACCCCTTTCCAACCAAACCCTATCTCCATCACCGAACGGTCCCCACGCTCTGCCCCCTCCTCAAATGGACCACACTCAAGATGTAGCAGAGGCAAAGTTAGCGAGAACCTATAAGCTCTATACCTCTCAATCGGAACCGACCCATGACTCGCTTAGGTTCGTAGCCTGGATCGATAGGTTAGTAGCGTTTACTCTCGGCGGGCGGGAGGTCCGATCGAGTTCTTCCTAGCCGTCCTCGCCGACCTCGCGGTCCTCCCGGCCTTGGCAATCCTGGCAACCATCGTCACGCTGAATTTTTGCGGCGGATACCAAGTCGTGACTCGAAACTCGAGACTTTTGGAAACCTAGGTCGGTCGCGGGGCAAGCACCGGTCTCGAAGGGAAGGCCGACCACGGCTTGCGGCTCGTCACGCGTCATGGGCTTACGAGTAATAGTAATCCAGGCCCGAAGAGCCCGAGCCCGAGCCCGAGCCCGAGCCCGAGCCCGAGCCCGATTGCCCGTCAAAAGGATCCAGCTCCTTGTGAATCTAGTAATTGGTTCTTGCACCGGCGCGACGGTATATACGCAACGCACGAAGGGAAGAAGGACGAGCAGGTGGTGGGTGGCCGTGGTGTACCTGTGGGTGTACCCGTGGGCGTGGCGCGGCTGTGCCGTGGGCGTGGCGGGGGGACGCCCACGCGCGTGTCGGGCGCGAGTGTGCCTCGCTGGTTTCGCATCTTGTTCCCGGTCGACGTGGGCTCTGCGTGAGTGCACCTGTTCATATCAGTAGGATGATCCGACAGGAGGAGCGATCAGAGCCGTGAGGACCGCGAGATGAGCGGAGAGCCGGCACCGTACCCGACTCGAGTGGGGAGGTGCCATGGTGGTTGTTGCGCATATCGTCCGCACCTGCTGGATAGTAGGGCGCTGGTAGAGGCCGAACGGTGCTGCCTGCACCGCTTCCCGGCGTACGCTACGCCCATTCCGATGTGCACATGAAGCATGTGTTGTTGCATGACGGCGAGCTGGTGGTTGACCTGTGGGTCTGCAAAGGGGGTGGCATGGAGGCGATGATTTGGTCGGAGTTCATGCCTATCAGCAATCCCATTGCGTTGCTGGGGTAAAAGGAGGTAAACGGAGCCTACCGGTACCGAGCTTCGGTAGCCGCGTGGGTTTGTCTCTGGCTCTGGTTCTGGAGATGGCGTTGGAGGAAGTGTGTGCGCCCGGAGGTGGCGGTGGTGCGTGGTCCAGCGGGCCCAGGTGGCTTGGTCAAAGCCACAGCTGAACCAAGCCTTACGTCGGCGCCAGGGCGGTGTCAGGACTTGGAGGCTATCGAGGCCGGATCCTAAATCCCACATGCCACCATGCCAATGATACAGCGTGGTGCGAAGACGCAAAACTTGGCTCCGCCTCCCGTCGCACCGGCTCCGCCGCCGGCCAGGCCAAGGCTATGTCCGTGTCCAAGTCCGTGTCCGTGTGCGGCACTCGCAGATCCACCATGGGGGGCGGCATGTGCAGCGTGGACGCCGGTGCTGGTGCATGCGGCGTGGACCGTCGGGCGTTGGGGCAACGTGTGGACAAGCAAGGTCCAGCAGCGCGAGGGTAACCAGCAACCAGCGTGAGAGAAGAGCGACAAGACAAGTACCGTACTTGGGCACATCCAGCATGAAACGCCTCTTTGGCTCAATGGTAAGGCGCACTCGTAATGCGAAGATTAGTCGTTCGATTCGGCTAGGAGGCATCCTTTTTTTTAGTGTGCGGCTCGCGATTTGTTGAAGGTTGAAATACAGACATGCACGACAGGGCACCCAGGGCTGGAACCGACACCCTCCACGTCACCTGCTTATTAGCGTCACTACTTACTGCTCACCGGTCACCGGTGAGGTGACCTTCCACGTGGCGCTGACTCCATGGTAGAGAGGGAAGCGAGGGGGTGGGGGGTTGTGAGCGTTCACCCTCACCACCACACCGCTTCTGTCCCAGGTTTAGCCATTATGAAGTTTGTTGCTCTTGCTCCTATGCTGCTGGTTGCCGCGGGGTTGGCCAGTGCAGCGGCGCCTCCGACGTCTCTGCAGATTGGGGTCAAGAAGCGTGTGCCGGCGGGCGAGTGCCTGGTCAAGACGGTGAGCGGCGACCATGTCGAGATGGAGTACACTGGCCGGTTGTGGGAAGGCGAGCAGTTTGACTCGTCGGTGGGACGGGGCCCGTTCGAGTTTGTGCTGGGCCAAGGGCAAGTGGTGCGTGTGCTGTTGTGTGCTGTTGGGTTGGCAGGAGGGTGTGCTGACGTGCTGACGGCTGTCTGCAGATTAAAGGCTGGGACCAGGGGCTGACGGACATGTGCATTGGGGAAAGCGCAAACTGACCATCCCACCTGCCTTGGGCTATGGCGAGATGGGCGCGGGGGCAAGATCCCGCCGGGGGCAACGCTGGTGTTTGATGGTACGTGTGCCCAGGGGGGAGGTATCTGCTGGGTACTGGGCCTGTGGCGGTGGTACTGACGCGGGGGATGTTGGGTGTGGTGTGTGCTGGCCCAGTGGAGCTGCTGGACATCAAGGGTGCGCGTGCCGATGCACTCAAGTTTGCGCACGCCAAGGCGGACCTGTGAGGGGTGGGCAAAGGGGGTCTGGATTGGATGGGCGTGGTTGTGTGTTTGCAGTCGCACGGGTAGCTACTGACGGAGCATACAACGTTGTTCTGATTTCATTCTGCGGGTGACGTAAGGGGGCGCGTGAGGCGTGGCGGCTGCTTAGGTCATCGGGTGGCGGCGGGTGGGGACTGGGGGCCAGGGCGTGTCGCCAGCGGCCAGTCGCCCGATCTGGCCCGGCGCACGCAAGGGGGCGGGCGGGCGGCGGCACAGCGCGGCTCGGTTCCGCCAACAGACTGGAGGTGCGACTGAACGCTGAAGCGCAACGTTGAGGCTGAACGCGCTCCACGCACCGCCCCCCCCCCCTCTCCCTCCGCCACGCCATGAGCCGCCTCGGCACACCCGTCGGCGAACCACGCGCCAAGCATCCCGCCCCGCACCACCCGCATCCACCCCGCCCTCGCCTGCGCCCCCGCTGCCCCCGCGCCCGCGCCCGCCCCGCCTCCGCCGCCGCGCCCGCCGCGCCCCCGCGCCCCCCCACCGCCCCCTCCGCCCGCCTGCCTCTCCCCCGCTCCCGAGCACGACGTCCCCCTCACCGCCGACCTCCGCGCCTCGTCGCCTCCCTCCCCCCGACCAGCTCTCCCGCCTCGCCGCCCTCGCGCTCCGCAGCCTCACCGACCCCGACACGCGTCTCCGCACCCTCGCCGCCGCCCAGCTGCCCCCGAAGACACCGTCCAGCTGCCCGGTGTGGTCGATGCCGTTCGCGCTCGCATCTACGCCGTGCGCTGCGACCCGCTCGCCATCTTGCCCACCGAGGTCGGCATCCGTATCTTTGAGTTTATCGACCACCACGCACTCTGGCCCGTGCTGCGCGCGTCAGCCGTACCTGGCACCGTTTTGCCACCACGCCTGCTGTCACACGTACGCTCGCGCACCGCTTGGGCTTTACCGTGCCTACGTACGCGCCTCACTTGCTCAGTGCCGACCGTACCCGCTCGCTCGAATGGCTCGGCATTGGTATCAACAACCAGCCTCGGTTTGTCACGCCTCCGCCGCCCCCGCGCGCACTGGCGCCCCCACCTGTGCGCGACGACCATTCGTCCAAAGTAATCGTGATTGACGACCTTGGATCCCAATCTGTACCTCCGCTCAGCCGTCGTCGTCGGTCCGATGCCGACGAGTCCAGTGCCCCGCCGCGGAAGCGTCCCCGTCGGTCTGCGCCCAACCCTTCCCGCGCTGCTCGGGAGCCCAAAATCGATCCGGCCGTGGCGCACCGGGAAGTACTCAATCTTCTCGACAGCCTGCAACGTCGTTACGTCGCGACGGGCGTATCGGTTGAAAGTGATGATGAAACGTTGCGCATGCTGACCAAGGAGCTTGGGTACCTTGACCGTGCTCTGCGAGCGCGACTTCGTCCGTCGGCTGAATCTCAAATTGGAATGTCACTTCTCGATACGCTCGAAGGTATTGTCCGTGCCGAATCGGCGCAGAGGAGGGGATCCCACTGTTTGCCACGCGTCGCGTTTTCAAGTCTTCGATTGGACAAGGTGTGGTTGCAGAACCTGCGACGCGCGCCAAGTTGATCGAGTCGCTTTTGTTTTTTGCCGAGTTGGGACCAACGTCAGTCAACATGTTTGACACCCAGTCGTTCCTCTCTACCTTTTGAGCGCGCCTCGGGATGAGGCCAGAGTGCCAGTTCCTGAAGTTGTCGGCGGTGCGAATGCGGCCGGGGCCAAATGGTCAGGAGAAATCAAACCTGGTGACGCAGCCATCCCCCACCCCGGCCAAGCACGGAGGCATCGAGATGGCCAAGGATGCGTCGTAATGGAGAAACCTGCGTATGATGGTAAACAACCAACTGTGTCGTGTCTCGATACGAAAGGAGGATTGCTGGATACTCTCAAGCCGTCGCCGGAAAATTTAATTTTCGACCTGCCTTCCGAAGGGCAGGAGGTGGCCACCGTCCCGGGATCGCATCCTCGTGAAGCGCTTGCGCTTCAGTATGAGGTGACGCGGGCGTGGCTCGACCGTGGAGGCCGGCTTCTGTCTCAACATTACCTGTACCCTGAGGTGATGATAACCGACATGGTGGCCGATGACGATCGGATCGTGCTAGGCATGGGCAACAATGCGATCCACATTATCGATGCCCGAACGGGGTTGTTGCAAGAGACGTTGCATGAGCACACGAGTGGAGTCTGGTGCTTGGCGCTTGTGCCTCCTTGGCCTAGCTTGCGACCATCGGGATTTGCGGACCAAGTGCCGCGCGAGGGCATCCCAACGACCAACATGGTCTTGACCGAGTACGATTCTCGTCCAGAGGCTTACCTCGAGGCGTACCCTTCCCCGCTCCTGTCTGCCTCGGAATGGGAGACGGTACCTTGGCTCCGATCATTGAGTAGCACCCAGCGCGCCTTGCTGCAAGTGTACCGCAGCATTGAGCAAAAGCTGCTTGACCATCCTACCTGGTCGCATTCGCGCGGGAAGATGGCTGATTCCACTGCGGGCCCTAGCAGCTACAGCGGCCGTCGCGGTACGAGCAAGCCCATCTGGAAGCTGGACCGGCATTACACGGACTGGGCGAGTCCGTCTCGAGAAGAGAATGTGCCGCCGATGCTGCGGCGGGATTGGACTGGGCCCGACTCGGTGATGGAAGCTGCGATGGAGACGGAGCGAGCGGCATGTATGGCCGCTCGCAACACCCAGGGCTTGCCCAATGCGCCTCCTATCACGCAAGAGTCGTTGGTCCCCTCGTTGGCGCGCACGCGTGCTGAAAAGGCGATGGAGTTGGAAAAGTCGTTGGCCAACAAGCCGTTGTTAGTTTCGGGCGGGTGACCGGACGGTGATGGTGTGGGATTTAACCACCGGCCAGCTGGTGCACATTCTGCGTGGACATACCGCCACGGTACGATGTGTGTCTCTGCTGAATGTGCGTGGCCGTGTCATGGCGGTTACAGGCAGTCGGGACCGGGATGCGCGTTTGTGGGATGTACGAAGCGGGTTGTTGGTGCACACGTTCCGTGGGCACCAAGAATCGATTCGCTGCATTGCCGTGTCAGAGGACTGTGAGGTGACGTCGGACGGACTAACAATTCCGTTGAATCCTGCTGAAGCGCCCAAGGCGCCTCTGTTTGCCACGGGGTCGTACGATAGCAATGTCCGAGTATGGGATGCGGAGACTGGCAAATGCCTGCACACGTTGCAAGGGCACACGCAGCAAGTGTACTCGATCGCCTTTCGTCGGGGGACGATCGTGACTGGATCGCTTGACACGACGGTGCGCGTATGGGATGCGGTG
This sequence comes from Moniliella sp. 'wahieum', assembly GCA_003971905.1. Classification (NCBI taxonomy): domain Eukaryota; kingdom Fungi; phylum Basidiomycota; class Moniliellomycetes; order Moniliellales; family Moniliellaceae; genus Moniliella; species Moniliella sp. 'wahieum'. Next base: position 198,069 of record RSEE01000008.1, read on the forward strand.
AATGGGTACGTTTTTGTTCAGTCCAGACGCAGCAGCAGCAGCAGTCAAGGGTACGTTATACTGACATTATTGATAGCCGTCCTTTGGGTGTACTCAAGGGCCACACTTCGTTGGTGAGTGTGATCACCATCCGTGGCAACATGGTCGTGACAGGCGGGAGTGACGGGCGGGTACTGGTGTACGATCTGGACAAGTTTACGTGTATCCACCGTCTGTGCGCGCACGACAATAGCGTTACGTCACTGCAATTTGTACCTGGTCTAGCGCGGGGGTTGATTCCGCAATACTACCTTGCGCGTCGTCGTGCGAGCCAGCGGCCTCGGAACGAGCGTGGCACAGCAGGTGCCGGTCTCAACCCGCCTGCGTGGGGCACGGTGGACGAGGAGTACTGGAGCTACGATCCCGAATCGGACGATGCGCGTTGGCTCGTATCAGCCAGCAACGATGGGACGACCAAGTTGGGGACTTGGCCGATGGAGTGTGTGTGCGGCACATTGGTCCAACAAGCAAGCATGTGCTCAAGTTTGTCTGTACCAACGACCGAGCTGTGATCGCGTCTTTCCCGTTGACGCATCCCATGCCGCGGATCGAGCGGTCGCGGTTGGACATTGTCTCCTTCCGCCCACTGAGCACCAAGGCGAAACGCTGGCTGGTAGTCAAGTCGGGAAGCACAAGCACCGAAAGCGGGGCCGAAGCGGGCGTGGATGGCGAGGAGACGTGTCGCAGTCCTGGGGTCCTTCCGCCCAGCCGCCCGTCCTCACCCGCACCCACGTCCGGGCCTGCGTCTGCACTTTGGCGCAAGGGATTCGTGGATGCTCCACCCGCCGCGGCAGTCTGTGGGCGAGGAGGATGGGGACGAGGCAAGTGCGGGGCAGGAAGGGGAGGACGAGGACGAAGAAGAAGACGAACAAGAGGACGAGGACGAGGAAGAGAGTGAGGCCAAAGTCAATGTGTGAGCGCAGGGCGGCTCGGGTTGGTTGGCGATGTGGCTGTTTGGCGGCTATGGTTGTGTGTGTACTAGGGATTCCCCATGGATCTCATGGCCCGTTTTGCTCGAACACAGAGGCAGGAGGTAGGGCGGGTAGCAGCTCAGACCGTAGCAGAGTGGGCAGTGATTATGAGTGGACCAGAGGCCTGCCTGGCCCAACCTACCCGTGGTTGTCGGCGTGATTGCAATGGGCAACAATTGAAATCGTAATCCCTGGTTCTGAATAGTGGAGGTTGAATTTTGAATTGTGAACGCTGGATCCGAGTGCTGCTGGCACGTGCTCAGCTGCTGCAACTGTTCAATGTTCAATTGCAATGTTCAATGTTCAACTGACCCCCATTCCGCCCCGCAGCCCAAGCCAGCCTGGGCCGTCGCTGGCCTCCGGGCTGAGCCTGAGGCCTCACCGTCACCTGAGGCCCCCCGCGTCCGGCGCCCACGCTCGCCATCACCACCCCCGCCTCGTCCCGCCTCCTTCCCCTTCCCACCTCCGCCTCCCCCCCCCCGGCGGTGATGCCCGTGAGCGACTCATCTGCCTCGACACCCCTACCAGTGCTAGCCAGTCCGACTGGCCCCCCGCCATGCTGCCCACGCTCACACTCACTCCCGCCTTGTCGCATGAAGTTGGTGATCCGGTGGGCGACGACCCGGACGAGTCCATGGGCAAATCCCACCACAAGCTCGACCACGACACGCTTACGGATGAAGATGATTTGTCCGGTGACGACCTATCCTTCCCCAACGACTCGATGCGCCTTGGCTACCTAGACTCCAACACTAGTTTCACACCACGTTTCTGCGTCCCGATCCGTATGCGTCCTCTGTGCCGCCGCATACGCCTGACTCGGCGTCCCAAGAGGAACCTACGGAAGACGAAGAGGCGGCCATTACAGCGACCCTTGCTCGTTGGTCCGAGCGAGATCGGCAGCGACGCAAGTCGGTGCGCCAACGACGGCCTGCCCCAACCTCCACTCAGCCTGCCGATACCGAAGCTGGCACGACCAACCCAGGACTGCTTCGTCGTCTATCTACGCTTCGTCGTCCCCGTGCCAGTGCAAAAGCCACCGTTTCATCCACCGCACCACCATCCTCGGGAAATGTACCATCGGTGAGCCAGGCACGTTCCACCACAGCGCTTGCGCCCGGCGCGCAGTCGCCAGGCTCACCTCCTGGCAACCCATCTCTGTCCGCTTCACCCGGCGCGGGGAGCGACGAGTCGGTTACGGTTGGGTCTGGTGATGCGGGACCATCAAGAGGTGGATATGGTCTCACGTGCCAAGAAGGGTAAACGGCCTGAACCAGGTCTATCCAACCCGCGACCTACGGTCCAAAAACCTTTGGTCACAGCGGGCCCGGCACCCGTACGAAGCATGTCTCTCCACCCCCCGCCTCGGGAGTACGGGCGATGTGGACGGGCACGTGGGCGAGGTCGCGATCGTGATCGTGATCGTGATCGTGATCGGCAGCGGTCTCATCCGTTATCTTCTTCGTCCTCTTCCCTTCTTCTTCTCCTTCTCCTTCTCCTTCTCCTTCTCCTTCGCCCCTCTCTTCAGGGTCGGCTAGCCCATCTCGTCCCCGGTCCCCTGCGTTTATGCATGGCAAACCTGATGAGCCAGTTAGGGATCGAGGGGTATGGCTCACCGACTTTCTCTGTTGCCTATCCAGTTCAACTACCGAAGAAGAAGCCCAGGCTGGACGGACCAACCCTCTCGAGTAAAGGGAGTGTCGAGCTCCTTCGTTCTTTCAGCGACGTCGCCCCGCCTTCCCTTCATCCCCTCTTTTCCCCCTCCGTCCTAAGCCTAAGGCCCATTCACTTCCTTCGGGCCTGGTCAGGAGGTTGCATGGGTGTCCCTGGATGTACTCTTTTCGTTTGGTTTGGTTTGGTTTGGTTTGGTTTGGTTTGGTTGGTTTGGTTTCATTTCGTTTCGTGCGTTTCCTTTTCCTGTTCTTTGTTTTTTGCTCGTCCTGGACACTGCGCACTTGTCGATGTTTCCCCCCCCCCCTTGCCCCTCTTGCCCACCTTGCCCCTCTTTCCCCTCTTGCCCTCCTTGCCCGCCTTGCCCCACTGTAGTACGCACATGGTTATACCCTCTCTATTGTTCCTACGCCAGTGGCCCCAGGGCCCACTCCAACCTATCTCACTCGTGAACCCTTTCTTGACTGCCATCACGCACCTCTGCCATGGGTCGATGAGTGCCACTGTTGCAGCCGTTGCTGCCAAACGAGATGGAAAAGGAAAGCAAGTAGGTGCGACGCGACGACAGAGGAGCGCCCCAGACGCCCTGATCAGCTCGATCAAGAGTTACTAGTTACATGTTACACTGACGATACAAAAAGGAATTCCCCAACCGGGAGTCGAACCCGGGTCTTCACGGATCAGACCGAGTGTCTTGAAAGCGTGACATCATAGCCGTTGGACCATTGAGGAGTGATGTGCGGTTCTCGCAACAGAAGCTCAACTGCATTCGCTCAACGAGTAGATTTGTAATTCCCATTCCGCCCGGGCCAAGTTTCAAAATTGGCATTACTAAGAGGCAGAAGGCGAGACTGCGCTGGTGCCTTTATTGACCTTGGCTATCATCCTGACCACGTCTCGTTCCCGCTTAGTCCTGGTCCTACCAGCAAGAGCAAGCGCGTCCAGACCGCCTTCTTGGTCTCCACCGTCCTCCTCCATCATGGCTCTGTCCCGCAGCATCTACAACGTGCTCTTTAAGCGCAACCCCGTCTTGTACGTCCTCTTCTCCGTGATGGTTGGCTGGTTCCCTGCGGAGGCGCAGCTAACGCCGAAGTTCTGCACAGTGTGAGCGCTTGCTTCTTTGGCGGCTTTGCCTTCATGGTTGGCTTTGACCAGGTCACTACGGCCTGGTGGGACAAGCACAACTACCCCGTACGTTACCGTTACTCTTTTCCCCTTGTGCTTCATGCTTCATGCTTCATTGTACCCTCCCGCCCACATCGGTCGACCCCGCGCGTTGGTACGAGCAGCGGGCCAATTGCCCTGCGGGCGCGGGGATGGGGGCCCCCTGACAGACACATTTGTTACCGATTTGGGGGGACGAGATGACTGACCCAGTTTGTGTTCTTCTGTGTCCAGAAGCAGTGGAAGGACTTGCGTGGCAAGTACCTTACCAGTGCTCCCGAGGAGGAGGAGTAACTAGTAACTAGTAACTAGTAGTATCATCGGATGGTCTAGCCCCCGTCGTTCTCCATGGTAGACGGAAGAGCGACTGCTGCTCGTTCCTGCTATGATCGTCACTGCCGAATCGCACGCGCCTCTTTGAATTCGACAGGTAGTCCGCTGTGAGGAGACGGAGAGAGACTGGTTCCAGGAGGCAAAGAGGAATAGCCTAATGGTGCATGCGTACGCCGCAGCGCGAGAGGAAGAGGTGCGGCAGCTATGTTGATTTCGAGGATCTTCCCTACTTGGCGTGAGAGCGGTGGCGGCCGGGTGGGAATTTGATGGCGTTGATGATCGATTGCGCTATGGTCAGTGGTATGGGAGTAGAGAGCCGTTTGGTTGATCCTGCCCACAGCCAGAGCAGGCAGGCCGTGTGTGGGGATGCGCGCGCGTAGGCTGAGCGCTGTCGCTTGTGTCATGGTGCCATGTGCCATGCAGGGGACGCAGGCAAGTGTGACATGTGACGTGGCCCTCATTAATCAGTCGAGCATCAGCGCTCAGCCTGATTAGCTTGCTTACTTGGCTGCCCGACGAGTGCGCTGCTGCCGCCCCGCCACAGCGGATGGGCTGTCAGTTGAAATGTTAGTCAAAACGCTAAGCGGCGAACCGAGCTAAACGCCGACCAACATCAGCCCTGATGCTCTCGCGCCCACCGGGAGCATCTCCAATCGCATTCGCATTCGCATTCGCATTCGGAGTCTATGCCCGACACGGCGCCTTCCACTGCGGCCTCCCTGCCCCGCCGCCCTCCCATCCGCGTAAGCGAGCTGCCGATGCCCACGATGACGACAGCCCAGAGTCCGCGTCGCCCTCTCCTGCCTCGGGTAAGCCGCCAGCCCCCCCCTGTCAAGGCCGCGTGTCTTTCTGTCGATCTCGGTCCGTGCTTCCTCTCCTGCCTCACATACCTGTCCCCGCGCCCAATTGACCCTCTTGACCCTCTTGACCCTCTTGGCCCGCTTGACCCGCTTGACCCTGCTTAGGAAATCCAAGTGCGACGGACAGAGGCCATGCAAGACGTGCATTGCCAGGAAGCGCGAAAGATGAGTGTGTCTACACCGCCTCAAGACGTGGTGCAAAGCGTCGGATGATCGACCCCACCGAACTGCGTCAGCATCTGCAAGAGCTCTTGGGCCTGAGCTCGTTGCCGAATGACATTCGAGTGCCTGGCCTTGTGGCGCAACTGCAACCGTTTCAGCGGTCCGACTTGAGTTCCATGAGTTCCTACGAGCTCGCCTTGTTGCAGGAAGCCATTCAAGCTGAGCGTGTACGCCAGCAAAGCGCAAATATCATCGCGCCATCTGGGAGCAGCATCAAGGCGCCTTCGCTTCCTTCCTCTTCTTTGGTGTATTCGTCGGGACGAGGAGCAACTGCAACCCCATCCCAGCCACCTACTTCCCTTGCGTTCCAGCAGACACCTTTTGCCCCGCCCTCAGTGCCCAATGCGCTTCCACCCCCGACGCGGGAACTGCTGCCGACTGCTCCGACCTGCGTACTTTTGTAGCTGGTGCGTTGGAGAAGTTGAACGTGGAGGAGAGCGTCGCCATGCAGCAGCAGTTGGCTCTCAACACTCTTGACCCACTTGTTGCGGGACCGGGTGGAACGAGTGGATCGACACCTATTCCTGCTGGCACCGGTGGCCAAGACGCATTTCAATTTACCTTTCCATCCACCTCGGTGAATTTCGTTCCGTCCCTGCCCGAGGGGGGGGCGTGCCTCCACAAGGACCCAACCAACCGGATTGGTTGGCTCCCTTGGCGGCTCAAGTGATTCAACAACAGAGTCAGAGGCGAGCGGGGTCCGTCTCGGCTTACGACCTTACTGCCACTCGACTGTGCAGTCCTGATCGTACTCGTGACCTGCTCACCTCGTTTTACCTTCATCTGTACTCGTTCCTGCCCGTCTTACTCCCTCCCCACCACCTGGAGACATATGTGGGATGGTATAGCTCTCACCGCTCACCGTTCCTCTTGGCCTTAGAGGCCGTGCTGCCGTTCCTGGAGGACAACGTGGAATTAGAACCATGCGAAGGACCTGACGCGTTCAACTCGTCCCCTCGCCAAGCGCGTCGTCAGTCTGCTGCCCGCTTTGCGCGCCAAGCTGGCGATGCGATCGACGAAGCTCTGGAGGCGATGGAAGAGCAGGCCGATTGGGACGTCTTGTTGGAAATTATCCAAGCGTTGGTCATCTTGTCGATTTTCGAGTACGGTTCAGGCCGGGCCGTCAAAGCGCGGATCAAGGCGGACCAAGCACTGAGCTTGGCCATGTCTCATGGTCTTCATCGTATGTCATCCTTGGCTGCGTTGAAGCGCTGGTAGCCCCCTCGATCTCAGCCGTCTCCTCGACCTCATCCCGTACCTTGTTGGCCAAGTTTTCCGCCCCGCTCCTGTTCGAGATGAGTAAGCGGATTTGGTGGACGGCCTGGACAGGGCTGTTTTATGCCTCGTTCAATACCGGCAAGCTCTTGACCATCTCTGCGGATGATCCAAGGGTTACCTCTGCCTTGCCCTCGGGAACGGGCATGGCAGCGGAAAATGAGTGGGAAAAGCATGTTTCCACTCTTCGGTTTATGTTGTTGGTGCAAGAGCGTGTGTCGGCGTTGTGCAATCGCTTCGCCCGATGCGGAGCAGCCCACTCCCTCACCCGGTCTAACGTTTCACGACCCCCGGCGCCCAGTTCAGTTTTCTCACCTTCTTCCACGACGAGTGGGAGTCGTGAGCATCTGGCGGATAGTATGCGTTCGATCGACAAGGCGTTAGGGAGCAAATTGAAGAGCTGGAGAAACGCCGCTTCCATGGCACTTGCCCACCTTCCAAGGCCGGCCCAAGACCCTGCTCCAAGTCGAACCGAGCCTTTCGAGTTACATGAGGTTGATGAATTCGGGCCAGCTCTACACGGGCTGGTTGTGTCTCCATCTGTACTCGGCACTGCAAGGTGCTTCGATATTCGAACGCAAACTCTGTTTTCTCAAGTGCATCCCAGATGAGAAACCCAAACCTACGCCCCATCCCACTCCGTCCGTGTCCAGCCCCCCAGCTGATCGGTCCCCAGCCACAGCTGCTACCGTACCTGCTACCGTACCTGCTACCGTACCTGCTACTGTACTCGCCGTACCTACTCCCGCACCCGGCACGACGTCAATCACTTCCGTTCCGGTCCCTGGACTGGACGTGTTCAGTACAGTTTTTGCGCCGGACACGTTGGCTGCCGACTTGGAGCCGGCTGTAGGGCCAGTGGAAGCAGGTTGGGCTTGGGACGACCTGGACCAGCTCACGGCCCAGCTCATACGGAGCTTCCGCAAGCTGCGTATACGGATTTGATGGGCGATTGGTTGTTGCGCATGACCGGCCTGACCGCCCCGAACGGGGTGGACGGGGTGGACGGGAACGGGACGGGGTGGTAGAGCCCGTTTCAGGGGCGCAGGCCACACAGGCAACACAGGCAACACGGGCAACACGCTTACCATTAGCTGCCGAAGCCGAGCCGTCGCCAACATGGCTACCAGATGTGTTGGGCAAGCCGAGGGGGGAGCACCCGTTCGAAGCGCGCTACTCGCTGGAGCGGTGCGTGTACGCGTCCAAGCGTCTTCTCGAGGTGCTAGGTCACGAGCAGCTGATGGTCAATCCGTACTTGGCATGTGAACATGTCTTGGCGGCGTTTACGTTGCTGGTACAAGCGTTGAGCGTCAGTACCAATCTGGATGCGAGCGAGGTTGCATGGTAATGGGATGGGGCTGGACCTGGTCCAGTCGGCCGAGCAGTCAGCTGCCCTGGCTCGCCCACGAGATGGCAGCAGCAGCTTACCGCCCGAACGCCAAGTCGTCTTGAGCCAAATCTGGTTCCATGTCAATCGCATCCACGCTGCGCTCACCCGCCAGGCGCACCACTGGGACATGGTCGTCCCCATGGCTCAGGAGGTACACGTTTGTCTGCAGACGAGCGAGATGTTGTTTGACCAGTCGCAGAACGCATGACCTTCCCGCCTTGGTTCGGCTTGGGCTTAGGCTTGGACTTGCGCTTGGACTTGGCTTTGCCCTCCACTCCTCGTACAGGGTGGATGGATATGGATCTACAGGTACACATTGCATGCCTAACGGATTTAAAGGACGGAAAGGGGGCGCAGAAGCGGGTATCAGAGCATCCATTCGTAGCAGCTAGCAGAGCAGGGGGGGTGTCTGTGTGTGTGTGTGTGTGTGTGGGTGGTGTGTGTGTGTTGTGTGTGTGTGTGTGTGTGGTGTGTGTGTGTGTGTGTGTGCGGCGACCGGTCGAGACGGTCTCACTCAGTGGCAACACTACACCTCATCGCCATGCTGAGGACCAACGCTGGTCTCATCAGGTCCGCGCTGACGCATACCACGGCCTTGACGAAGGCGCAACTCTTCCCTCATCGACTCGATCATGGACCGGTATATACCTGCCGAAAACGCAAATGCAAATGCAAATAAGAAACGGTTAGTGTTTGAGTTTTAAGCCGGCGTTGCGACTGGAGCAGAACGTACGTTTTTCCCACTCGCCCGGCAGATGAGGCCCGTGTAGAGGAACGTGGTGCCGGCGGCGCCTGAAGCGAGCGCCAAGCAGGTCAGTAGGACGCGCATGGGCGGTGCAGGATGCCACGAAGCCAGGCACAGGGATACAGTCAGGGCGAGCGTAGTGCCAAAGCCTGCAAGCCATCGCAGCTGGTTCGTTTTGGCCTGCTCTAGCCCACGGACGAGGGCTGCAATGCGTGAAGTGAGGCAGTCAATGGCAGCCGTAGCGTCAGGTACGTCATCGGTGGGGTGGGTAGCGTGTGCGCTTCCGCTTGATGGCGTAGTAGGCGCCGAAAGGGCAAAGGTGGCCTCGACACCAAAGTGATCCGAGACGTTGAGGTTGAGGGGAGGGATAGGCTGTGTGCATGTGACGGAGCATGCGAGCGGGATTAACAAACCCGGGGACGAAACAGAAGAAAAGCGAGTGCATACGGTACCGCCCATACGGGGCGGAATGTAGTAGATGTAATCCAGACGTTTGCCTGCGCCCGCCAAGGCGCGTGGGTCCAGTGGTTTTCCGGCGGTCCATGAGTTGAGGGGAGAGTCACAGGTGACGCCGAGCTGGGTCAGTGCGCGAGCTGGATCAGGCGCGCCAGTGGCGTCCCCCAGAGGACGAGGTAACGAGACGGCCATCTCGGGCAGATCGGGGTGGAGAGCAAGGAAGGTATCCGTCAATCCGCCCACGTGGCGCAGCAAGGGAGCCGAGAGCGAGGGCGGGGTGCAGTTCAAATCGCCCATCTGCAGGAAAGGAACAGGGGGAAGTGTCAGCTGCCAGCTCAAAGCCTTCGTGTGGAAGAAAGAAGCGGGACAGAAGAGCGCCTGAGGGAGAGTGGGGGGGGGGGGGACGTACAACGAGAACATGGCGACCTTGCTCGGCGCTATCCCGAGCCCATTGGGCCAGTTGCCAAGTTTGGGTGATGCGGGCAGATCGGTCCATTCCGGTCCGTCCTCTCCGCCTGCAGCGACAGTGTGGGTGATCCAAACGTCGAGGCCCTGGGGCAGTCCGGGCACGACAACCGTAGCGCATCCGGCACCTTTGCCTACAATCCAGTCCCCTTTGGCAACAGCAGCTGGCAGGCCATTGTAGTCGTAGCTGATGGAGCGCGTGCGTAGGATGGGGAAGCGGCTGAAGAGCGCAAGGCCCATGCCCCAGGCTCCGCCATAGAAAAACTTGCTGTGCGGGAGGCGGGTGGACAGAGCGGCCTGCAGCTGGACATAGTCCACGTGCGATACCCACAGCTCCTGCAGCCCAACCAGGTCGTACTCGCTCTCGGCAAGCGACTGGGCGATGGCCCGCAGACGCCTCTGCTTGTGCTTGGACAAGGGCTCAGGAAGGCCCCACATTGAACGTCAAGACGCGCAGCTGCGTGGGCGCAGGTTGGGCACGCGGAAGCGCCAGCAGGGGCAGTGGCCATGATGGATGGTGGGGTCCAAGCCGCCTAGCCCGTAGTCACTTGTCGGCCTGAGATTCAGCTGGGCCTCAGTGCAGCTGTAGTTGGTATTGAGCGGAGCCTGCGCACGGGCCTGCTCGCTAGCTTTCCGATTTCAGAGAGATCTCTCAGATCCAGCGTGGAGCTTCACTTGAAGCTTCGAAGCAGGAATCCAGGTCACGTGTGTGACAGCTGATCACATGTGTGATGGGTGTGATGTGCAATCCCATTGGTGGTGGCTGCACACGTGCGTACGTACACGTGTCACGTGCCCAGGGGACGAGACGGACGAGGCAGAGGGATCTGCGCATTCTGACACGGGCGGCGTGGCGGGCAGGGGACTGGGCTGGTGCGTGCCCCAGCACGTTGGCCCCTGACAGGCCGACAGGCGCGAGCCGAAAGAGGGCCTTGCTTGCCTGGGTGGCCCCCTGCGGGCGAGGTGCGCAAATCCCTCGCAGGCGCTACAGTGCCCCCCGGCTGGAGGGCGAATTCCGAGCTAGGCACACAGGCAGGGCGCCTGTGCGTGTGTGTTGGGTGCTCGCGGGGTGGTGGCATGGGGGCAGTCGACAGCCCATGTGGAATGGCGCTGGGCAGGGCAGCAGCCACGCCATGGGGGGGCACGAGGCCGCTGCTTCTGCGCCGTGCCTGAGCGCACAAGCCTCCCGCTTGCTGTTCCCGCTCGGCGCGCCCTGCCGCTGCCACACTCGCCCCACGCCTGCCCCAGCGCCAGCCGCACGCGCAGGACGTACGATCCACCGCACACGGCAGCCCGGCAGCACTCCCTCCAGCATGCAGCATTCAATGTTCAGGCTTCGCTCGCCGAGCCGCGAGGCAGCGCCAGGCAGCACCCCACCTGTCTTTCTGCCGCCCTCCCGCCCTCCCCCGCCCCGCAATCCCTCTCCGCCCCGCTTTGCCTGCGGACAACACCCCACGCTTCTCCTCTTCTAACCGCACCACCACCTCCTCCTCATCCTCCTCCATCCCCATTCCCATCCCCATTCCCATCCCCATCCCCCCCCACGCTCTTTACTTCCGTTGCCTTCTGCCTTCGGCCCACCTTCGTTACCGGTTACCCCCGCTCCACTCGGGCGTCCACCACCCCCCTGACCCTTGCCTCACCATGCGCGCTCCCCTTGCTCCTTCTTTTCGCCTGCACGCTCCTCGGCGCCCTCGCCGCCCTCGCCGCACCTCCGGCCCTGGATCGGGGCGTCCTGCTTCGTCGCGTCAACAGCTCCGCCATCCCCCCCCCACGATCGGATCCTTTCTATGTCCGCCCTGCCAACATCAGTCTCTACAGGCCGGCGATGTCATTCGCCATCGGGTCATCGATGCCCAGTACAAGATCTCTGGCGCGGGCCGCACCACCCAGATCCTCTACCGCACCACCAACACCTTGGGCCACCCTTCTGCCACCGTTACCACTGTAATCGAGCCTGCCTCGGGCACCCTGCCGCGTATGCTCTCCTACCATATTTGGGAGGACGCGACCAATCGCGACTGTGCACCTTCCTATACCATCCTCCAGGGCAACAACGCCCCCAACATTATGGTCCTCGGTATGTTGACTCCTTCCCCCCCCCCCCCTCGTCCCTTGTTTTTTACTTGTTTGACTGACAGCTGTCCTTCCTCGTACGTGTGCCGCGCCCTCAGGTGATGATGTCCCAGTCTGGTGGGCGTTCCTCCTGGCCAATGGAATCAGTGTGGTGGTGCCCGACTACGAAGGGCCCAAGTCTGCGCTCTTTGCTGGCTTCCAAGCGGGACATGCCATCCTCGACTCGGCGCGCGCGGTAAAGAATCACCTGAACTGGCCAGCAGACGCTCGGATTGCGATGACAGGGTACTCGGAGGGGGCGCACGTAACTTGCTGGGCGGCCAACCTGGCGCCGTCGTATGCGCCTGAACTCAACATTGTCGGTGCCACGCATGGTGGCACACCGATCGATATGGAGCTTACCCTGCGTCACTTTGACAACACCTCCTTCTCTGGCTTTACGCTGGGTGGCATGCATGGCATGATGGCCTCCTACCCCAAATTCAACCGTACCATTACCCAACGCGCAGCAACGGGCTTACCGATCTGGCTACCATCTACGCCCCGCCCGTTTGCCACGCCGTTCTACGCGGGCCCGCGTTCGCCAACATTCCTTACATGGAGATGCTCAACCTACCTAGTGGCGACCCGTACAACGATCCCGTCGTGCGCTCCGTGCTCAACCGCGAGACAATGTGGAGCAACAAGTCGTCCGTGGGCGTAGGATACCCCAAGTTCCCCCGCATGATCTACCAAGGTCGTCATGACGATGTGATTAGCTACGATGCAGTGCAAGCCTATGTCGACCAGCAATGTTCCCAGCCAGGCGTGCAGATCCAGTTCAACGTGTATGAGGCCAATGCGCATACGGCGCCGCAGTTGGTCATTGGGGGCGACTTGAATGCGATGCAATTTGTGCTGGAAGTGATGGAGACCAACGGTAAGTTCCGCACGCCTGTACCGTGTGGCACGCCTACGCCTTCCCTTCTCAACGTGGCAACCTGGGGGCTGGATGACATTCTCGGGGCAACATTCAAGCTGGTTTGCAAACGCTGCAAGCGCAAGCAGCTAGCGTGGGCTTTAACAACATTGGCTTTGGTGACTTTAGCACATTTATCGAAAAGACATTGGAAGAACTGTTCCAGCCTTAACGGTCGGTCAAGCAGTGCTTTCCTTCCATTCCCACCCTCCCACTCGCGTTTCCCACCAGGTATCCTATCCTACTCTGGCCCCTCCTTCCCTCTGTTATCTTGGTTCATATCCCTTCGTTTGTATACTCGCAAACTGTTCTTTCTATTTTTTTTCAGTCTGCGATATCGATATCTACCCCCGCTTTTTGCCACTCTCTTGATACTATCCCTCTTCGCCTCTACCCCCGTTGCGCATTTCCTCCTGGCCTCGTCTCGAGGTGCGGGCATTGAATTGGTCGTAGGAATGGGTGGTCCATCCTATTCTGTATCTGTACACTTTTGACAGCGTGTTTGTGTTTGGCCTAAGTACTAGGATATACAGTAAGTAGTAGTAGTCCTTTTTTTCTGGTCCCTCAACGTTCAACATGCTTAACACTGCATGCTCAACATCCTTAAACCTTAGCCCATGAGGATGCTGCATGTTGACCCGCATGTGGTTTGGCCCGTACGTTTCGCCAATCCAGTCCCTCGATCGGTCCCTCCTCATGCCTGAGACCTAATACAAGCTCCCCCCGATACCATGCGCGGAGCCCGAACGGGAAAGCTCGATTAACCACAAAGTTGAGGGGATACTTGACTTTGTTACCTTTTGGAGGAGCAGAGTCCACTCACAGTTGATCGAGCGTAGAGGCTCTACTGGCGGATCTGAACGGAGGTAGAGACGATTGAAGCGAGGCCTCGCAATTGGGGCGTCGGCTCGAGGCGTGGCGGCAAGGGTGCGCATGCCCCGAAACGAGATGAGGACTATAGTAGCGTGCCAGTGTAGACTCACAACTTGCACGATTGGCCGGACAGTTGACGCAAGGCAAGACTGAGTAGGACAGACGCTGTCGTACCGACCAGCTCGACTCTTATAGGGTCGCTGCGGGATCCGTACAGAAGAGACTGAAAGTTGGAGACCGACAAGGGATGCCTGGAGGAATGACGGAATTGGGCAAGACCAATTGGTGCCAGTCGCTGAAATAGGTGAAGGACTGCCTTGCAATATTCCGTCCTGAGTGGAGGGCGGGAATATTCTCTAACCTCTGTAGCTCCTGTGCAACGCACCGTCAACGTGTCAATTGCCTGCTCTCTGGTCTTCTACACGTTAGTAGGCAGGGATAATCGAGATAATCGAAGATCGACAATCGATAAGGGAACCTCTTTTGGTCCGCGCGTCCAGCTTCCAGCATCCATCCCTTGTACTTGCGTCGCGCCTTGGGCGTTTACTAGTTTTACTACTTGTACACACGCCCCGACGGTCGATCTTCAAGCTTCAAGCTTCAAGCTTCATCGATCACCGGCATAACGGTGCAGAAATGCGCGAACGCAGGGTAGCTGAGGTGGTCCCTGACCACCTGATCGGCCGGCTGACTGGGGCCAGAAGGGGTCACTAGGTCACTAGGGTCGCTGTATTCTGGGTCACTGTGGGTCAGCGCTCAGCCTGAGCGCTCACCCGACCAAGCGGGTCAAGCAGGTCAGAAAAAGGGTCAGATTTCAGATCGATCAGATCGATGGTCACGGGTCAGGGCGTTGGCGCACGCCAGCAGACGCAAGGCAGACCCACTGGCCGACCTGGATAGCCTGGCGGTTGTGTTCGGATTTGATATTGCGTGCGGGTGTTGCATGTAGCAGGCAAGGTGTAAGAAGCAACGCTAGGAGCTAGTAGCTAGTAGCTAGTAGCTAGCAAGTAGCAAGTAGCAACTAGCAACTAGCAACAGGGGTGTAACAGAGTGTAAAATGAAGACAGGTCAAATAGTAAGTACCCCACAAGTGCAGATCCCTCCAACGCAGGCATAGTTCCCATGTGACATGGCAGATGGACATGGGAACAGTGAATGTGATACGCCACGTCACGCATGCGGCTGGCTGTTCTTGGGCCAGACCTTGCACGCGCGCTAAGCGCACAACCGCCAGCGATCTTGAATCTGGCGCGAGTAGTGCGGATGCGCTCAGGGCGCTGCTGCGGGGATGCGCGCATGGGAGCGGCGGTGGCAACGGGAGGGGCAGTGGGGCCAGCACCAAGTGCCCAGCGCTGCTGTCAAGCCTACCGCTAACCCCCATCAAGCGCAGCGCTGGCCTGACTAGTGAGATCACTCGATCTAGGGACTAGGGACTAGTGACTGTCACCGTCACCGCGTCACCTGCCACCGTCACCCGCACCGTCGTCCGCGTCAGTCTCCTGTCGCAAGCCTGTCGCAAGCCTGTCGCAAGTCCCGCCCCCACCGCAGCCGGCCAGAACCAACGGCAGGACACGCCTGCAAGCCACCCACGCGCCCAATGCACCCGGCGCACGATGTGCATCATAAGTACCAACCCCTGCTCAAGCCAACTGGTCCTGTCCTCCCTATCCTCATTAATTCCTCATTCGTCCTCGAAACTGATCTCAGTCCTGACTAGTGACTAGTGACTCTCCTCCCTCCCCCCTGCGACCGGCAGCAGAGTTGAGAACGCACAGTTTGGCCCAGAACACACAGCGTTTGACTACCAGTGGACCTTGTGGGCCTTTGTCGTTCAACACGTTCAACGTTCAACTGAACGTTGAGCGCGTTGAGCGGCTGAGGCTTCAGGCTCATCAGCGCTCGGCGCAGAACAACGGTGAATGTACTGAACGTAGACGTGTTAGGCCTTAGGCCCTGCGGGCGTGAGGCGTGAGGCGTGAGGCCCCGAGGCAGGATCACCGGTCAGTGCCAGGGTGCACGCCCAGCAGCCGGTCCGCAATGCGACACACCGATCGCATCCAAGCGCTTGCGCCTGGGGCCTGGGGAAGCACATAGTGATCAGACATCCTCTGTAGTCACACCTCGATCATTGCACCCTAATCGCAAGATCTCTTGTTGACTTCTTCCCACCACCTCTTTTGTGCGTTCTCGCTTGAGGCACACGGCTTCTGCAGCTTCTTCTGCCCCTGCTCCTGCCGCCCTTTTTGCCCGGATCCCACCTCATCCGCTTGGCCCACCCAAGAGGAAGAGAAAGGGCCAAGCAGCTGCATCATCAACATCATCCATCACCGTTCATCTCCCGCTGCGTCTTCTCTCGCCAGACGGTCACTAGCACTAGTCACTTGACGAGTCACTAGTTCACTCGCCATCCTCTCATTAACATTTCCCCTCCACTCTCCCCGCACTACATCTGCTTTCCCCTTGTCCCCGCTGCTGCGCCACACGCGGGTTGAACGTGTGGCTGGCCCTCGACGCGCGCATCTCCGCTTCTCTCCCGTTGTTGCCAACCAAGCCCCCTCCCTTGTCAACCACCGGAACACACATTTGGCACTTGATTCCCGCGGGTCTGCGTGTCACTCGTCACTAGTCACTAGTCACTCAAGCCCAACCATCCTTCTCGCTTCCTGACTGCTGCGACGACGGGCTTCTGTCTTCTTCCTGCTTTGCTCTCTTCGATATCCCTATCCCGTCCACTTACTCTTAATGTTGACGTCCGCGAGCACCACAGTCGACGAGATGCGCCATCTGGGCTCCGCCCATGGCGCCATACGCGCCCAGCGCGGCGTCACTCTAATGCCTACCCCCACTCCTACCTCTCCCAAGGACGTCACGCCCAATCCCGCGGTTGCATCGTACGCTTCTATTGTCCATGCACCTGGTACATCGGAGCGCAGAGCCACTCTTCAGCCTCTTGCCTCCTCCACCGCCCCAAGGCCTATGGAAGACACCACATCTCCAACCCATGCCGAAGAAAAGCCCCCACCGTCGCAATCCACTCCCCCCCCCAGTCGCGGGCCAAGACGTCAACCCGACGCCCGTATGTGCAGTTTGGTTCTTATATTCTCCTCCATACCCTCGGCGAGGGCCAATTTGGCAAGGTCAAGCTTGGTCTCCGTATTCCGCATGGCGATGAGGTGGCCATCAAACTCATTCGTCGCACAGATTCGGCCAATGAGACGAAATGGACCCGGGTGGCCAAGGAGACGGAGCTGCTCAAGAAACTCCAACATCCCAACATTGTCGGGCTGTTTGAGGTGATCCAAAGTGAACGGTACATTGGCGTCGTGTTGGAATATGCTTCGGGGGGCGAACTGTTTGATTACATTCTGTCCCAACGCTATCTACGTGAAAAGGAAGCCCGTCGGATCTTTGCCCAGCTCGTGTCGGCAGTGTGGTACATGCATACAAAGGGCGTAGTCCACCGTGACCTCAAACTTGAGAATGTGCTTCTCGACAGGCACCGCAACATTCTCGTCACCGACTTTGGCTTTGCCGGGTTGCTTGAAAAGGGCACCTTGATGGCTACCTCTTGTGGCTCGCCTTGCTATGCCGCGCCGGAGCTGGTCATCCAGGATGAGCCATACAATGCTCCCCTGGTGGATGTATGGTCTTGCGGCGTGATCTTGTATGTATCTTATCTTCTTCTGTTTCGACGGGCTCAATCTGACCTGACTCGCTTCTTTTTTTCCCCTATAGATATGCGATGCTTTCGGGATACTTGCCATTTGACGACGACATTTCCAATCCCGACAGCGCTAACATCCACCAACTGTACAAGTACATTCTACGCACTCCTCTCTCTTTCCCTGATCATGTGACAGCAGAACCACGTGGCCTCCTGCTCGCTATGCTAACTCCGGATCCGACCAAGCGAGCGACGATGAGCCAGATTATGAGCCATTCGTGGTTGCACTCGTACGCTGACTTGTTCAGGTTCACCGTCGCCGAGCTCGAACAAGCAGCGCTGGCCCAACAAGTTCGCCGCCAAACTACCTCCCGTGCGCAGGGTGCTAATGCTACAGGGTCGCTTTCGTCGGCCATCGCAGCCAAGGAGATCCACTCGCACACTAACGCTTTACCACTGCGATCGCCAAGTCTCGCGAACGCCGTTCCGTCCTCAGGGACAACTGGTGAGGTGGCTTCCTTACCTTCAGTGCAGGTGGATGCAGCAACGCAAGGCGAAGCTGGGCCCGGATCTCAGAGTCTGCCCCTGGTGCCTCATTTGGAAGTGAATAAAGAAGTGCCGCTGAGCCCTCCACCTATGCCTGGCACTCCTACCTCGCCCTCGGCTACTCCTGCGGTGGGAGGGAAGAGCTCGCCTAGGGGACCTGGGATTGCACGCGTGGCTTCACCCCGAGCTGTGTCGCTGCAGTCTTCCCCGCATTTGATACCCCCTCAACCAGGTCCACCACCGCTCTTCCCGCCACCGCAACAGCCTACTCAACCCACACTGTCCAACCTGTCCACTCAGTCCTCTCGTCCCATTCATCCTTCAACGACTGCCGAGGTCCTCCGATCGAGTCATGGAGGGGACAAGACACCGTCTCCATCCCCTACCCAAGCTCCACAGGCACAGGTAGCCGAAGGCCAATACTCTCGTCACCCGCCTCGATCCAATTCGGTCGACAGAGTCAGTTCACCTCGTCGACGCATTGTTCCCATTCCGACGGTGGGGGACGCGCTGGAAAGCAATTCGGACCCGATCGTTCCGTCGCAGCGCTGGCGTCGGCATACTGTTGGCCCATCCAATCGCTGGTCCTTGCCCGTCTTGAACGAGGCTACCACCTCTCCCAGTGGTGGGAGTAAGCCCCCCCCTTCCTCTCGTAATCACGACTGGAATTCGTTTGGATATCCACCTTCTACTGCCCATTCTGTTGGGGGGACTGCGCTGCCGACCCCCAGCTCGGCTCCTTCCCGATCAGGATCATGGAGTCCACGAGGAACAAGGACGAGGAGTGGAGCAATGACGAACCATGCGCATGCCTCCCCGCGTGTGTCGCCCGTACTGGAGGCTTCTCCTCCTTCTACCGTCAGCCATTCGCTTCATCACCGCGAGGAGAGTCACAACCACATTCTTGTTTCGCTTCCTGCGGGGACCGAGGGGGCTGGGACCCGGAAAAAGTTCACTTTGATACTCTGGACGTGAACCGGCCGGCTAAGGGGCAATCCGTTACCCTTGGGTCTTCCTCTGAGAACCCTTGGGCCGATTCCAGCGCTGATCGTCGGCGCGTCACGGTTCAGCCGACCGTTCATCCATCCGTTAGTATCGAGCATGAATGGAATGCGCGCGATCAAGCCTCGGGCCATGCGTCGAATCCCGTGCCCCCACCCACGCGCGGCCGTCCTCGAAGCAAGTCAAATCTGGATCGGTTCAAGGCCCTCTTTTCGCCGCTCTTGCATCACGACCACCATCATTCGTCCAAATCAGCCGGTTTGGGCGCCAGCTCCTCCCCGTCTCCTCTTATCAGCTCAGGCTCTGATTTTCTCCACCCCCCCGGCTCGAGTCCAGTGTCCGCAACGCATGCCATGCCCTCTCCCGACCCCAAGGCGCGCACCTGGACTTCCTTGGTGAAGGAGAAAGTGGCAGGGACCAAGAACAGTCCTCAGAGCAGTCCTGTGGCCCCAACTGCCCCCCTTTCCTCCAGGGCCGAATTCCGTCCCAATAACCTCCCAGCTAGCCAGTCCAAGTCGGCCAGAACTTCTACCCGCGGCTGGCTCAAACATCTTGTCCATTCCCGTCATGAGGACGACGGCCCATCGCGACTCGATAGGGCCCCATCGTCCCTCGGTTCTAACCCGTCCTCGCGCCAGTACCGTGGCGGCAACTGCCTCTCTAAGTAAAGGCGCAAGTACGAGTGCGTTTGCGCCTGGCACGTTCCTCCCCTCGCCAGATGCTCCCTCGCACGGTTGTCTCCTACCGCTGCAAGCGCGAATGCAATGCGCAGCCCAGATGCGTCTGCTCCGGAAACGCCAGCCGTGCCGGAAGAGAGCAAATTGCGTGCCCACGAAGGACAGTTGAAGGAAGAGGCGTTATGTTCGCTGCCACTGTCGACGTTGGTGGAGCGTGTGGCGCGTGCGCTGGCCGAAATGGAAGCTGAAGTTCACTGTCCTGAACCGTACGTGTGGGCCGTCGGTGGCGCGACCCGTACGATGCACCGGCGGCACCGGCGATGGTCGTGTTTGCGTTGGAGGTGTTCCGCGTAGCGAGGATTCCCGGTTGTTGAGCGTGGATATGCAGCACTGGCTGGTGACAAGGACGCCTTTGCTTCGGCCCAACAAATTTCTACGTTCGCTGCGACTTGGCTTCGCCGCCCTAATAACCTGGTTTCGATTTAACTGAATTGCTTTACTTGACTCGTAGCTTCCCTTGCCCTTTGTGTCATTGGATTCCCCTTGGCCGGTTGCCCTTCCTCTTGTCTGCCTCAACGTTCGTTCCGATCTTTTCTGACGTGTACCATCCTCCTCCTGTGCCTATACATGGCTTCAGGCGTGCCGATCCGTGTCCCATCGAAACATGTCCCACGGCGCTCTGGTACAGCCTTGACTACTATCCGCAAATGCCCACCCTCGTTACTCCCTCTCTCCCTACCACCAACTCACTTATCAGTGACTCCCTTCCTCATCTTTCATTCCCCTGCACAGATTCGCTGTTGAACTTGCTTTCTCTACCCACGCTTAGTACCCCCCCCCCCCCCCCTGCCCTCCTACCGGGTTTGCTGTCTCGCGTTTGCTTTGCCAATTCAAGCATACGCAGTGTATGACACTTTGATTCCCCCATTGTTGGACGAATGTAGAACCGTAATACCGTAATGCCGTCGTGCCATCGTGCACCTTGTAGCGTTCCACCTCGTCGCGGTGCACTCCCTCAGGTTTCCAACGGCTTTCCAGCCGCTTGCCAAGCATCCTCAATCGCAAGCTTGAGCACGTCAGTCCCTTGCGCATATCCGACTCGCTCGCTTGTCCATACGCTACACGCAGGTAGGCGAGACGCGTTGGTCGGGGTAAAAGAGGAAGCCTGGTACAGCTACCACACCTCGCTTCAATGCATACTGCACCAACGCATTCGCGTCGCCCTCGGCATTGTCGCGGCTGGGGGGCAAGCGGAGCTTGAGCCAAAGAACATGCCTGCCGCGGGAGAGACCCAGGTGGCCAAAGGGGAAGCAGGAGCAGAAGCAGAAGCAGTGGGGGCATTGGCATGAGCAAACACACTTTTTGCCACTGCCTCCATTTGGTCGCGCTTGGTACGTAAAAGTGCGGCGCGATCACACGAGCGCAAAAAGCCTTCCTCGCCCCAATATTGGAGGAGCGTAGCTGTTAGCAGCGGCCGGTCCGCTGGCCTGCATACTGGATGCCGTGCCTACCGTATCAATTGCCTGTAGATGGGCACGGCAGCCGTCACGTACCCGATCCGCATTCCGGCCGAGATGACCTTACTAAACGATCCAGGCGGACCACGCGGCCATCGCCCCAGGTGGCGACGTGTTCCTGTTCGAGAGCGAGGTACGAAGGGGTGCGGGAGGTCGACGGACCTCTCCACCCCATCCCTCGTCAAAGGCAGGTAGTAGTACGGATCGTCTTCGATGATCACAGGCCGTATTGACGGCCAAAGCGAGCACCTGACGCTTCCGCTCGGCCGTGGCAGATGTACCGGACGGGTTCCGCCCACAGGCACGGTATAGAGAGCTTTGGAAACGATTTGTGTTTCGTTTCAGGATGGGTAGTCCGTTGGCAAGGATGGCGGCGAGGGCGGTACTGCTTAGGCCGCCGGCGTCGGTTGGGACCGGGTGGGGGTGGGCATTAAGGATGCGGATGCAGGGCAAGACGCCGCTGCAAAGGATGGGAGGGTTAGCACGGTAGAAGCGTTGGGGAAACGCACACACGATCAGAAGGGAATGAATGCATACGGGTACGCTGGCGCCTCGACTAGGATCGTCGCCCGAGCTGAGCAAGGATTTGAATACCTTGTCAATCACATCTTGCACCCCAGCGCAAAGGCGATGCCCCATGGAGTATGGAAGGTGGGCGTTTGGCCGTCGCGGCCGGCACATAGAGGGGACGTTGTGGCGAGGGTGGTATGATTGACAACCCAGTCGTACAGAAGCGTGAGGCCGTGGCATGCCATACTGCAACGCCTCGTTGAGCCATGGGCATCCACCGTCAATTCTTGGAGCGTCGTTTCGTCATCACCCGGTCAGGCACAGTGACCTTGAGTTCTTGAAGCTGAACGCTCGGCAGCTGGCAGGCCGCCTCCCAGGGAGACTTTGCCCCGCACCTGGTCGGGAGTAAAGAGACCGCGGATTGCGCCTTGGGGCCAGTTCTGGGCCAGGTGGGAGAGGTAGTGGGTGTAGTCGAGGTGGGGCGTGGGGCGGTGCGCTGGGCCTGGGCCCGACGGGGGGAGGGCAGGGGGGGTGGGGTGGGTCATTGGCAGTGTGGGGAGAGTGTCGACGGGGGAGACCAAATGGGGGAGGGCCAAGGTAGACAGCCGCGTGCCAGGGCCGATATACATGAACATGACGCCGACGGAGGCCACGGCCAAGGCGATGATGGTGTCTGTCGTGATCGCTGCCTGTGGGCGTGAGGGGTGAGGTTAGATGAGGCCGTCCCAATCGACAGTCGCACGTGGGCGCGCCCTATGGGAGAGCACGAGCGAGTGTGTCTGAGGATGGGCAGCGCATCCCATATGCCCGCTCAAGCCCCTTATGTCCGAGGAAGCGGCGTGGCCGGTGGGGTCGGGGCCAGCGCAGTGGGACAAACGTCAATAGTTCACTTGGGCACACTCAGCTTCCAGCACACTGCAACTTTCAACATCTGCTCTTGCAATTTCAACTCTGCCGCCCGCCTGACCGGAGGATGCGGCGACGGACCAGGCAGCAGGAGCGAGGGCCATTCGCCCAGCGTCCGATTTCCTTCGCTACGCCGCTGCTCGATCAAAGGGCGCCCGCCATCGCCACCCACCATCGCCCATGTCGTTGAAAGCACAGCTCAAGGCCGAGCGCGCAGCGCCTTAGCAGCCCGTGACTACGGGCTGGCGCTGACCAGTGCCGAGCGCGTGCTTGCATTCGAGTCCGACAACTACTTTGCCCTCGTCTTCCGCGCTGCCGCCCTCGCTGGTCTCGATCGTCTTCCCGACGCCACCCAAGCGTTCGATCGCGCCATTGCCGCCAAACCCACTGACTCCCTTGCCTGGGACGGTAAAATCAAGATGTACATCAATGCTGGAAGCTGGAATGAGGCCAGGAACACGCTCCATGCATATGCCGATCAACTCTTGGCCCAAGGCGAGGCGACGCCCTTGGCCACGAGCCTCGAATTGCTCCTCAAGCTGACCCAAGGACATGCCGGAAAGGCCGAGGTATGTCGTATTGTTTGCTTGGATGGAATCAGACCCGAGCTGACTGATTGTGGGGGCTGTGCAGCTGGCCCAAGTGTTGCTCCTCTTCCTCCCGGGGTCGCGCTACTATCCGCTCTTGTCGACCTTGCCGCCTCCGGACCAGAGCCGGCCCAAAGCAACAACCACGTTTCAGACGCAGATGTACGTGCACGATGCCCATAGCACTCTGAGCCTGTACCAAGAGGTGCTTCAATACTTCTTCGATATCGAGGAGGAAACAATCAACAAGGACGTGCAGGCACGGCGGATGCGGTTGCCTTCGACTGCGACCAGCCGCGGTCTGGCCCAGAACAACCGCGATGCGCTGACCAATGCGGCCGGGGTCGACATTTGGGCCCACTCCCGCATCCCGTCCTTGCTCCAGGGCGTGCTCGACCACCCCGGCACGACTGACCAAGGACGCCGCTGGGCTGAGGCAGAGCTGCTGCGATACCAGTATCGGCTGTTGCTCGCTCTTCCCCCCAAGCAGGAGGGTGATAAGGCAAAGGGCCAGGGCAAGCGCCCCAAGGGCCCGGACAAATCGGCGCTAAGGAGCCAGGTGCAAGAAATGGCGCGCGGGATGGTCATTCTAGGTTTGCCGGATGCGTTGGCATGGAAGATCCACTTGGACTGGCAAGACGCCACCTTGATCCAGTGGTCGGATCAGTTGAGTCGGCGTCGTACCGAGTTGCGCGAATGCGTCCAAGTCTTTGCCGCCGCTGGAGCTGAAGCAGCCGAGGCGATCCAGCTGATTACGACCAAGTCCCGAAAGGCCAAGGCATTGACACAAGACCAAGTGGCGCACCGGGAACGTGTGGCGATCGCCGCATCAGCCAAGGCACTCCTGATCAAGCTGCGCGACCCTGGGCTAGCACAATACGAAGAGGCCAAGCGGGCTCAAGAGCTTGCAGCCGCTGGAACGGCCTCTGTGGATCAGGATGACATTGATTTGGACCTGGCCCAAGCGGCCGCGGAGCGTGCCGAGTTGGACCCCTTGTCCTTGGCCATGGCCGCGTCCGAATTGGATGAGACGCTTCTACTTCCTCGGCGCTTGAGCGCGCTCTTCTCGCTCTTGGATACCGACTGGAAGGCCAGTGAGGACAATGCCTTGTCTGCTCTGCAATTTGTTCGCACGCTGGAAACTGCTACGGGCCTGTCTCTGGCCGAGGTCAAGACGTCCTTGAATGCCACTGTCGCTTCAGCGTTGGTGCGCAGGGCGATCGCCCAAGGTGCATTGGCCGCCAGCGCACCCGCTCCCACCACGGTTCAGAGCCGGAACGAACAGAACCCCCTCTTGGTGCGCGCCCACAAGTACATTGATGGTGTGCTCCGTCACCAGCCCGATCGCATCGATACGCTGTTCGAGCTTGGCTTGGCGCTTGAATGCGAGGGCGAATGGTCTTCATCTGCCGAGACGTTTACCCGGGTAGAAGAGATCAGCGCAGCAGCAACAGAAACGGAGGCGGAGATGGAGACGGAGACGCGGGCCCTGAGTCTACTTCAGCGGCCGCAGGTGGAGGCGGAGGCAGAGTTGGGTTGGTGCTCGGCCCAACTTGGCGAATACGAGCTGGCCGCAGCCCAGCTGGAAATGTGCTCCACCAGATTGATTCGGCGGAGAGCAATGGGAACACATTGACGGGTCTGAAACCTACCGGGCCCGCATCTGGTGGCGAGCGGGCGAATGCGCGTGGCGTTGGATGCGGCAACTGATGGAGCAAGACGATGTGGTGGTGGAAGAGGTGTCGGCACATAAACACAAGGCATTCACATCGTTCATCACCTCGCTCAAACGCTCGCCCTCGTTTGCACCAAGCTTTACCTCGCTCGGATTCTACTACCAAGAGGAAGCTCGTTTGGTTGCGGCCTCCAATGCCCAGCAAGCGGCTGCCTACACCGAACGAAGCGTCAAATGCTTCCAAAAGGCATTTGAGCTTGATGCTCGCGAAGCCGCGGCAGGCTACGAGTTGGCTCGTGAGTTTTCCCAAGAGCGTGAATGGGAACTGGTGGAAGTCATTGCTCGTCGAGTGATTCAAGGTGAGGGCGGGGAGAGCAGTACTCGCGGCAAAAACAAGGCTCCTGCCGCTTCGGCGACCCGCAACCCTTGGGCCTGGAGAGCCATTGGCACGGTAGAGCTACAGGCGAACCATGCCGAGGAGGCCATTGCGGCGTTCCAAGTGGCTCTACGTACGGAAGAGAACTCCTCCTCGTTGTGGCACTTACTTGGCGATGCCTATGCTCGCGGTGGGAGGTTCACCGCTTCCCTTAAGGCCTTAGAGCGAGCCTGGGAGCTTGCCTCGCACGGTCGCGTGCAGCAGGAAGCGATCGAGGCCGACTGGCCCTTGCTGTACACGATCGGAGGTGTACAACTGCATGGGTCAGTATGAGCCTTCGCTCGCCTTGCTCCGTTCCATTCTTGATGCTCTTCCCTCTACCAAGCCTGAGAGGGGTGTGGTGCAAGTGGCGTATGCCGAGACCCATTTGCTCGCCGCACGCCATGCTGAGGCTCATGGCTATCCGGGGCGTAGCCGCAGGGGCTATGTCCAAGCGCTCACCCATGCCTTGGAGGGAAACATGACAGCCCGCGCTGTGTGGAAGGTGGTTGCTGACGCTGCCTGGGCTCTCGGTGGGCTTCCGCCCCGCACTGTCCAGGGTCAGGAGGTGACCCTTCTCCAGCGCGTCCTCAAAGCGGCTGAAACTCTCCAGGCCGATCAAAAGTTGCCTGCTGTGACGACGGGCTCGCAGTCCGCTCTGCAAATGGTGCTTGCTGAATTGGAGGCTGAAACTGCACCGGAGGCCAATGCGCTGGCGTCCGCGTACACTCTGGTAGCAGTGCACGTGTACAAGGTGCTTGCTGTCCTCAACGCGGGAATGGGTGAGGACGTTGCGGCCGCAGCCTGGTACGATCTTGCTATGGCCCTCTTTAGTGTGGTTCAACGTTCCAGGCAAGTCGCACCTTCCGAAACGGTTCGGGAAATGGAGCCGCCGCAAGCCCAAAGCGAGGCGCTGGGCGGTGCGTGAGTCGCTACGTCTAGATGGAAGCTCCGCTCGATCGTGGGCACTGGTGAGCAACCTTACGCGCGAAGACAAGCCCAAACTTGCGCAGCACGCTCTGATTCGTGCCATCGAGTGCGATCCCCAGGTACGTTGCTTTTTTTTTCTCTGAGACCCAAGAAGGCATTATTGACTCGCTACTGGTGGTATCTACAGTCGCCCATCCCTTGGACTCAACTTGGTTTGCTCTACATTGGGGCCGACGAAGGGCAGTTGGCTAACCAGGCTCTGGTGCGGGCCCAATCGTTGGATCCAGACTATGCGCCAGCCTGGGCTGGTCAAGGTGTGGTTGCTTCTCGTTTCCATGGCGACACGGAAGCAGCGAAAATGCTGTTTGACCATGCTGTTCGCCTGTCTGAGGGGTCCCTTGCCGAAGCCGACCATGGCCTTGCGTACGCTGTACAAGAGCTTTTGTCCAGTCCCTCACCGGGTGTCCGAGCACCCACAACCAAGGGCGAGCTGGAGATGGCCTCATTTGCCTTGGATGCTTACCTAGCGCAGCCATCGGGCGCAGTGAATGTGGGTGCGGGACTTCTTGCAGGCTTGTTTGCTGAACGGCGGGGCATCTATGCACTGGCGACCGATCGGATGGAGCGGGCAGCTAAGGCTCTGGAGCTGGCCTACGAGGCGTCTGAGGATGCGAGCACAATGGCGCGGTATGGTCTGGCACAAACCAACTTGGCTCGTATCCGACTGGCTGAGGGTCAAGCCCAACAGGCCGAACTCATCTTCGAGGAGGCCTTGGCTCTCCTTCCCGAGCCAGAGGAGGTCGTGGTGGGCGTGACGCCTGCGTTGATTTGGCGGGCCAGGGTACAGGCCCAAGCTGGAATGGCACTTGCCCGCTTTTGGCAACTGCACGACGCCGGTAACGCATCCGAAGCGGTTGGCACTTTGGAGGAGGCACTGTCGATGCTTAGCTCCGGACGGACGACGAGGTTGCAAGCGCCGCGGCTCAGACGGAGATTCCAGGTGCGGAGCTTCGCCGGCCCTGTTGGAAGAGGAAGTGCAGAGCGAAGAGGAGGCCAAGAAACGGTACCATTCGCGCATTGCTGCCGCGTTGGCAGGGGTACTGGACGGGTTGGAGTGTGTAGTGGTGCAAGCGCTCTACACCGCGGGTGCACACGAGGCGGCATCCGCGGCGCTACTGACAATCGTGTCGAGCGGCCGCATTGCGTGCGTGCGGTGGCCCAACTGGCCGCTGCAGGGCTTGCGCAGGGCGAGGAGGACCTGGTCGCCGCAGCCCTGTCCGAGCTGCCCGCTGGGGCGGAGCGTACGATGCTGGTTGGCCTTGGGAAGGCAGTCACAGAGACTGGCGAAGAGGCGGTGGGCGAGGAGCAACCCCAGGCGGGTGTGCAGCAGCAGACCATGGTCGCCTCGGCTGAACAGCCACGCGGAGTGGCGGGGGTGCATGCGGCGCCCTACGACGCACGCACCTGGGCCAGTGTGGTCGCATAGCCTCTGCCGGCAAATGAACATGGATTTCGAGGGCACATGTGTTCTCACAGCATAGACGGCCAATGAGGCGTAAGCGGAGGAGCACTGAAGCACATGACAAAGAGAGCGGCATAACTGAACGTCAAAGGCCCAAGTAACCATAGTAGTTTGGCTGCTCACTTTAGTATGAGACCCACCGAAGAGGGAAAAAATGGGCGAAAGGTGTAAGAACGCCAGCGGGTACGGGGCGGCGCACAGAAGAGAGGTGGCAGCTTGGCCACCACCGCCACCGCCACCTCTCTCTCCGTTACGCGTTGTCCTTCTTCAATGTGGTGCACGATGTCATCACCGGCGACGATACGAGTCGGCCTTTCTTCCCCATCTCGTTTCCTCCGGTCAAGCTCACCCCACCATTATCTGGTGCACCCTTCTCGCAACTGCGCCTCCTAAGAGTACCCAGTTGGGCACTCGGCACTTGGTTGATCTTCGTCAAGTTGTTGACGCCCTACACTAGGCTTTTGTTTCGCCCTCCTGTGTTAGCATGGTTGGACAACTAACGCTAGCGATGCCGAGTTGAACTGCCAGAGTAGCCTACGCCTGCGCTCTCCCCTGCGTGTTCTGATCAACGTTCAGTAAGCTCAGTCGGACGCCGAACACGCTAGTACAGGCCCGCCCCCCCCTTTTGCACCTGTGCCGCAACCCGTCCACAGGCCACGTTGACTGATTTGATAGAGTTGAAGCTGCGCTGAAGGCGAAGGCAGCGCATGTCAGTGGTAACTCCTACGCCAGTACTACAACAGGATACAAGAATAAGAATGTGTTTGGTATGAGGTGCAATTCATAAGAATCAACCAGCCCCTGGTAGGAGCAAGGCGAAAAGGAAAGATTGGGGAAGTGAGCGCCAGCGACCAGTGTGTAAGGGAGGCGGCACTCGTGGCGACCTCGTGTGCAAGCACAAGCGATGGAAGCCGAAGACGCAAAGAGTGGAATGACAAGTACAGCTGGGCAGTGCCCAGCGTAACAGTTGTCAAACTGTTAAGAACAGATACTACACTTGATCTAAGCCAGAAGGCCAGAAGAGTTGGGGGAAAACAGCAGAGATGCCCCCCGAGGACGCTCTTAAATAGACCACGAGCCATTCAACCCTACCCTGGTTGGAACGAATATCCAATTATCAACACTCGCAGGGAGTCAGTGTGCTGGACCGGTTTATTGCGGAAGGGGTTACTTCACTGGCGCTGTGCCTGCATCTCTGCGGTCGAGCCTCCACTTCCTGTTTGGTGCATTCCGCTTTGGCTGTTCCGCTGTGCACTAGCTGGTGCGGAACGCGCATGGCAGGTGCGCGGAACAGGCTCAGGCTCAGACACAAGCCCATGCCCACGTACCGACGCATGCCCCTTTTAGTAAAACAGAGAGGTCGTTCCCAAGTTCTGACCTAATAGCACGTGTAGCCCAGCCACTCGCCTCAGCACCATACATGGCAGCACCACACATTAAATCCACCTTACCCTACTACCTTCCCCCTGCTTTGGGACGGTTCCCCCACGCTTTGGCGCCACATGTATTGCGCCGCCTCCCCCAGCAATTCTGCACAGTCATCGCCCAGCCAGTCCAGGCCAGTCCTGCTCTCCACCGCACCATCACCCCCCCCCTTCCCCCTAATGGCCTTGCCCTGCTGCGCAATGAATTTCATGCCGCACAGCAGCGTCGCGTTCACCTTCTCTGTCTTTCCTTCTCTTTCCACGCCTCTTCCCCTGCTATGTCATATGTCAACAGAACGGTTCGTCAACAGGACACTCCGTCAACAGGACACTCCGTCAACAGGACACTCCGTCAACAGGACACTCCGTCAACAGGACACTCCGTCAACAGGACACTACACGACCGGGTAATCCGGACGGTGGAACGGTCAACCTGTGTGGGTCCGGTGGCCCAGCAGGGCGGATGGACGAGGGAACGGTGGCTGCCGTGGCTCCACCGAACGATCACGGTTGGGCAATGGAACAGTCGCCAGCATAACGGTTGGTGCTAAGGTGGCTACGGTGTGGCTACGGTCACCGATCAACGCTGGCCCATGGAACGGTGGACAAGCTGACAACGACGGGATGGTGGCGATGGTTGGGACGACGAAATGGTGGCGTTGGTTGGGACGACGGAACGGTGGCGAAGGTGGCCCATCCTGACCAAGGATAGAACGTCAGGCGGGGCTCCCTGACAAAGTGCTTTCCTGCTACTGACAACGGACTGGCATGCTACGCCACCCTGAATATGATGGAATGTTAAAACCTATGTCGAATGTTGGAGTCTCTGTTGACGATGAAACGGTGGACAGTGGGGATGGGTGGGGAAAGAGGAACGGTGAACCAGGGGGGTAAGGGGCATATGGAACGGTGGACTAGGGGAGAAAGGTGGCCGTGGGTATTTGCAACCAACACGGAGGAAGGCTGGGGCTTCGCACGGTGAAAGCATTAGGAGTACATATACCGGGCGGTAGGCCCGGGTGGTCCTCTAGTTGGACGACAAATTGGACGAGGCTAAGAAGAGGCATGACGTGCGATTTCGAGGAGCGCATCCGCACTCGACTCGCTTGAGGAGAAGCGATCGGGAGTCGACAAAGGGGCGGAGCCCCGGACGTGGAATGGTCGTAGATAATGATGGGCGCAGACCCTGAAGCACTGTCGCGCGCACGGCGTGCTTGGAAGGTGCACTGCGGGTGGGTGCACAGCCAGTAAGTAGTAGTCCACTTGGCCGGGTCCTGCGCATCCCGCAGCGGCGTCGCCAACGGATGCTTATACTGCGGCGCGACAAGACCCATGGGGTCGAGGCAGGCGACGAGATGGTGTCCGTGCGGCAGCGGCGGTGGCGGCGGCGGCGACGGTGGGCGTGACCAGCAGGATCCGGGCAGGTGGGATGGCGGGCGGGGTCGCGCAAGTGCGCTTGGCATCGCTTGGCAACGCGCAAGGGATCCTTCCCCTGCACCGAGACGCGAGAGAGAAGAGTGAGGTTAGCAGAAGCGCAGGGCCTGGGCCTGGGCAACGGGCGAACGCGGAGAAGAAGGAATACGCTCGTTAAGCGGGATGTGCATGCCCAAGATGCTGACCATGAGCACGACCGGCGTCAGGGGCCGGAGGCGGTGGAAGGGGGCAAAGTAGTTGAACAGCGCGGTGCGCAGGTTGTTGGGGGCGGAGGTGAGCTCGGGGTGGTTGCAGCTCGACGGGAGGGAGAGCTGGTCGGGCTGCCAGGCGGAGGTGAGGGTGGCGCATTCGCCGTCAGGCCCGACGGCGAGGCGGATGGGCAGCGCGTCGATCAGCAGGTGCAACTGCAGGGGGCTCGGTGCGCAGAAAACGATAAGAAGCGGCAGCGCATTGGTGGTGGAGGTGGCGGTGGGCGAGGCAAGGCGGAGATGGAGGAAGCGGGAGACGATGGCAGGCGCGCGGCAGAGGAGCTCGAGCGCGTGCTCGATGGCGGGCATGCCGACGGGGACGGGGGCGACGGCCATCGGACGGGAGGAGCGGGATGGTTGGTTGGGTTGGTTCGGCAGTGCCGCTCGCCAGGGGGGACGTCGACGCGTTATATATGCGCGGGGGCACGTGAAGCGCTGGTTAGCCAATGTATTGCCGAGTAGGCCCGTGCCATGGTGCGTCGCACTGAGGGAGCCACTGGCGCTCACGTTTGGTTAGCCACTGTACTGCCGAGCTGTCAGTCAATTTACTGCCAAGCTGGTCTTCCCTCTGATGCCGGCAGGTAGCCTGCCCTCTGGTTTCTCCCCCAGAGAGACGCCTGTACGCTTGTGCTCACACGCGGTTAATCATTCTATTGCCGAGCCTGCCTGCCCCTCGAACACTGCCGCAACGCCCCGCCAGTGTTCGGGCGTAGATAGACATAGCCTGCCTACTAGGCCCTTGGCTGGGCCCCGATTGGCCTGTGCGCGCCTTTTGACTGTGCCACACCCCCCCCCCCCCTTCACCTCATGCCCCTCTGCGATTGCATCGTGTCTCCTCACCACCGCCCCTCTCATTACGCCCCGTAGAAACTGGTATCCCCTCTCTGCAGCCAGCACATCGCGGAGTGCTCATCTGTGCCACGGCGCAACAACACCATCTTCTTCCCCTGTCCACACCAACATCACCATCGTTGTTGCCTGCACGCCTGCTGCCCGTTGTTGGTCCGTCCCCTATCGCTCCGTCGTCCTCGCCTGGTCCGCATTGCTGCCGTACGTCTCCATTCCCTCTCCCGCCACACTCCGTCCTCCTCGCCTCGTCTGTATCGCTGTTGGACGCCCCCTGCCCCTCGTCCCGTCCCCTCTCACTGTTTACATTGCTTCTGTCTTACGTGTTCTCTTGCCCTCCAGTGCTCTGTTGCTGACCCGCCTACACAGACTCCCCCTCGCGGGCCATCTTGTCATCGTTTCATCTGGTCCGCAGCGCCAGTCATCGTACGTGCCCGCTTCATCCGCATTCCCCTCGCTGCTGCTGACCCACCTGACCTTGTGGGTCGCATGCATGATGCGCATGCCCCGTTTCGTTCGCCTTCGACCCACCCTTGTCCGTCTGCTCACTTTGGCTGTCTCGCTTACATAGTTTGCCTCGCCTCTGTGGTCCTCTCACTTGGCTGGTCTGCCTTGCCATCGTACGTCCCCCGTACTTCGCGCTTGGAGTTGCCCTGCCCCTGCCACTGTCTACCCAGCTGCTGCATGCACAGAATTCCACGGTTGGTTCGTCTCGCCTTATTCGCCTCGACTCATCTGACCTTTGTTTCGCCGTCGTATGTCCCTTCTGTTATATGCCGACACTGTTCCTGACCTTGTTCGCCCTACCAGTGTACATTCCGACTTCATCCCGCTTGCCCTCGCTACTGGCTGACTTGATCGCCTGACCCGTGAGTCCGTCGCACATCTTCTGTGTCTCGCGCTAACCCTGTGCTGCTGCTGATTTGGCCAGATTCTCCCTAGTGCGCGTCTCCTCACACTAACCTGTCATCTGCTGTGTAGCTCACTGCTTTACTACGTTGGTGCTTCCGTCCTACGTCGCGCCTACCCGTGGTTGCCGTGTAATCGCAAAGGATTATGGCCTTCATCTCTTTCTCATGTCTCATGGACCACACCCCTTTCGGAACGCACAGCTCTCGACCTCTTTTTTTTATATATAGTCCTCCGGAATCCCGTAGGAGTGATCTTTTCCTCAATCCCGTATCACTCGAAAGATAATCATTCTGTGGTTCCATTACAACACAGTATAGTGCATACGCCATTGGCGTTCTGAAGCCAGAAGAGAAGAGGGCGCGCAGATTAGGCATGGCGAGAAAAGGCGAGTAGCTAACCCCCAAAAGCCTTAAAACACGTACTGAATATTGAATATATGGGAAAAGGGACAGAAAACAGAGAACGAGGATGGATCCAGCATAGGGCTGCGTATATAATACAGATCGTACGAGCGAAACACTGTCGCCTGTGAGAGCGATCAAGTGCGGGAGCGTGAACGGGAACAAAATCGCATCGTACACCCCCTTTCTGGTAACATCACTAAAATACGCCCGTTGTGCAACAGACATTTTGCCATTCTCCACAACAGGCATCTCGATTTGGGGCGTTGGGTGTGATCCGGGGAATAGCAAACGGTGTTCTTGGCGAAATAGTTGGGTCCTCGATCTGTTGTTCCAAGATCGGAAGGGGGTGGCCGCTGCGCATATTATGGGTATCATATAGATGGATGCAGAGAGGGCGAGAAGAAAGGGTTCGCACACTGCAGGAGATCATTCAAGATCGATAGTCTATTGTGAAGTGATTCGAGAGAGGTTTTGATCTTCGTCAGTTGCGCTCGTGGTCTCTGCCCCCGTTGCCGCCGTAGGTTGTCGTGCTGTGTATGCGGCTATACACAGAGATCTGTGGGTATATCGGGATTAATTACACGTCAAGTATAGTATACCCGTCTCGTGTGATCGATTCAGCAGCCTTCTCAGGGAACGATATCGCGATATGATATGTTGGTGGTAAGGTCATTCATGCCTCAAGCCGAGGAACGGTTGCACTTGGTGCAACCAATACATCAGGTATTTGTTGACTCGATCCATCTCCTGTGCCATATAGGATCGGGACTGCGTGAAGAGAACGGGTTTGCTGAAACGCGTGTGCGAAATTGAAGAAACGGCTCTTCACTTGGTGGGCGCTGCACTTCAGGCTTCAGGAGCGCAGCATTTTCAGCGGGCTATCCAATTTCCAAGGCCATCCATTGGGAGACCTTTTCTGCGCATTCCATATATGATGCTCAGCCCATTGGCGTGATCAACCTTTACCACCGCTGTAGGGTACCATACAATACCAGCTTTACTTTTACTGGACTGTGTATATGTTGCTGGTTATCGATTTGAACCAGATTTGCGGGTAGCTGTGTTCGTCCTTAAGGACCTTTTAAGGGATTGAGCGTTACGCGCGCGCTACGCGTTAAGCCTCTAAGCGCTAAGCGCTCCGAGTATATATGCCGTTACATCAGAGTACGTACCTCTCGGGGGGATATATGTTGGACACTTCCGAGGCCCGTATGACGTGTGGGGGATTCGTGTGGCATGTGGTGGGGAAATACCCAGGTACATGTAGTATTCCTACTGGCGGGTGGCTCAGGCTGAGCGCAACGCACATCGCGAGAAGCGCTGAAGCGCTGAAGCGCCGAACGTATGATCGAGATCTGAGATCTCAATGAGATCTCAGTCTGAGAGCCGAGAAGATCGGAACGGACGTGTCACGTGTAGCACCTGCCGCAGACGCGTGAACATTGAACGTTGAACTCAACGTTGAACGTTCAACAGTGAGTATGTTGAAGTTGTGGCGCTGAGGCGCTGAGGCGCTGAGTGTAACCGGTACCCGATAACCGCCTGAGATCATCGATCATCGATCAGAATACTGAGTCGAATAAATATGTATGCAAGCTAGAACCAAAGCCGATCCCGACGGGACCAGTGCAACACCTCTGCAAGTGCACGGGGTACTTTTGAAGCGGACCCCATTAAGCATGATGCATTACCGGATTATCGACTACCGGTTACTCCTTAGCTGTGTTGATGCAGTTGATGTCTCATCTCTATATATACAGCGTTTGGGTGTCCCATTAAATGCCCCACCTCTGGGGTTGATCGATTTCAACCCAAGTATAAACGCAAAAATGGAGAGAGGATTATTAGGCAAAAAGGATGGTAGACGTGAGAGAAGGTTGATGGATTGATGGATTGATGGACTGATCAGTGAGAAGCAGCGGACGAGGGAGAAAAGAACAAGGAAAAGCTCAAGACCTGGGGGGCTGTAGGCGGTAGGCGTAATAGTGGAGTGAGAGGTATTAACGTTTAACGTGGCCCTCTTCCATGGCAAGAACAAAATTGTGGAAGCGTAATGTAACGTTGGCAGCAACAGTAGTCGAGAGGCAAATCAGAATTAAGATGTCGGGTGGAGGAATGCACAGAGCTCCACACGCGTGTTTCGGTAGAAAAGACGGATGCCGGTGCTTGTTTAAAATGGCAGCATGTGTAATGGAATCGTGATCTCATCCCCATGGTCCAGACAGAGGCTGAGACAACCACCATCCATCATCTTAGAAGTATGTGTTTGGAACAAAGAGAAAATCGGCAAGCATCATGTCGTCGTCCCAGCAACCAAAGAAATTTGACGTTGTGGAAAAAGGGAAGAAAGAAGGGAGGATTAGGATCAGTTAAAGGGGGCG
The DNA here is from genome assembly GCA_003971905.1 of Moniliella sp. 'wahieum'. Taxonomy (NCBI): domain Eukaryota; kingdom Fungi; phylum Basidiomycota; class Moniliellomycetes; order Moniliellales; family Moniliellaceae; genus Moniliella; species Moniliella sp. 'wahieum'. Next base: position 233,167 of record RSEE01000008.1, read on the forward strand.
ACGGGTGCGTCGACTTCTTTATCGTTACTTGTACCGGGAGGCACAGAGAAGAAATGAGGAGCGGGTCCATGTTGTGGGAACCAAGACGATGAGGAGAAAGTACCTCGTCATGAGGTAAAGCAGTGGCCATATTGGTCAATGGACTGACAAACACGGATGAAAGCGTACTGGCTGCCGTCCTCGAAGACAATGAGGAGGGGGAGTACTCCAATTCAGGCTCAGGTTTGGGAACGATTCGTTGGGAAAAGTCAACAGGGTAGGATGGTTGATGGTCGAATCCCTCGCCCCAAATCTCTGGTGTCAAGGTCTGTCCCTCTGGAACTGACATCGGATTGCATCCACGCTTTTTCTCCACGCCATTGTTGCTCATGAGCCGAAGAGATGGGTCCCAGAACGATTGGCTTCGACCTCTGCGAATCGAGGCAAACGGTTCATCATCAGCTCCCACCATTTTCTCCGTCCCGGCCGAGCCTAACGTAGCAGCGTCCGGGCCAAAAGAAGACGGCAGATCTTGGGAGGTGGGAAGGGGAATCGTCGAGCGCACATCAACAGGACTCTTGAGCGAAGGTGCCGAAACAATCCTACGAAGCAAATTGTTCTCTTGTTGCAAGCGGCCAACGAGAGAAGATAACGACTGGTTCTGTGTCACCATCTCACTTTCTTTGATTTGAAGCGAGTCAACAAGAGTCTGGAGCTGGATAATCAGAAGCGAGGTAGGGTCAGTATCTTGTGGTTTATGATTAACTGGGGTTTACTGACCTCATTCAGGCGACTCTCCTTGCGTCGGCGAAGAGCACGTTGAGCATTACGGTTCTGTTCACGCCGGCGAGCCATGCGTGCTTCGCGTGGGAGATGGGTAGAAGAGTATGGACGACCGGTGGCCTTGCTCACTTTTCCGGGCCTGGCCTTTGCCGACTGAGAGGAGGTGGAAGTGTCAGAGGGGCTTGCTGAGAGACGGGTATGGGTTTGTGCTTCTTGCTCCCAAGGTAGTGCCGTGAGGCTTGGCACGTCCGAAGGCATCGTTGTTGGCAGCAAGACATCGAGTGGTCCGTAGTTGCCGGGAAATGTTGATCGTGGGTCGTACGTGTTGGAGAGGAGAGGGAATACGGTGTTTTCCATGGCTTGTGTACCAGGTGCAGGTGTAGGCGTGCACACAGGGGGAGGAGCGTCGTTACTCATGGGGGCAGCTCGACAAAAAGAGGGGATAAAAGAGGTGGAGGAGAGCTAAAAGGCTGAGACGGAAGAGATGACGGACAATAGAGCGATGGAGGCAAGAGGCTGCGAGAAGAAAAGGCAGAAGCACGGGATACTGATGCGGCGAGGAAGGATGTTTTGAGAAGCAGGGTGTGGTGGTGCGGTCAGAGGGCAAATGGTGGGTGACGCAGTGCATGCTGGTGCTGAGGTTGGGCCCTGTTTAATTGGCAGTCGTTTATCGACAAAACACGCCGAGGATGCAATGATGGCCTTCAAGCTTCATGCACTTCATCATGCACGCCCAACTTAATTCTCAAAAGTGTACATACCAACAAAACCACCGAGATCTTGCCGGAGCCGAACGCCCCCAAAACTCTGTTATACTATACCAGGCGAGTATTCACTTGTATAGCGTCTCTGGCTTCGTCTGTGCCACAACCTCTATTACCCACACGGAGTTGAGGAGATCTCAGGATCTCGGGTCTCACCAGAACACAAGGGCTTGTTGCCCCTGAGACTCCGAGGCTCTTGAACACAAAAAGCTCTTCAAAAGTCATCGAGCTAGCTTTCCCCGGACAGGGAGAGTTCCGATGGGGCCACAACGTACATTTCAAAATGCAAAATATGGCACCCTCTCCCCCGATCAGACCGATCAGCGTGCTTGGCTTTGGGGAGCAGTGCCACGTACACGTCCATGATATGGCTGGGGTACTAGAGATGTCTGCCACATGTCAGGAGTGATTTGCCGTGCGCACGCCCACATCCAACACACAGGCTTTGTCGATGGTGCGCCCAGGCTGAGCGCTGAGCCGCTGAGCCAGTGCTGAGCTTCCGTACTTCGGCGCAGCGTCACGCGTCACGCTTCAAGCCATGTCCAATGTCCAACCCCATCGGTATCAGAACCCCCGAAACACCGACCGCATCGGGGGCCTGCAGCATTGGCACCCGGCGGCACCTACGCAGTGCGATTGTCACATGTCACCAGCACCACCTGGTGACCGGTGACTGGTCTGCGCTACTGCTCGGCCCAGCGCCCAGCTACGCCCGCAGGGTCCCGTGTGGGATACGGACCCTCGCAACCTTAATCACCAGCGATCGGGGATTTTCGATGCCGTCCAGGTCTGCGCTTCGTAGGTCAGATTCAGAGGGCAAGCAAGGTTGGTTCAGCTTAGCCGCCAGGCGCCCTGTACGCCAGCGCTCCCATGTCCATGACCCTGCCCATTCCCATGCCCATTCCCATGCCCCCGCACTTGATTAATGATTTGGTCCCCGCACGGTGGTTTGGGCTGCGTTCGGACGCAGCCACCGGAGGCCTGGTGGGGGCGGACGGCCATATCATGCGTCAGGTGGATGCGCAGACGGACGCACATCCGACCGTTCAAATCTGGACATTGTTATGGCAAGCCACCAGCCACCACAGAGCCCCCACCGACCGCAACGTCCAACCACTCCACCAGGTGCATCCTAACAGTAGTGTACTCCGCTTGCACCAACCCTATCGCTACTCCTCCCCCTGCGCGCATGCAAGCAGCCTCCGCTCTCCCTTGGTCCAATTCATCCCAGCCAGCACCCGGCCGGCCAGCGCGGCCAGCGATGACGACAGCGACGCAACGGATAAATACCAAGCTGCGTACCGGGCCATGATTGCCATCTTCAACAAGCTTGCTGAGGAAGGCCAACAGCTGGGGTCCAGGGCATCGGGTCTACGTCTTGGGACTGGGAAGAATGCTTAGCGTATGTTGCGCTCCTCAGTGCAGAGATAACGTGGCAGTTAGTACGTCTCGGGTCTATTCGACTTGAACGCATATGCGCCCGAACGAAGTTCACTTGGCGTATCCACTACAGACTGAGATAGTAAGATCCAAAAGAAATGCACTGTCCTCTCCGCCCACCAAATGCGCCCAAGAAAAAGATACCGGTACGGGACATGGGGAGCATCCTGCGTCCTGCGTCCTGCGTCATGTGGGAAAGCCGAGTGCGACTACCTGTCTCCACCCAAGAGGATCTGCGGAAGCGGCAGAAGGGTTATAGGTGAATCGTGATGCATCTTGTAAATGGTACTAAGACGAGCACAGATCATCGATCATCGATCATCGATCGTTTTGACGATCTCGATCACCTTCATCATGATCAGCGAGCGCTCAGCCTGAGCCCGCACGGTCCCCCCGGTTGCCCTGCAGGATGCTCTCCATCCACCGAGGGGCCATGTACCAGGCACTGGTGTGACATGTGATGACGCGAAGGCCGTTCCTACGTCCCATGTCGCGCGTCACGTCTAGCATACTCTGCCTGCCCCGCTTCAAGCTTCGCCTCGCCTCGAGAGCGCCGACGTGTGTGGTCTACGCAGCCCAAAACGGCGACTAGGGGGGAACTGCGATTGTGGGCGCGTATATGCTGGAGGCTTGGGATCGTATAGTTTACACGCACTAGCACAAAGAAGGGGGGAAGGGCACCCGGACAGGCACCCAGACACCCAGACAGATACCCAGGCACCCAGGCAGACAAGCAGATGGGCAGATGGGCAGACGGGCAGACAAGCAGACAGGCAAGCAAGCAAACAGGTAGGCAAACAGACAGACAGACAGATCCCAACACGCACGCTCAGCGCTTGCGGGGGCTTTCATCGCGTACCGCGCCCCGCTCCCCGCCACCACGCACAGCCGGTGGCACACTGTGCTACAGCGCAAACCAGCGGCTGCCGCAGAGACACGAGGAAGCGAATCCGCCCTGGTGGAGGGACGGGTGAGGCCGCCGCAGGCCGGGCAGATACCCAGCGCGTAACCAGTCTGCTTGGCTGGTGCTGGAGCTGGTGTGGGGGCAGAGAGGCCAAGTGGGAGCGGGGTGATGCCCACGGCTGCGGGGGTGGGTACCAGAGCATCCAGTCCGCCACCGGGTGTGGTAGGTGGAGAGCTGGGTGGGAGGAAGATGGGTAAACCGCTGGTGTAGCCGGAGCGAGCGGCAGACGTTCTTTGGTGAGCATGTCGCGTGGTGGGGGCGGTAGAGCGAGGTCAGCTACGCCACCGGCAAATAGTACCCCGTTGGAGCGGGACGGATCCACAGGCCGCATCCACTCTTCGTCCCAGTTAGTTTCCCCTGCCGCCTGGGGGGCCAGGAGGAGCGCCAGCCCGTCTTGGATGCACCCGTTGTGTGCGTCTCCTAATGTGGCAAAAAGTTGGGCCAGGGCGGTGTCGCGAGACTGGGTGCCAGGGGGCCGTGGATCCCAGACGGGACCCTCGGCTGCGCCTACCGCCGCCTTGCGCGTCTCCAGTACCTTTGCCACAGCCGTCAGGTCAAGCACGCTATGGCGGGCTTGTTGCTGGAGCAAGTGCGAGACGACCTTGGCTTGATCCAGTAGACTCTGGCACAGCGGGTTCGAGCCACGGTACTTTGGTGATCGGTGTGACTGTCGAGGTTTGTTCCGTCGGATTGCGTTGCAGACTTACTTTTTGTCCTTGCGGTCCCGTAAATCCCGCCGCGCGGCTGCGCAGCGTAGTGGCAGCACATCAAGAAACTCCTGTGCGTGGGGCGGCGCATCGGGCTTCCCCCTTGCGAGCCACTGGTGAAATGCCAACACGTGTCGGACCGCGCGCAACCACAGATCGCACCCCGTGGGCCCTAGGAGGGAGCGCACCCACAACGACGAAGCCTCCTCCTTCCATACCCGTTCTCCGGGCGCTGCACGCGCATCCTCATCAACCTCCACATGGAGCAGGGCGAGACGGAAGAGGAAACAAAGTTGTTCCCCGACCCACTCGGAAAAGCGGAGCAAGGTCCAGGCATGATCAATAACATAGTATCCATCGTTTTTTGCGCGCCGTCGCTTCGGCTGGGGAAAGGAGCTCAACGTTGGCGCGTGCCATCCTCTGAGATTGGTCAAAGAAGCGTACGATGGTGGCTAGCTCCAACAGTGTTCTCGCACCCCGGTGGCCCTGGGCTGCTTTGGTCAGGTCTCGCAACAGACTCGCGTCTTGGTACGATGCGCCTTGTCTCAACGGAAGGCGAGGGATGCCCCCCTTGAGCAGGTCCCGCAAACGGGATCCCATCGCTTGCTTGGTTCCGAGTCGGATCTGCTGAAGCACAAGCTTGCCGTGCGAGTCGATCTGGGCAAAGAACCCAAAGTCGCTCGAAAAGGCCGGCGCGCAATCGAGAGCGCCATGCACGTTCATCCGCATGGGAGAAGGGGAAGTTGAAGCTTCCTTGGCCACCTCCTGTAAGGGAGACCAGGGTAGAGATAGCCAGTCCTCACGTCCGAACCGCCCTTGGCCTCGGAGAGACCCACGAACAAATTCGACCGCATCGTGACAAAGCCCGATGGGGCGGGACGAATCGTGCGATGGCATGGTCCAGCTCCTTGTCGGAGAGCACTGTGGTGACCCAATCAGTTTCCTCTGCCTCGGGCCGCCAGTCTGGGAAAATGGGGGGAAAGGGGAGCTTTTGTGTATCTTGTGTTTCTTTCATCATGGGGCTGTGGTTCCCGAGGTGCTGAAACGCTTGTGACACCTCGTTTTGCGGTTGCACCGCCTTCAGCTCCCATGCGATCAGGCGGGTGCCCGATGGCGACAAGGCAGCTGCGGGCTCGTGTCTCGCTGAGGGGGCAGGATCGCCCAAGGGCGATCCATCTGGGGCGGGCGGAGCCACAGCAGGCGCAGTTCCCAACGCCACACACAGTGCCACGCCAGAGGAGATGTCGGAGGCAGATGCGTCTCTCGTCTCGGTTCTGGGCAAGTGGACGAGTTGGACATCTTGGATTCCTAGCAGGACGGACGAGTCGCTCACTGCATTCGGTTGCAGATGCGCTGGCGGGACGAGGGGCGAGGAGGAGGATTGGAGAGAATCGTTGCGCGAGTGAGGAGGGGTCTGACTGCGAGCCGCGATGGCAAAGGAGATGGGCCAGACGGGAGCAAGTGGACAGGTACGCATAATGTCGCCCTCTACACCCTCGAGAGACCAGGAGAGTTTCACCTCTGTCAACCAGATGGCCTCCTCCCATGGATCAACAGAATGAGACGGGTTCCGTTCCATGTCCCCATCAGCACTGCCTCGGCCGTCCAGCCCGAATGAGAAGTTGCCGTGCGCATCAAAAGCTATCGTCATCACAACGAACAGTTAGTACCAAAGGGAAGATCATGTCACGGTCAACTTACAAGAAAGTCCCGATGTACCGGTAGGCGAGGAGCACAGTTCCCGTGTTTGCATTGCGACCAAGATCGAGTTGCTCTCCTTGATCAAGCCAATGCTCGACCGCACCACCCCACGAGGCGCGCGCAACTCCGAATTGGCATTCACGTAGCTTCTTGGTCTAGATGGCAACGGCGAGTCGAACGGTTCCGATGCTTGGGACGAGGCAAGGCATGCACCCAGTAAGCTAGCCTCGAGGATGGAGAACAAACGAGGGAGTGTCCCCTTTTCTGCCCATCGAGTCAGGCGATGGAACTGATACACCTTCCCCTGGGATCCAACCAAAATAAACGCCTCTTCTTCTCCCTTTTGTGCCCGCGGAAAGGGAACTGGGGCCCACGTACTGGCGTACGGGATGCCGGTGCCGATGAAAAGGGGTCCAGCATGGGCCGTCGGCCCAAACCAAGCCAGCACAACTCCACAGGTTCGTCCGACAATTGGTCCATCCCCTCATTGGGTTTGACCAAGTTCTCGACCGCTGCGCGAACCGAGGCGCGATGCACATCTCCGCTGACCAAGGCCGAGCCGGCAAACAGTTCTCCAAATGTAGGATCCTGTGGCAGACCCGACGTTGAGGCAGAAGCGGTAGCCAAGCAAGACGTATTCGACACGAACTGCTGCACCAGCACCCAGTCGTTCAATGCCCCGGATTTGCCTCGAGACCAAATGCAAAGACGCCCTAGCGGAATGTCGGTGCACGCATGGCCGGGCGGGAAGTAGGCGACTAAGGTGCCTCCCGAGGGCTGAAGGATACCAGCCGAGCTGCTGCCAAGGCCGATGAATCCAAAGCGGACGCCACATGATTGGTGGCTGCCTCGGGAGCAGTGGAAGGGAGGGCATGCGCGTCTTCGTTTGGAGGGTGGGGGAGAAGGTACTGCGTTGGTTCGAGTAGGTCCGAAAGGTGACCTCGCTGAGGGTCAAAGGGAAGTGGTACACCAGTTGGTCCATTTGTCATCCCCGAGGTGGTCGATGATGACGGGCCGCGGAGCAAAGAGGGGGGATAAAGTCGATGGGCGATAGACGGGTGTACTCGCGATCTTGGGGGGGATGCAGCCTGGTACTTGTGTACAGCCCCAGGCACGAGCGAGATGCAAGGCTGAGAAGAGCGTGAGGGGGTAGCGGCAGGAGTGTCGGCAAAGGCGATCAGGTCATCGCATGACCAATCGACTGGGTGCTGAGTAGCCCCCAGAGCATCCGTTTGCTGATTCCTCGCTCGTCTTTCAAAGCAGCATCAGACGGTGCGGTCTGTACAGCGTCGGCGAGCTGCAGCCACGCACGGGCTCGGGTCCGGACGGGAGAGGATGGAGTGGACGAAGGCTTCAGGATAGAGGGGGGGAATGGTTGTCAGGGAGGGAGGATGGGGGATGCTGCGGCAGTGAGGGTTGCGGTGGTGGGCGAGCTAAAACAGAAGGGAGGGTGGGCGACGAAGCGTCGTGCACGGCCGGTGTGGTGGCAGCTGAAGCGATGCTTGTCGGTGCCGGCGGGGAGAGCACGGACGGGGAGGCGGCTGAGGGGGCAGGAACAGGGTGTGGGGCGGCAGGATGCGGGTAGGGGCCGCTGAGGCGCGGCTGCTTGGTGTGTGGGAAGGGCAGGGCATCAATGACAGCAAGGTCGTCCCACTTGCGCTTGGGGTGCGCAGCGACCGACGTGGGGGTCATTGTCGATCGGGAAGAAGGAGCAGGGGGGCAGGGGGCAGCGTGTCCACGAGAGTCAAGCGCAGCCCCTTGGAGTGGGCTGGGTGGGGGTGGGCGGCGGGGGTGGTTGGTGGCAAGTGCAGGCGGTGGTGGCGGTGGCGCAGGCGGTGGGGGCGGTGGGGCGGTGGTGGCGGTGGTGAGGAGGTGGTGAGGAGGCGGCGAGGGATCGACTTGTTCCGGCCGGCGTGGTCGGGGCGGGAGGGGCTGGCTGGGTTTGGGTGGTTTGGATTTGGATTTTGTTTTTGTTTTTGTTTTGATTTTGCTTTTGGCGGGCGGATGCGGGTTTGGTGCTGTGGATGCGCACGGCGTACGCGTCGACTGGGTGGGGCCGCCGACGCGAGCAAGACGCTGCCGACGCTCTTCTGCCCGCTGCTCTGCCTGCTCCGCCCCGCCGCCGCCTTCCCCCCGCCATGCCGGGCGCCCACACACCCACCCCCACATGGCCGGCCAGGCGCCGCTTCCCGCACGAACGCGTCTTGTCGACCAGCGCTGAGCCCCGCTATGGACGCTGTTCTGCTCATCACGCCCCCGCCCCCTCCCGCCCCCGGCGCGGGCCCCGCTGCCACACCCGCATGCCACCCAACATGTCCCTCGCCCAGCGCCGCATGCGCGAGATGCTCCTGCGTCGTCAGGCTGCCAAGTCTGGTGCGGCAACTTCCCTTTCGCCCGCTGCCAGTGGCCCCAACTCTGAGCCGGCCCGGGGCGCTCCCCTTCGGCTGGAGCTGTGGCGCTTGGCCGCGGACTGTGTCCGTCTCTGGGACGTCGAATGTCCCCGGCCCAACATCTTTACCCCATCCACCTCCAACCAGCCCGAACGCGAAGATTGCTCGGTGCTTGGGATCGGATGGAGCCCCGATGGTACGTATTGTGCTTTCACCCAACCGAGCGTCTCCTGACCGTCTGACTGCCGTTCTGTCTAGGTCAAAAGATTGCGATCCATCTTCTTTTGACCCGGCTTGGCTCTTCGGCGCCCCGCCAAGCCACTGCGGTTCTTCTTCTCGACGTGCACACCGGTGCTGTGATCAAGTGCATTCGAATGGGCGAAACACGAACCCTGGCGGGCGTCTTGGACCAGCCCACGCCACCTCTTGTCTGGGTGGGCACGACCAGCAGCAGACATCCTGCGAGACCGACTTGGATCCCGCTTCTACCGTAACCGTGCTGCACACCCTTCGCAGTTTGGCGCCGCTTCCGTCTCTACTTACATTACTGGCCTATGCTCCTCCCCGAGAAGAAAGCAGTGGTGCGACACAGGGCGCATGCTGCCACATCAAATGCGGCTGCACCAGCTCATGGACGGCACTGGTCTACAGCAATCCTCTGAAACAGCAGACGAAGTGGATGGGAGTGGTCCCGAGCCAAGCGGCTGCGCAGTGGCTCAAGGTTTCCGTGTCGGGGACGTTGGAGAAGGGGCATGCGCCTCCAGCTACTTACTCTCTTGCCCAAATCCCCGTTTTGCCCATTTCTCCCTCCAGATGGGGGATGGTGGACCATGAGTTCCCCCCACCTGGAACCGGGAGGCTGGAGGTGGTCGCTCTCGGCGAGCGCGGGGTAGAACAAGATTGGAACGAGATTGTATCGGATGTGCTTCTTGTTCCGCATCCCGATGGGGGAATCACATTTCTGGCTCAGGGAACCGTCCCGGTCGCCTGCCTTCCCGCTGATGGGAAACTTATCGATGTCAGCTGGTCTGGGCCCGGTGAGGTGCTGGTGGCGCTGGTACAGGACGGAGACCAACTCCATGCCCGTTTTGTACCACACCTCTTGTCGAGCCCACTCGCAACTCGGACCGGGGTTGACGGAGCAACGCAAGTCATATTATCTACCACCCTCCACCATCTCATGGCATATACTCTGGATGTACTCCATGCCATGCGCCATGCTTGGCACCACACCTTTTGCCCTGCTGCCAAGGAGTGGCAGACGCACGCTGACGAGATGCGATCCAAGTTCTCCGTCAATTGGAAGTTGGAGCTCATGGCAGCGATGGCGGCGGGACGGATGGGGGATGGACTGAGCCACATTATGCTCAGCGAGATCAACGAAAATGTGAGCGCTTGTTGTCACTTGCGATCGAGACTTGTTTACTGACGTCTCCTCCTTTTCACGGCAGGCGTTAAATCGGTTACAAGACCGCATGTACAGTTCTCTCCGATTTCTTCGACGAGCGGCAGCGACCGCCCTAGGTCCCTTTGCGAACGTCTGCTCCTCGTTTTGCAGGCCCTGCGGGCTCACGGGCTGGCGAAACCAGGGTTGGAGGCAAGCGAAGAGGAGACGCTGGTCCAACACCTCTTACGCCTCAGTCTGGCTGTGGAGATCGAGTCAGAGAAGGAACTGTTGGCGTTGGGTGAATTTTACCTGTGGTGGCGGGGCGAACACGACCTTCAAGAAACCGAAACGCTTGAAGGGTACACGGTAGGACACGACGTGCTCACCACCGTCGAGTTTGTCCAGCGTGGCTTTGTCATCCATTATTGCTCCGGCTCTTTGGCGCGTCAGACCTACTCGCCCCCCGGGCCCCAGCCTTGGAGAGCAAGTTGGATCTTGAAGCCATACTGGCTGAGACCGAGGCGTTAGTAAGTACCCCTCCCTTGCAGGCCGGGGACGTGCTTGTGCCAGCTGCAGCACTCCCAACGTACGAGCAACTGGGCCAAGTGTTCCAAACGAGCTTTTCCATTCCCGGACCGGGCGACACGACCGAGTCGGGGTCGGGAGACCTGCCTCCGCTGGAGGTTCGAGGGGGTTGTGGGCCTTGGCGGCGCATGCGGTCCAACATGTTTCCCAACGTTTGCAGGTGTGCCCGCTTGAGATTCCTGTGCCGACGAAAGGTCCTTCTTGGTCCCTGTCTGCCCCGCCTCGCTCGGGTTTGGTGCCGGTGCGACAAGTCCACTCCTTGCGCCCGGCGCGGATGCGGATGCGACAGCATCACCCACTCCGCAAGGGACTTGCATTCACCTTGTACCTCTCACCGGAAACCGACGGATTCTTGTCATGCACCATCCCGATCCCGATCCCGACCACTCCACTCCCACTCCATCCACCTCGTCTTCCTACACGGTCCGAATGTGAGCCAGCACATCGTGATTGAGGTAGTGCTCTCCCCCCCGACAAGTTGGGGCCGTCAAGATGCTCCGTCATGGGCAGGAGGGGGAGGAGGAGGAGGAGATCGTGCTCCTCCTTCACACACCCAACGGCGACAGGCTCATTCATACCTCGCTCTCCCAAGTGCTGCTTGAAGCTCAAGACAACTCTTTCCTCTGCTCCATCCCCTTACGATTGCGATGGCGTCTGCCCCCTTCGGATCGGGTCGGCGGCAGAGCTACGGTGGGAACAGCCATACGGCTCTTACGTATTGCCGCTTCCTCGGCCGAGAGAGAGTGGCCGGTTGTCGGTCTGACGGAGAAACGGGCGGTCTGGCTCTGATTCTGTCAGCGTCGGAACCTGCTGCTGCCGGCCCAGAGGCCAAGAGGCAAGCGCTGGTCTATTGGGATTGGACCCGTGCAGAATAGCAAATGGGGCCAAAATGATATTGGGTTCTATTGGTGCGCCCTGCGGCGCCTAACAACTGAAGACTGAAGTGATACGTCGTACTAGAGGGCCACCGGCCCTACGGCCTGGTCAGGTGCTTAGTGCTTGGTGCTTGCTCGCCACCGTAGCCACCGTTCCCCTTCGCTACCGTAGTCACCGTTCCACCGTTCCACGCTGGAGAGCGGAATAGTATTCACCACTACGCCTTGGCGGAATTTTATCACCCGTGTGCAGCAGCGGGACTGGAAAGCGCCGGGTGGACTGGAACGTGGCGGGTGGCACGCTTACCACTAAACTGCAGCTGGCAAATAAGCCGCCGCTCTTTTATTAAAAGGAGCACTGGGAGGATCAGGAATGGAGGTCGACCACACGTTGCGCGACACGGGAACGCAAGAGGCGCAGAGCGCGTACCGGCGGGTGGTGCACGAGAGCACTGCGTCGCCTTTGGAACGCCGCGAGAAGGAACTGCTTCCGCTGCTTGAAAAAGCAGAATGCGACAAGAACGCCAAGTACCAGGGACGCACTCAAGAGCCGTTTTTCCCCCTGGTTTTGACGACGCGAGGATACTACGGCACCAAGACAACGGGCAAGTTGTTTGCGCATTGGAAGGAGTTGGCTACTATATTGGCCTACGTCTCCCAGCAAATCTGATGAACAACAGAGGCTGAAGGTGATGGTTCGAAGACAGGATGCGGGACTAGGCCCAGGACAGGAAGAAAAGGAGAAGAAGAAGGAGAAGAAACGGCTCGGGCGCTAGACCAGTCTGAGGTCCGAGCGAGTCCGATCGAATGCGCGTTCAGCGCGTTTGATGTGTGAGAAGGGACCAGGTCAATGTGGCTTAGAGGTGATTGGCCCTCGGACCTCCCGGTCAACATACTAAGTCTCAGTGGAAATGGTTCCTCGCTCGGATGTCAACCACGTTCATCGCGTCCACACGCGCTTCCTACTTACGGGACCGGATGGCGAGAACCGGAGGGTCCTGATATCCTGGCGATCCCCCTGATCCCTTGACCTTAGTGGCGCTTCCAAGTAACCCCCGCAAGATGAACGGTTCGGTTTAGACGTAGCGTTCCCCCTGTCCCAGCCTTAAGCTCTGTCAATGATATGGATTCAAAAGATAGATTACTAGTGGTGGAGATGATGATAAGCCAGGTCGCGGTATATTGGTAGCCACCGCGTTGGATCTTGATGCTGTCCGTGCGAAGGGCGGTGTCACATGTCATGACCCCGGGCCACGCTGCAACGCGTTGGACGTTGAGTCGGTACTATGGCTATGACAAGAGATCGAGCGGCGAGCGAGATGAACCTGGGCCTGATCGATGATGCTGTGGATGGATGGCTGAAAAGTACGATTGCGATTGGTAATATGGAGCAGCGCTAGCCGTCGAGGGTCGAGTGTGACATGTGAGGTGTGAGGGCGAGGCCGTCGAGGTTGAGCAGGGCGAACGTTGGGCGTTGAGGCTGGGCTGCGTGCCATCTGTAGAGAGCCAGAGAGGCGCGCGAAGGGCACTTACTAGTTACTGGCACAGCCGCGTACGGCTCAGCTTGAGCACTGACGCGGGGTCCGGTCAATTCAACCGAGAGGGGGGGCGGCAGGGAGGGGAGAGAAGACACGGCAGGGCAGCGCGAGCTGCGGGTGGGATCTGGGAGAGGATGTGGGAGAGGACGTGGGATGGGGATGGGACCGATGGGGTTGGCGACGGCCATGGGCTGAAGCCGAGGGGGGGCAGACGCTGCAAGCGACGCAGCGGAAACGCGGCCAGAAGAAGGACAGTGGTGCAACACTGGCGCCGGGCGGGGGGACCCACCTGCCGAAAGTGGCCAGATGAGCAGAGGCGGGCACGGGGGCAGTGGGGCGGTGGCCGCAGGGCGCGAGTGCGGGTGGTGGCGTTGGCTTCGCGGGGCTTGCGGCGCTGGGAGCAGTGGGGAGTCTTGGGAAGCGCAGCCGCGCGGCTGCAGCCTGCCGACGCTGGTGTGCTGCGGTGGTGCTGTCGTGCGCTGTCGTGCGCGGTGCTGCGGTGTGCTGTCCTTGCGGTCCCGCGCTCTCCTGCGCGGCCCTGCGCCGCGCTGCCCAGCGGCCGGCAGTGCGCCCCGTGCGCCCGGGGTTGTGCGTTCTGGGGTTGGCTGGCGGGGTGCTGGCCGGGAGCGCTGCGGGCTGCTGCCTGCCGGCCGCCTGCCTGCGTGCCGCCGGGCATGCAGCGCTCCCTCGAGAGTCCCGCCGCGCGCTGCCCCCCCCCCAATTTCCACCACCACCACCACTTGGGCCCCGGCCATGCTGCTCAAAGACGCACTCAAGTCCGGCGGTCAGAGCCTCCTCGCCCTCGGCCCCGATCGCGACCGCGACGCCCGCGATGGCATCGACCACCTCCCCACTCCAGCCGGCGCCGCCGCCCCGCCGCTGCTTCCATCGCCTCCGCCTCCCACGCTCCTGCTCCCGCCCCCGCCCCCGCTCCCGCCCCCCCTTCCGCCCATTCTCCTGTCCCCGCCCCCTCCGCCCCCGTCGCTCCTGCATCCACGTCCACATCCACCCCAGCCTCCTCCTTCAGCGGCAGCTGGCGTGACTTTGACTGGATCCGCCGCGGCACCTCCGCCTTCTCCAAAAAGAGCCGCCTCTCTGGCGCCTCTGGCCAGGGAAGCACACGCCCCACCTCGGGCCCGCTGCCCAGCTCCCGCTCCCGCCTCACTGTGCCCCATCGCACCGCCGGCGTGCCTTCCCCCAGCGCCTCGCCCTCGAGCGTGACCCAGTCCCTCACTCCGCTCCCCCCTCGCTCCTCCTCGGCCAGCCACCCTTCCCCCACTCCGACACCTGCCTCTGCCTCTGCCTCTGCCTCTGCCTCTTCCCATAGCTTGGAGAAGGAGAGGCACAAGCATCATCACCATCACCATCACCATCACCACCCCCAGGCCCCTGGCCAACCCCGCACTTCCCGCCACGACTCTCATCATCACACCCGCCGTCGCAGTCAATCCACCACCGATGCTTCGCTGGCCGAGCGTGTGTCTACTGATGGCCGGCTGGACGATGACGACTTGTCCCCGCGTCCATCGATCACTAGTCAGTTCAACACCAGGTCCCACTCGTACCGTTCATCCAGCACCCGTTCCCCACCGCCTTCCTTCCGCTCGTCGCTCAAGGCGAGTACCGATTCGCCTCGACCCACGCCTGTGCTTGACCTTCCGGCCCCTACCCCTGGCCCCCCGCGGTGGCAAAAGGTTAGCATCTGCAACCCCCTCGGCCGGCTCTTCTTCGCTTTCACCACCCGGTACAGTCGCGGATTCTGCTCACTCTTCCACCACCGCATCGACGCTTAACCCACGCAGTCGTCGTGCCTCGGCCCGGGTCGCTCGCTCCCGCATCGAGCGTTCTACTGCCTTGGCGGTCGACCACGACGAGGCAAACTATGGGGGAGGTCCTGAGTTGGACCCGAGTACGCCTGAAAGCCAACGCCATTCGCTCACCAATTCTTCCGGTCGCAACTCCTCCCGCCCTACCACGGGTGGATCGGGGTGGCGAGTCGAGCCGTCTGGCTTGAGTGGCGTGGCGCGCTTGCGTTCCTCTGCTCACGAAGCAGTTGCCAATGGCACGTACTACTCGGATGCCGAACTTGAGACGAACCGCAGCGGATCCCCACGCCCGTCTAGCAGTCTACGTCCCAGCTCGGGCATGGATCGGCAGTTGGGTCAAGAGGGTGATCCAGAAGTGTCTCACTGGGGTGGGGCTCCCTCGGCTACAACTCTTGACTTGGCTCAGTTCGATTCCCAGGGCATCATGGCAGTCCCTACGTTTGGGCGCAGCCAGGACAGCCTTTCTTCTTCCTGTAGCTCTTCATCTTCCTCCTCTTCTTCTGGCTCTGTTGATGGGGACGGTAAGACGAAACGCCTGAGTCATGCCCTTACTGAGACCGGTTCACCTCGTCTGGGCCGGGTGGAAACCACGCTTTCGGGTGATGCAACCACTCAGCCTCACGATTCGGACGAAGACGATGGTCCCGATGAGCCCGAGCACACCCTGTCGAACCAGAGCTCAGCTTCGACACTGGCTCTTCGGCCGCGAGGCGGGGGCGCCCCTCTTTCGGCTCTGCAAGCGCTAGCTCACCCTGCCCCCATACGGGATCTAACTTTGCGTCGCGCTTCAAGGCGGCCCGTGCCAGTACCCAAGTCGATGCCCAGGGCTTGACAGAGAAAGCTTCGGTTACCACGTTGACCGGTGCCCCCTGGGTCTCTTCCTCGCCTGTCGCCCAAGGATTTCCCGCGTCTTCGATGGAGCCTTTACGCGCTTCCTCTAGCCAAGCTAATCCCGCCTCAACGGGGGGCAGAGAGCGCAGCGGAAGTCGGTCCACACGCTCCAGCATGTTGGACGAAGATGGGGTTCGCACCATGGGTATTGCTGTGGTGGGGCAGCACAATGTAGGGAAATCGTCCGTCATCCGAAAAGGTCTCCGTCAATATGGCCTCTCGCGCCCGACGGTGGTGAGCGACAAGATTAAAGCCTATGCTATCCGCTGTGTCTTGGATCAGCCTACCGCGGAGAACATTCGGGTTTTGGAACTCGACTCGGCTGCGTTTGTCGCAGCCTCAGGCACAGAACTCGCTTGGCCCGCCGATTTGGCTGACTTGGACCGTCCCGGTCACGGCAAGATTGAGGGTGCTGTTATTTGCTACGATGCTGGCTACCTGCCATCGCTCAAGGGTGTCCCTGAGCTACTTGGTATGTTGTTTTGACCTGCTTGTTGGACTCTTGCTAACGTATTCCCTCAGAATTCTTCCACAAGGCGCATATCCCCACTATCGTCTTGGCGTGCAAATCGGACATTCCTGCCAAGGCCATCGATCCGTTTTTGGTGCGCGAGTTGGCATCCAAGTTTGCCGCTCGTTTGACCGAGTGCACAACTGCCTTGCCGCCGCCTGGTGCGGCTGCTGCTGGGATGGGAGAAGAAAACAAGAAACGGTTAAGAGATGCTTTCCAGTACCTGTTGCGTTCCATGAGCCAAGCTCGGGTGCAACGCGCTGATTTGGAACTTGGGTACGCTACGGCCACCGTTCGGCACCGCCACCATCACCAGCCCAATTTGCCCTCCACCTCCACTTCCGCTGTCAAGGACACTTCTCGGCACAGGTCCGGATCTGCGTCGCAGGCTGCCTTGAGCTTACTCCCTACCGCGGGCGGAGGGATGCTGGACCCGGAAGAACTGGCCCCTGCCGAACGTGAACGGATTCAAGAGGAAGAGCAAGCTGCTGGTCCTGGACCTGAGGCCCTCTCGATTTCCGATTTCCTCGCGTCCATTGCGCTCACGGGCCCTTCTTCGTCCTCATCTGGCTCGGAGGATGGAGAGGTGAGGGCGGATCCTGATTTGGATGGGGCGGATAGCGATGATGAATCCCGACCTGGTTGGTCCCGCACTTCGCGCCGTCAGTCGTTTATCAGCACCGCCAGTTCTTCCATGGAACCTAGGGAGCGTGGACGCGGGGACAGCGAGGGTGCAGAAGAGGAGGATCCGACTCCGATGCTCAGCCAGGTCTCCATCCCTTCGGTGCCAGGCCAAATTGGCGGACCATCTATTCCGACCAGTGGGGCGGTCCGAGCCGCACCGTCCAGTGCAGCCGATGATGCTTCCCGGTTCCCTCTTGCTTTTGGCAAGAAGAAGGCGCGGGCCAAGGAGCCGGTGTATGTTCCCTTGCCAGATCTGCTGCATCGCTTCTTCACTGCTGTCGTGGCTCACTCGGACACCGACTTCATGTCGGCCCTGCTGGTGTTCTATCGTGCTTTTGCCTCGCCCGAGTTCCTCCTTTCTGCATTTATGGCTCGGTTCAAGGACCTGGCCGACGATGAGACTCAGTTGCCAGATGGTCTTGCTGATGCTCCGTCAAGCAAAGCGCTCGATAACCCAACTTTGGTTCACCATGCCCTCGCTCGCCTCGTCACTGTCTTCCAAGAGTGGGTCCGTCAGTTCCCCGGAGACTTTTCGGCCCCCACAATGACCGACTCGCTGGACACGTTTGTCATGCGCATCAGTCAAAATCAAGCCACGACAAGTATGGTGCCCGCATTGAAATCGGACCTGCAGCTCTGCCAAACGGCTATCGACTTGGACGTGATGTGGTCCGTTGATGCGTCGGCGGCGCTCTTGGTTTCCCCCTCGACTTGGGCCGAAGTGGGAGCGTCCGAATCAGCCGCGGTACGCCATGACGCCTACCGTAACTCGGTGCTTCTCTCGTCGTCAGGGCCAGAGAGGAGGATCCGTCGACCACGTCGGCTAAGCAAGCGCTCGAAGCGCTTAGCCCCTCTGGACTTTCGATGTTGGCCCCCGCTGCTTCGACAAGCGGAACAGCTCCTTCTGGTGTTGCCGACCTGGCTCCCACGAACCCCGCCTCGACTGCCCCCGTAAATGGCGTCCCTCCTAGTTTGAGGTTGACCACGTCGGAAGCGGGCCAGCGCGCTCGCAGCTCGTCTGTTCTCACAGCCTCGTCGGGACAAGGGAGTGTGCAGTCATGCTATACCGCTGGTTCGGGCCCATCGGAACAAGGTTCATCCAAGACTGTTGGCAAAGAGGGCGTACCGGAGGAGCAAGAAGAATTGACGGAACCACGCCCTTCGCTGCATCCCATCGTGCCTGGTGGACATCCACGGACCAATACAATGTCCTCTACCTCAACCACGGGAGCTTACTCGGTAAGCAATGCGTCGACCTCCACATCGGCCACCTCGGTCGCTGTGCCCCCGAATGGGGCGATCGGATCGCCCACCGCAGGTCTCGACCTGCCTTCCGAGAAACAAGTCGTGACGCTGCGGACGATATCGAATGCGGTCCTGGTGGCCGACGAGGGTGCGTTGGCGGAAGAATTGACACGGGTAGAGTGGAGCCTGTTCGCGGTGATTGGCCCACGTGATTGGTTGCGCCATGCGTTGGTCAAGCCGCGCCATCGCATCCCGCACGGCTCGGTCGCTCAGAGCATCGAATTCTTCAACTACACCTCGGCCTGGGTTGCGTCTATCATCCTCGCCCAACCTAAATTGAAGACCCGTGCAAAGGCGATGGAGAAGTTGATCCGAGTCGCGGTGCGGCTGCGGATGCTGAACAATTACAACACTCTCTATGCCGTTCTGGCCGGCTTGGCCAGTACCTCGATCCATCGGTTGCGGCACACACGTGCCATCGTGCAAGAAGATAAGGAGCTGAACAAGCGTCACCTCTCTCTTGCCCGCCTTATGAAGCCCGACCGTGCTTCGGCGGCGTATCGGTTGGCATTGGAGAATTCGACGGGTCGGATTATCCCCTTTATTGGCGTGCATCTGCACGACATTTTGTCCACCGCCGATGGCAACCCATCGCGGCGTGCGTCGGATGGGGCGGTTCACTGGCGCAAGTTTGCCCTGATGCATGATGCCATCTCGACGTTAACCAAGTCCCAAAGTGCTGATACGAGGGCGCCGGTAGAGCACTCGGACTTGACCAGGCTCATTGTTGACGTACCCATCATGGAAGAAGACGTGCGTATCTACTCTGTCGGCGTGGTTTTTGTTGATACTGACTGACCATTATCGATGTAGGTGGCCTACCACACCTCCCTCGCCCTCGAACCCAAGTCGACAGGAGCGGCCCAGACACTTCTGCGCAAAATGCAGGGCTCGTAGGCGTACCACCTCGCCCATACCCCTTCCCCCCTTTGTCATCTTTTGCTGCCGATCTTGTGCGGTCCATATATCCCCTCTGTCTTCTCCTCCACCCCTTGCTTCCTTGTGTCTCCTTTCCCCCCCTCCTCCTCCCCTCCTCCCTCCTCCTCCCCCCCCCCCTTTTTTTCCTTCCCATGTCCTCCCTTGGCTTGCCCTTCCCTCCCCTTTTGCTTCTTCTCGCTTTTCTTTGACTTTTTCCTGGCGTTACCTCGCTTTCCCTGGTTTCTCCTGGCTATCCTTGGCTTCCTCGTACCCTTTCTCCTCTCTTTTCCCAGATTGGGGTAGGGAACGGGACCCCCTATGTGTTGGCCCCGGGAACCCCAGATCCCACTCCCTCTGGCCACTACTGACTGGATCATACCACACGCTCAACATATGTTTTGATGCCGATCCCATTCCCCCTCTCTTAGTTGGCGTGTGAGACGCAGCCTTTGTGTACGCACCCTCTCGTGAATCCCCCCCCCCCTCCCCCGGCCCCACTCCCACTCTCTCTCGCCCACGTTTTTCCGACCGAACGACCCACCCGCCCCATCTCCCCCTTTCCGACGGCTTGAACTGTCGCTCTATCCTGGCCTAGACTGCCTCACCTCACCCCACCCCCGCCTCTCTCTCTTGGCGCCCTCGGCTGGTTTCACCATCCTTTGTGGTCGCTTCCTTTCATCATTTCTGCTATATTCTGTCCCATGGCAGATGGGGATGGAGTTGTGGAGTTGCAGTAGCTCGTGTCTGTTGTCTGTCGGTAGGCCTTTTTATGAACCTTCCTCGCCGGGTTGCACTTTTTTCCTTTCTTTCTTTCTTTCTCCCCCGTCCTCCCCCCACAGTTGCCAGTGGTTGGGGGACCACTTTCTCTTCCTCTCACGGAGCTTATTTTGACAGCGCGCGATTCCCTTGTTGGGTACTATTTTTAGTCAGCGTCAATGTGACCTGGGAGGTTCGGGTGGTCATGTGCGCGCCGGGACTTGCGCTTATTCAGGGACGCCTGCCTCATTTTCCCACTGTTCTTTCTACCTGCTGCCAACCGGCGTCGGCGTCGAGTACGTCACTGCACGGGCGGTCCCCCTGGCTGCCCCCTGGCTACCGCCCCCCCTCGGTACGTGACTTGCGTCTGCACGGGCGGAATGAGATCTGGGTTGAATGGGTCCTAGAATGGTGGGGTAGTATTGATGCCGCAATAGTAGCCAAGAGTAAGGAAGAGCAGTCTGACAGGTTAGCGGTTAACCATAAGGCTTGAAACGAGCCTGGTGAGCCTGCTCGCGATCCCTTGGTCGACCTGAGCCGCGTGCCGACCTGCCTGCCCCAGCAGCGGCGCCGCGCGACGAGCGGGAAAAGCTGGGAGAAAAGCTAGCTTCGGCCTGGTGGGAAGCCGAGAGGGGTTGTTGGATCCTAGCCAACAAGGCGGATTGGACCATGGAGTTCTCCAAGGACCAGATGCATACCTTGCCATCTTCCCCTCCCGTCGTCAGGGTGCGCGTGGCTGGGTCCACATCCACACAGCGTACAATGTCCGAATGACCTTGCGAGCGGAACGAAGGCGGTCCATTCCCCAAGCCCGACGTCTGCCCTTCGGGAGGAAGCACGCCCAACAATGTCCAGCACGGCGTTTCACCTGGCCGTTCGGGCGAAGGGGCGTGGATGATAGCCGTACCGCCCGACTGGTCGCCCGTGAAGAGCACCAGACCATCGGACAACCCTTCGATGCCAGTCTGCGACACATCGTACGCATCCACCACATAGTCCGTGTCCCAAGCGGGAGCGGTGCTACTGGGTTGCTTGGCGTCCATCGGCTCGAGCACAGCATCAAACTAAACCCATGCTCTTGGTCAGCCGCGCCTCTCGCATCCACGAAACAAGGAGAAAAAAAACGAAACATGAGAAGCAAACGTACCCGATCCGCATCCCAAATGCCAACGGTCTGCATGTCAGAAACGGTCCATGCGCCTCCCAAGCCACGCCGGGGCTTGTTCTCCTTTTCCTCCAGGCCTTCCAATTTGTCCTCCTCTTCCCCCGGTTTGACAAACAGTTGGCCAATCCCAGGCTTGGCCCCGCCCCACCCGGCCTTGGCCAAACTAGCGCCCGTGTTACCCACCGCGACCACCGCATCGTCCTCGTTGGCGCCGATCGACAGATCATACACGGCCGCCAAGCCGTCCGAGGAGCCACTGAGCAAAAGGTGTTCCAACCCGGGCTGGGGGTGAAACGCAAGGGCCGTCACGTCGTCCGAATGGGACTCGGTATAGGAGAAGAGCGGGGCCTCAGGGTGACGAAGATCAAATATGTCTACCGCTGCCTCGCCAGCCTGCAACTCGGTCCCTGCCGCAACAAGGAACCCCGCATGTTTTTGGACAGCAACGCTCAGGTACTCCCCACGCCGCGGACTGGGCAGGGTAGCTGAGGGGGTCCAGAGCGTACGGGGATCCCAGACGGCCACGACGCCTGCCGAGCCCGAGGTGGCCCAGGCACCATGAGAAAAGGTATCCAGTGCAGTAGCCTTGGTTCCCTGGGTCCAGGCCGTACGGGAGACAACAGTGGCGCGGGCCTTGTCGAGCATCGTCAAGGCACCATCGTCGCTGACGGCAACGACCGATGTGGTGGTGGGCAAGGTGCGGCAGTGGGTGACGTAGGGGGCGGAGGGGAACGTGAGGGCGGCAGCGACGGGGCTGGGACGGGACAGCTGGTCAGGGACGCGGAGCTGGGTACGCGCGACGCTGGCGCGCAGGTCCACATCCATCGTGGGGGACGGGGAGGAGGCAGGCAGACGGCGGTGGCTGGACAAGGTGTGCGTTGCGCCCGCCGACCGGCCAGCTCTTCCCGCCTCGACCTCGACTTGAAGCTTTACGCCCTTTTGCACCCCACGCACAAGGCGCCACGCGAGGTAGCTTGTGTTGAACCCAGCCAGTGTCAAATTTTTCTCGCCCAGTCCGCCAATTCCGCCCCTCGACCCCGCCGTTTGCATTGCGCGGCGTCAAATTACGAAGTCGCTTCTCAATCGGGTTTTTTGCAAACTCCACTTCACGCTCACGCGCACGCAGCACGCATTTGATTCGCAACACCACGCAGCTGGGAGCGAACACGCGCCTGCCGCAGATCTCACATCCATGCGCTCAACGTTCTCAACATAATGTGCATAATGTATGATCTGCATGGCCGGACAGTGACCAGAGGCAGAGGGATCCTTTCGCTGCCCTTTGCCAGCGGGGGCGGCGCGCATATGGCATTAGCCGGTACCACACGCACGCTTTTTATGGTTTGTTCGGCATATACTCCTGCTAAAAGACTACTCAACAACGCTATCCCCCCCCGTATCTCGCCTATCTCTTCTGGAACAAAGGTAAGAGTGCTGAATGATGGGGTGCGTTTGAATGATTTTTTTCTTCTGTGCAACGTATCATCAGGGGGTAGGCCTAAGGGCATAGAGCGCACAGCAAGCACCAAGGAAGAAGTGAGTTGGGAGAAGTGTGGGTACAAGGAAGGAAGAGTTAATTGTGCGCCCACGTATTCTCCATCATGGAAATCAATGTCTACACTTTTGGAGAGGCCACATTGAAGAGGGGAATCTTCCATGACAGAGCATATTTTAGGGCACGGATCGAAAACGGCCAAGGGAAGAAGAAAGACGCGCACACACAAAACGAAAAGGGAAAAGCGAGAGGGGACAGCTTGGCGTAAAGTTCTTATTTAATTGGTACAGAAGGCAGTCATGAGAATACCAAGGGGAATGAACCAATTAAAGACAAAGGAGAGAAAGGGGTTCCACCACATATCTTAACACCTCATTATCTCCCGAACTGCAGAAAGGATTCAGGTCAGAGTGCCGCCACAGGAGGGACAATCTGTCGGCGCCAGTGGACCCAACGCGAGTCGGATCTCCCAAAGCTGAGTGGACCGGAGTCGAATATCAGCTTCCAGACGTGCAGCTCGCGCTTGCAGGGCGGATCGGGACTGGTCCGCACTTGGCTGTTGGGATGCGGGAAGCTGCAACAGATCAGGGGAGGGGTTGGACTTAGGTTTCGGCTTGGGGCAGTCGTGTGCCATGGGCGATCTCGGCTGGGGAGAAGATAAGTTACTCAAGCGGGTACTAGGAGGTAACGCAGAGGACGGTAATAGGCTCGAAAAGTCGTCGCTGGGCTCGGGGGAGGTGGAGAATAAGTGGGGGAGAAACGACGGCGTGCTAGGAGAGACCCTAGGTTCATCAGTCATCGTTTGCACGGTGTCGTTTTGAGCAGGTTGATGGAATGAGATGGTATTAGTGGCCGGCGGAAGCTCCTCCAATGGAGGGCTGTGGAGTAGGTGGGGCTGAAGAGGTGTGAAGGCGCTGGAGGTCATGAAAGATGACTGGGACGAGTGGAGTAATGACGCATCCTCTTTCGCCACAGAGGGGGGTTCGGTTGGAGCTCCGGCCAGTGTATCAGGGATGAGGTTGGGCGAGGCGGATGGTTTGCGCGAAGCAAGGTCTGACGCAGTTAAACCCAGAGTATTATTGTACAACAAGGGGGCATCATCAAATGATGCATGGTAACTGCTGGAACGCGCCACCTTGTGCCGAGGCAATGGAAGAAGGTTGGGGGAAAGGGAAGTATGATCTAGGTCGCTTATGGGTGGGTCCATTCTAGTGGGGATCTCAGTAGTAGGGCCATTGGAGCATAGCGTGTAGTTTGACAAAGATTGGGGGAACGCGGAAGGGATGTGGGAGAGGGTTTTCGATTCGGCAAGTGTCTCCGGAGGGGGGAGCCCCAGTGCAGCTCAACAGAAGGTCATTTTTAGGTGACTTGGGAATAAAGGGGGTAGAGGCTGAGGCGGTGAGCGTAGAGAACGAATGGCTTGGGCTTGAAGGGGTGCAGTGGAGATCTGCTACTTCGGTCGTGAGGTGACTGGGGTGTTGCTCAGAAGGAAAGGCAGATGCATCCTGCTGTTGACTTTGGTGGCTGGCCAATGAAGAAGCAGTCAAATGGAGGGTAGGCGGACGTGGCTTGTAGCTTGCAGTATAGCCAACAGCGTACATGGGTGGTTCGGAGCTGTCAGACCCGTCATTCCGTGTCCGCAAGAAAGAGGAGGTGGTAGAGGAAAGAGGGTCGTTGTCTTGCAAAAGTGTTTTGCTCTTGTTTTTCTTCGATGAACGATTGGCGCGGCTCAAAAATGAGAAAAAAGAGCGAGATGGGGTCAGTGGACGAGAACCCCAGTTCAGCTTGGTACCCTTTTTGTTCTGTCTTTCTTCCGAAAAGGATATGACCTTGATACAATGTGATCAGTCTTCTTCTTGTCGTTGCATGCATCTATGATTAAAGAAATGCAGAGACAAAGAGCACGCACCGTTGTGGTAGGGATTGCCATGGAGGGGGCAAATGAGGATTTGGAAGGACTGGTCAAGTTAGCTGTGCTTGCGGCTCTTTGGGATAGAAAATGTGTATTAGGTACATGCATAGAAAACCCTGTCTCATCCGATTCCTTTATTGGGTCCTCGGATGAAGAAGCAATCCCGGGAATTGAAGAAACCGGACTGCCTAGGCCACCAGCATGCTGTAGCGGTGTAGCATGAGGCGTCGGCGCTGGGCTTTGGTACCATGAGGGCCGGCGATGTAGCTTGGAGATGGGAACACGCCGCCGCGGAAGAAGCGGGACCTGGCTGGATTCATTGTCCAGGTTGGTGCAGGAAGCGCTGTGAGCCAACTTTGACTGTTGCCAGGCCGGATCCAAGATGGGGGATAGGGGGCTGAGAGAAGGGGAGGAGAGAATGGGAGGCAAGTTGGGGGTACTGCGGCTGGCAGGGAGTGTGGTGCGGGGGGTTGAGGATGGAGTTTTGGGCATCTTTTTGGCTGTTTCACGTTGCATGCGGTGCCGGGGCGGTGGGGTGAGGGAGGTGGGGAGCACGTGGGGCAGCGACCGC
Source organism: Moniliella sp. 'wahieum' (assembly GCA_003971905.1). NCBI lineage: Eukaryota > Fungi > Basidiomycota > Moniliellomycetes > Moniliellales > Moniliellaceae > Moniliella > Moniliella sp. 'wahieum'. Next base: position 258,314 of record RSEE01000008.1, read on the forward strand.
AAGAACGTTCGGCGTCGAATGGGAGGATGCAAGTAGGAGTCGTAAGGTGACCGAGTTGAGTCAGACTGCAAGGTAAACGCAGGGCTTGGCTTAGGAGCGGTGGGCGAGGAAGAGACGCGGGGACGCATGGACGGGAGGGGGCTGTGGCGGGGGACGGGAGGCCGTCGGTGTGGGTGCTGGGGCGGCTTGCCAGGGAACAGGTGCCATGGCGGTGGTGGGGGGTACTGTGTGGGTGGTGGCTAGAGGGGGGAGGAGAAGGCGACGGGGGCGATGAGGACGAGACACGAGATGCTGCTGCGCAACGCGATACGCTACTGTGGGTCTATGTTGAGTTGGGATGGTGTGACCAAGGCAGCATCGCAGATATGAGAAGTGGTTGATCAACGAGGCGTGGCAAATGTTGATGCTGGGAAGGACCGGGAGGAGGCGCGTCCCAATGCAATCCCAATGCAGCCGATCATGCAAGATGCAGCAGAGAACGATGCATGCACGTTTGAGGCTCGCCCCCCTTGCGCGCTCTCCTGCAGCACATCGCCCCGCCTGTGTCCGCGCAGCAGACCAGAGCACATGCAAGGGATGGCGTAGCACAGCCCTGGCCTGCCTTGGGTCAGGCCGGTCGGGTGGCATGTGGCATGTGAGGGCCGAATAAGACGGCAAGCACTCGCGCTCGGCCTGCGCAACCCCCTTCTGCGCCAGTGTCTCCACACCCCGCACACAAGCCTACTATATAGTACAGTACATGCACCCCGAGATGTTTGGCCGGCCATTCTCACTTCGTCCTAGCGCTTCGCCGCGCATATCGATCGCGTCTGCTCCGGGCCCCTGTGCATGACCCAATGCATACACCCAACCCCCCACCCTCCTCCCTGCATACCACCAATGCAGTGCACTGCTCCTGGACAAGCACGGCGCCTGTGTGTGCGGACCCAATTAAAACACCTACTAAATGACCCAGAGGTGTGGATCACCAGGACATTGATGTCTCGTTCGTCTCTCTCTTGCGCTTCGATCCAATCGAGGCCCGTGAGGGCAGCACCGAGCATGTGAGGCCGGAAGCCGGAGGACAAGAACATGCCTTGCCCTGTGGCCCTTTCACTCTCCTTACTAGGCAGAACCAGCCAGGAGGAGATGCAAATCCTCACTGCATCTTCTCGACCAGAATAAACAGGGTCTCCACATCCATCATTTTTGACTGTTGACGCATCCCAAAACGATCTAATACCGCTTTTATCATATTCAGGACGCACATCAGTGATGCAGCTGATACTAGGGTGCTTTAACGGTAGCTAGTATTTACTGCGTCTCCTGCCAGCAATTACTGCCATCGGTGGGGGCCATGATATACTACGTTCCGATTCACAAATGAATTGTTCTCCCACATTATCGACTTGACTTTGCCCTAATCCCCCCCCCCCTTTTGTTCTGTGAGAGACATCTTTTTATAGTATAAACCCCCATCAAAAATTCGCCTCTCGCTCCCTCTCGTAACGCGTAACCTCATACAAACCCAACCGTCAAATACCTCGGGTTGAGCTTCCGGTATAACACTCTCCATGGATAACTTTCGTCTCATGGTCTGTCTCTGTTATATCCTGGCAATCCAACAACTGAACCGTTTGAAGAGGGGTGTGAGACGAGAGATCTGCGATGCCAACCGATGTTGACACGTGTCACGTGCTCGAACCAGGGCCAAGATAAAAAATGAAACTTGGACTCGCTGCGGCCACGTGGAAGGGCCAGTGCGATGGATGGGTGGGTCGAAAGCGATGGGACCGGCCCTGAGCCTCTGCCGGGCGGGCTTCCCTCTCTTGCCACCATCTCCATCTCTTTCTCCATCATCGCTGGCGCCCTCCATGCCACAGGTGCTGGTCAAGTGCCCGTCACCCGATGCGGTCGGCGGGCAGATCGGCGACACGCTTCTTCAGCTCCACCCGACGCTGTTATCGCCGACGTCAAGGCCGCTATAGCCCAATGGCCTGGCCGCCCGCAGACGCACCGGATTCGTGTCATTCGGTCGGGCCGACTGTGCCAAGACGACGAGCGAGCGATTGATGGCACGCCCGACCTTCCTGCTCCCACACTACCTGTTCCTTCTGCAGCCCAGTCCACCCTCCATGTGGCCATTTCCCCCGACGCGTGGACCGAGCGTGTCCCAATCCACTCAGCCCGCCACCCCTCCACCCGGCCCGGCACCCCCGTCCCCCCTGTTGCGCCCAGCCATGCTGCGCCATCATTTCATATGGACATGCACCCAGATGCGCCCACGCCTTCTGTGTCGCAGATGAGTATGGCTCAGATGGCCGCGTCGCGCACCTTGATGTCGATGCGGGCAGTACATGCAGCGCAGCTCATGTGCTCCTTGCACCCCGCATCCCAGGTACGCGAGCGGATTGCGGCCAGCCTGTTCCTGTGGCAGCGCCGCGCTGCTGATGTATGGGGAATCATCAACGATCTCGTTCCCCACAATTTGCCTATGGGCGCCCCTACCCCCCTGACCCCTGCCCATCTCTGCCCCCGGCCATGGTACTGGCGGCCGGTGGGCTCTGACAGCACCTCCTCCAATGTGCAGGACCAAGTGGTCCAGGCCGCGAATGATGTTGACTTTCTTCTGGGCCTGCCCGATCGGCCTCGGTTCACACATGATTTTAACCTTGTCTATCGAATGGGCGAACACTCTCTCCCCCTCGCCACGAGACGAGTATCATCTCCAATTGGGCACCCACTTTCTCACCTTGTCTCGTTCCAGCCATCCGAGGCTATGGCCCAAGCTCCAACCCCGCCTTGTTTTCCTCGAATGGATGACTACCATGCGACTGACGCCGTTGCAAGTCGCTTGGACTGCCATCTCAGTTCCATCTCCCCATTTGGCACAGCCTCCCTCCCCCGACTTGGACTTGGGATGGAAGTTTTAACATGCGGACGGCTGCTTCGCCTTCGCCATTGGGATACGCATCCACTCCGCCTAGCTGGACCCCCATGTACTCCGAAGGATGGCTACGAGTCCCGCATCCTGGGAGGGGGCCAGGTATTGGACAAGATCAAGACGAGCTGCCACACCCTTACGGTCCCAGACCTTGGAACATGGCTGGACCTGGTCCAGATGTGCGAACGGCCCGCGAAGTTCGTGACGAGCAAATACAAGAATGGATGGAAACGGTCCGGAGCACCATGCTGTTGCACGGACCGATCGTTTTCCAAGTGGCATGGCACACCGCGTTTCGTGTCTTGAAGATTGGTGTTGCGGTCGTCATGATCAATTTGCTTCCGTCAATCCAAAAAGTCATCTGGCCTCCTCCTCGTCGTACCATGTCCCTCAAGAGAAGTTGGACGAACTGATCGCTCTTTTTGTCTTGATGAGCTCCAGCATCTTTGTCCTCTTGATGATCGTGGTTGATTACCGTCGTTGCTTCGTCGTGCCCGGCCTCCTACCGCAGGGGCCAATGCTGAAGGAAACCCAAACGATGACCGGGGTGGAAACGGAAACCAAGGTCCCGCAGACGCTGCCGCCCATGCAGATGAAGCCATGCGTCCTCCAGCATTTCCGCTCAGGTCAATGCAGGATGCCATCTCCCCGATTTGCTGGGCAAGGTGGATAAGCTCGTGGGGTCTGGAAAGCGAACGGGAAAGACTACACCTACCTATCCCGCCGCCGCCATCCCAAGAAGAAGTAGCTACCTTTCTCACCGCATCTGTCCTGGCGCAGTTGCAGTTGGATTCCCCCCAGGCGTCCGACTTGAATCGCACCCTGCCGTCGGCTGACCCACCCTCGGACCCCGCCTGGACGGCGCAAGCTCTAGCCGCTTCCTTCTTTGCTTCGCTTTGGCCCCTGGCCGCACGGGAGCGCAGGGCTTTTCTGCGGAGCAGGGAAGAGGCGACGCGCGCTTCGGTTCGTGCGTGGGCAGCGTTTGCGCGAACGGTGCTGCGCGAGGCGAGGGAGGAGCAACGGAACCTTAATCGGCAAGCGACAGCGTCTGACCCGGTCCCTGCAGAGGGGGTTCGCCACCGTGCTCCCAATGTTGGTATAGAGAGTGAAGATGTGTTGCTCCCGACAGAGTCGGAGTCGGGACCAGCTTCGAGCAGCAGCTGTGCCTTCGCCTGTGTCTCCCCCAGAGCGAGAAGATGAGCATCCAGACTTCGATGGATGGCCTGCCCATTTCCCGCTTTCCCTCGGCCCGGCTGGCTTGCACACGGCCTATGTGGCGCGCGTTGCTGGGGATATTTTAGCGCGTCAGACTCGCACCGGCGAGTCGGCAGTTTGATTCCTCTTTCGTATCGGCCAGCCCACGTTGGACTACCTGCGTCCGGGCACGGTTGGCATGGTTGCTTTTGATTCGGCTTTCTCACTTGGAGAAGCTGCATGCATTCTTTTCAATTTACAAGGACTTCTTTCTTTCTCATCGCCATCATCCTATCCCCAAATAGCAAGAAGAGAAGATGTGAACAACTTAACCAAGCAGAAAGAATCAAAGGGAAGCAGAGGGTGAAGCCTCTTTGACTAGGGGAACCGGAGAGGGCGGGATGCTTAACGAAAGCAACGGGGCTTTCGTCCGATTGCACGTCAGAATGAATGATTTTGATCTTGAAGCTTGAAGCGGTATGTGAATGTTAATGGCTGAGGGGATGTTAACGATGGGTCCCCATGTTGCTAGTGGCGTCATGCTTTCATCTCTCATCTCTCCGTGATTTGGTCTCTCAGCTGAGACGTGCCTACTGCCCAACCGCTTTCGGATAGCTTTTAGCTACTGATCACTACCGCAGGGTTGTCAGGAAAAAGATTGCATCCCGTATCTCCGATTCTCCACCTCAGACGGACGGGCTAAGCTTGCCCGAGCAGACAAAGTCATGCTGTCCAAACGTACGCCATGGTAGAGTTCGGCGTGAATGAACATGGCAGATGAGAACAGGCACCGGGACCACGTGGGTCACTCCGCTTCCGGATTAAGCGGGACCTTTGCGACGAGTGGGTTCGTTGCGCTTATTGGGTTTCATCTTGCCTGCCCCGCCCGAAAATACGGGGGGTGCACTCTGCGGTTTCCTGTGGGATGGGACTCTCATCTCTGCGCCTCGCTGGGGGGCCTCGAAGCGCCTGCGAGGGTACGAGGGGCCATCGATCTGGGGCAGGTGCAGGGCCAAGCGACGGAACATGCTGTGCAGGTTGTATTGCAGTTCGGCATGCGAAGCCTCCATGGTACGAAGACGGGCAAAGAAAAAGATGGCCATGTTGTTGGCAGCAATTTGGGCCATTGCATCCACCACGGCCTGCGCCACCCGGTTTCCAGCGCTTGCCTTTGGATTTCGCCAAACACCACGCGTGATGCACCAAACAACCGGCTTGCCGCGCCCCATCGCACCACAGCCAACTTGTGTGTCGTTTTTTTCCCCGCCACGACGCCCATTCGCAGCACGCGATCCTCCTCGGCGTTCTGGATGGCATTTTGGGTGTAGACCAGACGATCGAACTCCCGAATGCGGGGGCAGCCTTTCGTCTGGTCTGGTGGGTTCGCACCCAACATTTCTCTCCAGGGCAATGAAGGGTCAGCTAGGACACCTACCCAATGCCGCCGCATCACATAGGGTTCGACTAGCGCAGGCGCCCACACTGCCTTGTAGATCGGCCTTCGCATTTGGGCCGCTGCCGCTGCGTCGAGGCCCGGCACCTTGGGCACAGGCGGATCGCGCTTGCGCTGCACCGTCCAGATCTTGGCATTGAACACGGTCGAATTGAAGCCAGGCAGTTTACCAGGCCCATTGTACTTGCGCGGTTGGAACCAAGTGTAGGGAGCTTGGAAGGGAACGTGTCGAATCTGATATTGCAAGCCTCCAGTTAGTCCTGTCGTGCGGATAGAAGAAAAAAGGGCAAAAAAGGGCAAAACACATACCTGCAAAGGAACGCGTTGGTTCACTGCGGCCCGAATGATGTCCAGCTCCCCTTCCAACCAGGGTAGACAGGCACAAGCGAGTTGAGATCGGGCGCTGCCCCAGGGGAAGGAAGCTGGGCCCAGTCTGCGTCGGACTGCAACGTGTCGAGATCGAAAAGGGGGAGAGAGGCGGGGAGAGAGCCCGTGGAATCGGGTGCGGGCCGGGGCTGCGGGGAGGGGAAAGGGAAGTGGACATAAATCTCTTCGCGCTGGTTGGTGGGGGAAATGACAGGCTCAGGGAATTTGGCCTGGTCAACCGGGGGGAGATGCGGGGACTGCGGGCCCTTCTTGTTATTGCCCTTACCCTTGGGGCCGTTTTTGGGTCCCTTGGCGTGCTTCTCCTGCCGGGCTTGTGCTGGGCGTGGGGAAGGCTTGGTGCTGGGAGCGGCGGCGGCGGCACCGGCACGCACCAGGGCCGAGGTGCTGAGATGTACCCTGGACACACATGGGCCGGGAGGAAGAGCAGCACGAAGCAGCTGGGCGGGTCCGAGGGTGCCGACGGGGCGCATGGGCTGGAGCGCGTGCAGACGACGCAGTGGCAGCGCAAACAGAGCAGTTGTCCCACCCGCCAGAAGGTAGTGGGCGAAGCGGCAAAACGGATGCAATTTGAAACGCAGCGAACAATCGGTGCAACCCAGACGGCTGCGCCTGTGTTTCCCGCCAGGCAGGGCAGCGCAGCCTTTGCGGCAAGGAATGGACCATGAACCGCAGAAGCCGACAATCAGCGCAAGCACAGCCACCTAGCAGAGCCCCTCTAGCCCGCTAGACGCGACAACGCCTGGCTGTCCAAGGAGGATGTCGATGGGCGCTGGCTGAGAGCTAGTGATCCCTGATATCGATCATCCGGTCGCCAGGATTACATTATTGCTAGCAGTAGCAGTTCGCACCGACGGACGGCCTGCGCGAATGGACGTTGGTTGAAGCTCGATCGAAGACCAACGCAATACAGGCTTTACCGATAGCGTTTATGCTTTAGCAGTGTTGTGGTGCACGATTGGATGCTACAGATAGAACCATACTGATGTCTATGCCATCCATTCATACAGAAGCCAACGGCATCGCTCCACAACACACAAACTAGCGTTCCGATAGGGGAAGATGAGGCGAATCTCGCCCTTATAGTCATCCACTTAGATCCAGCGCTCCTTGAGGGCAATGCCCTCCTTCTCGAGTTCGAGACGGATGGGTTCCGTAACGTCGAGGGAGTACGGGGCGACCATCTCGCCAGGCTTCTTGAGCCCCGGGTTGCCCTCCAGGATGAGCTTGGTGGCGATCCCGCACGGCACACCCACCGTCCTGGCCATCGAAGAGAAGCCGTTGGGCACGCCAAAGTCGAGCAGGGTAGAGGTGAGGGTCGCCTCGTTACCATCCTTGTCCTCGGTGACGAACTTGTGCTGGAGCATGACCATGTCGCGCTCCCCAGGGCCGTACTGGCACTTGAGTTCGAGCGTAGCGCAGAGCGAGTCGAGAAGGTTGCCCTGGTGCTCCTTTTCCTGCTCCGGCGTGCCACGAATGGTGGCGGTCACCTCTGAGCTAAAGAGGTCAAGCCAGCGCAGACAATGGAGTACCATGTCCGCCTCCTCCTCCGTCTTGAACTCCACAATCTTGTGCACCGCGGCCGCGAGCGAAGCCGGGTCCGTGCTCTGCGAGCCGGTCACAGCCGCCAAAATGTCAGCCCAGGACTTGGTGTTGGGCAGGGTGAGGTAAGGCTTGGCAAAGTCGTCGAGGAAGCCGAGCTTGACAAGTGCCTCGATAATCTCGGGGAAGCCCTGGTAGCGCATCGTGCCACGCACCACCGTTTCAGACTCGGGGATGTTGTACCATTCGCGGAACTGCGTGCTGTCACGGTTGGGGTACGCGACAAAGGCAAAGCGGGGCTAATGTAGTAAGGCTTGGCCGACTTCATCAGCTCGGGGCCAGGAATGATGACCGGCTCCTTGTTTCCTTTCTGCCAGAACTTGGCCGCGTTGCGAAGGGAAAGCAGGGCGCCACGCGAGGACCACGAGAACTTGTATCCCAGCGGGTTGTCCGCCGCCTCAGGGGCAGGAAGGCCAGCAGAGTACGAATAGAACTCCTTCACCTTCTTTCCCTGAGCGTGGATGTCGGCAATGGCCTTGACGGCATAGAGATGGTCAATGCCAGGGTCGAGACCAATCTCGTTCATCACCGTAATACCCGCGGCCTTAATCTTGGGTGCCAGCTCGCGGATGGCAGGGCTGACGTAGGAAGTGGTAATCACATCAACCTTCTTCTCGATCGCCGCCTCGATCACCTTGGCGTGGTAAATGTAGGGGATGAGCGAGATGACAATGTCGTGCTGTCCCACCAACTCGGCCAGAGCAGCATGGTTGTTCACATCAACCGAAGTGGCCGTCGTACGCGCCAGACCCTCAGCCACAGGCGCTGGGCATTGGCCAACCGCGACGATGCGACCGTCAAGCTGTACTCGGGGTAACGCAGAACGTACTCGGCGAACGGACGGGCAACGAAGCCCGAGCCCAACAGAAGAATCTTCTTAGCGTCACGGGACGCGGGGCCCGAACCATCGCCCGAGGCCACGACAGGGCCCGGCGCCGCCGCCCCATCCTCAATGACCGCGCGAGCAAACTCGGGGAGGACAAAGGCCGCCTTGTGGACATCGGCATTGTAGTACTTGCAACCCGGAACCTCACGCACAGGCACACGCACGTTGCGCGTCGGCTCGGTGGAGCAGATGACAAAGCCAATTTGGCCCGAGGGGTAGGTGGGGATGGTGGTAAAGGCATAGTCGGTCACCGAGAAGATTTCCTTGGTGCTCTGACGCAGTTCGCGGATCAGAGGAAGGTGCAACCAGAGCGATTCGGCCTGGGTAGAGATGTGTCCGCCGGGCTTGAGCGCCTCCTTGAGCAGTTGGAAGTATGGCTTTTCAAACAGCGCCTGAGCTGGGCCCACAGGGTCGGAGGAATCCGTGGTGATCACGTCAAACGCCCCCTTGTTATCGGGCAGCTTGAGGAAAGCAAAGCCATCGCCAATGTGCACGGTGCTCGTGGGGTGCGTCAGGTCCTGGGCCATGTGGGGCAGGTACAGCTTGCTGACACGGGGCACAGCCTCTCGTCAATGTCGCACAGGACGGCCTCCTTGACCGAGTCATGCTTGACCACCTCGCGCAGCACGCCGCCATCGCCACCGCCAATGACCAGCACGCGCTCGGGGTTGGGGTGGCTGGCCAGGGGGAGGTGGGCGATCATATCCTGGTACGAAAACTCGTCGCGCTCGGTGGCTTGGATGACACCGTCAAGGACGAGGACGTTGCCAAAGGTAGTGCTCTCGAAGACGAGCACATCCTGGAACTTGCTCTGCTCGTGATGGAGGATGCGGACGACCTGAAGGCCCATGGCCTCGCCAGGCCACTGCGAGTTGATCTCGTGGAACCAGCCGTCACGCATAAGGGGGTGGGAGAATTGGGCCATGGCGTAAGAGAGGTGGTGGGGCCTGAGAGCAGCAAGGCAGAAGAAGAAGAAGAAGAAGAAGAAGAGAGAAGAAGAAGAAGAAGAAGAAGAAAGCCACCGCTGTCACGCGATTAAAGAGCTCGCTCCCAAGTTTAATCCAGTTCCACCGCGGCTGGCTCGACCGCCAGCGCGATTATCAAGTCTGCGTATCCGAGACACAATAGTCGTCTTCCACCCAAGTGAATCGTGAATCCCAGTTTCGTGGTTCCCCGCTTTCCCGCTGTGATCTTGCGACGCTAGTCGCCCCGTGCTTGTTGATCTTCTCTGCGTTGCGCTGATAACAACCCCGAGCGACGCTAGTCGCCCCATGCCTGTTTACCTTACCTTTCTAGGCTGTCCGTGCGGCAGCCGTCTCCCCTGGTCTCCCCTGTTCCCCGTTCATCCTCTGTTGCCTTGTTTTCCTTTTATTCCCTGTCTGTTAGCAATGGTTCGTGGCTTTCCCCCACGGTCCATTTGGCGTCTCCCCCTACCCTCCTCGCTAATTGATCGAATCCCCCGTACAGGCAACTCCTCCTCTCAGTTGCTCCCCCACATCTCTATGTTGTGTGCATTCCATTGACAGAGCTTAAGGCTGGGACAGGGGGAACGCTACGTCTAAACCGAACCGTTCATCTTGCGGGGGTTGTTTGGAAGCGCCACTAAGGTCAAGGAACCAGGGGGATTGCCAGGATATCAGGACCCTCCGGCGATTGGCTGCACTTTTTACCTCAGCTGCCCCGTGACACGTTCCCAGCCACCCACAGCCAGAGTATCGGTGATATTATTTGCCCTCTCCAGCGTGGAACGGTGGACCGGGGGGAACGGTGGCTACGGTGGCGAAGGGGGAACGGTGGCTATGGTGGCGACGCAGCAGCTGACCGGGCCGTAGGCCCGGTGGTCTCCTCGTATAGCTAATCGAAAACGCTGGTAACAAGGTTCCGGATAGATATGTGAGGACTACGTACAAAATTCAAGGTGGGCAAGGCCCACAAGATTGTGCACAAGAAATTTCGATTAGCTATGGAGCCCTCGTCGTCAGCTCTCAGCTGCCCAGCCCAAGTTCAGCCCAGTTTAGCCGCGTGTGATCTTGCCCTCCGCCACGCCGCTCCCAGTCTCAGCCCGTCCTCAGTCCAGCAGCGTAGATAGGTCCTCCGCTGCCCGTTCCCCGTCCATGAGCCCGAAGGCTTCAGACGCGATACTGCCGCCCAAGCCGGTGCTACGCAGCCTTGCCACAAGTTGCAGCCGCCTCTGCTATACGCCGAGAGTCCTTGTCCCTAGCTCCGCTCGGATCCACCAACCGGCTCAAGCGAGTAACTGCCGTGAGTAGACCCTAGGACCTCCAAGGGATTGTACCCCTTAAACCCTCGGGCAGGCTCCCTGGTGGCGCCCGCCCCATGACAACCGCTGGCGATGCCGAGTGGTAAGGAGGCTGGCTGGGAGTTTTCTTATCATCCAGTGAGTTTTTAGTGTCGAGCAAGCGCTGGACTGAGGCGCCGAGGGCGCTGGGCTGCACAAGAGCTCAGTAATTCATCCATGTGAATTTGGACGGGGGCCGGCGCTCTGGAAGGAGGGGCCCAGGAATACTTGCACAAGGTCGAGGGCGTGTCCGCCCCGCGGGAGGCAAAACTGGAGGGATCGTTAGGCGGCGTTAGTGAATACAATTGCAGCTATTCACGGAGATTAGGCCTTGTGGCCCTAGCGCTTAGCTCCTTTACGTCCTGAGCTTGAGCTTAACTACGTTGAATGTTGAACGCACGTTGCAGGGGTATTGCCCAGAGGCTGTCGAGGCCCGAGGGAAGGTGGGTGTGGAGGGCGGCATGGCGGTCGAGGGGACGTGCTGAGGGCGGAGGGCCCAAGTACAGTGTTGAGACTGAACGTACTGATGGCGCTGATGCGCTGATGTGCTGATGTGCTGATGGGCTCGAGGCCGATGAGCGCGAGCGATCGATGAGCGTCGGTGCAGTGACTTGGTGACTAGAGATGCATGAGGTGCGAGGGGTGCTGGGTGCTGGTGCTGGGTACTGCATACTGGGCGCGGGAATGGGTGATTGCGATAAGTGAACGGCAAGCAGAAACCATATGCCCCATCCCATCCAACCATGCAATCGCACAACGCAGCCATGCGACGGACCAACAATAAGTAACCCCCAGAACTCTGGCCAATTCACCGGCATCGCCCCCTTGCCTCGCCTCGCCTCTCCTCTCCTGCCCTCCCTTGGCGCCTCCCACCTCCACCACCCACCCCCCATGCCATCCGCTTAGCTCCCATCCCCGTATCAACCTGCCATCATGCCAGCCGCTTCCCGCCCCCGCCCCCGCCCCCGCTCCCGCTCCCACTCCCGCTCCAGCGGCCCCGCGCCAGCCGCATACAACCTGTCCGACTCGATCGCCTCTCTCTCTGCTCGGGCCACCGCCACCCAGGCCGGATTTCAGGCTCTCGACTCCTCCACGCCCCTCGGCGTCGACCTCCTCTACCGCTGGGATGGCCCTGATGCTGCTCACAACAGCGATGAAGAGAGTGAGATTGCTCACACAGACCCCTCTACTTGCAAGGCTTCATCTGGCCCGCCCCCATTCCCTCCCGACCAGGAAACCACAGGGACCAGAGCTGGGGCCCAGATCCCCGTCGATACCCCGCCTTTTTCTCCCGCCGAGGTGGAAGACCATCTCGCTTGGTGTCGCCATCTGCCTTGGTGGAAGCGGCCGTCGGATGTGATGCTGCGACCGTTTGTCTTCTTCCTTGCCGTTGCCACGGGGTTGGCCATCCCGGTCCGAGTCGAGTTCTTTGACCAACTTGCCTGCGAAAGCCTCTACTCTTCTTCACCTGCTGCGCCCAGTCTGCCTGGATCAAGCTGGTTCCGCCGCTCCTCCGGTGGTATGATTGCTCCGCACCTTCCTTACGGACCAGATGATCCTGCCCTGTGTCATTCTGCACCTGTATTGGCTCACAGTGCCAGCCTGCAAATGCGCATCACGGTTCTCTGTGGCTTACTGTCGGTATTGACGACTGGTTGGTGGTGCGGCCGTTCCGACCGACTGGGACGGCGGGGTGTCATGATCTGGAGCGCACTGGGCATGGTAGTCAATTCGGCAGTGTTCGTCATCACGGCCATGGTACCTCGAAGTCGCTTGCCGGGCGGTCCCAACTTTTTGCTCGTGGGCGCCATATTCGATGGACTGGTTGGTGGCATGCCGACGGCAATGGCCACGTTTAACGCTTACATCGCGGATGCCACCCCGCCCGGAACTAAAGCGATGGGCTTCAGCATGCTCCTCGGTCTGTTTTACATTGCAATGGCCGTCGGCCCCGTGCTTGGTGGCCGTCTTGTCGCAATGAGCGGGTTGGTCAGTGTGTTTTACGTTGCAACGGTCATCACTGCTTTGTACTTTGCCTTTGTTGTTCTTCTGCTCCCCGAGTCGTGCTCGCCAGCGGCGTTGGCCAACTCGCAGAAACAGCACCTCGCTCGCACGAGATTGAACCAAGCCAACCTGGAGGCCCAACTCGCCTCTGCTCCTACCTGGGCTCACCAGGTCTGGGTCCATTTCACTTTCCATGTTGCGCGTGTGTTCCAGCCCTTGTCCGTGTTGGTTCCATCGAAAGTGGAAGTGGTGACCGAGGTCCCGGCTGCGCCGACTTCGATCGTATCGGACGAGGAGACACCTTTGTTGGACCCATCCCGTCGGGCATCAACATACAGTGCTGCCAGTGGCGCCCCGTCGGCAGAGATCAATGCCTCGTACATTTCTGTCTCGCACGTCTCCAAGAAATGGAAACGCGATTACAACCTGTTGTTGGTGGCGCTGGCCATGTGGTTTGAAGTATCGGTGATTGGCGTGATGGGAAGCAAGATGCTCTATGCCCAACAACATTTCCACTGGGGTGCTCCCGAAATGGGCGGGTTCATGACAGCGGCCTCCTTGTCCCGGGTGTTGGCTCTGACGCTGATCTTGCCATTGGCCATCAAACTTCTTCACCGGCCCGCTCACCAGATCGCGCTGCCTCAGGATAACGATGCTCGGCACGATGCGCTAGACCACGAGGGCCGTGTGTCCCGTCGTGCTTCCCGCACGGGCCTGGCTAGTGACACGCCCTACGACGACGAAGGTTCGGACGAGGACTCTGATTCGGACGGAGGGGAAGCTCCTCTGACCGAACAGCGGATGATCGAGCATGCGTGGACAATGCGTGCGACTCATCTTCGTTTGCTCCATGATAGCCGCTTCGACCTGCACGTGGCTCGGGTTAGCATGCTGGTGGCGGTAGCATGCTACCTGGGTACCGCGACGGCCACATCGGGGTGGATGTTCGTCTTCTGGACCTGTGCTGCCTGCTTGGGCGCCGGAGCAGGCGCAGCCATCTCATCGCTAGCGGTGGCTCTGTTGAAGGACCCCAAAGACGCAGGTCGCCTGTTTGGTGCCAACTCGATGCTGGCCGCCATTGGACAGACGGTGATCAGCCCTGTGATCTTCACCCGTGTCTACCAGGCTACCGCTGACACTTCCTACTCGTGGGCAATCTTCGTGGTTGCGGCAGGTACGTTTGAAGTGACACATCGGTGCTCTCTTCCCGTCTTCTAACCGTTTTCTCTCTCAGGTCTCTTTTGCATTTCTTTCCTTCTTCTCTGCTTGGTCCGGATCCGCAAGCCCAAGTCTCTCCCTGCCCTACCTCCCGTCCAGCGTCACGGCGAACCAGCGCATTCACGCTATAAGCTACTCCGTCGTCCGTCTCGAGTCGGTCTTTCTATATATGAGCCTGCGGTGTATATTTTGATTGGGGGCTCTTGTTTTTCTGTATATCGCTTCTTTCCTCATCACACGCCCTACATGCCAACCCACCACGCTTCTCCGTTATGGTCTTTTTGGTCATAGAATTGAATGTCCATGTCTTTCTTCGTACAATCTCGCCGCGCTTCTGCACGGTTCCACAAGGACGATCTGGAGGATAATCCACAGACAGCCGTGAAGGAAGCTTGAACCTCTTGCTTTGCCACAATATACTTTTCTCTAACACAAACACAGCCTATGAGACGTCGCCAATCCAGAATGCTTCCCTCTCCGATCCTGTGCCATATACCAACCTCATCGGCAGTACAGTGAAGTTTATGTTTGAGGAGAGAGAATATGAGAAAACCCGAGATCTGTGGCTATGGGAAGAATGACGAAAGCGCAGGGTTGAAGCTCTCACTCTCGCTCAATACGGCAGAGGTGTGAGACAAGATCCGATTGAATGGCGACATGGTGGTGACAAAAAAGAACACAATAACGATCAAATGATCGGCGATGAATAACAGATGTATGGATGTGCGAAGAAAACGCGAAGGTCGAAGAATGATAATTGAGCCAATACAAAGATATGCTCAATCCAGTTGGGCCAAGTTGCTCTCAATCTAAGCCAAAAACGCGTTGTCTCTTTGACTAAAGGGTGGTAGACCCATTCTTCTGGGCCGCAATATGAAGACCACCACGTCGGACCCGACGGAGCTTTGGAACCATGCGAGGCGACGTGGGGTCACGTATTTCTGTCAAAGAAGTCGACCGGTGGGTAGAACGGTCGGCCAATGGGCGGCCTTGAGCTTGAGCCTCCTCCGTCTGGATCGAGTTTACACCTGGGAGTAGGTGTGTGTAGTATGTGGGAAGGAGCAATGGGGCCGAACCAACCGTGCGTACAGGGTGCCTACGAGGGACAGCCTTGTCGGTTCGAGTTGGCATTAAAGACGAAGGTGAAGCGTTGAGTGGGACCTCCAATGCCACAGGGTGTGTATGATTTTTGTGAGTGTGGTCCAAGAGACCAGTAGAAGCCGAACGGTAGCGTTGGCATGGACTACCTAGATGACCAGAGCTGTGTCGATGTTTAGGCGTTGGAAGGGGTTTGATAGCCCGAGGAGGGGCATTTTGTAACGGAGCACATGGCGAAGAGGAACGACGACAATCAGTATTTCCTAGGCCGAAGGAATCAGTTTCTTCCTCCATGAGGGCCAAGAGCATGTTGAGTGATGAAGTCGCCCCCATTTCGCGGATGAACGCAAGCGAGATTTGGTCGCAAGTTGTTGGAGAAGAGGTGCGTCCAGAGCCAGCAGAACGAGCTCGTTTATAGTCGTACCCGCATGAACTGCGAAAACAGGTGGGGTTGGTCATGGTCTCGATGCTGATTATCCGGGGTCCTGTTGTATTGGATAACAACAGGGAATCATCCAGGTCTTGGAGGAGGGGTCGCAGTGGAATTTCTTTTGTTGCAACATCCAGTGGGAAAGCGTCAGTTCCTGACTGCCGCCCCTGGGATACCAGAACAGGAGATTCAAGCTCAACCCGTGTTCCCCTCAGACTGATGTCGGACAAACGTGAGACTGCGTCAGATACGAGGTCCCAACGTTTCTGCGTCTGGCTGACCATATTGGTGGTAGCCTCTTCCTCCGTTCCAGGACAAGATCTTGAGCGGGAATGGGCGCTGCTCATAGCGCATTTGGCCGTCACCGACACCTGCAATTGGCATGTGTTGGGTGTCTGGTCCAAAGCCATGGCTGAAGCAGGTTTTGGTGGTCATTGGGGCTGACGGAGGTGAATGACCTATAGGGCGGAATGGCAGTTTGCGCATCTGAAGTTGCCGAGGACACAACACTTGTCGACCTGGCTGTCCGCAGAGTAAGATTGGAACATTGCGAAGGGGCGCTCGATGCATTTGACGAGTGGGACCATCTTCGTCGCGCAAAGGGGAGGAAAGTTGGGTATTCCTCGAAACTGGCCTTCGTGAGCAGACCAGCTGACTGGAAAGTACGACCGCCGATAGGTTTTTTGGTTGATGCAGTAGTAACATTGAAGTTTTCATGCCTGCCGGAACCAAGATCAACGCACTTGAAAGAATGGTCGTGCGCCTGAGGAGCTGGATCTTCAAGGGCCAGCTTGGCAAAACATCCCTGAAAAAACAAGAACAAATGGTCAGGATATCGATTGCTTAAAACGAAGAGGGCCTGGTGAAGACGAGAATGGATTGTGCTACTTACGCTTGGAAAAGAAAGGTCCTGAGAAACGTCCTCCAGCATGACTAAAGGGGCTTGTTGGGGGGTAATACGGGTCTGGGGGGTACGTCGGGGGTGGAGATAATGCGAGTGACTACCGGCACCTGTGCCTCGGATGGCTGATGTTGGGTTGGGTCGAGCGGGTACAAGCCGTAGTTTTGCTGCATCAAGAAGTGTTTAGAAGCAGACAGGCGACGCTCTGCTCGTTGCTTGTTCGGTGTCTTGAGCGCTGGAGACGCTTTGGAGTTGGGTAGCGGGCTGCTGGAGTTGCTGGACGGAAAGATGGCACTGATGGTCTCGAGATCGGTAAGGACGGCAGTCCAGTGGCCCCCACGGTATTCGCTATCCAGTGACGACGAGGCAATGATGTGGTAGCGGCTCATCAGGCAGGTCATATGTTGAAGGCAGCCGTCGGGGAGAAACGGGGAAAAGAAGGGAGGAAACAGACCAATGAGAAAAGGAGTATGGTCGAGCGTGGTGTGTTGGTGGGAAAAGGATGACTGTGTGAGACCAATACAAAGAACTCTTTAGCTCGTGTACATAAAGGTACCGCGTTAAACTTTAAACGTTAAACGTTAGCCGTTGATGCATGCATGATGGCTGGAAGGTGGATGCGTATTCAACTGTTGAGTACACTGAGTTACCAAATACTCACAGTACGAAGTCCATGAGGTTCGAAGTGCCGTGGGAAGAGGGGTTTACATACTGAGGAATACTATAGTTGCAAGACTTGTGCAGGGGCACCGGGTACCAGGATGGTCACTGGCTGGTCCCCAGCGATCATCGACCGGGCGTGGTACCCCAATGCACCAGTATACCGGTGTGCTTTAATACGTACTGGTGCCCCTGATGTCAATGTCACCGGCACCGAGCCCCGCTGCGCAACACCAGAATGTTCGCCGCCACATCAAGCTTCAAGACGTGGGCACAGTGACAATCTTGCTTCCCTACCAGTCGCAACACATGTCAATTCTAAGCCACTGATGCACATGCACAGAGATTTCTGTGAACGTTGAACCCTACTGAGCACTGAGCCCCACCATCGTATAACAACAAAAGTAATTGCCATGATGCCATTCCCAACTTTGGTCACTGAAAAGCATTTGCCCTAAAAGAGGGGAGATGGAGATGTCATCGCAAGAGAGGAGCACGTCAGGGGTAGAACATAGGGGGGAGTCGGATAGAACAACGTCGGACATAATGTGTGATCAGCTACATGCGTGATGGCGCTCACTCGGTTGTGGCCACCGCCAAAGGGTTGGCGGATCCTATCGCTTAATACCCTGTCGTCTCGTCATTCTATCTCTCAAGCTTCATGGTCCACGGGCTTCACATCACGCTGCATCATAACCGCGTGTGGCAAATCAGTCCCTATAATATCCCTACTTTTTCAATGCCCCTCGCTGCATAGCAGCCACGCTCTGGCAACCCAGAGTGGGCGCAATGGAGGACGGAGCGTAGGACTGCGAGCTTGTACTAAGTGTTGGCGTGTAGTTGATAGACGTGGGCGAAGGAAGAAAGGAAAGAGATCGGCGTGCAGACCTCGCTCTGCAGAGTCTAAATACCTCAGCCTCACATGGGCCTCACAGGATGTTCTCAAAGCTCACCACAAAAAACTATCAAGACGACGATGAATGGGTAAGCAAGCGTTGCCAGGTGTAAAAATGTTAGGAAACGATGGGATGCAAATGCAACCGTGTAAACTCTCCCGCCTTCTCCCGCTAAAGACGAGTACCGGGGGTGCCGAGGAAGGCGGATACCGATGCCGCCGTCTTGGACGACGTTTCTTTCTAGTACCTCATACGGGTTAGCACATCGCCAAACAGCAAAAGAGGTGGAACGCACAATGAGGTTCGACACTGCTTTGAAGTCCGGATGCTTTGCATCGGCCAGCAGTTGGAATAGCAGACTTTCTGAGGTAGTGATGACTGCGCCCGCGTTGCGCATGAGCTACACCAGCAGGAAAGAAAGGCAAACGAAGTGTCAGTACTATGGGTATTGGCCAAGGGGTAATAGCGAAAGAAATTTGCGTACCCCAAGAGCAGGCCCAATTTCACCTGGGTTGGAGCTGACTCCATCGGTCAGGACGAAGACGTTGTACCCCTTTTCCCTCAAGTCAAGAACCGTCTGCAGGACACAGACGTGCGATTCTGACCATTCCAAGCCCAGGCAGGCCTACAGGTCAGCACACCATTTGCAAACCGCAATCCAGGAAGGACAACGCACCAATCCCAAAGATAATCACATCCCGCACGCCATCCGGCTGAGCATTGGCCAAAAATTTCTCGGCGGGGGGGATGAGCATGCTGAACTTGGTTTTTGCCTCAATGTTCACCTTCCAGCCGGGAACTTGTCCAGGATGGTCGTCAGCTCGTAACAGTCGGGCCCAATCCTGTATGTAAACCAATCAAAGTCAGTCAGCATTGCCGCCATACACAAGTGGTTCAGCCAGTATTACCCGAGGATATTGTTCGGTGACAAACACGGGCAGCTGCAACATGTGAGCTGCACTCAGCGTCTTAGCTGCCGTGTTGATGAGTTCAGGGTAGCGCCACATGACGGGACTGGTACACGATGTGGGGGAACGCGATCAGTATTCAGGAATCGAAGTTCGTTGCGTTTTGTACTCACCGGAACTGCATGGCACGACGAGGAAGATAAGCAAGGAAAGAGACAAACCACACACCGTGCAACGTTGACAAGCATCACAGGCGATGGGGAGGTCAGTATGTGTCAATATCGCGACGAAAATCGGAGGGGTTTCTGTACCTTCTCTTGGATATCACAGAGGAAGACGGCGCTGCGCTCTCGCAGGATACGGGGCACAACATGGGAAGCAGTCGAGGTGATGGACATGGTGGGGTTGAAGGTGGTTGGGGGGAGGTAGAAGGTGGTCCGGGGGGAAGCTGGAAGCTGGGATGGTGTTGAATGATAGGCCGCGGTCATATACGCTCTTGTCGGATCCGCATGCGGCGCTGCAGGGCGCTGCTTGGCTGCGGCCGCGCACGGGCCTTGGTTGGGGCGATGTGGGGATTCCCACGATTATCGATTACGGTTACCGGTTACCGCGCCGGTTACTGGGCTCCGGTTTTCGGTTCACGCGTCACGTGGTCACATTCACAGGTGACCCGGTGACGGCCACCAGCCGATCATCGGTCAGCGCTGAGGCTCCGCTGACTGGTGACTAGGTGACTGCTGTCCGCTGTCCACCCAATTAAGTAGGGTTGCTCGGCATGCTGAGGCGCTGAGGCTCAGCCAGGCTCAGCCCTGGAGCCTGCAGCTTCACAACGGCCGCGGCAGTAGCGAGCACAAAATTTCATTTCTGGCATTGGGTAGAGGAAGCGGGAAACCAGTTCAACCCTAGTGCACACCCGTGCTGCGGCACATTTCCCGCCGCTAGGGTTCGTGTGTGCCAGTACCGCCCTGTGTCCCATGCACCCTACCTCTACACCACCTGGACCGCTTCAGTACACTAGCACAATGGTAAGTTGCCGCTTGGCCCCTGGAGTGGGTGCTGGTTGTGAGGAGACGATGACGCCGTGATGCTCGGTCTAACGTTCGACCTGCCGGTGCACGCAACTACGGGGCCTTGCTTGACCCACGCAGCCCACAAGATCTTGCCTACTAACATTTCTTTCTCGTCCAGTCCAAGCGCACGACGAAAGTCGGGATCACCGGCAAGTACGGTACCCGTTACGGTTCCACCCTCCGTCGCCAGGTGAAGAAGATTGAGATCTCGCAGCACGCCCGGTACACGTGTGCGTTCTGTGGCAAGGACGCTGTTAAGCGCCGTGCTCTTGGCATCTGGGACTGCCGCGCCTGCAAGAAGCAGGTTGCCGGCGGCGCATGGGCCCTGTCCACCACGGCCGCTGCCACGGTCCGCAGCACCATCCGCCGTCTGGTGAGCTCTCGGATGCCTAAGCGACAATCCTTATGTCTTGGTCGTAATCTCTAGTCTGTGACTCCAACGCAGCCTTTCTCACCTCATTCCCACCCCACTACCCTGTCGCCTTTTCCCCATTATGCACTCGTGGGACTGGCCGGGTGGACAAGTCACTGACTTCTCGCCCGCCGGCCTCCAGCACTACCTTTGGGCGTACTCTCACCCGAGGGGCGTGTTCTCCTACCCGCCCTTTTGGAGGGGGGGTCCGGGCGTCTGTGGTTCATGCCGCTGAACAGCCTGCAAAAGCCCACCATGCATGCCATCTATGCATCCGCACTCACTGCTGTATAGATAAGACCGTGTCAGGAGTTGCGGATGTATAGGATGCGATCGATGGTGGATGGATGAACGTGTGTATTTATGCCCCTAGCGGCTATTCGGGTTTCCTGTTTAACCACCAGCACTGCCACCCAAATGCAGATGTGAGGAGGCCTGAGGCTCAGCTGGATGAGGTTAACAATGTATGTTGCCCAAGCGGGGAGTAGCGCGAGGGGGCGAGACCTGTGAAATGTGGGAAAGGCGAGATGACGGAGGCACTGAGGCTGGGGATGTGATGCGGAGCAAGGAGTGCGTGGAGCAACGCGCCGCACTTGAAATTTGAAAGCTGTGGAGTGGCTCATATGTGGCTCTGGCCCACCGGCCGGCAGGGCACACCCCACACTGCGCCCCCACCCACTGTGCCCCACTGTGCCCCCGCTGATCCTTGGATTGAAACTCCAAGCTAGATCGTACGTTGCACTCTGCCGGACTATTATAATCCAGCTGCTGTCGCCGCAGATCCGCTTCGATCAGCGGCCGCTCAGCCACCCGACGGGCTGATCGGCATTCTTTCTATTCGCAGCCCCACATGCTGATGCCCAGGCTAAGACGAGCGTCCAGCACTTCCTCCCCCCGCTCCATCACCACACTCTCTCAGCTGTCGCCAATGGCACGCGCCCTCGTTTGCCAGCCTCCTTGCCCTCCTGCTCCCAGCCCCGGGCATTCAGGCTCGCACAGTACACACTTCCAGTGGCACTTACACCTCGGTAGCGAGCCGCGTGTCGGGCGTCAGCGAGTTCCGCAACATTCCCTACGCCCTGCCCCCCACTGGCGCCCGCCGCTTCCATCCGCCCCACCCCATCAATGGCTCCCCCTCGGCTCGGCCCAACAAGCGAATGACTACCCCCCTTCTGCCCCAGTGGGTCACAGCGCCCAGCGAGTACAAGTCTGTTTGGAGCGAATACTTTTGGTACACCTCCCTCGGGGGAGTCAACCAGACCGAGACGGGCATGAGCCCTAGGAGCCAGGAAGACTGTCTCCGTCTCGCGATCTGGACCCCCTCCAAGGCAAAGAAGGGGGACAACCTTCCTGTCGCCCTTTCTTTCCTGGGGGTGGATTTGTTTCGGGAGGCGTCGACGTTCCAGTTCAAGTTCCTGCCCAGTGGGTGGGCCGTTCGCAGGAACATATCGTCGTTACCGCCAACTACCGCCTCGGCATTTTGGTTTTAGCAACGCCCGGGGCGTCACTCGCAAGAATGTAGGAATTCTGGATCAGCGGGCAGCACTCAAGTGGTTGCCGACAACATCGCCCGCCTTTGGGGGCGATCCAAGTCGCATTACAATCGGGGGCAGTCCGCGGGTGCGCAGTCGGTTGACTTTCATGCGTTTGCCTGGCCGGACAACTTGATGCCATGGCATTTTTGCCCAATCAGGCGTGGCGGTCAAGCCACAACCATTTAAGGACGTGGAGGGGACCAACTTTACGTCGGTTGCTCATGGTGGGATGCAAACACCGCAACTGCTGAGTCTGAACTACAGTGCATGCAAAAGGTGTCGGCCTCTGACATTCTTGCCTGGGTCGCCCACCATGGAAACAAGGTGAAATTTGGGCCAACTCCAGATGGAAAAGTTATCTTTGACGACTATGCCGCTCGTATGGCCGAGGTCGCTTCGCTCACGCCCCCATTATCATCTCGAATGCTGCAAATGGGAGGCGAGCTTGGTTGACTTCCCTTCGAATGAACGTGGGACCTGATCGAGCACGACGAACGCTGAGACGATGCGTCGATTCATCTGCCCTTCGTCCAACAGCTCGGCCTTGCGGCATAAGACGGGACGCATCACGTATCGTTATCAATTGCGGGGCAGTTCAGCCAGTTTCAGACCAACTTCCTCATGCATGGCTTGCCTCGGCCCACTCATCGGATCTGAGCCCTTTCTTTGGCACGTACGACCTCACTGCGACAGATGCGCCACCGGGACAAGTGAGCAGGATCGAGCGAGAGACGGCCCATGGATGCAAGACTACTGGCTTTCCTCAAAGACCCTATTCGGGTCCGGCTGCCGCGGGGTGGCACCCATATGCTTACCCTGGCTCCATTCTTCGCTTTGGGGCCGATGGCCAAAGTGTGCAGAGCGTGTCGGGTTCCGAAATTGACGGACCGTGCCGGGGGGTAGGCACTTACAATCCCCATCCGTGATCGAGGATGTTCTTTTCTTTTTCCGCCTGTACATCATTGTTGCTTTGTTGGTTCTTGGTCGAGTCTCTGCGGCGTGGGCTCAGCACCTTCCACTATCACCATCATAATGTCACACAGGAGATGTTACCATGTTTCTGGTTACCTTTGCTAAAACGATCTCCTACACACTTCTTTTCTCGAGTAAAGCGACGCACTGTACGAATTCATTACTACCTCCGTGTTTTTTCCTACCTCTCCTTCCATTTACGCTTGTTGAGACCTTGTGCTCTAGAACGACTCTCGGTACCCTTTCCCAGTCTCCAGTCATGTAGTCAGGCTTGAAGACGTTGGTTCCCTATGTTTCACTCTTTTTGCCGCAGAGATTGATCCTTCTTACGAGCCAATACAAACCCATAGGATATCACGGTGTGCCTCCGTAGCCAGCTTAGGGAGGGGCAGTGAACGAACTCATTCATCCCCCAGGGCGATACCGACTGGGGAAACCACTACATCAACCGTTCGTTGTTATCGAATCGATGAGACCTTAACTTGGCATGGATCTGTGTTTCTGCCTGCATATCCTCTTCCACAACATGGCCGTTGCTCCCGGTGACGCCGAGAAGGGCGTTATCTTTTCAAAGCACCCTGTGCCTGTGCCACACCACAGAGGCTAACGTCTCTCATAAAGGTCGGACCCCACCAATACCGTGTGTTCGGTCGCCACTTGGGCCACGCTGAGGGCTACACCTACACTAATGGTAAGGCCAACAACAAAAGGCCGTTGTGTTGCCGGATGAAAACGCCATGTTTGACTAATTCCTCAACCCCAAGAAGTACATTGGCATACTTGGTACCAGCACGGCCTAATCGTCCTGGTGCCCTCTTAGTCTCGCCCCCACCGCACTCCTAGTATCTGTCCCTCTCTTTCCCCCTATGGACGACTATTAACACCTGCTCTATCCCTTAGAGATGTTATGGTGGTCTCGAGAAGAAAAGAGACCGCAGTGATCTCATTACCTATACCTCAAAGAGGCGACCGGTTGGACTTGGTGTGCCAACTAGAGGCTTTTTGGTTGCATCGCACCAAGGGGAGGTAATCACTTTTTCCCATCATCCCTGTCCAAGCACCCCATCCCCTCTTGGGGAGAGTTCTCACCCTGAAAAGCTGCAGAATCCAATTAGGTAGAGCCCTTCCTCTCAACCCTCGCGGCGACAATGGTCGTCGAGAGAGGGAGTGGCTATGAACCAGGGCGATGCCGTCGTCCTTGGCAGCTACTAGCTACACTTACGTCATTGAGTGCAAAATGATTATATCGAGGGGATTGGTGCTAAAACATATTGGGTTAAGTGGGTTAAGGGCAACCCCACCTGGGCATCGAAAGGGGGTGTCGGTCGCCATGGTGGCGTAGTATGCTACATGGCGCGGGCTGACGATCAGCCTTGAACCTCCTGGCCACAGTGCTCCCCGGCTAAGTGATAATAAGATCTAGGGAGCAGTTAGGTTTCTTTGCCCTTTCTTGAGGCCAGACGGGGCATTAAGCACTAGGCGGTGCTTGGTCCACGTTCAAGTCATGGATCTTGCCCGAAGGAAGGTCGTAAATCCAGCCATGGATGGTGACCTTTGGAGTGCCAGTGATGGGAGATGCAATACCCTTCCAATTGTCCTGCACCACGGGCGACGCTGCAACATTGGCCACCTGTTCAGCGACCGAAGCCTCAGTAACCAATTGAGCCCAGGTGTGCTCGTCGGCGTCGGGCTGCTCCTTGCGAATCTTGCTGGCCAAAGCAGAGAGCGGGGAGAGGTAGCGCGCCAAAGGCGTTTGTGGCACAGTCGTATTGGACGATTCCTGAGACGCTGCCACACAGGCTGCGTGCACGCCTCCGCACGAGGTGTGACCCACAATCACGATATGTTCCACCGCCAGGCCCTGGATGGCGTAGGTCAAGGCAGCCAACGTGGTGTCGTCCACCGGAGAAACCTGAGCGGCAATGTTGCGTACGACAAAGCAGTCCCCTGGCTGGGAGCCCGTCACACTGCCTTCTGGAACACGCGAGTCGGAACAGCCAATCCAGAAGACCTTGGGCGCTTGGCCCTTGCTCAGAGTGGCCAGCAGCTCGGGCGGAGCAGTGGAAGCCCACGTAGCGTTACCTTGAAGGAGTGTAGTGGCCATGATGGATGTTGTTCAAAACGTAACAGGTAAAGGCGATGGTTACCGATGGATGGGAGGAATGGCGATAGGGCGAGAAAATGATAGACTACCACAACAATAGAGGTGCTTCAGGATTCCTAGTCCACGGGGATTCAGTATACGCAGGCACTCGCACCGCTCGAGGGAGAGATTCGAGAAGTAGGGAGTCGAGGTAGATGTGGTGGTGAGCCCGGACGGGATATCTGGTGTGGGGGTGTCAGAGCCATAGCCTCTCTGACGAGAGTGAGAGATATAGTTTTCGGGTCAGAATCATTATGCATTACGCGTTACTCGTTACGCGATAGGCCTCCTCTCGCGAAATCAGTGACCACCCTCTGATGTTAAAGCTTGCGGTTTGTGGACACTCAGCCTGCGCTCAGCGGCTCAGCTCGCTCAGCCACCTCAGGCCTCAACGTTCAACGGCTCAGAGCGATCACTGTGGTGGATTGGCGTCCAGGTACACCATGATACCGCCCACCTGCTGAATGGTGTGCTGATCGCGCAGGACAAGCGTACCCTCCACCCTACCAAGGAGGAGCAATAGAGATAGCCACCTGCGGAGGTAAGATGTATGACAAGATTACAAAAGCTTTTGAGCATCATCATCTCCCGCAATAGGCAGCTACTAAAAAGCATTACCGGCAAAACGCATAACCCTAGTAGCATGTAAGACCCCTGCGCCACACTCAGCGCCCACTCAGTACTCAGCCGTCTCGGCTGCGCCGAAGGAGGGAGGCAGAGGTACGTGTCAATGTGTAATACACACAGGCATCTGCAAGCCTCTGCGGAACGCCGGGACAAGGCGCTGGATCGATTGTTCGAGCAGACCGGATTGTGCGCAGAAATGGAAGTACCAGGGTGTATCCCGTGCCCCTTCCTTCCCATGACATGCACATCATTAATCATTGCTTACCGTATGGTTCATCAAATCGATGGCCGCTCTCACATAATGGCCCAGCACTGCGCACCTCCGTGTCCACACGTATTACACTACGCACGCCACATCTGATGCTTTTTTGAAGAACGAATCAATTAGCCTCAGGGGGAAGTGGCTGGTATATAGGGTAGCGGATGAGGATAGACGTACGTGTGTGGTGGTGACCGGTGAGGCCAGGTGTGGCGGTATTCTAAGGGAACCAGGGAGAGGGGGTACCCATGCAGCAAAAGAGAGAAAGCGATGTTTTGCGGACAGATATTGGTACAGACCGGGTGCAAGTGATGCATGTCCCCGGCCACGTCAGACACGAAACGCCTTTTGCCTCACATATGTCACAGGCCTGCGCACTCATAGTAATAGCTCTTTGGACGCAGAGGGACGCATAGCACGGGGGAAGTGTTCTGTGCACTCTGCTCTTGCAGGGGTGAAAGCACACTGCCTCTCTGCGGTGTGGGCACTAAGGGCGGAAGCTTAAAATAACACTACAGTACGCGACTTAGAAAGCGCTTTTTGGTATTGCCAACACACAATCGATAGCACCTACTAGTCTGCCATTTTGTTTTGTGACGGGCTCAGTGCTGGCTACACAGGAGTGATACTTACGGTGAAGCCCAGAGCATAACTGTAGCGCTGCCAGCTGCATTGTCAGTAAAAGCACCCATCTTCTCGCCTCTCCATCTCCCTGCGTACACGCGCGCACTATCGCATGACTTACACCATTATCCCTTCCATCCTCACCTCATACCCTCTACTGCAGTGTTACGGGTGAGCCCGCGGTGAGCACCAGCTGCAGTACAACATGTCACCCGATCCCGCAGCTTCATCCCCATGTACTAGTCCCTCAAGAAGAGCTTTTAATTTGACTGTGTGCCAACTGCCCTGTAATAATGACCACCAAATAACGGAATTAAGGAGAGGGCGGGAGCGATCAAGAATATGGCTCTGACGAACAGTATAATAGCTTTCCCAGCATTCAAAGGAGAGAGGAGCGTACCGAGCAATGACTTTCTCTCCGATGGATGGAGGGGGAGAGGCATGTGCAGTGGCGATCGCATGCTCAGATACCCATCCTCGGAGCCGATGGAGGCTACCTTTGCATATGCGTACTAATCGAACCGCCTTATATTAGGAGGAGAGCGTGATAGCATGCGAAGTCGGGACGAAGATCGAACAAGCAGTTCCAAGTCTATTATACATTCTTGTCTGTGTTGTGCCTGATGATGCAACCTATTACTCCTGCCCCTTCTTCTGTGCCCACACATTCAACACATGACCGTCTTGTTGGCTGTGTCCACCTACCTCTCTCCCGTGACCGCTTGCCTACAGTAGTGACCACAGGCAACACTTCATCTCTCCACTTCCATATGTCAGTAGGGTCTCTTCCGCCAATCAGGGTGCGTAGCCCATATGCCTCGGTAAGCCCCTACTATCGTTCACTGGAAGATCTGAGCTCCAGGCGCTGGCAGAAGACGCCATAACAGTATGGTGCCCAACTCGTCCCTATTTTGTTCGCAGGGTGAACTGTGAACGTTGAACAGACATCACCTAATATGATAATCTCAAGATCAATACTACCGTTCCGTTGAAGAGTGACCGTCGCGACTGTCTAGTAATACTGAAGGGCAATCTGCTGTGCGAATAGATAATGGACGAAGAGAGGAAACACTTTTTGTTAATGCAAAGAGTACTGGCCGTCGACAAACCGAAGGACTTGGCGTGCCCCATCACTCAAGGGGCTAGTTTTACGAAGCAGTGTCGTTCTGTGTTCCCAGAAGATGCTCTCCACGCGGTCGCAGGGATTCGCCGCGCTCGGACAGGTGCAGGAAGTCGGGGGAGATGAAGGAGGATGTAGATTAGGTTGAAGGGCGGAGAAGGGCAACATTACAGGCATTGCAGACATCCTCTGTTGTTCCGCGCGAGAGGGAGAGGGTGGTGGCAACGACAGCAGTGACTTGCACAGTTTTGCGTTCAGTAGACCTTTCTTTTATCGATGGATGGTACCGATTGCATGATGGAGTTGTGAAGCATCATTTGGATGAGATGGTGGTGCCTGATGGCAAGTACAAACCAAAAGTCGGCAATCGCTAGTTAAAACCGAATCGTCCATACTAACACGGCCGCGATTTCGCCGTTCTAGTGTGCAAAACGTTGTCTTCTACCGTCTCCATAGCGGGGGAAGGCACGTGAGGTCAGTCAAACACCCTTGTGTCTAACTTTACCGACACAGACTTCATCACTAGCAGCTACTATGTCGGGTGCACTGTGCAAATATTAGACCTATTTTGCAGTTGAAAAAGAAGGTCGATGTGACCCAATGAAAAACGGGGCCTTCGTTACATTGGTGGGTGTTGCTTTCCTTCTGAGCATCGACGATTATAGGTGTCCGCGTCAAAGGGGAGGTGCTCAGAACATGCAGACCACAGACCACAAGACAAAATAATACGGGAAGATCGAAGGTCCATCGCAGGTTGCTTGGCGACTACGCTCACAGCGCTTATCTGATTGTTGGAGGGATCTGCCCAAAGCAACAGGAAAAGTTGTCCAGACACATGATTATGTGACCTCAACTTGTCGATCCTTGTGGCCTGTGCTCGTCGATCAGGCCCTCGCGCCTCTCTGTCATCTTCGCGTTCGCGCTGGCGGCCGGCTGACATACCATGATGCATCATACATCTTGCAACATCAACATCATCGTGGCTAGTAATCACGCGCACTAGCCACTACTAGCTACTACGCATCGATCATCGACCATCTAGCGCTCCGCCCGATGTAGCACTCGAGTACTTATTACTACTACGGCCACCCATGCGCTATATATACTAGCCGGGAGGCGGAGTGCACTACACAGGTGTGTTGCTGCGTGCCAATTGCGCTGTTTGGCGCCTGCAGCATGCGACCCAACACTGCCTCCATGCCTGTGGTCGCCTGTCTCCGGCGCATGTGCATGCTGCACATGATGCAATGCTGCTGCACGCGCTGCAGAGGACCAGGGGCGTTGGAGGACACCCTAACAGCTCTCTCACGCTCTTCAGCCAGCAGCCTTCAGATCTTCCGAGCTTCAGCTCGGCTTACACTTTGCCTGGTCTGCCTTGGAGCTTGGTTGGTCCACCTTGCACGACGTGCATGACGCAGGGTGCAGGATGCAGGCTGTCACATCTCACATCTCAGATCTCATGCATCATGCATCATGCATGACATGCACGCCCACCCGGAACGACCCCTGGGCCACCTGAGGCCTGGCAAGCGTGAAATCGCCGTGCAACACGCACCCGCTTGAGCTCAAGCACAGTGCGCCCGCGCCTGCTACCAAGCCAGGCGGGCGGCATGCCAGAGAAGTAGAGCGTCGTCGAGCCCGCCCGGCAGCTCGGCAGGTGCGAGCCCAGCGGCACTTCCCGCTCGTCAGCGGACCGTGGCCGCGCAGGACCAGTGTGGCTTCTGGTGCGAGGCGGCTGCGATCCGGCTGCGATCCGGCTGCGATCGGCAGCGGCAGGCGGCAGGCGGCAGGCCGCGTGTGTGCGCCGGCGCTGAGCGGCCGCGCGCACAGGGACAGTGTTACGGGGCTGCGACGTGCTCGCGGGCGGGTGCGTGGCCACACGCCACACTGCCGGGCTGCCGGCCGCGCTCTGTTGCAGCTCACCAAACCTGGCCAAGCCCAGCAGATCGAGGCAGCGGTGGTGGAGACGCGTCGTGTGTGACTGGGACGGGCGGCGCCTGCTGTCGTGTGCCGTGTGCCCACCCGGCCGCACCTGGCCAGCGGCCGCCTGAGGCCGCAGTGCCTGAGCTGAGGACGCAGGCCGGGCGGCAGAACCGGTGACCTCGCCTTCCCTGTTACGCCCCCTCCTGCCCACTTATAAGTCCGTCGGCACCGCCGCCGCCGCCCCTTTCTCCCTCCGCCCCCCCAGCCCCTTGTTCCCTCGGCTGCCTGTCCCTTCCCACGCCGTCCTCATGCGCTCCATCTCTGCCGCCGCTGTCGCCGGCCTGCTCGCTGCCGCCGTCGCCCCCGAGCTCGTCTCGGCCCATGTTGGTGCCGGCTTCCCCGGCCGCATGCCCTCCGACATGAAGGCCCGCGCCGCCAAGCGCGGGCTCCAGCGCCGCCAGGTCTCGTACAACGACCAGACCTGGCAGTCCGTCACCGTGCCCAGCCAGGAGTGCACCGCCTACAACTACCCACCCGCCTCGTCCTGGACGCATGCCTTCCCCACGGCGTGGGAGATTGCCGACATTGTCCCGGGCGACCAGGAGGCCCAGGATCTTTACAACTCCATTTCGCCTGGCATCCCTAAAATTGCGCCCAAGGGCCAGCCCACCGGCTCGGAACAAGGCACCACCTACAACAACCAACAGGACCCCGACTGCTGGTGGACCGAGACCACTTGCACCCACCCCAAGCTCCCTGGCCTCAAGCCCGACATCACCAACTGCCCCGAGGCTCGCACTTGGGGTCTGACCTTTGACGATGGGCCCAACTGCACCCACAATGCTTTCTACGACTTCCTCAAGAGCAACAAGCAGACGGCCACCATGTTCTACATTGGCTCCAACGTGCTCGACTGGCCGCTGCAAGCCCAGCGAGGTCTGACCGATGGACACCAACTCGCCTGCCACACCTGGTCCCACCGGTACACCACGGCCCTGACCAACACCCAAGTCTTTGCTGAGTTTTACTACACTATCAAGGTGATCAAGTGGACCACGGGTGTGACCGTCACTTCCTGGCGCCCGCCCTACGGCGATGTGGATGACCGTGTACGCTACATTGCTTCTTCGCTTGGTCTTGAGACGGTCGTCTGGGCTGCCGACACCAATGACTGGTCCGTTCAACCGTATGTATATTGCTTGGCTTTGTTTCTGTTGCGTTGGTCGTTTTGAGTGCATGTGCTGACCCGGCCCGTCCAAAGCGAGGGCACTGCTCCGTCGTCCGAGATTCTCAACAACTATGCCTCCATCATCTCGGCTGGCGCCAGCGCAACCAATGGCGTTATTGTCCTTACCCACGAAATTGATGCCTCGACGATGCACTTGATGATGGAGGAGTACGGCCACATCAAGCAAGAATTCGCCCACATTGTGCCCGTCCAAACCTGCCTCAACAACACCACCCCCTACAAGGAAGACATTGTCTACCCGAACTTTTCCGAGTACGTTGCCGGCACCATTTTGCCCTCGGCCATCCCCTCGGCACAAGACATTGTGGGGAGCTCGGTGGCCTCACTGGCTGTGGGCACGGCCAAGGCGAGCTACTCGGTCACCGACCTGAGCACCTCTGCCTCTTCGACTTCCACTCCCAGTGTGGCAGCCAGCAGCGCTGCTGCTAGCAATATGGCCTCGGCGGCCGCACATGCGACCACGAGCGCTGCGGCGGACGCTAAGAAGGGCGGTGCTGCTCAGGTTCACGCTGCAGCCGGTGTGGCCGGTGCCGCTCTGGCTGCCGTGGGGGGTGCGGCGGCGCTGTTCGTATAAGTCGACCAGACGGCCGCCCAATAAGCCGAAAAAGTGTTTCCCTATCTCTCGCATGTGGGTGATCGATGATCCTGGTGATCCCCCGGTCCCCATTCATCGCTCCGTTTTCCCCCGCACCACCAGTCTCTTCCGTCGGGCCGTCCTCATGAGTCATGCTCTCATCGCCCATGCCGAGGGCACCGCATTTCGACAGTCGATTGTTGCAATGACTGGTTAATGATTTGACCCGTGTCGTTTGTGTCCTGCCTAGTATTCTCTCTCCCGACACCGCCCACTCTTTCCATTCCTTCTGGTTGGCCACCTCACTTTGGGGGGGCAATTTGTTCTAGCTATGCTTTTGCGACCTCTCATCATCCAATCTTTGTTCCTGTACCATCCGTGGGATGCACCCCCACACATCTAGTATCCCGCAATAAGATGGATCTTTGTGTGTGCGGTTTGCGGTTTGCGGCTTGCAATATGCCTGCGTGCAAGTAGCCCCTACGACCACAACCGGAGAACAGAAGCTACAAAAGGATCCAAAGGGAATGCCTTGTATTGGTTGGCTTGTATAGGATCCATAGCCCAGTAGATAAAAAACGATCGAAACGAGGCACGCCAGCAGGTCACTGCATTCCGAAGCAGCCGGGGTCATGTATTATGCACATGCAACTCATGCCCCGGAATGCGGAGCCGCACTGCCAGCCAACTGGCCAGGAACAATCAACTTGAGAACCTGTTCGACCATCCGCGCGGCTTGTCTCCGACTAAGCGGCCCTTGGTCCAGCGCGTACCGTAGTCCTGCCAAGACGGCAGCACAGGCCGGACTGTAGCACGCGACATAGACCTCGTCCTGTTTGTCGTAGCCACGGCCGAGAAGCTGGTGATGAACGAGCTTGCGAACAATGTTCTTGTTCGTGGTGGCTAGCTCCGAGGAAGAGAATGTGTGCGGTTCCGAGATCAATGCCTGGGACTCTTCCATGGTCGAGGCCGAGTCGGCAGCTGGGTCCGAGATGAGGCGCGAAGCCGGGCGGGCGAGCAGGCCCAGACTTCGAGGCGCCAAGGGCGACACTAACGTTTTGG
The DNA here is from genome assembly GCA_003971905.1 of Moniliella sp. 'wahieum'. NCBI lineage: Eukaryota > Fungi > Basidiomycota > Moniliellomycetes > Moniliellales > Moniliellaceae > Moniliella > Moniliella sp. 'wahieum'. Next base: position 290,740 of record RSEE01000008.1, read on the forward strand.
TCAACACCCCATCCAAGTCATTCTCAAGTGGTGGTAAGTCTTCTCCCCCGCTCGGTCCCGCTCGACGAGGCAGACTCTCCTTCCCTCTTTCCCGCACTGGCATCTCAATCACATCGGCCCTCTTCTTGTCGACCCGCGCCCGCTTGGCGGAGCTAGGAGAAGTAGGCAGATCCAACCGCTGTGGTCGTTTTTCGCCGCGTCGACCGGGAGTGATGCCGCCTCGAAGGGACGGGTGTCGTACCGCACTGGCTTCTTTGTGTTCCAACAACGGAGCCGAGTGGGTCTTGGTTAACGACCGGGCAACGTCTCCCTTGCCCGGACCCATCTCCTTGGACGACCATGCGGACCGAGCTTGGAGTTGGGTGACGCTAGAGCGAGGTAAAGGGTCGTCGGGCCGGGGAGGAAAGCGCTCGAGACTCGCTTGGGTGGGAGGTGGCATGGTGGAGGTGGTGGGGAATTTACGGGGTTTGGTCTTGGCAACCACTTTTCGCCCCAACACCATTTCCAGGCCTTTTGTCAGCGGCGCCTGTCCGCCCTGTTCCACCAGGCTCGCCAAGCTAGACACTTGCGATGGGACAGCAAATATCGCCAGCTCTTGCGCCGAGGACGAAACTGAAGTAGTACTCGGTTGGGGAAAAGCTGGTGCTGGCTTGGAAGGCGTGGTCAAAGCTTGGGATGGTTCGAGAGAGATGAGGACAATGTTGGTGGCATGTTTTCCGCCCGGTGCTAACTGGCACAGGCGGTATCAGCAAGCAAGAACAGGAGCGTCCAAGCAGTAGAAAGACGTACCGACGCGTCAAGGCAGAACTTGCGCTGGAAAAAGTCAATGGTGCGGTGGGCAGTGGGATCGATGAACATGCGCATTGAGCGCGAATGTTGCCAGTGGACCGTGGCGCCTTGGACCTTCTTCGCTTCTGGACCTTGATCCTGCTCGACCGCAAGTACCCTCAGTGGTCGGTGGCGCACCATCTCCAATGCAAGGCAGAAATCGGCCTCGACAGAGGGATCCTGGATGATGTCCGACTCGAGTTCGTCGTCGTCATCGTCGCCGTACAGGGCCGGGGGCTCGTCGTCGAGCAGACGCGCCGAGGGGGGACGCGATCCACTTTTTCTTTGTTTGCTGGGTGTGCGTCCCGCAGCAAGGGGGGACGCAAGAGGCATGCTGGTCGATACCAACGACACGCCTGGCAACTGCGAGCCATCCTGGAGGATGAGGTGGCCTCGCCACAGCAGGCGCGCTCGGGCGCGTGAGGCGGTCGACAGAGCGCGCGACCCATTGGATGCCCGTGTCTCGCCCGTTCCCGCAGCCGCATCACGGAGCGGGGTGGCATGGGCTGTGACGTGGGCCATGGCTCACGGGGCGGAGGAGGGAAACAAGTCAGCGGTGGTGGTGGACGTCTCCCGCCCCACCTAGACCCAAATTGGATGGACTAACTGCTTTGCACGTTTCAATCATCAATCGTGACGCGTAAACGAACCAGCCCGACTCAGCTCGGTGGGACGTGCTACTTAGACGATGATGGCCGCCAGATTTGGCTGGGGCGCCTGGGCTAGCGCGGATCAGGCTAAGACCAAGGCCCAAGGCCTAAAGCTATACAGGATTGTCCTATGATCTCCCAGCCGACAACGTATGATATGAGTACAATGTAGAGCAACGCAAAGGGCGCGATTAGGGACCACATCAAGCGCGGCGCCCGTAGCCATTCGGCGTGCGGTTCTTTTTGGAGCTGGACGAGGTCTTCTTGCCCGCCTTCTGGTCCCGCCGCTTCTGGGCACGCAGCTCCTTCTTGCCGCGCGAGTCGACCATGCGATACCGGCCCTTGACTCCCTTGGGCCGCCCCTGCAGTCCGCGGTTGGATCCGCGAGCCACAATCGTCTTGATCTCACGGTCAGGCATCTTCTTGGACGCCTTGCCAAGAATCTTGGCGACCGAACCCGCCTTCTCACGCTCATTGAGTTCTCCATTGGCCGCAGAATCCTCCGCGACAACGCCTTCGGCGCGTTTCCGCGCCTTCTCCAGCCTCCGCACGGCGCGCATCTTTTTGCGAGCCTTAGCCTCCGCCACCTTTTTGATGGGGCGGGCATCGAGCGCGCGCTGCTTGGCACGGATTGCCTCAACGGCTTCCTTAGTGATAGGAATATTGGCCTTGTAATGCACTGCCTCGTCTTCCAGGAACCAAGAAGGGAGGCCATCCTTATCAGCAAACGCACGCTTGTTGAAGCCCTCGTCAACCAAGTCTGTCTTGGTCTTCTCCTTGTTGACCAATTGTCGTGCCAATTGGACCGCCTCGGCAGTGGTAAGACCACGTTGTTGGATCAACCGTTGCTTTGCCTCATCCTCATCCGAGTCCTCGAATGCCCACTCGCCTGCCGAGGGCTGGAAGTCGGGAGCACGAGGAACCACTTCAAAGTCATCTTCCTCCTCCTCCGAAGCAAGGGTAGAGCCATCCTCCTCCTCACCATCCTCCTCTTCCTCCTCTTCGACGTCCGAGAGCTCCTCCTCCTCCTCCTCCTCCTCCTCGTCAGACTCTTCCGTGTCAGCCTCATCGTCATCCTGTGTGTCGAACTTGGCTAGATCCTTGAACAAGGGGTTGTCGAACCATAGGTTGGCTTCCCGCGACAAGTCGGCCTTTTTCTTCTTGTCGCCTTGCGGTCCGTGACCAACGTAGCTGACGTGATCGCATCTTCCGCCTCGGCCTTGGAACGCTTGCGTTTCTCCTCGGCCTCAGCCTTAATCTGAGCCTGACGCATGGCCTCCACGCGCGCCGCCAGTTCGTCTTCCTCGTCCTCGGCATCGTCCGAATCGTACGTCTCCTCCAGTTCTTTGCGAGACATGTGTCCAGCGTAGCCACCTTCATCCTTCTCGTCGTCATTCTCCTCATCATCATCCTCGGCCCCAGACTCTTTGTCTGACCCCGACTTGATTCCGTACCATTCCTCATCCTCATTGGCACGGTTCTTGTCTTCTTGGCCTCAGCAGCACGGAACTTGGCATCCCGCTCCGCCCTGCGCTGCTTCCATGCCTCGAACCCACCATCGGCTTCATTCTCGAGACGAGCAAGTTTACGCTCCCGCTCTTCATCCGAGTCGAGGGCAACGTCCTCTTCTCAGATTCTGACTCTGACGACTCGGCTTCGGACGACAAGAGTGCATCCATGTCAGCCTCATCCACGCGTTTCTTCCCTTCTTTGGTGCGTTGAATGCGCTCCTCCTCATCCAGCTGGAGACATCGCCCGATCGGTCTTTGCCGGCCAGCGCCTCATCGTTGATGTCATCGGCCAGATCCATCGGCGTGCCCATCTTGAGTTGCAAACGCAACGTTTCGCGGGCCTTGGTCTCATTCTTGTGCTTGCGAGCCCTGCGCAAGGCAACAAGGCGCTCCTCATGCAAACGCTTCATCTCCTCGTCAAGGACTTGGTCCTCGTTCATGTTGGCCAACCGAAGCTTCTCCGCCTCTTCTTCGGCACGGGCCTTGGCCTCGGTCATGGCAACCTTCTGCTCGGGGTCAATTCCAATCCAATTTCTTGACGCACAAGCGAACGCCACTTGAGCAGGCGTTTAAAGTCGCCCTTGCCCAGCACGCGTAGATCCTCCGCCATGCTGCGCACATCGCCCGTGGTGGCCTCACTGGCAGCAATGACCCCATCCAACGCACTGGTGTCAGAAAGGTCGAACTTGGCCTTGCCGGGGGGTAGGTCGGCCTTAGCAGCTAGATCCGGCGCAGCGGACGCTGCCGAGGCAGGGGGAGGGTGAGGGCGTTGTAGGTGCCCAGGATGCCGACGGGGTCAGAGAAATGATGAACTCGCGCGAAGAAACCGACTTGTGCAAGAGGATGGCACCATCTTCGTACCCTTCACGCTTGCGCTTGCGCGTTTCAGGGTCAAACACATTGGCATGTGCGTTGTGAGCGAGGCGGGCAGTGGATGCAAGGTCTTGGAAGTCGTCACAGCGGGCTCGTTGGAAATCTTGTCACCTGCGTGACTGACGACGGTCTTGTCATCCCCAGTAATAGAGGCGTTGACATCCAACTCCTTGAAGACGTACTTGGGGTTGAGGAACTTCGGGTCGATCCGGCGGGGCGCCTTGAAGCCACGGCAGACGACGAACGTCTCAGCGGATACGTTACGGGAAGAAGGGGGCTTGGTCACCTCAACCTTGTAAGAGTTGGCTGAAGACCCAGATCAAGGCATTGTAGTCACGCGAGCGGAAAACCTTGGTAACAAAAACACCATTCGGAACCAGAAACTCGACGGCAAGTTTGAGGGCTTGGAGGGTGAGTTCATTCTGCGTGTACGCGTCTTGAACCCAAGCAGCACCAACATTAGGAGCACCATCGTGAAGCACACTGTATATTGAATTTGGTCAGTGGTTAGGAAGGCATCAAATGGAGATTTTGGTTAACGCACCAGTCCGCTTTCCAGTCTTTGAGCTCGTTCTTGATCAGCTCGCGGCAGCGGTAGGAGTTGATGTCCTCGGCGAACGTAACGCAACGGGGAATAGGCTTAATGGGGACAAGATCAACGCCGACAATGAGGGATCCAGGCGGCATCTGACGGCTGGCAACCTGGAGCCAACCGCCGGGAGCAGCACAAAGATCGATAGTGCAGCGGGCCTTCTCGAGAAATGCAAAACGCTTGTTAAGATGAACCAGCTTGAAGGCAGCACGAGAGCGGTAACCTGCTCCTTGGCCATCCAGTAGAAGCGGTCCAAACGGCCCTTGGCCGACTTTTCTCAGCCTTGCGTGCCATGGTGGGGGAAGTGGCGCCGACAAGGTGTTTGTTGGTGGGAGAAAGTGAGGGCTGCCCCAACCCACCCTCACAGAGCCACATCCGCGCTCCTTTTTCGGCCATGCAAAAAATTGGGGGCGGAACAGCTGAAGCGGAATTGGGCTCAGCACCGTCCGATCGTATGCACCGGTCTGGGGAGCCTTGTGACCAGTGACCGACAGCCGGTGACAACCCTAAGGTGAGGCGGCCCATGCACATATTCCCACACACCCGCCGCAAGCACTGGCCCACTTCGGCCTGCAGCGGACGGTGAGGAAAAGGCTCGAGCACACAAGGCCACAGCCAGTACTCAAGATAGAGTCGCCATCGTCGACTCCAGGTGTTGTATATACTTAACGAGGAAGTGCTATCGGATGACATTCTTAGTGCCTTCGCAGTCTTCGCTTGCTTCTGTTGGAGGGTAGTGCTGGGGTTCCCCTGCACGGCCCTCGGTGGATCGGCGACGCTCACTTAACCGGGCGGAAGAGTTCCGCTTGCAGGGCACGCGCGCCCTGCTCGCTTCATCTCCCTTCTCTCTCTCCTCTCCTTCCCTTCAATTCAGATGTTGCTTGAACTTTGCCTTCACGCCTTGTCTGAAGGCTGCATTGCAGCTGATCCATAGGATCGCGAGTGCTCCCAAGTCGCACTCTATAGCAGCTTCGTCTGCTTCGCTCTGTCAACATCTATGCCAGTGCGATGGGGCTTAAACAGAAGGGGTTACCAAAAGGGGGCCAACCAATAGTCAGCATCCTTGATTGGTGGGGATCCTTTATCCCACCTTCCGTTCTCGTCCCTTCCCGATGCCTTTCCTGTCCAACTCCTGAACGTTTCCAGCCAATTGATTCAGTAATACAGGCAACCTCTCGTCTCCACTTAGCTGCATCATCTTCATCATCCAAGCTCGTCCTCCAGCTTTCCATCTGCCCAGTCGCATGAGCCTTCCATGAGCCGCGTCGGTTCCCCGTACCACAGCACGTCGCGTGGGTTTTTTTCACAGACACTGCCATGCGTCCGCTCCACTGCATCTACCCGACTCTCAGCCCCGGAGGCTTCAGACACGTTACTATCCTCCAGCCGGCGTATACGCAGCCTTGCCACGCGTGCAGCCGCCTCGGCTTCACGTTCCACCCCCCCACCTTATTTTTGTCGCACAGACTCCAATTGCTTTCCGCATCTCCTCCTTGCTCCACCGCTCCGCGGCAGCCTTGTGGCCAGGGCGTCGGCAGTGGCGGCACAACCGTCGATTGAGGGGCACCGTGAAGCAGTGTGGTCGTCGGTGCCGCAATGGGGGCACCGGCGGTGAGTACGGGTAGGGGGCATTTTAAGTGGGTGGAGGGACGCGTCGACGCGACTCTGTCTTATGCCCGATAGTTGGCGCAGCCAGCCCCGTCACGTGCAGGTCGGGGAGCAGTAGGGTTACACACTTTCTTTGCCTCCTCGCATATGGTAATAGAAGACCAATGGTAAAATAGTTAACCAATGGTAAAAGCGATAATCATTGACAACGTAACTGAGTATCGCTCCCATAACTAGAACTTCTATAACAACGGTGTCACATGTCAGCGGAGATAGTGTCGTTAACGATATGAAGAGAGATGTATAAAGACCGGGAGTACACTGTTGATTATGTGATGTCGATCCATGACTTAGTATTAGAGTACTATATACTGTGGTAGCGCATCCACGATAACGTGATAACGGAAGAGGAGAGCGACATGGTTGTTCTGGGGCGATTCAGTTGGCTCCGGGGAAGTATAGACAGCCCCACATCGTAGATCTCTAATCGAAACACACGTCAGTCCCGCTAGACTAGCGAAGTCGCCATCAACGGTAAAATGACCTTAATGATCCATGATCCACGCGGCAGATCTCCTCCGCAGCCGGCGATCCATGTCCACACACACAGGCCCAATGTGATGCTACGATGCTCCCTACCCATTGCGTCCAATTTGGGGCGAAACCCTTCATCTGTGCTGCGCACCGAGACGGGACAGTGTCTATTAGAAGCTCTGGAAAACACCGCTCAATATTCAATAGGCCTTATGTTGATCCCCTCTACTGGAACCAGCTCTAAAATGGTATCTAAGTAGTCTACTTCTGTTATATCACTGTGCAGCAGCGTCAGGCCCTCATGTGTGCGGTGCTGAAGGGCACTGAGGACTGAGCGCGGACCGGATCTCAGCAGATAAGATCGATGACCCATGATCGATGATCTCAGAGAGATAAGCCAAAAAGCACCTGCCCACGTCGGAGTGGCAACCACCGGATGCGGTTATACCTCCGACGCACAGTCTTCTTTTCGTATCGCACCCATCGCATTGTTTGAAAGCAACAAATGTACAAAAATGTACTTTTTTGTTGTGTAAGTTCATGCATGAACATGTAATTAAGGATGCTTTTTGAGAGCGCTCCTCCTGAGCCCATGCAGCTCTTGGTCAGTTCAGAGGCGGCTGAGCTCTCTCGGCGCTCAGCGTTTCTCCCTTCGAGCACGCAACCGCAACAAAATATACATTAGAGCCTTATTCCCAGCAAAATGAATACGTGATTATCTATAGAGCTCTCTGTTCTCCCTATACAAAAACCCTGCCGAAGGTGGTAAACGCGTGTATCCCGAAACCGCGGGGAACCGGGGGTAACTTGTATACCCTCCCCGGTAACTGTATCATCCTCTTACTCCGTCCGTATCGGTCGCGGCTTGTACATCAGAGGCTCGCTCAGCGCTCAATGCTCATCTCGATCTCATCGATCTCACCTCTCATCCCTCATCCGGGGTGTGACGATTGCTCGTACCAACCTACAAATCGAAGGAGGCCAGTGGAGCCTCCAGCTCAGGACGCTCTGCCCCGCTCGTCTTCCGCTTTTCCAAATATGATGTAGCGCGGTGCGTGTGAACCATAACAATGAGAGCGTGGTATGCATGTGTGAGAAGCGCTGAGCCCGATGTTGATAAACCAAAACCACAAAATGGGACTCCTCACAGTGTGTGAAGGGTTGTTTCCAATGCTCAAAAGCATTTGTCGGCCGCTTCTTGATGTTATATAGTACCCACGTGTGTTATGTGGCCACAAGCCTTGTCGCATCCGCTTCTGATCCAACAACAGGGTCGAATTAGAAGCAACTCCTCCCGGGGTTCCACAGGCGTTTTGTCTGGTTTCTTCGTGTATATTATGCACCTTCCGGGGGGACGCAAAACCGTAGCCTATTTAGTGCCCGAACTAAGATCATCATAGTCCTCAAGGCCTTAAACGCCTCTCAGAACCCACTATGCCTCTCACTAGTCTCGCTCCACAGGGTCATTTACAGAGATGCTGTGGCCTGTTGGGTGGCCGGTGGTGGCCGGTGGCCCTAGGATGCCGCCAGGCAAACGCTGTTAATGTGATCCGCTTGGGTGATCATATCGAGATCATCGGTTGATTGCCAGCTTCCTCCCACCTCCTCTTCTTGAAGCTGGGAGGGAGTGTGTGTCTACAGCAGGTATCGAGTATCGGTGTGGCCCTGCACGTGACATGTGACATCTGCATCTGACGCGTGACGTGTGATTCCCACGAGAAAGGGTTGCCAGTTTAGGTAACAGGTAACCGAAGTAACCGGGTACCGGTTACCGATTATCGATTACTCATGGCTAACGTGGTAACATGGCAACACCAGTAGCACAGTAGGTACACTCCAAAATGCGTTGTATGTTCCCTGCTCCAGCTACCAGCTACCAAAATACACGATCTCAACTGCCACAGACCTTTGAGGCTCAGCGGCTCAGCGCCGCTCAGCTGCAGCGCTCAACTGAGCCTCAGCACTCAGCTTGAGCCTGCTTGAAGCTTGAACGCTTGAACGCCAACGCCGCTGAGGCGGCCTTTCCCCATCAGCCGTGGTTTGCATGTGCATGATGCATGACAAGATCTAAGAGACTATACAGACGGCAGTTTGCGAAAATTGAGGACTGTGTGGACCTAGCGGCCCAAGTCCGGCGGCCGGTGGTGGCGCGGTGAAGACGGTCTAAAACGTTACACGTCAAACGTTTTATACCGCGCACACTCACAACAGCACACCCAGTTCTACTCAGTGCTGAGGCTCAGCGCTCAGTGCTCAGTGTGCTCAGTACACTCTTCGGATACTCAGGTGGTGCACTGAACATGTCACACGTGTGACAGAGGGTATTGCCTGGTACGGCAGGCATGGACACTGCCGGGGCCTTGTGCCGTCCCTTCTCGGCAATGTGTGGCGCCGGGCTTGGGAGGCTTGGGCCATGCACGATACGGAACGCTGATCTCAGCGATGATCGATGATCGATCATCCACCCTTCCAACGAACACTTGCCTGAAGCAGAAAGGATCGGATCCAATGTCTCGAAAATCTGTTGGTGGAGGGGCACAGCAAACCTAGGCCCTAATTGTGACTACTATGTACCGGAGCCTTTTTTCGTCTTCAGGGATCGAAGCGATCCTAGTGATCTTCCCTGGGATCCGAGGACTGACTCTGGCCGCTGTGACTGTAGGACTGGCGGTCTATGTAGGACTCGTGACTGTGATCATAAATAGTACTGTAACATGTATAACAAACAGAAGACACGGGATATAGTGTGTGACCGGTGACCTCTTGGCTGCATGTGGGATACTCGATACGCTACCATCCTGCGTCTTACAGCGCTTAACGACAGTATAGGTCCGACCCCCCCTCCCCTTCCAGGCATCCCTTGAACGGAAGTCTTAAACGTCCATCTCCTGCCGGCCGGCACCAGGCTCCCGACGGCACACCCTCTCTGTTACAGTCCCAGGTCCCATTTATTATTTTGGTGTTGGATGAGATTGAGAGACAATGTCAGGAGTGAGAAGATGATCGATGACATGCAAAAGATCGTGGTGGTGTGGTCGCACTTACGTGTCGTAATTTCTCGGCTAGACCCAACGCCCCGCCCGTTGAACTCATTTTGCCGTCTGTGTCCCACCGACCCCTCTTGTCCGTGCTGCAGTGGTGGCTTTCGGTGGCTACAGATGTTCTCATCCACCCTCCCCCTTGGGTTGCCGGTGACGCGTTGGCGGGTGGGTGTGTATCGAGTATCGATATCTGGCGTTTAGTGCTACCTTCACACGCCATCATGCATCAGATCTGTCCGATCTCTCAGATCTCAGGAACAGTCAATAGTCAATGAGTAATGAAGGCCCTGCGAGGGTGCATGTGAGAAGACCCAGTCGGGAACACAACGACCGACGAAGATGTTGTCGGCGTGACAAAATACGTGGGAAGGGGGATGTATATATAGTAGCCGTTTCGGTTTCCACGCGCGCGAAACATATTCGCGAGCCCTATCCTCACCATCACCTTCTCTCTCGCTTTCTTTTTGGCTGTAGGTTGGCTCTGCAATCATTTGACAACACCCTCCGGTTACTTCAATCCGCTTTTTTGTTATCATGCCTCCCTCTTGGCCGCTGGCTCCGCCCCCTTCAGCTTTGGATCTCATGCGCTCCAACACTCCCAGTCCGTTGCCTACACCCAGCGGCGAACAGGTGGGCGATCGACCCCGCTCAACATCGCATGATGATTATGTTGATGCTATTGATCCTTCGCCCTCTGTCACCGAGAACGCTCGTTCGCCCAGTCCTGGCAACTACCTCTCGCCCACACGAGGTAATGGTCTCGGGCCAAGTCGATCGTTCCTTCTTCCTCCTAGGGCCCCAGCGCTGCTTGGGACGTCGTCTGCGGCTTTGAGTGTCTCGAGCAGCTGGACAAAAATCCCAATGGACTCCTGCTGTGTCTGCGGAATTCCTCACCAAGGCATCTCAAGCGTCAGGTTACTCCTCTTCTGGATTGGACTTGCCTACACTCCCGCTCCACCCGGGATCCCGCCCGCAACATGCTCCCGTTCTGATTCAAGCGCAAGTAAAGAGTCCAAGTTCTCCGAGATCCAAAAGAAAGACTTGAGTCAGGAGACGGTGCTAGATGGTCCTCTGCATGTCCCATCACAGAGCAAGAAGCGCCCTTGGTGGCTCAGATCCCTCTCAACTCCGGTGCGGGAACAACCGATTCGGGCCAAGAAGCTGTACACCGAATTGGAGAAGGTTCAATCGTCTCGGGTTGCGCTGCGCCGCCGTCGCTGGGTAGTAATTGCGGCCATTGCTCTTGCAATCGTCGTTCATTACGGCTTTGGGCGTTGGCTTGGGGGTGGGGCTGAAGAAGAAGCATCATCCGCACAATCAACCTGCCCTACCTTCCCTCAGTACTGCCGACAACTTAGTGGACGACAGCCAGGCTGGCCTGTTGCAAAACGGTGCCTACCATACGTCATACACTAATGTGAGCAGTGCTCTGCAGTTTAACGCAGCTACAACGTTTACGTTTGCCTCAGCTCCTCCAGCGGGTGGAGCGGACGTGGTGTTACAGCGAGGTACGGGACGGACATGCATGGATTCGGGGCATCTATGACAGACGCTTCGGCCATTGTCCTCACCCAACTAAAAGTTGCCAACTTGCGGACCTACCAAGCGACGCTGAAAGCATTGTTTAATCGTCGTTCAGGCATGAGCGTCCTTCGAATTCCAATTGGAGCCACTGACTTTTCCACTCACACCTATACTTGGGCCGACAGTCAAGCAGGGGGGGTAAACGCCACCCCTTCTGCCGCCTTGGCCAACTTGAATGCCCAGCCCGCCATTGAAACCATCTTTCCTGTTCTCCGAGATTTTGGAGGTCAACCCAGATATCAAGCATGATCCTTCCTTGGAGTCCACCGGCGTGGATGAAAAAGTGGGGAACACTTGAGGGGCGGGCCATGGCGCAAATGCCACCAACTATGTGGTGGAATATGGCCCAGTCGGCCAAGGCGTTTACTCAGGCGGTTGGAGTACAACGTGGCGTTGAGGTACAGAATAATACCAACCGACTCGTATCCCTCGCATCATCTCTCCGGAACAAGAGCTAACTCTCCTCGCTCTGCTGCGTGGGCGCATGGCTGAGTTGGGTATGGGCAACACCAAATTGGTGGGATTGGAGGATGATACCGTATACTACACAACGGCTCTTCACCTGCTCAATAACAATGCGTCAGCTGTCGATGCTATCAGCTGGCATTGTTACAACGGTGGCTACGATATGATCGATACCGTATGTGTATTCACTCTTTTGCTTTTTGGCCACGGTACTGAGTACTCATAACATTTGTTTCTTTTCTGGCCAAAACACAGTTCACTTCGGATGCCAAGGATCTGATGAATGGAAAAGAGCTGTTCTTTACTGAATGTTCAGGACTTGCTGAAAACTCCCCCTACGAACAGGAGTGGGTGAGCAGCGCCCAATGGTGGATGACCCAACTGCTGCTCCCCATCATGGAACGCAACTTCACTGTTGCACTAGCCTGGAACATTGCTTTGGACAACAATTTTGGACCCCGGTTGCCCGGCGCGTACTGTGACAATTGCTTTGGGGCGATCCAAGTTGAAGGGAAAGAGGCGTACACTGCATCGCCTCAGCAGGCTTTATTGGCCCACTTGGCCTTGGCCAGTGCCAACCTGACACGCTTCGGGGGTGGGGCAGCACACCATACACCCATTTATTTGTCTTCTTCTCAAGCGCAAGACTGCTTGCTGGCCAGCGCCTTTACGGCTCCTTGGGGGCGCGCAGCCAATGTCACCAACCGGTATGGTCTCGTGATGCATAACACGTGCAGCAACCTTACCGAGATTAGCGTTGCGATGGAGACCACAGGCCAAGCCGAAACGCTCCAAGTGCCGTACGGTGTATCTACATTTGTATGGTCATCTTGATGATTCTGGCTTTGTCCCTCCTCGTGGAAGAATCACCATCCTCTACGCCATGCAATCGTCGCCAATCCGCTCGTAACTCGCCACATCCGTGCTCACTATGTTCATCTCGTGTGATTCTTCCCTCGCCATCGGCCACCGCACACTGCACACCTATCAACTACTTTTTTGTTCATCAGTCCCCTGTACACCTTCCTCCTCTATACACGGACGATCCATCGCCTTACCAGTCATCGACCTCTCTGCCACAGTATAATCATCGCTCCACGTTCATGTTCCGTCGCTGTCGTACTCTCTCATCCTCTTTCATATCATACTGACATTTTGTGTATCAATACACGGTTTCTCGAGACATATATCAGTCGGGATGGGGGGTCATTTGGCCTGCTATGGTATAGTGAGAAATTAGTTTGTACAAGCGCGGCTTTTACTGTTGCTGAGCTAGTAGTTGCGTCCCTCAGCTATGTCCAGCACATATATCTTCTCTTGTTCTCTAAAGAGCGGTCGCGTGCCGCAACATGATCCTCCCCGCACCGCACGGCGCCCAACTTCTTTGGTGCCTCCCTCTCTCCCCGCGGTTTTCTTCCAGCCAAGTATCCCCTTCCCCATAGGTCATTCATTCTATGTATACTCTTCGTGCCTCGTCATTAATTTCGTCGTCATTTCGACTCCTACAATTCCAGCTCTCATGATCTAATCACTCTCAATAGATAAACCCCAGTCTGGTCTTCCCCCCAGTTGCCTGCTACTTCCTGTGGTCCCGATTATTTATCTGCTGTGGCTTGGGCAAGCGATCACGCGGTCATATTGTGTTCTGCCGTTTTCCGGTTCCGACAGGTTCCAAGTATTCACGAGAGACGATTGGCGGGCAATGGTAACCGGTAATGGTAGCGAGCATCGAGGGCAACGTCGCGCGTCATAGTCACGTGCCAGGCGATCACGTGCTGTCGGCTGATTCCGGGTAGGAGATCGGACCAGCAGCCGCAGCGCTCGGCCGCTGTGCTCAGCCACGGCGCCCAGCGGCAGGTAGCTTACAAATGGCACGGCAGCAGAGGCCAAGGCGGTAGCACGGGGGCAGTGTCATCGCACGTTTGTTCCGGGCCTACTTGGTCATGGTCTGCTCCACGGCTGCTTCCGCACCACCACACCCCTCCCCACCCCGCCCCCTGTGATAATGTCCCTCACCAGCTTTGGCGAGCCAGAGACGAGCACCGGCATGTTCGGTGCCGTCACGAGCTTTGTGTCCTCCTTCCTCCCCACTGTTCACGCCGAAGAGGAGGAGGAGGAGAGAGCGAGGAGGAAGAGGAGGACGACGAGCCCGTCGACCCCCGCGAGGAGATCTTCGCTGCATGTGAAGAGAAGGACTGCAGTTCGGCCAAGCACCACTTTGAGGAATGCCAAACCCGCGTTGAGGGTGGCAAGCTTCTCTTCGAGGGCGAGGACTGCATCGAGGAGTTGTATGTGTCGTCGCCGGATCTTGTGCTCACTCTGGAAGCATCTTTCATGCGGACAACTCTCTCAGGCTCTGATACGCTGACACTTTGTTACACTACTCTTTTTTTACTACTCTGCTCTTTGTTTGGCCCATTTCTTTTTCATCAAGCTGTACGTCCCCCTCGCGCTCTACGCTCTACGTGCATCAATAACTGACCAGGTTTTGCATCCCAGTCCACCTTACCCACTGCGCAGCCGAGTGCACCGCGCCCAAGCTGTTTGCCAAGCTGGCTTAAGCACGCAACAAACCCGGTCCCGGTCAAGTTGATGCCCCATTGTCACTTTACCAGCTCGGATTTTGGTGCAAAATACATGCAGATCTACTTCACGTGCCTGTTATTCGGCTACTTTTCCGATGAAGGCTTTTGCTGGGAAGACGAACACGTTGGTGTCCTTCCCTTCACAAACGCTCCTCGGTCCTTTGGTACGGTAAAGAGAGGTGTACGCGGCTACGCATCCAAGTGATATGGCTTGAACGCTGTGGGCACCTAGCGTTAGATTCAAAAGGACGAGGCGTATATAGGACGAGTGACGGGGGGTGGGACAGAACAGAAAGCCATGGAGCAGAGGGAATGGGAGGGAAAGGAACGAAACAAAAATGAGGAACAGTGCAAAGCAGGGGTGGCACTTCAGCATCCCCTTCTGTGGCCATGATCCATCTCAGTAAAAGTGCTTAGGTCACAGAGGACAAGAACCGATCGGGATCCAAGCAAGCGAAAGTTCATGGAGGTGCCGAGAACATCGAGCGAAGGGCAGATGCGGCCATTGGACAGTCTCAGGAGTAGAAAAGGGGATAATATGGAGAGGTGAACGGGAGCGAGTTAGACAGAAGAAAAAGAGAAGAGAGAAGAATGTCAACAGTTGCAAGAGTCTTCCGTCTCGGCTCCTCCCCTTAGGTCCACCCCGCCGCGGTTGGGATTTGCCCGGGCAGCAGGAGAGGAAGCACTGGTGCGCGGAAGCTTCTCGGCAATCAGACGGAACAATTCAGTCACGTTGTTGCCTGACTTGGCCGACGTTTCAATAAAGAGGAGCCCTTCTTGGGCCGCGTATGCCTCAGCCTCCTCTGTCGGCACGGCCCTCGTTTCCGAGGCCAAGTCAGCTTTATTGCCAGCGAGAGCAATGATAATGTTGGCATCTGCTTGGCGGTGTAGCTCGGAAATCCATTCCTTGGCTTTAGCTAAAGACGTCTAAGGACGCGGCGGGGGGAGGGGGTTAGCGAAACCCAACACAGATAGAGTCACAACGTACTGGCTGAGTCACGTCGTACACCACCACCGCGCAGTTGGCATTGCGGTAGTACATGGGCGCCAGTGACTTGTACCGCTCCTGGCCGGCCGTATCCCAGATCTCAAATTTGACAATGGTGTTGTCATCGAGGCGGATGGACTGGGTGAGGAAAGCAGCCCCAATCGTCGACTCGCGGTAGTCGTCAAACTGGTCCTTGACGAAGCGCATGACGAGCGAACTCTTCCCCACGGCCGACTCGCCGAGCAGGACCAGCTTGTACTGGAATGTCTGTGGTGCGGACATGGGGGCAGGGGGAGGCAGGCAGACAGCTGGTGGGGGTGGTGGCGGTGGCTGAGTACTGCGACGGCCAAGGAGACCGGCAGCGTGGTGGTCTGCCTGGCTGGCTGGGTCGTCGTGACATGTGACATGCGACAACGGCCGCGACTGCGCGGGTGACGCGGCACAGGCGCCATGCGGGCACGGCTACGTCACCATCAGATTAGGTAATAGTCAGTTACCTTTCTCTGAGGCGCTGACGTTGGACTTGACATTTTGTGGGAAAAGTGTATCGCGTATCTCTTTTTCCCACAATACACCACCAATTCATATCAGCCGTCGTCGCGATATCGATCCGCGGCCCTGGCGCATCCAAGCACCAAGCACTGGAACAAACCATACACATTGCTGTGCCAGTGGTAACTTCTCTCTAAAGCATCCTGCATGGCATAGGTGTCAATTGTGGTGGAAAAAGACGGGCCTAAAGGTTTGAGTGTTTATCACAGGAGAGAGAAAAGGGAGTAATGTTGATGATGAAGAAATCTCGAACATACTAATAAGCATGAGGAGAGGGTGTAGAGAGAGAAGTATCTGTGCATGCCATGGTCATGAAACGCGCCCAAACCTCTGACTTTCCACAATGGAGACGGCGAGAGATGTGATGATGGAGGAACAGGGCGGCCTGATTTTGTACGCGCGCCATAACCTCTGCAATGCTGTTGCGACTCTGAAGAAAAAGGAGCCATTATATGGTGCCGGGAAAGAGGACGTCGTCCAGAAAAAGGAGAGAAACGAGATAAAGTCAGGTTGGGGAGTGAAGGTACAGAGGTACTTATTGATATGGTGATCACAGGAAATCGAAAGTGGCCATCAGGTGCTGCCCTCCCCATGAGAAGGGCATCAAAAGGAGATCCTGGATGGGAAATGGTAATGGAGATGTATGCGTTTGAGAGTAAGCCCAACGACGTATGACTTGTGTGGTTTTCTCTGTTTCAGTGCACTGGCCGCCGTCGAGTCCTTGGTTGGCTCCATTTGCTGTGGACCACACAAGTCGAATGTCCTCGAGTAAGATCCACCTGTGTGGAAAAAGGCGGAGATCTCTTAAGGAAGGCCAAGGAGGATGGAGTGTTGTGTGAGGACTCAACCGGGATTATTTCCAAGTGCGAGTCAGAAGAAGGGAAAGCAGCCTCGTCAACAAACGGGTGGTTTCATAGTTGGAATAGTGGGTCGAGGTATGGGAGGCAGGCTGCACGCAGTCATTGAGAATGGGTGGGGGAAAAGGAATGGAAGGAGGAAAATGTGTCGGGGTGGAAAGAGATGCTCCTTCTCCCCTGAAGTGTCGGGCGCTGTTGTTCTGTACTTCAGCATTCTCATTGTGCACACATTTTACCCAACAGTATGCCTCCATCGCTCGCCAGAGATCCCCCCAAAGGCTTGGCGAATAGAAAGGATAGTACGGGGCACGATGGCGAGGAGGAAGAAGGATTGGATGGGGAACTGGGCCATCCCCCACCGCCCCATCCATCCTTCGGTGATCAAGGCAATGGTTAACACGGACGCCAAATGCGTCAGGGTGGAAACGATGACAAAACGGATCATGTCCACTAAGAATTGGCGGCGTGCGGCCGACATTGGCAGCTCTCCAGGTCGCAAACCTTGCAGACGGATCACATCCCACGGCCGTATCGGTTGCAGTGCCATTCCCTCGATTCGCCAGCTCGACATCCATGCCGCCAGCCCCATGATGACCACCGTCACATACTGGATAATGTAAACCGCAATGAGCGTAGGCAGGTGCAGGCGAAAATGATGGCATTTGAACCCCATTTTGAGGGCAGGCACCGGAGTGGAAAAACTGAGTACAAACCGCAAAGAAAACAACACCAGAATTATTAGTTGCCAACCTACATATACACGGAGAAAAGGACTGCGGAACTCACATCTCAGCCGACGCCACAGTCGCTTGTCCGATCCAAATGCCAGCGATGACGAAGATGACGAGAGACAGGGTAGGCGTAAGCCAAAGCACCACGCGGGGACTGAATATGAGAAGGGCGACATGGGCGCGAAGGAGGACAATGATGTCAACAAGGACGCAGGCCATACCATGAAGCACCACAAGCCCGCGGAAAGTCCCATTGCAGTGCTGGGTGCGATACAACACCACAAAGCAAAGTGCCACATAAGGAACCACGATGATCCGCAAGAGGAAAAAGCAGGCACTGAGCAAGAGCGCGCGAAACTGGGGAGAGAAGAGACCCCATTGGCTGGGCCAGGACATGAATTTCTCTGCCTTCATCAGCCATGTCGCCTTGGAGGAATGAGAAGACACCCAACGTGATTGTTGCTTATCATTGGAACTGGGCGGACCCCGCAATGGAATATTATGAAGGATGCCATGCTGGTCCAATGAGGAAGAAACTGTGCCATTTGCCCCCGAAGGGATGGTAATGCGAATTTCCGTAGGCCGCCGAGGGTTCCGGACGAAAAGCGGAGACGCCGGCAAGGTCGTCTCCTTTTCTTCCCAGACGGAGGCAGGAGCCTGGGGAGGTTGGAGGGACTGAGCAGACGTAAATGTGGCTCTAGCGGAGGTGAAGTAGGAGCGAAAAATAGGGAGGTGGTACAGTTGAATCTCGGACGGAAAACTGGTGAGTACCTCCCAGAGAAGAATGCCACCGAAAAAGCAGGCCAGCCAGAGCAACACGGCACGATCGTATGACCAATCGTTCATATCTGCAAAGGTATAGTTCCCTTCAACAGTGGACACCCATAGCGGTTGTACGCCCGCGACCGTCGACGGTGTTGCTGAATTTGGAATGGAATCAACAGTGAGGATGGGCATAGCGATGGTGGGTCACTATAGTCTCCACAAAGAGAGGGGAGGGGAGAGACAAAAGACAGAGAAAAGATTGCGGAGAAGATGAGATGAAGCTGATGAAGCTGAGAGGGGGGCGAAGGAAGAAGGCTGAATGTCAGGAAAAAATATGAAGATGACTACTGTGAGAGTGGATGGACTGGAGAATGAAATAGATGAAGAGCTGTGGTTTCTTAGTGGCGGGGGGTGGGGAGGATTCTTCGATCGAGAAGATTAAGCTATATCGTGGGGAGATTCAACACTTTCATCATACTGAAGAGCTACTATGGAGCGTGGGTGTATAGAGCAAGTATAGAGCAGAGATAGATAAGGGGTTTGCGCGTGCGCCACACAGAGTGGACGATCATTGATGAGGCCATGAGGGCGCGTTAGCTGTAGCATCACTCCCAGCACAACACTTAGTGGAGAACCGAACGAGTTGCTGAGAGGTGAATGACAGAGGGAGAACAAAGTATAACACACACTCATCAGAGGCTGCGGTCGTATAATAACTTTTTTTTTCTTCGTGCGATTAATGCGAAAAGGCCGGTACCACTGCTGTACCGAGCCGGCCTCACAGCAGAGTTGGAGATCTACGAACCCTTGCCGCGCCTATACCTGTGAAACACGAAGGGGCTGTGGGAGAGATGCCTATTTTGTGCACGACTGATGGTCGGACGTTTGCAATGGAGCGAAGCATATATCGAGAAATGGTACTAGCGCTGCAGGGCTAGTCCGTGGCGAGCGATCAGCGCTCAGGCTCTGAGCTCACACAAAAAGAGTATTATAGTGTGTGAAAACCACATGCGAATCATATGAACGTACACAGGAACACAGAGCAAGTTCCAAGCGCAGCCGGA
This sequence comes from Moniliella sp. 'wahieum', assembly GCA_003971905.1. Classification (NCBI taxonomy): domain Eukaryota; kingdom Fungi; phylum Basidiomycota; class Moniliellomycetes; order Moniliellales; family Moniliellaceae; genus Moniliella; species Moniliella sp. 'wahieum'. The sequence continues at coordinate 309,968 of RSEE01000008.1, forward strand.
CAGGCTACAGCAAAAAAAAATTCGCGCCCACACCGCACCACCAAGCTCCAAGGGGCCAGTGTCTATCACTATAGTACTCCAGACAAGGTCCCTTTTTATACGGGTGTTTTGGCGCAGCGAAATGCCTGGAAGATGACTTTTTAGCTTGACTCGGGCCGCCTCAGGCTGCGATACTTTGATCAGAACTGAGTGTACTGAGGTACTAAGTGCTCGCTTATTAAGTTCATTCAGCCCATATTGAGATCTGAGACCTGGCCTGCTCCCTTTCCCAGCCCAGATAAAGTTCAAACGAAACGCTGGAACCAGGTTTTCAAGTGCCCCGCCCCCCTCCGGGCAAAAGGTTCTCCTGAACGCCTGATCGCTCGACCCTTCCTACCGCCATTGGTGCGCCCACCACTCCCAAGCACTAGGCTCGCACAATGCATATTGGATCCACACATCTCCTGGTGTGTTCGCGGTGTCGATCCTGTCTACCCCGGGCCTCATCAACAATCTCTCGCAGCCTGCCAGTTCTACCTTCCCCCTCTGCAGCTGACGAACTCTGGCCCGGTTGCTACGGAACCTACTAAGTGTGAGCTTGAGCGACGGGACGTCCCCCAAGTCCCTAGTTCTCTTCGTCAAGGTAGTCAGGTAGTCAAAAGGTGGCCAAAAGGTGGTCCAAGCCGTAGTAACGGTAGTCACTAGTCACTCTTCGTCACGGGGAAATGCAGGGAAGGGGAAGGGGAAGAACGAAGACGGGGGGCAGAAAGACTATAAAAGAGAGGCATTGAAGCTACAAACTGAATGATCACGCCGCCGTCGGACGCAGTGTGCGCGTCCGCCCAGGCCCTGTAGACCGACGCGTCCCACTTAGTCCGGGGGGACGGGCTGGGCCCTTGGCACCGACCGCGGTACCGGCACCGGCACCGGCACCTATAGTACCCCCGCCCGCGCCCGCCCCGCACCGGCACCGGCCACAGCAGAAGCAGAAGCCGAGGCTGAGGCGGAAGACGCAATGGTCGTTGTGACCAACCCTTGCCTCCGTCCGGCCACGATCCATGGATGGCGCATGGCCTGTTCGGGCTTCATCCGCCGGTCCGGGTCCCAAATCAAGCAGCGCGAAACAAAGTCGATGAACAAATCTTCTTGGGCCTGAGCTGCGGCAGCGCCACCAGTCGTGCCCGAGGAAGAGGATACGGCTGCGCCTGCTGGTTTACCGCGCCCACCACCCCGTAAAAGCTGGGTGAGCGTCTTGCTGCCTGGCCGACGACGACGGTTCTTGCTGTTCTTGACGGGGCGCGGGTGGCCCGTGGCGTCAAAGAAGAATTTCCGTCGGGCGGAACGTTCGATGAGGTACTTGTCAGGTACCCCTATCACCTCCATGATGCACGCCAGCTGTTCCTGCTCGTTCTCTCCTGGAAACAGAGGGTAGCCCGTGTAGAGTTCGGCGGCAATACAGCCCACGCTCCACATGTCGATCGCAGTGTGGTACGCTAGGCCGAGAATGACCTCGGGGAGCGGTAGAAGCGGGATTGGATGTAGGTGTACACCCGTTCCGTCTCAAAACACGACGAACCAAAGTCGATGACCTTGATGGCCGACTTGGCGGGGTGGCAAAGAAGGATGTTTTCCGGCTTGAGGTCACAGTGGACAACGCGGTGCTTGCGCAACAGACAGAGCGACGACAAGACTTGCACCGTCATCCGTCTGACCAGACGTAAACTTAGCCCTACATACCCGTTCGCCTTGATCAGCTCGTAGAGGTTGATGTTGAGCAGTTCGGTGGCAATGCACAAGTGCTCACGGAAGCAAAAGGATTGGGTCATGGTGATCACATGATGCTTTTCCTCAGCGTCCCATTGGGTCAAGTGCCGCAAAATATCCACCTCGGTGAGCGCCTGGTGTTGGAACCGGCGCTTGTTGCGAATCATCTTGATCGCGACCCACTTGCCCGTCTTGTGGTCCTTGCAGCGCAGCACCTGCCCAAACGAGCCTCGGCCCAGCAAATCCATCACCTCGTACCGATACGCCAGATGGTCCCGTGATACCGCCTTGTAATCCCCACGGTCATCATCGTAGCCATAGTTGTTCTCGGGCTGGTCGAGCGAGGGGGAAAACTTGGTGGCGTGTTGGCCACAATAGTAAAACGTCTCATACTCTGCCATCTCACGTAGCTCAAATGTAGTGAGATGCGGGCCATACATCACCTCCGCTTGACGACGCGACAACGCACGGGCCGGCGGCACCGACGCTGGCGGTTCCAACATGGCCTCAATTTCTTCCTGTGACGCACCTGCTTTGCGCTTCTTGGCTTCCGCTCGACGCGCAAACCCAGCCATCTCTTCATCTCCAGCCCGCTCATCGTCCCATGTCTGCGGGTGCGGAGAGGTGGCGGAACTACGCACCGCGGTACGGCTGCTGTTCCCGCCCCTTGAGGTGCCGCGCACGGCGAGCGAGGGCCCAGACTGTCCTAGCGTCGATACTGGTGGTGCACGTTCGTGCGAGACGAGACCGGATGATGTGGAAGGGCCAGGAGGTATGTTGAGCGTCAAGGTGGCCCTCTTGCCTCCCGCGCCAGGCGCAGTAAATGTGGTTCCTGTTGCCGGCTTGCTTGCGTCTGCACCCTTCTTTTTGGGTTTGCTCTCTGGCAGCAAGGAGCGCAACAAGTCCATCTCAGAAGAAGACAAGTCCGATGACTGAAGGGCAGCGCGGGCGCGGCGCAGAGCCTCCTCCACCTCGGGTTCCGTCTGGGCGGCCGTGTAGGCTGAGATGATGTCCAATACGGGTGGCGGACTGGCGGCGCGATGGGCCGCTGGCACCGACTCCAACTCCGGCACTGGCTCGTCCAATTCCCTCTGTTCTGCTACACACGCAAGACGTGGCAGGTTGACTTCTTTCTCAGGGAGGGAAGAGGAACTCCCTTTTTTCGAAACATTGTGCAACGCATCGGCCGGTACGCCCGCAGCACGGAGGGCAGCAATGGCGCGTGGAATGCGCGAGGGCGCTGTATCCGTCGGATTGGGATTGGTCTCTGCTGGAATAGGTTGAGGGTTGTTAAACCTAAATAATCTGGAGGGGGATAGACGGCCCGGCTTGGGATTGGACAGGGCCGCATCATTCAACTTGGCCCCTAGACTTGAACCCGAATTGGTATGACGCAACGTCCGGCGTATCTCGTCCTTGCCCGTGGGCGACTTGGAGGGAGTGCAAGGTGCCGGGGGCGCATCTAGTGGCGGGACGTTGATGGGCGGAAGCAGGGGAGTAGCCGTAGGCTTTCCGGCCGACATGCCTGGCATAGTCTACAGCAAAGTGTGAGTAAGTAGAGAGAACACCAAAAGCACCAGAGGCAGACATACCGTTGTCCGTCTTCTTGGTTGGTCCGCCCGCTTCACCGTCCTGGGGGCGATGTCTGTCTTCTCACCCTTGGATACCTGGGCCTGAGCGGCTTGGGGTGCCTGAGCAGAACGGCGGATGCCCGCTTGCGCCCTCCCCTCCCGTTGGGCTGATGATCTCCTGAGACCTGCCTCTGGAACGAGGGAAGCATCTCGCCAAAACCCGTCTGTAGACGGCGCCGCGTCGCGGCCGTCTGAGCACTGGCAGTAGATTTCCCCGAGGCAAGGTTGATCGTGTTGCGCGGGCCGTTGATGAAGGGCACCCGGCCCCCTCCTGGGCGCCGGAGGGGAGGAGGAGGAGGTTCATCCTGTGCTGCTTCCGGCACCACGTCCGGACTGGGATCCCCGCGAACCTTCTTTTCCTCCTGTGCCTCCTCAGCGCTATATTGGGCGCTTACTGTAGCAGTTTGGGGAGATGGGGGTGGTGAAGGGGAGGACTGGGAGGAGACTCGCCCGTCGGTTTGGGGAAGGTTGTGATTCCCATGAGCCTCAGGGATGGAACCCACCAGTCCAGGGAAGCCTGAGGCCGTAGCGCTAAAGCGAGAGGTGGCAGGGATCCTGCGAGCAGGTGTAACACGCGAGCCGCGCATGTTGGGTGGAGGGGAAAATGCACGCCCAGTATGGAAGCCCTTGGCTTCATGATTGGTTGTATGCCCGGGAAGACGGGATGCGGGAGCTGCGGCGGCGAGGGCGCGTCGCGGTCGAACAACCGAATCGGAAGGTGCGGCAAGTTGTTGTGAGATCAAGGACGAGGCGGGCTCTGCTACAAGAGTAGATGCCACCCTGCTCACCCCATTGGTCACAGGAGCTGAGACGTGGCGCGCAGTCGAGAGACGGGGGCGAACCTTGTCCATCGGGGCGGCAGGGGGTTTATCTCGCGCCATCATTGTTGATACTGTACGACGGGCTCGAGGTGTTGAAGGTGTCGAGTTGGCCCCAGTTCCGGGCCCTGTCCCCTGTCCTAGACCAGTCTCGCTCGTGCTTGTCGTGCTAGCAGCTCGGGCAGCAGAGGCACGAGTCGAAGCGGCGTACCGAGCGACGGGAGCCTTACTCCTTGTTCTGATCGGACGAGAGGCAGAGCTTTCCTCTTGCACCGCTGAGCTGGAAGCGAACGAATGACCGGGATGGCGGATTGGTGGTGCAGACTCGGTTGAGCTGTTTGCATCGTCCACCTGCAATGGATTGGGGGATGCAACACACTTGAGACGAGCTTGGCTTTTCCCTTGCCCTTGTCCTTGTTGGCCGGGTTGATGAGAGGTGGGCAAACGGGGAACGACTCGTCGCCGAGGAAACTCATGTCAGATGTGAGGGGGTCGGTTTCGAAGGATTCACCTGCGGGCTCTTCCGGAGGGAGGGGTACCCGCTCTTGCTTGGCCATTTCTGCATTGCGTACCTTTACACCGGGTACCTGCATGATCTCTTGCTCTTTCAGCTCTTGCTCTTCACATGACGAGCTGCGTTGCTCCAGCACCTTGAGCCCCTCATCTGAGTTCGAATAGGCCTCCTCTTCCTCGTCCTCTTCCTCGTCTTCTTCTTCCTCCTCTTCTTCCTCCTCTTCCTCCTCCTCATCCTGCTCCTCCTCATCCTGCTCCTCCTCATCCTGCTCCTCCTCATCCTGCTCCCCATCCTGCTCCTCCTCATCCTGCTGCTCCTGCTGCTCCTCATCTTCCTCTGCCTCGTCATCGGAGCAGGTATGGGAGGAGTAGAGGTGCTGGTGAGGCGGGAAGGAGACTTGGTGTGGATCGTCCTCGCTGGAGGCATCGGATCCGGCTTCGCTCAGGGCAGGGAAAGCGGGACGGAGTGCGTCGTGGCTTGTGCCGTGGTGGGCATCGCAGAGCAGGGGGAAGCGGTTGGACAGGTGGCTGGGTGTGTCGCGGGGCACGGGGAGCGTGGCGGCGGCGGAAATGGAGCGGTCAAGGTGGTTGAGGGAGACGGAGAGGAGCGTGTCGTCGGGTCGCGCCTCCTCCTCCTCCTCCTGCTCTGCACCGGGTGTGCGCTGGCGTGGTTGTGCATGGGTGAGGAGGAGGAGGCGGAGGAGGAGGCGGAGGCCGAGGGGCGGGAGCGGGGCGGGCGGGGGCGGGGCGCTGGAGCGAGCGGCGGCCAAGGGCGGGCGGGAGAGGCGGGTCGGCAGGCGGAGAGGAGGCGGTGGGGACGGCGGCGGGGAGGGCGGAGGAGGAGTGGGGGCGGACGGGGGCGGGCATGCTGGCGCGTGTGCTGCGGCGCATGGGGGGGTGGGGGGAGGCCTGCGGGCGCAGCAGGCGGGCGGCTGAGGGACGACGCGTGCCGAGATGCGCGAGCGCGGTGAGGAGGGGGCGTGCGATGCGTGCAGTGCCGAATGCGCCGGGGATCAGCGTCGGAGGGAGGCGCGGTCGGTTAGGTCGGCGGGGGGCCGGCAGGCGTTGCTAGTTACCAGCTACTAGTACGCGCTACTCGCAGCAGTCGGAGCAGACATGTAGGGGCTTATGCGGACGGGTGCTGAGTAGTGCCGACGCGTGACGCGCTGACGCACCAATGCTACGGCTGAGAGCGGCGATCGCGGATCAACGCATCCACTTGAACGTTCAACTGCCCAGCGCCTGCCCTGTGTCTTTGCCGGCGCAGTCCACAGCACGCTGGCCCAGCGCCCCGCCAACCCTGCTGCAGACGCCAGCGATCGAGCGCCGATGCTCGATGCCCCGATTCGATAGCATCGTCACACACCCGCCCTCCATCCGGCCCGCACCGCGCCAGCCTTGCCGCCCCCTCTCCATCGTCGACGCCCACACCCAGTATAACCTCGCACATTCCATACCACAGCATCGCATAGCATCGCATTTCCGGCCATTCAATAGTACCAGTACCATTAGGACACACAAACAGGAGCCCCCGCAGCAGCGTCCCTCACCGTCCCAGCCCCCCCCCTCATTCCGTCGAGTTGCGCAGCGGGCTGGGCGCATGCGTCGCGTGCAGCGGCGGCGTCACCCTCTCCGCGTCCTTGGCGCTGCCCGTGCTGGGAGCGGCAGCCGAATTGGAATGACTCGACGGGGTGCTGGCACTGCTGGCACTGCTTTTGGCTGCCTCGCCCCGCGCCAGTTCCAGCTTGCGCAACTTGGCTTCCAGCCCCGGCATCTTGCCCGCCTCGCGTAGCGTCTCCTGGGAGCGGTACGGTTGCGACGCATTGTACGGCACCTCGGTAAACAACACCGACACCGACTCGCCATAATGCGAACGCCGAATCGTCTCGGCCAGCACGTGCGAAATATCAATCTCCTCCAACTTGGCACACGCCAGCATGTTGCGCGTCTGCGGCAGCGTGTTGGTCACAATCAGTTTTTCCAACGACGAGTTGCTGATCCGTTCCAGCGCCGGGGCCGAAAGGATGCCATGAGTGACCAACGCCAGCACCCGCTTCGCGCCATTCTCCGTCAACTTGCGCGCGGCCAGGTCGAGCGTGCCACATGTATCCGCCATATCGTCCACCAGCACCGCCACCTTGCCCCGCACATCCCCCACCAGCACCATGCGCGACACCTCGTTGGCCCGCTTGCGCTCCTTGTGGAACAGGGCAAAATCTACATTCAGCCGGTCGGCAATCGACGTTGCCCGTTTCGCGCCTCCGGCATCCGGCGAGACAATCACCACCTCGTCCAAATCCTCCATCTCGCGAATGTACTGCAGCGTAGCGGGCTCGGCGTACAGATTGTCAACCGGCACATCAAAGAAGCCTTGGATTTGCGATGCGTGCAGGTCCATCGTGATCACATGATCACATCCTGCTTTTTCTAGCATGTTGGCAACCAGTTTGGCCGTGATGGGCGCACGCGACTTGTCCTTCTTGTCTTGACGCGCATAGTAAAAGTGTGGGATGACCGCCGTCACGCGCTTGGCCGAAGCCACCTTGCACGCATGAATCAGAATCAGCGTCTCCATCAACGACGTGTTGGGCGACGTGAACGGCTTGCCCACCGTCGTTGGCGATGCGGTGGGGGTGACACAGGACGTGTTGATGATGTACACATCGTACTCCCGCACACTTTCCATGACACGGATCACCGACTCGCCAGCCTCATTGCGACCAACCAGCGCCTTGCCCAACGGAAGACCCAGCCGACGGGCAATCTGCGAGGCCAGCTCGGGGTGAGAGGTGCCGGCAAAGATTTTGATGCCACCCGGCGTGTTCTCCATCGTGAATGAGGATCAGAAAACAACGGGGACCAAAAGGGGAAAAGGGCGGACTAGGTCCAATGTTCTGGTCTAGGGTGTTGGGGGCGTGGCGATGACAGCGGAAGGTGTGGCGTTTGCTGCGACTGCGGCTGCTGCTGCTGCTGCTGCTGCAAGCAGGCGCGGTGGATGTGGGGGTGAAGAGCGGTCGAAACTGGCGGCCCTTTTCCGAAAAAAAGTGGTGGCTGCTGCCGGTCCCGGCCGGTCCCGGCGGGTTCAGGGTTGCATGTTGCACCGATGGAAATCAAATTGGGAGGAAGCGTGCTGGTTGCAATTTCAACCCCGCTGGGGTTGGGCGCCACCAGTTGTCGCCTCGTGGTATTGCCGTGACGCGTGATGCTGCGTTTGGAAGACATTTTTCCTCCCACCACCTGGGGCAAAACGGGGAATAGGGAGGTTCGAGGGACCAAAAATGATGCTTCAAAGGGGAATCGAACCCCTGTCACATCGACGTCTTGCTGGACTTGCATCGGTGCTGGCAACGATGTAGTATACCACTAACCCATTGAAGCGGATGATACTGACATTTGATCAACATTTAACACCGCCCTAAACCATGTCGACCCTTTTGCGTCTACACTCACTCTCTTCCTCGTACTCGCCTGCGCCTGACGCTTACCACTCTCAAACGCTGCGCCTGCATCAAGCCACAGGAAACCTACTGCTGAATTCATAGCATTGGCAGAATTGGAGACAGACAAGGACAAAGAAACGCTGTGCCCACCAGGCTCAGCCATTGAGGCAGAACGACGTAGTGGGTTATTGCATATACGTGTCAATCTGGGCGCCCTGGGTCCCCTCCGCCATTAACACCCTCATCAGTGGGGCCAGACCAACAACGTGCCAAAACAGAAGATCCGTAAGATCACAGAAGCGTACCGAGTCCCATCGCCTTGAGCGAGTGAAGGTAGTACGCTTCCAAGCCCTGGTCGGTAGCCTCCTCGTCGCCCACGGGTACGCCCGTGAGGGAAAGCGTAAGCGTAGTGGACCCAGGCCCTTCCTCCAGTGTGGTGGTCAGTTCACCCGTATGCCCAGCAGGCCAGGTGGACAGGCGCCAGCTCTGCTTGAGTTCCGTAGGCCGCTTCGAAGACAAGGTGTGGCCAGTCACGTTGCCCCCAAACAGGGAGAAGGCTCCACCTGGCACCAAGTTGACCTGCGCCGGTGCCTTGGTCCACATCGGAATCTTTTGAGGGTTGGTCAGCAGCTCCCACAGATCGTCCGCGCTGATCATCAGGTTGGTAGTGTGGGTGAGCGTCTTGGGCGATGTGCTGGTCGTCGTCTTCTTGGCCGCAGCGGAGGCTGGGGCGGACGAAGGTTGCGCCGCCGGGGCGGCAGCGGGGGTCGAAGAAGCAGTACCAGTGGCCGCAGATTCGGCCCCGGCCCCGGCCCCGGCAGCGTCGTGACCCAAGATGGCCGCGTGGGAAGCAATGAGCTCTTCACGGAAGGCATGCAACTTGGGCAAAAGCTTGGGAACGAGTTGCTTGCGCACGGCATCGTAGATCTTTTGGCTGTCGTTGCCCGCCTCCGAGGTGGTCATTTCCGATTGCCACGTGTACTCGTCGCCCTCGTCTTCCACTTCGTGGCTGACCTCGGGGAAGGTAAGGGTACCCTTGGTCGTACCCGCCGTATCCTGCCAGGTGAGGGTGATGGAGGTGTCGTAAATGGTGATGAGTTTTCCCTTGCGGTTGCCCAGCTCAACGTCGCCATCAAAGGCAGTGACAGCCGTTGTCGACACCTCTCTCTTCCCCGACTGGAGAAGGGATGGACACGCCGACGAGCGATGACTCAAAGTACGTCTTGGCCCAGGGCGTGCAGCCGTGGGAGCGCCAATGGTAGAACTTGTTCCACTGCTGCGACATGGTGTGGTCCCTGGTCCCTCCAACAAGCGGGGTGGTGGTCTGGTCGGGGCGGGCTTATTTAAGTCGTAGGGGGCGGACGGCATGACGAGAAGCCCGTCATCGATCTCCCCTTGGTCTTCTGCGCCATTCTAGAAACCGAGCCGGGCAGAAGGCCGGAGAGGACAGAGTGCTAGGGTTAACCAACCCTAGTGTTGCTGAACCACTGCGTCCCACTCACAGCCTTTAGAATTGTTTCAACTTTCAACCGTCGTACGTGGGAGGAACACTCGTGGAAACCACCGTGGGGCCTTGGCAGCCCTCAGCGCCTTAGCTCCATATTCCGCACTCCGTCCTCAAGATCATGTTGATCATAAGCCCCACCATCCACTCGCTCTCTTGCTCGCCAACATCTTTGAGGGCAACAGAGTTTTCATTTTTGGGCGTCACTGCGAGAGAGCAGGACCAAGCCATGAATACCAAACGACGCAGCAGATGAACAAAACACCAACTTGGCTCATTAGCTAGAAGCAAGACGTGCGCACTGCAGCCCACTGTATCAATGGGCCGTCTCCGTTCCACCATTCACAGTACCACTCTCCCCTCGAGGCAGAAAACGGTACCATACAAGAACGTCGTATACGTACGTAGCCACTTGGGCCAGGGCAACTTGCGGTTTGACAAACAAGGTAACAGGATAATCCAGGCCAGGAAATATGGGTTAGGGCAGATGGGACAGGAATCGCCGAGGACAGAGGCGATTTAACGCTTGGCTTGCAACGCAGCTTCTGCACGGCGCATCATACAGGTAAGGTGGTCAGTAGTCAGTACAATGACCAAAGCAGCTAGCTGAGATCAACAGCGTACCTCGCCGTGTGGCGTCCTCAGGAGAGCAGTGTCTACAGCTTCCGGAGGGATATGAACGTAGCGCACGACCGAGGAGCGAACGAAGACGGAGGTGACGGCCGCCATGTGCGGATGGGCCGCCTCGTTGAGGACAGAAATGTTGTCCAGCTTGAAGTTGAGGAACTGGTCGACGCTCTTGAGCGTGCCCCGGATGGCCAGGTCGTTCTTGAGCTCAATGGTGACTGTCTGGTCGGTGAGGGTCTTGAAGGCGGAGAAGATCAACTGCAAGGCAGCGCAAACAGTCAGTCAGAGGCGGCGAGATTGCGTGAATGCGTACCATGGAGGGCGGCGCGCTGGGTCCACACGCGTGGACGGCTGGGGAGGGGGGGAGCTGCTCCGCAGAGGAGGTGGCTGCGGCAGCGATCGATGATCATTGGGGGCGGAATGATTAATGGCGCTGGGCAAATTCCGGGTGAGCGGGGGAGGCCTGACACTGCGGCGCGTTGATTGATGGAGCAGGGCCGGTCCAGTCCAATGTCCAAAAAACGGCAACGCCGTTGAAGCGCGTCCCGCAGCGCTCTCCTCTCGCGGGTTAGCGTCACCTGGAATCCCGCCAAGGTGTTATGCTATGGCCAGAGGCACCAATGCCAACGGCGAGCGACGCGCCGAACTGGCAGCTCAGTACTTGACCCTGACCGCCGCGCTCGCCACGAACCGCGCGGCGCAAGCGGCAGCCACCGCGCGCCTGGACGCGCTGCACGCTGCTGGCACCCAGCTCAATACGTTGGCCGTGCGTCTTGACCAAGCTGAAGCGTTCCCAGAGGAGGATAGCCAGCTCGTCGTCGCACCAATTACCGTCCCGATCGATGTCCACAACCCCTTTGGGCCTGACCACCAACTCACACAGCTCGATCCTCCCCGCGCTCGCCTGCGCCAGATTGCGTCGGCAGCAGGACGTGTGCAGGTACTGGGTGTGCTCGAGATCCAGCGCTTGCGCTCGGCCGTGATCGGTGCCGCAACCGAATACATTGCTGCCGCTACAGCCACCTCGGGAAGCATATCCTGGCTCGCCGAGTTGGCGCAGGAGCTTCTTTCGACACCGCTGCCGCCGCTACAGGAGCTCGCTCAACGGTCCCCTCCCAATTTGGTTCAGGAGGCAACAGAGTTGCCTGACGAGATCAAACTGTTACTCGCTCTCCCCATGCCTTCGTCTTTGCCCTGCATCAAACTCCCCCTTCCCCTACTTCTTCTCCTTTCGTCTCCCAATTCAGCGAGGCCAGGGACGATGGCGGGAGCTCGGACGAAGATGACCTCGGCCCAGATGAGGTTGACTTGCTCAACTGGGCCTCCATCGCGAGCCGGGTCCGCACCATTTCCCCTCCTGAAACATGCAGGACGCAGTGGCTGATTCATTCCCGCCCTGCCTTGATCCCTAGCTTGGTTCCTAGCAGACCAACGGGCGAAATTTCGCGTCGTCTGCCTCCTGGCGCGGCCAGGAAGTTGTCGGAATGGCAGACGAGGTGGGTGACTCGCTCGCCTTGTCCTGCTCCCTGGTCAACGGGGGAAAAGGAAGCTCTTGTTTCTCGTTTGAAAGATCAACGCTGTCCACAAGGGATCGAGGCCTGGACTCAATTGGCGGGGGAGTTGTACCCCGAAGGGGATCGATCTCCTGCGGAGATCTTGTCCCAATACCGTATGCTTACTACGCCCAATCCCGTCGCCGTCTCACAAGCTGATACGTCTGCCTCTTTCACTTCACAATCCATCGGGACGGACGAGGATTGGGACAGGCAAGCGTTTGCTCCTTGGCTTCCTTCGGGGGAATTGGAGGATTGTTCAACAACCGAACCAGAGCAAGCTGAGGTACGCGATCTTGTCCAGCTATGGGCCTCGGTGGGGATTCTTTTATGAACTTGAAGCAGCCGCCGCGAGGAAACAGCACCGGGTGGTCTGGCTTCAGAAGAAGGCCGACGTCGAGCCAAGGAGGCGCGCTTACCTGCTTCTATGGCCTACAATTATTACACCTCATCCTCCAGCTGGACAGAGAAGGAGGACCAAGTGCTAGGGAGTTGGTTGGGCTCTTACACCACTGCTGAATCTGGTCAAGATAATGGCCGAGACGGTAATCTTCGATTCCAGCCACCACAGACGACAGTACCGGCCCACCTGAGCGACCAGCCGCCTTGGAAGTCACCCCATTGAACACGGAGGCATCCATCGCTGCGGTCGACGCGTTGCCTTGGCTCGTGGTCCGACGCGCACTTCCAGGAAGAACGTTGCGACAATGCCGCCGGCGGTGGGCACAACTCACTTTTCGTCCTACTTCTCCTACTGATCCTTCTACCTCTTCACGGGGGCGGCGTGACCCGTGGGCGCCCGCGCGGACGTCCACGTGGGTCTCGTTCCCGTGCAGCTGCCCGGCCAAGATCAAGCACGCCCACGATGCCCGCTCCGCCGAACGATACCGAGGTTACCAGGGGCACGGGGCGAGGACGAGGCCGTCCCCGAGGCCGTCCTCGAGGGTCAGGACGGGGCACGAAGAGAGGGAAGTAAATCCCCATCATTATCCTATTCGTGATCCAGCACCAATATGCTGGTCTATACCCTGTTTGCTTTTGTGTGCGACCCCTTGGGGTGCAGCGCTGGTTCATGCTTCAAGTTCGAGAGGGTATATTTTGTATGAATGAGGGCCATGTACTTGCCGAGCGATTGGATGTGCGATTGGATGAGGTCTTAGCTCGCCCTCCGATCACGATACAGGAAGAGAATCGGATGGCTGTACATTTTTGCTCATAATAACATAGTCGCAATCGGGATCCTCAAGAGGCGTCAGGTTGTCCACCTCAAAACTGCAGAAAGAAATCAGCAAGCGAGTCGAGAGGTATAGATGAGGAAACTCACCCGGAACGTTGGTACAGTCGTTTGGCTCCATCGTTGAACTGGAAACAGGTAAGACGCACCTGCTCCATCCCCACTTGTTCTGTCAACCGGGTCAGACGCCCAAGCATCCACGATCCGATCCCCTTCCCTCGGAAAGATGATCTGACTTGCACCTCGTACAAGTATGCGCAGCTGGCCTCTGAAAATCGTCTCTTTTTGCGTTCCTCGGGTCCATAAGGATCTGTGTCAAATTGGAACATGATGTACCCGGCAATTTGTTTCTTGGAGCTCTTGTCCGAATGAGACATAACCCGGGCCCGCTTGCCGGTAACCCAGTCCAATGTGGGAGGGAACAGGGAGGCGCGTTTGCGTTTAGGATTGGGTTGGGCCTGAGTGTCTTTATTGGCGTCAGATTGAGAAGTAGCACAAACGATACACGCGTGCTCGGCATTCTCTTGGCACTCATCACCTTGGTGTTTGTTCGCCGGCTCGCTTGGGCCGTCGTACAAGATGAGGAACCGAGATTTGGCCATGCGCATTTCTCCTCGTTTGATACGCGGACTCCAGCCCTGGGATGAAGCGTCGTACAGGGGCTTCATATTGGCCTCCAGAAGTGAGAAAAGGTCGCGTTCCTGCTCCCGGGTCAAGTCGGAAGACGCGACGAGCTCAAGCTGGTAAGCGTGGCCTTGGATCGTGGCCTGGGTGGGTGATGCCGGGGACACATCCTGCTGTAAATGGGACACAAGCTCAGCACACGAGAGACGGACTGCATTCTCTGCCGCCTGGTGGGGTGTTGGGCTGGCTGGCATGGACGCGTAGGCAGCCGCCAAAGGTGGTGGTTGGGGCTGCCCGCGGTGGCACTGGACTGGTGCTCCGACGGCCAGGAATCCATCGCGGCCTGCGTCCCTTTCAACTTTCAACTTTCAATCTGGCACAGGTGCGTGAGCTAATACGCCGTGTGCGATGGGTCATCCCCCCATAGTCCATCGATTATGTGAGGCCAACCAGCAATCCCAAGTCAGGCTGACGGATGCCGCTGATAGATAACCTGCGACCACGCCTCCTCGACATCCACGCCGCTGGGCCATGTCCATCCTCGGGCTTCCCGACGAGGTGCTCCTGCACATTGTCCAGTCCGTCGCGCACGCACACCATGTGTCTCGTGTGGCCCAAACCTGTCGGCGGCTACGGGCGATCGCTACGACGGATGCCGTGTGGCGGCCCTTGGTCCACCGCCGCTTTGGCCGATCCTTCCTGGCCTCTGCGTCGCGCCGTCGGCGCGTCGCTGCGCCTCTGCCTCTCCCGCCCGCATCCACACGGCGCGGGTGGAAACAAATCTACTCGGCACTGCTTGCGTGGCGGCGTGGGGTGTACCGCGTGATTCGGCTGACCCCACCCGCGCCTCTCCTTGCGCTTCCTCTCGCCCCGCCCTCTCCTCCGGGCAGAGCCAGGCTCCCATTGTACGGGCAGCGGGACGAGTGCTCTGCCTGGTTTCACCGGGCGGCGCCAGCATTTGTATCCACGTCCTCGGCCCTGGATCTTTGGCTGATCACGACACCCTCCGACTAGCCAAGCCGGATGCCCAGCTCATCACTCCAGACGGGTGGGGACCGGTAGTTCAACTGGCACTCGATGGCCCCGGCGACGCGGCATCCCTCATCCACTTGGCCGCTGTATATGCATCGGGGGCGATCTGTGTCCACCGGCTGCAACTACGTGCCAAACGAGATGGATCTGCAGGTTGGGTCAAGACGTGCACTGTGGCCCAAACTCCACCCTGTGCTGCTCTCTCACCGCGGCGGAACCAGCAGGAGCGAGGTATGGGATGGGTATGGTGACAAAGTGTGCACTTTGTGGTCCTTTGCTGGCGCTGTTATCTAGTTCGGGTCGATTGACTATCCTGTGTATCGAGGGCGCCGGGCATCTCGAACCTGTCCTCCGATTCTCCGGACCGCGGAGTCAAGGGCGCGGGGCAGTGGAACTGGCATTATCAGCGCTCCCACCCGCGCAAAATGGGCTGTCCCTACCTCTTCAACGAGCTTCTTCGCCGCTATTTTCACCAACCCGTCCCCGGTCGAACAACTTTGTTTGCACCTTGGCCTATACGGCCTCCTTGGCCACCCGAACGCTCGTGGGAACGCAACAACTCGTATTTTCCCTCCCTCCCTCGGAAGGAGGTTTGGCGAAAATACACTCGAATCGACATACGACCTCCATGCTCTTTTCACCTGCGCTTTCCCCTCAAGAGCCGCCGGCACGGGACTTGTGGGCAAGAAGAATGGCGGGAGATATAAGTCCACCCTGTCCCGTCCCTCGTTCTGTGTCTCCTTCTCTCCAAGGCAACCCAAGCCCAGTTTTCTCTTGGGCATCTGGCTTGCCCGAGGAAGGACGCTTCGTTTCCCGTCCAAGCGGGCCAGAGGCATGTTCCCCCTCCCCCTCTGCATCACCTTCTCCTCCCTCGCCCCCCATGTGTACCGATGCGCGTGAGCCACCACCTACACCACCAGGAGAGCGTGTAGCAGAAGAAAGCTTGCTCGCATTAGCACCGCCCTACCTCTTCCTTGCATCGGGGCATGGCGTGGAACTGTTCTACCTTGATTCTGCTCTTTCATCTGATCAAGCAGGTTCTTCCTTTTCTCTGCGCCGTTTATGGTCCGCCCCCACCGCGCACAGTGCCAACGTACTTTCTGTCTCGCTTTCTCCTAATTTGCACCGCGGCATCAGCGCCGCTGCCGATGGCAAGGTTCACGTGTGGCCACTTGCTCGGGTTCCCGACGTGGCCAGCGCCGAGACTGAACTAAGGCGGGACCACCTGCTTCCTGACGCGGTCCAAAGCCTGGCTTCTCTGTCGGTTCTAACGACAGCCAACGCTTGGGGAACTGGACCGGCCCGAGTGCAGATTTTGGACTGGCGGTTTGACTGCTTGGTGGCCAACGTGATGCGGCAAGGGGAAGAGCAGACGCAACTTTGGCGCTTGGGTGTGGATTGAGTTGGTGTTGCCCCTGCAGGCGGACAAAGTACCTTTGACGTACCGTCCTTTCCATCTGCATTGCATGGTAGGAGACAGGGAAGCAACCCAAGGGCGGAGGGTCCAGGCTGCATAATGGAGCTGGCCAACCAGATGAATCTGGCCGGATGAGAGGAAAAACAGATGGAAGAACTTCGTGGAAGCGTGAGGCCGGCTATCAACAAGCTCCACTGCAGTTTTGGGGATGGGGAGGGCACCGAGTTGATGGATTCAGACCCTTCTCTCTACAGGACTCGATGTTCAAAGAGGTGAGCCCGGACCCTTTCACCTGATCAGAATCAGTCTGCCATTACATATTGCCTGATGGTCCACCACACAGGCCCGTGTAGGTCCTAGTGTACTAGTAATCCAGCCAATCTGGTTCGTCTTGGGTATATATGGACACAGATGAGCAAAATATACACACCGACAAAACAGCTCCCCTTCTTCGACCAACGTCCCGACGCAGGACAAAAACTTTTTCACAAGGGCTGAAACGCAAAAAAGGGGAATCGATTTGGGGGACAGATGGGAAGGGAGGAAAAGGAAACGAGTGTGGGAAAGACAGGCGTGTCGTTACGGGTGGTAAGGGAACACGGGCGGGGTAGTCAAATGGATAAGCAAACAAACGATCGAGAGGGGTGCTAGACTCCCCGAGGCCAGACCTGATATCGCGTTGAGATGGGTCGGCCAAGTAAAACAAGAAGAAGAAAATAGCGAACGAGTGGGCTCTTTCAAACATCATCCACATCAACACCATCCCCGCCATCACCAGACCTACAGCGCGGCCACCCGGTGAGAGCTGGTGCGGGTCAACCGTCTCAGGAGACTCGTCTTGGGTGCCGGCTCGATGGGCATCATCTCTTGGCGCGGGTCGGCGAGGAAAGTGGAAGGCGCCGGTCGGTACCCGTTGCCATAGGGCGCCGGCGCCGGGGGCTCGTATTCCCACACGGGTATCGTGGGCATAATCCGACACAGCCCCGCCAGAGCGCTGGGAACGGACACTGCGCCCGCCCGCTGACCGGCCACCCGACGACAACCGGCGTCCCTGGTCGGACCGTTCCGAGCGCACCGAGCGGGCCGACCGGCCCGAGATGGACCGCGCAGCCGACATGTACTCTGGATTGGTCTCCAGGACCTGTGCACCGTCGGCGCCCGTCGCTGCGGTGCTCACCCGGCGCAAACTCGCTTTGGTCGGCTTGAGTTCCGAGCGCTTGGACCGCTGCGAGCGGCGGGACGAAGCAACGTCGTCCGCCGACTCAAACGCAGGATCGTAAGTGCGCGCAGAGTGGATACGCACGGTGGAACGGTCCACCGGACGCGCACGCACTTCACGTGAAAATAGCTCCGATTGCGGGCGCGGGCGCCCTGCGCCTGAGGCCCCAGCCGAAGCCGCGGTCGTCCCGGGGAGCGGTCTACGACCAAGGGAGCGGGACCGCGGGGCAGACAAAGCAGGATTCTGGGGCGGCGGCACGGGCCCGCGCGCAGACCGCATTGGCCCCCCCCTTGAATACGGGGCATTTTTCAGGCCATCGTCCGAATCCGATTCATACTCCCCCGAATGGGCATATGCCTCCACAAACTCCTCTTCCTCTGAATCGGGATTGGCTCTGAGCGACATGCGACGGGCCATGGTGGTGATCGAATGCCGCAGGGGAGACCTGTGCCCCTCTTGCCCCAGCTCGCTCTCGTCTCCGCTCGCCTCGTTATAACTCATGCCACGGCTTGGCTTACGGCGCCGCTCTGAGTCGGCACCGTCGCGGGGCAAAGCACGAGCGGGGCCCGGGGCACCAGTCGCATCTTCCATTCCATAGCCATCCATCTGGTCCAAGGGAGCGTGCAGGTCATTCGGTTCCGATTCTGAACGAGTCAGTAGAGAGTACCAAAGCTTGGACAGAAAGCAACGACTTACTATTCAGCCCAACCAGCTTGAGGAAACTTTTGGAGCGCTTGACATGCGGACGCGGGGGTTCCGGCTCCTGAACAACAAGCGGCACATCTTGGAGGTCAGACAGATAGGCTTGGACTACACCCGAACGTTGCCGCGATTGGGGCTTGCGGGCACCGGCACGGAAAGCCGCCTCCATGCTCACCGAGCTCGAGGTGGCCGTCTGACTGTCCTTGTCACTGTGATCGGGGTGACGGGTCGCCCGGGCTGGCTTAGCAAACTCAGTCCAGGGCTCCTCCGCATGACCCCACATATCCGCCATGAGGTTTGTTGAAGGCGTGTACTCGTCGTCTCCGACAGAACGCGGGCCACGGCGAGATGGTTGGGGCGCCATGCGAGGCCCTTGCATGTCAGCTGGGTAAGAGGCTTGGCCTGGGGCCATGTCAGCAAAAAGACCACGAGACCCAATCTGGGCATTGTGACTGTGGTACACGCCGCGTTCCTCTGCGGGCTCCATCAAGCCGCGAGCATTGCGGGCGCGGCCTGACTGACCAGGGCGCGAAGCAACATCGTAGGCCGAACTGTGGTGAAACGTGCTCTGACCGCGAATGCCCGTGTTGTCCAGAGTATCAATCACGTCCATACGGGAAGGGCGACGACCTTGCGAACGTGGCCCGTCTCGAGAAAGCGGGGCGGGGAATGGCTCATCGTTCGCATTTGCTGGATCTTCGAGGCCAGCGCCATTTCCCACGCGGGACAACCGGCGGCGAAAGGCACTGGCAAAGCGTCCCGCCACACCTGTATTCGGGGACAGCGCACCATCCATGTGATTATCGAGCGGGCTGCTAGGCTCGGGGCGCGAGTAGGGACTGATGTCGTCGGGAGGGCAGGGATCGGCAAACGAAGAAGAGGGCAGGGGGGGTGCGCCATTGCGACCGGAGCGCGTACCCGGCGGAGGGCCACCGTAGGCATCGAAGCCATTCTGGTCGGGAGGAGGGTAGCGGGGCTGGCGGCGCGGGCCACGAGCAGGCCGGTCAAAGCTGGGTTCGTCGTCGAACACGGGCTGGGGACGGGAGCCGCGAGCACGCGCACGGGAGATATGGGCGGACATGGCACCGGTGGGGAGGGGGGAGGGGGGAGGGGTGGCGGCGGGAGGACAAGAAAAGATGCGAGGGCTCGGGCATGTAATGTGCAAAGCGGGGCAGGCGGCGGGGACGGGTGGATGCGCACTGGCGTCGGTTGGGCACACTGGTGGGGTGCGGGAGGGGCCGTGAAACCTGAGGCGCTGGTTGGGGTGTGTGACTTGCCCTGGCCCACCCCGCCCGGCTGCGAAGCAACCCCGCACCCAGCAGAGCCGGCAGGAGGGCAGTCAGCGCGCGCTTTGGCTGTCGGCAGGCGCAAGGGCACACGCGCAGTGTCGTGCGCCCGGCGCCCCGCGAGTGTGTGTCCAAACCACCCCGCAAGGCCATCTGACCCGCAGAGGCAGCATCGACCGCGCGGGCCAAAGGCGGGCTGGGTAGGGTTAGCGGGAGCCGGTGGCCGGTGAGCGCGGCGCCACCGCTGAGCGCCAGAGTGTTGCTCAGCCTCAGCACTGATGCATGATGCATGATGCAGATGCAATCCATGATCCACTGCGGCCGCATCGCTGATACATGGCAGTGCTGATCATCGGGCCAGCCTCCATCCCGCCGACACATTCAGCTTTGTAACATGTAACCCGGCAGCCACCAGCGCTCTTACTCAGCCCCCGCCGCTTGGGCCACCACAAAGCATACGCAGCACACGCTACCACCCCACCCCAACACCACAATTGCATATGGCCTCCTCCGCATCGACAACGCCGTCCACACGGCCACTCTTGGCCTATCTGGCCACAGGTCCTTGCCCCATCGGAGCACCATCTGGCCATCCCACCGCCACCGTCGTTTGCTTTCTCGTTCGTTGGGAGCGCGTCCCCAGGATCCCCGGGGGACCCTGCCTTCGCGGGCGAGTTGTGGCTGGCAACCCGCACCCATTAAGGATGGTCGATGGCGCCTAGGCAAAAACACAGCCGCTCTGAGACACTCATTTGCACCGAACGCTGGTGGGGGCCACCAAGGGCGGAATGTGTCTCTCGTTCCGCGCGTCCTTCGAACTGGCTACGCCTGGCGCGTGGGTGTGGTGGCCGCTGGGCGTCGCACAGACGCTGGCCAGCGTGGTCGGTGCGTGCCCAGCCCACCATCCTCACCTGCAATGTCCTTGGCCCTGCACACTGTTGGCGCCACAACAGGCTTCCTGGGTGCCGTCGGTGCCTACCTGCTCTTCACTGGCAATGGTGAGGCGTTCAACCCAGGCCAGTTCCTCGAGGACACCTCCCCTTACGCTTGGGCCATGCTCGGCATTGGCATGTGCATTGGTCTCTCGGTCGTCGGGGCCGGCTGGGGCATCTACGTCACAGGTGCCTCCATTCTTGGTGCCGGTGTCCGTACCCCGAGGATTACGACCAAGAATCTCATCTCGATCATCTTTTGTGAAGTGGTCGCCATCTATGGTGTGATCATGACCATCGTCTTTAGCGCCAAGATCAACGGTAACCTCCAGGCCGGACTCGACACATTGTTCACCAAGGAAAACTACTTTACCGGTAGGTACCTGACGCCTTCTCTCGCCTTTTTTTCTTCCTTCTTTCCTAGTCTTCCTGTTTGGCTATTGACACTCTCATTCCCCTTCAGGCCACCTGCTCTTCTGGGGCGGTTTGACGGTGGGCGCGTGCAACTTGATTTGCGGTGCGGCAGTAGGCGTGACAGGTGCCAACGCGGCCGTGGCGGATGCGGCGGATCCGCAGCTGTTTGTCAAGATTCTGATTGTCGAGGTGTTTAGTTCCATTCTCGGCCTGTTTGGCTTGATCATCGGTCTCATCCTCACCTCGCGCGCCAAGGATTTTGGCACCGAGCCGTTCTAACTGCCCCTGCCCCCGGCCATCCCCTTTGGGCAAAACACACACGGGAGCGCATGTGTGTGGGGCTCGTTGGCTTCGATGCGCTTCCGCTCCATCTTTTCTTCTCTCTCTCCTTCCCCCCCGCTCTCCCTCGTCTACTGCATGCGATCCAATCCCAGGAGCATTATAGATTCGAGATGGGGACTGGTATCTTACTCATGCGCCGAATGGGTCACCCCGGCAACAGGGGGTACCCCCAGCTCAGCCAACATGGTGGGAACGCTAATCGGGTCCTTGGCTAGCGCCTCGGCCTCTTTCGGACTGCGCACGAGGATCATGCCGGCATAGCCTTTTTCAGGGGATTAGCGGGAGCGATAGCACAGCAGAAGGAACGTACCCATTGCGTTCACACTGAGCCGGCCCAGTTTTTTCTCATTGACCTCGCCCCATTCACCAGGAAGCGCGTATACCTCGCGAGAGCGAGGGATGAGGTGCATAGCGCGTCGGAGAGAGAAGCATATTGAAAGAACCAAACTTGCTCTGGGGTGCCGTTGGGCTGACATCTTGGGTAGCAGCCTTGTGGTGGTCCGCTTGGTTCTTGGTGTCGAGCAAGTCGACCAAACGCTGCATCAGGTACATTTCCGCCCCTTTCTCTTCAGCTCAACTGGGTCGATCAGAGCCACATAGTGCTGCCACGGAACAGGCAGGGCATGTACATGTCCTACTCGCAGGTCCAGGATCAGCGTCAGCGCGTCCGCCCTCAACTTCGGCAATCATTAATCAACAGGCGGCGGCACCGGTGGATGTGAACATACGAAATTCGGACCCGTCCCGCTCGATCGAGGTGAGGAGACGTTCGATGGGGATCGTACCCTCGGCATCATCGGCCGGGGGATGCTCGTCCGGGTCCACCCCGTCTGGCAACATCTCTCGCCGCACCTCAATCAGCTGAAGGTGACAGTGTTTTTGCGATGCGCCTGACTCCCAACCACAGTTGAAGAAGGCCATCATCTCCTCCTCAGCCGGGTCGCCATGGAAACCAGCAACGAAGCGATACGCTTCGGTCAACAGTGCGGGAGGAGGCGGCAGGTTCTGGGGCACAAACTCCTTGGTGACCAGCAAGGCGTGCCGAGGCACAACACAGTACTTGTTGAGGAGCACAATACCTCCCTCGGGTTCCGTCTCACTGACGAGCAAGTTGGGCACATAGGGCGGCGCAAACGGATCCGCTTTGTTCTGCTCCCCACTGGCCGGCTTGACTGCATTGGGCGTGGGCTTTTGCAACAGCGCAGGTACCTCTCGTACAATAAAATCAATGTCGAGCGTCTTGATCTCGCGGTCTTCGGGTTTGGCATCGGGGGGGCGAGGGGGGGGTAGCGGCAGCCTCCTGTGGGTTGGCAGGCTGAGTCAGGACGCGCACGGTGGAGGGGAAGTAGAAGGCGTCGCCGGCAGCGAGGGCGAGGTCGTACTGCTTGGCGACCTTTTTGCGAAGCTGGGCAGCGGTGGACATGGTGCGGGCCGCTGAAGGCGAACGGGGTGGAGAAGGAGGAGGACGGGGCGCGGCAGGCGCGAAGGCGCAGCGGTGGGGGGGTGGGGCCAGGCGACGAGGGCGGAGCTGGCGCAGACAGCCAATCATAAACAACAGGAGTAGGCCGCAGGCGTTGGGCGCGAGAGACGCCGCTCGGGGGGCTCGGAGCGGAGCAGGAGGGTCAAGACGGGCGTGAACATTTCAGGCGGCGCGGCGCCGAGGGGCTGAGGATGCCCGAATGGCGAAGCTTGAAGCTTGAGGGAGGCAGCAGGCGGCGGAGCTTCCCGCGGATCGAAGGAGGCTTTGATCATTGATCCTTGCACCCCTCGGCCTCGCCCGCCCGGACGGTCTTCGAGCGGAGCGCCCCTCCTGCGCCCCCGACCACCCATGGATGCTGGAGGACTGTCGAGACGACGCGCTCATGGCCGCCGCTCCGTCCCCGCCGGCCCAGATGGCGATGGGCCCCAGGACGATGCCTCGCCCGCATCTGCACATGCTCTCCCCCACCTCTCGTCCCCGCCATCCACCCGCCGGGCAGCCACCGCCCCCCACACCTACCGCCTCCCGGACTCGGACCACCCCATTGCGTTTGACCCACGCGACCTCGCCGATGGCGGTGTCCCAGCGGGCCAGCCCCGGCCACCCCGGCTGACCATCATGGAGGAAGTGCTGCTGCTGGGCATGAAGGACCATGCGGGCTACCTCTCCTTTTGGAACGACAGCATCTCCTACTCGCTCCGCGGTGCTGTCCTGCTCGAGCTGGCCCTGCGTGGACGCATTAGGATCGCACAAGATCCGCAGCGCTATGACTGGGCTGTGCAGGAGCGAGGGCTCGAAGTTGCGTCGCGGCAGCCAACGGGCGATGTGCTGCTGGACGAGACGTTGCGCCACATGGCGCTGTACGAGGCCAAACAGACAGCCCTCGGCATCTACAAGCGCAAGTCCTGTGTTCAGTGGACCGATGTGCTTGCTGGAGAGACATGGGACCCAAAGCAGATCACGTACCAGCTCCGGGCCGTTCGAGAGCGCCTGGCCAAGGGCTTGGTCGACAAGGGCGTCCTCCGCACCGAAAAGTCCAGCATCCTCTTCTTTGACGTGACCACCCACCCCCTGGAAGATGTGGCGGCGAAGCAAGCCGTAGTGCGCAGGGTGCATTCCATACGTGTCCCCCAAAGCCAAGACAGGGAGAGATGTGTCTCCCATGGGAGTTAGTCCCGACTCGCTCTACGCCGAGGAACGAGACCCTGTACCTTTCCCGGTCATACGAGCCCTTTGTACCGTCTGCGCAGCGTTGGCGGCCAATGTGTTGGAAAATGCGTTGGTAAACCTCAGCTTTACCCGGCGAGAGGCGGCGTTTGAGCGGGCGGACGCGTTGATTGCCGAACTGGGGCAGTGGCCGATGGCTCCCACCTTGCCAATGGGCAACATTGGCAATCCCTCCCGTCCAAAAGAGCTACCGGCCACCACGGATGCGGCCAGGAGAAGCAAGCGTGTCATGCCTAGCAGTCTTGCCGCCGGCAGCGTAGCCCAGTTAGAACCCGATGAAGGGACTGATGAGGGGCGATCCACCTTGGCCCTCAATTCTCTGCTGGCCATGGTGCGGGACGAGATGGAAGCAGCGGGAGGAGCGGTAGCCGGGGTCAATTCGAAGCGATCGCAGGCATCTTGGGTGCTTTGGCCCGAATGGATTGCCTTGTACGTGTCACATGTAACCATGTAACCCCTCTTGATGGATCCCATGTGTACCCCAGTACTAACCTATCACACGTTCAGATTTGACCCTATCATGCCAATACCCAGCCCCCTCTCCTTACGCCGCGTTGCATTGTGCTTCCAACGTTTTTTGCATCCTTCATTGTTCGGTCCCGACTGGCCCATCCTCCTTTCGTCTCTCACATGCAACCGATCTAAATGACCTTCCACCCCTTTCGTTCACCCTTGCTTCTTAGCTCCTACCACATGCCAAGCGCCATCATCCCCCCGATTTCCCCCGCACGCTCAATGCAATGGGGACATCGTGCAACATATGCCCTCCCATTTGGCGTGGCCTTGCTACCTACCCCTAGGCGCGAAGAGGCCTCCGACGCACAAACTCTCAGCAACAACAGCATCGTATGGTGCGCCCAACCCACACGCCTGCGCCCACCTGGTTCTATCAACTCTCCGTGTCGCGCAACACCCACTGTCCCTTGCTTCGTCGGTCGGCAAGGGTATCTGTGCAGTGTAGCACTCTGGTGGTGGAAGTCGCAGTGTGGAAAGGAACATACCCCGGCGACCCGGCCAAGGTGAGCAAGGAAGCAATTTTGAAAATGGGAATGGGAAAAGAGCATCGGCACTAACCACTGCGCCATTGTTGTTGCCCCTCGAAAAGAGCTGGGACGCGGTACATAGTCGTTCAGCCCGCTGTGGGACTCGACGCGATCCAAGGATGGACCAGTTGGGAGCTACCTCGTGTCGCATTGGTTGGTCGCCCGGGTCTGCCGAAGGAAGTCCAACGTTATATGCGGAGCAATTCTCCTGCCTCGCTCCCCGCCAAAGATAAGGTGCATCTGCGGAACAAGGCTGTGGCACACAGTTCAGGTGAAGGGAATTTCGACCCTCCGAGGCGGGGGGTATATGCGCAGAACAGGGACTAGTGAAGGTACAGAACAAGTCTGTGCCGCAGGAGTCGGAAATGGTATATCCCGGTTGACAAAAGAGTGAGGTATATAGTTCGCCTTTGGGAAAGAGGGAAAGAGGGAAAGAGGGATGGCCCATTTAAGGAACCGCACGGCAGCTACGTTTCCACTAGACATGCCTGTTACCTTTCCCCCTGAGTTGACACACGGGGGGGGGGAGGACGGATTGTGATGGATCCATTAGTTAAGAAGGACCGGGACATATAGTCTCCCAGGGTAGGAAGAACAATCGTTTTGACAAGAATGATTCGATAGTAGCAATGACGGGAAGAAGCGCAAATATCATTCAGATATACTGAAGGTGGCTTCCACCTTGGGGCCAAACCATGTCTTCCATGTATGTGGCACACTTAGAATGGTCCAGTGTCCTCAGTCGATATATGTGGATGAGGCCCGATCCACTTTCGTTCTTCTCTGTCAACAATCGTCATCAGGTAGCATCGATAACACCCCTACGGAACCTAACGTCCCTCTTGGCAAGGTGCAACAACACTTAAACCTCTCTAACGAAGAGGGTGTAGCCAAGAGAGGAATCGCTACAAATCTCATCCCTACATCTATACTCGGCAGAAAGCCTGCTGTTGTTGGCAACGCGAGTAAGTGGATTTTGCAAGAACTGGCTCTCGGGTTCCAAAACGTTGAATCGAACGAGCTTCCCAAACGAGGGAGGTGTGCAGAATGATGTGGAAAGAACAAATACTGAAAGGTGCAGAAGATTGAGGGGATGCCGTTGAGGGTGTGTGGGGGATGGGGTTGGAATTAAATTGTTGCCGCTGCGCTGCCCCATCCCAGTCCAGCTGCAGCCCGAAGGAGTTCGCGGGTACGCATCAACGCCTTGCCTTGCTCATTCTTCCCTCGGAACGAGTGTTGTACCGTGGAAGTGTGCAGACGAGGTCGTGAAGGCTTCGGAGGGGCCCCGAAATGCACTCCCCTTGACGCGACGGGTAGACCTTCGAGACTTGGATGTGTTTCCTTACTGCTTGGCAAAGGCACCGAGGGGCGACGGTCGTAAGGAAACGGGATGGGGGGCGTATCTGCGTGGTCTTCCTTCTGGTCAGATTCATCATTCTCTAGTGTCTCTTGGTTCTCCTCGTCGTGGTCGCGAAGGTCGATCGTGTCGGAGGTGGAAGCCGACACCTCCTCATTCACGCCCGAACTTCTTGGCGACCGGGATCGACGCGGCTGCTTCCTGGGCTGCTTCTTTGGCTCGTGCCGCCCGCTGTGCCGCTGAAAGCGCCGATCGTGACCGGCCTCGCGATGGAACAGGCGTATCGAGCTGGGATAGGCTCACACCCGCGCCCCAAAATACTTCCGAGGGCGTGGCATAAACAATCAATGCGTCCCCCGTCTCGAGCAGGCGAAGGCTCAGGTCAGAATGTTGGGTAAACTTGAGTAGCAACACCCGATCCATTGCCGCTACATTCAATCGATCTCTCATCCAGCCACGCTCGACGTAGGCGGAATGTTGATGTGCGACCCGACGTGCGTCTTGCGGCGTCGCCTGCCGCCGCACTTTGTGTGCCACCTCAGGATGGGCGGTAAACTTGAGCGCTTGGAACAAGTGTTCTGGGGGGTACGAATGAGCGGACGAACCTGGATGCAGGAGAGTGGATACGTACCAGCAGTAGGATAGCGGACTCCGTCCAAGTAAACGGGATGGTCCGAATCGGGCGACAGCCAAAAGTTCGGCGCACCCTTGTGGTGGAAGGCAATCCGCATAGGGTTTCGACTCGAATCATACAGGACACCGTTGGCGATAAAGGGAGTCTTGTCCAGGACAGGCTTGGGCGCTGCCCCAGCCACGGAGGAGGAAGCCGTAGTAGAGATAGATTCCGATTGCGAGTCCGGCTGGGAAAGGACTGGCGAATCGATGGGGGACAAGAGTTCAGGGGAAGGAAGTGCGGGTTCAGAGGCTTCCGCTGGCGGTTCCGACGTAGTCTTAGACTTGCGCCGAAGCAAGCTGGAGAGGCTGGGCATGGATGGGATGCGGTGGTGGTGGTGGCTCTGAGTATTCAAGGTTCAGGAGGAGATGCAAGAGAAGCATGCCATAAATGACACAGACAGAAACAGAACAGTCGGCAAGAAGCGAGGGGCGCCAGCTGAGTCGGATGCTTCGCAGGAACACTGTTGGTGGGGGTGGTCGGTCAGTAGCTCGCCGCCTCAAGCCTTCCAGTTGATGATTGCCATTCAACAGGAGGTCTGTCCAGTGCTCAACCGCTTCCCAAGCGCCTCCGCGGCTGGCACTTTTTGCCGCTGTTGTTCACGGCTTAATGAGGCCGAGGGATCAACGTTCGGCGCGCCCAGCCTGAGCGCCTCGGCCTGAGGTCCGGAGGCATGAGACCTGAGGCTCAGCAGAAAACTGCTGGCTCGTTTGTAGTCCACGCCATTGCCAGCCCGCCCGGACGTATGCTAGTGCATACCACACAGAGCACGCCATCGCATCACCATCCACCATTTTTATACTCCGTTCACAGTCTGTCCATCTTTTGCGGACATGTACATAGCCGGCAACAATTAGCTAGTTACTAGTTGCTAGTTACGCGCTACGAGTCACCAGCACATCACTGGGTATTAGCTGGTCACCGTCACCCGGAGGCGTTCTGACGCGCTGACGTCTGAAAGGCCCACACCTATGCCAGCCCCACGCCCTGGGCAGTCTCAGGGCAGTTCGGCACGCTCTTGGCCCGCGGCGCAGCTGCGCAGGGCGTCGGGGGAGGCCTGCTACAAAAAGCTGCGTCCGTCGGGAACGTGTGATCACGCGATTGGTGATCGATTGGTCCTCGTCGCAGCGCCACCACCGTTCAAAAAGCGCGGTACGTGGGCACGGCACAAATCAGCGGAGGCTTGTTGAACGCACGTTCAAGGTACGCTCGACACGACAAAAGACGTAGACGCCCCTGTCCAGGGGAAGGCGCGACGAGCAGACAAGGCCGATGCGTTGGTGGTCAGCGTCGAGGAAGCGGTCTTGGGGCGGCGGCGGCAAGTCTGTTTGTAATGGCTTACCACCAGAGAGAGAACCCGGGGGACGCCTCGAAAGAGGAATTGCGTGCTGCGGTAATAATTGGTGCTGGGCGACAGACCACTCAATCGGCGCGTGAGTTAGTAACGGCTGAGCTGAGCTAGCCTGAGCGGTCTGAGACCTCAGCCTGAGCAGCAGTGCGCCTGGAAATGAGCCTGGGTGCTGATGTAAGCAGCGCTTCATTTGGATTCCATTCAATGTTTCATTTCCCAGCTAGCCATTCCGCCCAGGGCGGAAGGATGAGCTTCGCGAGCGAGTGGGTTTGCCAAGCAGGTGGACGCGCTCGATGGTGGATGGCTGGCTGGAGCCGGGCGGCCGGCGGGGCGGCCACCTCTTCCTCCCCACCCAACTCCGTCTGCCCAGCCGACGAGCTGTTGTCCACCATGGCGTCGGTAACAGGCATGCCGGTCAACCGTATCCTGCGGGACATGAACCGTCGCACTCAGTTCGCGTCCAACGAGCTGATGCGCATGACGTACAAATACATTGCTCGCAACACCACCCTCCCGCCGCCTGTGCGCCACCAGGCTCAGCTGAAGCTCAACGAGTTCCCCAAGAACGCGGCTCGGCCCGTTTTCAAGTCGCGCTGCACTGCTTCAGGCAAGGGCCATTCCGTCTTCACCAATGTCGGCCTCTCTCGGGTACGTGCGCTTGGGTTGGCACCCGGGTGCTACCTACTGCTCCATCTCGTTGGGAATCCCTGCTGACTTGACTCCTT
Organism: Moniliella sp. 'wahieum'; assembly: GCA_003971905.1. NCBI lineage: Eukaryota > Fungi > Basidiomycota > Moniliellomycetes > Moniliellales > Moniliellaceae > Moniliella > Moniliella sp. 'wahieum'. The sequence goes on from RSEE01000008.1 coordinate 338,855, forward strand.
CTCGTGTCCTCCAGCCCCAATTCCGCCACCAGGCATTGGCTGGCATGATCCCTGGCGTGGAAAAGGCGTCATGGTAATTGATAGTCCCCACCTGTGGAAATGCGATTAGACAAAGTAAGAAGGGAAGGAACAAAGAGCGTGTGTCCAAGAATGAGGTTTCTGAACATAATGCTCAGGTGGGCGGCCTTTGGCACTGCCCACGTGTGTGCTAGAGTGCGACTTGGGAGCGCTCGCGACCCTATGCATCAGCTGCAAAGCAGCCTTCAGACAAGACTGAAGGCAAAGTGGTGAGCTACAAGTCTTCAAGCAACGTCTGAAGGGAAGGAGAAAGGAGAGAGAGAAGGGAGATGGAGCAAGCAGGGCGTGCGCGGCCTGCGAGCGGAACTCTTCCGCCCGGCTAAGCGAACGTCACCGATCCACTTAGGGCCGTGCAGGGAATAGTAGCACTATCCTCTAACAATGTGGATCCGTCAAAACATTCTTTTCTTTGCAGAGGGACAAGGAGAGACCAAGGGTGAGAATTAATCAGCCCAGAGAGCAAAAGACAAGGGACGGTAGAGAGAGTGAAGATGGACCAAGTTATATACATGTACAGGAGATGAGAGAAAGATTGACCGGCTTGCCGGCTAGACGTGTGTCAAGGGGCAAACTGGACCATCCTTCAGTTGTGACTGGTCAGGGACCAGCTGTTGAGCGCGACCGATGGCGGTTGCGCCTGGTCGGCGCTACTCAGGTCGTCCCACTGTGGCTGAAACAGCACCTCAATTGTCTGCTGCGAGCCAGGCTTGAGGTCAATTTTGAGTACCGACACGCCCACGTTGGTCGGGTTGCCGGGCAAATTGTCCGCCGACGCACCCGGTCCCCAGGAAGAGCCAGCAGGGGGGCCTTCGGTGGTGAAGGTGGCGCCCGGTGGGCTGAGAATCGACACTTTCATCACCTTGGGCTTGGAAAAGCTGTAGCTAACGCCGATGGCAGCATTGGGATCGGTCAGGTTGTTCAGTGTCAAGGTTGCGTTGGCACCCGCGAGCGAGATGGTGGCATTGGTTTGCATACGCCACTCGATCGACGACTTGCCCACCCCAGCAGCAATCTCGTCCCGAAGCAGTACTTGCCGGCGCGCATTGAGGGGCCGAATCCCACGCACCACCTTGCCCGTCGTTTGGTTGTAGGCGGAACTCATATCGGTGACGAAGTAGGCATTGTCCCGAGTGCTAGGGGAAAAGTTGATGGCGCTCGATTGCGTCTTGTTGGTGGTGCCAAACTTGTTGACTGGTGCACAATTGACTTGCTGATTGGCCCCATCAATCAAAAGCGTGTTTTGGCCGGCCGTGCCCTTGCGGTAGTAGGTCCAGCGCTGGGCCTGCTCCGTTTCTGAGGTAAAGTAGCCAGGAGACAAGTACTGTGCCGAGCCATACTCGCCGGCAAACCGGGTGCCCAGCGCATCAATCACAAAGTCGCCCACATCCAGATCGCCATGGGTTTGGTGGCCAGTCAGATTGGATGCCTTCATCGCCACATACAGCCCGGTAAAGTCGGTCCATGATGAACGCATCGACACCCACGAGCCGCGCGTGTCGGGGAAATAACGGTCAAGAGGGAGGTCGTTCCAGAAGGCGCCCGTGGCCGACGTATCATACCAAAACAGGGCCAAGGGATCACCCATTGCATCGGCCCGATCCCGTTGGAAGAGCGTGAGAAGGGGTTGCTTATACTGATTCCCCCACCATAACATGCCATTTGCGTTGGTGGAAAACTTGTTGGGTCCATGGTCCCCGTATGCCATCATGCCCGCCATACCGGAGACGTACATGTGGAAATAGCCCGTCTTGTAAAACTCTGGGTTCAAGCCTTGGTTGCTGCCCGTGGCGGTGATCAAGGAGGACTCGGCACGGACGGCAGCGTTGGTTCCAAAGTACCAGTAATTGGGTGTTTCCGCCCAGGTACCGTCAGAGTAGGGACCCTGGAAACAGTTGTCTGTAATGTTGGCCAGAGCCAGGTCGAGCACTTGGGAGCCGATCTTGTTGGGATCATCACCATCGTCCCCACTGATGGCAAGGGCCCCGAGGAGGAGACCCGAGTTGGACACACAATTCCAGTTCCCGTTTCCATTCGACGCTTCAGCCCACCACCCAATACTGCCATTCCCTTTCAGAGCCGACAGGCCTGGAACCAGTCCAAGGGTGATGATGCTCCACCGCAGCGATTGGAGTTGGGTGGCGTTCCATGCATCATGAAGCCAATCGTAGCCAATTGCAAACGCGGCGGTCATCTCGCCGGTGTCAAGGAAGTGGGTCGGGTTCCAATGTTGGTCAGGGAGCGGCGCTGGTCCTTGCCCAAAGGGAGTTGAGGTATTTCCTGCGGCGGTAACGAGCTCAGTCCAAGCCCGATCCGCCCACTTTTTATCCTTGGTCATGCGGTAGGCGTATGCAAATGCCCGGATCCGCCGCTGCACTTCCCGGGACACGTCTAACACGCCCGATCCGGCATAGCCGCCATCAATACTGTAGTTCGTGACAGGCATGCTGTACCACGCCGATGCGTTGGCAAACACAGAGTCGTTCATCGCTGTCAGGTAGGCGTCGTGTTGGATCCGCTGTTCCATGCAGTTCCACATGTAGCCAGGTGCCATGAGACGCGGGTGAGCACGTAAGTTGGTCATGGATAGGCCAGATGAATCGTCTTGGCATGCCACGGCCGGATTACCGTTACCCGCAGGGCTAGCTGTGTTGGCTGTCTTGAGAAACATTGGGTTCCCATACATGTCGGTCGATCCAGAAAAGAGATGGTCCGCTTTGCCTGCAGACGCATGACTGTTGGCAAGCGAAGTGAGGGAGGGATTGTCGATCTGGGTACTACCGCCCTGCGAAGCAGCATTGGTCCCTGACGAACCGTTTTTCTTGGACTTGTGCGCGCCAAAGTAGCCACCCAGCACGGCGGCGACGATGACAACCACGGCGACGATGGGAAGAAAGACGGTAAGCCACTTTGACGGCCGCTTCTTGCCGGGGGTGGGGGCGTTGTAGGAGTACTTGGGCTGGGAGTAGCCAGGGCCGGCGAGGTGCTCACTTGACGCGTTGGGTGCATATCCATTGTTGTATCCCGAGCTCGTGTCGAGGTAGTAGCTGCTCGCGTTCTCCTGCTTGAGGAACGCACCCTGGGATGCACTGTCATCGTAGTGCCCTGCGGCGTAGCCGGCTTGGCTGTAGCCCGAGTTGTTGTTGTGCAGGTAAGGCTGGGCCATTGTTGCTGCCAGCACCACGCGTGGCGCAGTGGATAGAGAAGGAGAGGAAGGGTTGGAGGCGGGACGGAAAGAGATACGACGTGATGGGGCGTGGTGCGACACGAAGCCAGGCGCTCGCACCGCTTGCTGATAGACCCTTGTCTCGTCTGGTCCCCTGGGTGGCGCCTCCGCACGGCGTCAGTGTGGGGGGCACGCGTCTCGTGTGCGACGCCCCGAATGAGGGGAGCATGGGGGCAGCGTTTGCATGCCATCCCATCTGCCGACAAGTCACACGCAGCACGCGAGCCATGGTGCAAAAGGTAGGGGGGGCAGTGTTCAACGTTCAACGTTCAACACGTTCAACCCCAGTCATTGATCACGCATCTGTGACCGAGTCACCTGTGATCATCGATCAACTGTCAGGCGCGTCACGCGTCCCTGGCCACTGACCAGTGACTTATCATCACAGGTCCAGTACTCGGAGTACGCAGTGCGCGCTCTGCTGGGCTCTGCTCCACACACTGGTAGTGTGCCTTGATGGCACCTGGCGAGTGACATCCTTGGGGACTACAGCGTGTCGCAGTTCAGCATCCTATCATTGTCCTCCTCGCGTCGGTCCAATTTCAATTGCAAACACCAGCTATCGCAGCGTCCTGTCACGCGCGCCTTCTCCCACGCCCTGTATCAAGTCGATTTGCATACCGTCGCATCAATCTGTCACGCATGAAAGCCACACATGAAAGTCACGCATCATGCATCATGGAACATGGAACATCCATTCATTGACATCGAACGTCGAACGTCGAACATCGACCAACTTTCGGGGTGAGGCTCACTTGGCTAAAAAAAGTGTACTATCCGTTCGCCTACTAGCTTCCACAGCTTGAGGCCTCCAAGCTTCGCCGTCACCAACCAGATATACACCGTCCTCATTGCCTCATTCCGCCTAATCGAGTCCGGCAGTGTCCGGATGTTGGAATGGCATACGGAAAAAACCTCCGGGAGGGAGACGACCGCCACGAATGTTGACTTGCAAACTTGCGTGGAGCAATTTGGGCGCAGCCAGCGACTTGTCCCGAGCGCGACGCAAGTCAAGAAACTGCTGTTCCCGGCACGCTGGCTCAATCTCGTCCGGACGACCAAGGAGGGTGGGGCAGCCTGTGCCTTGCAGGTGAATGTTGGACCGGCGCTGCTCGGCCACCGTGGTCCGATCCTGTGGTGGCCGGGAAGAAGGAGGGTAGTCATGTCCCACATATACGAATGTGTCGTCGGGTAGAGACAAGACGGTTTGTAAGGAATCGTACAGGCTCTCTGCCGATCCCCCTGGGAAATCGGCGCGGGCTGACCCAACGTCAGGAAGGAAGATCACGTCCCCACAAAAGAGGTGTTGGCCAATGAGATAGCCGGTGTGGTCGGGCGTATGGCCGGGAAGGTACAGTACAGCGCAAGTTGTGCCACCAAACGTGAAGCTGTCCGTCGCGCCGTGGGGGGACCCAATCGGCGCTGGTCCAGTACGAAAGAGCACGTCAAAGTCGCCAAGATCGGGAGTCAGACCGTACCGCGGCCCAAAACGCGCTTGGACCTGGCCGATGCCCGCGCCCATACACACGGGCACAGGGCCACGCGTCGCCGCTAAGCCTCGAGCGGTCAGTTGCGACTTGAGGTAATGTGCTCCTGTGAGGTGGTCTGCATGGGCGTGTGTCTCGAGAATCCGACTCACTCGGTACCCCCTGCTCTGAAGGAGGGCGATAAGTGCGTCGGCCGAGTCGGTGCCAATGGTCTGCTTGTTGGGGTCGTAGTCAAGCACAGGATCGATGATAATGCACGTCTCCATATCCTGGCCAACCACAAGGTAGGTCCATGTGCTGGTAGGGCCATGAAACAGACCATGGATCGTCGGTTGGCCGCGCTCGGCATAAAACGTGCTGCGTTCGTAATGGCCTCCTATGGGGCACGGGGCAGGGGGCTCTTTTGCAGGCAGGCCCCAGCCGAGATTCAGAGGACGAGGGGTGGGATTCATGCGTGACCTAGTAATGGGAATAGCTTGGACACGAGGAGAGCCGGTAGTAAGAATCCGTGCCAGGCGGGGGCTTAGATACATGGCTGCTTTGGTGGGAGCCATCGCATGGCCAACAGCCGGAGCGAAGCGAGGAAGTGTAGGCAGTAATGGGCAGGCACTCATGGTGGAGGGTGGAGGGAGAGAGGGGAGGGGAGGGGGGAGATCTGACGACCGAAAGAAGCATCGAGCGGCATCTCCCTGTTGAACTTTATGATATGGTCCCACCCATCAGGTGGAGCTGATAGTGGTGATAGCCGGGCCCGATGGATCGAAGCAGCAGCAATCTCGCCGGGCTAGGCCGGGCCCCGGCCACTTTTCGCCAGCCCCACCTAAGCTCCCCCAGTCTACACGGCGAATGGCAGTTACGTAAGTGCGTCACAATAATGCGCACATCCCACAACAAAAGTGGCCGAAATAATTACAACCCACCAACTGCGCCCGAGTGCGGTGGGGAGCCACGCGGTGACGGCTACTAAGTACTAACCGGTTAAAGTGCCCTCCGCACCTTGGCCTGCCTTTTGGCGCGCCTGGTAGTGGGCAAAGTGACATGGACCGTCCGTCCTATTAAGGGGGAGAGATCACCCGGCGAGCGGTCTGCGCTGAGCACATGCTTGCCATGATCTTAACTCTCAGATGAGATCTCAGATGGTATGGCTTTGATGTGAAAGAGTACTTTTCCATATATATGCCCGCACCCAAAACAGTCCTATCGTTAATAGTGACATGTGACCTCGCGCCGAACGATGCACACGGCGAAGCGTATGGGCAAGACCCACCACCAAGCATAGTCCCTGTTTCTGCTTCTCGACTACCTATACCTCTCTGTCGCTTCACTTGCGAAATCAGAAGGTTGAACAACCACATATCAGGATGTGGAAGCCGGGCAAGCTCAACGACGTGGTAAAGCGCACGCCGCTCAAGTGGCACCTCCTCGTCATCAGCTTTGTTACTGGCCTTTTGGACGCGACGACGTATGGAGACTTGCAACTGTTCGCATCCAACCAAACCGGGAACACCATCATCCTCTTTGTCCTTCTCTTGGGTAAAAAGCCAGGCGAGTATTCCAACTATCCTGACCTCCTGCCCACGGGTATCTCCCTTGCCACATTTCTCGTCATGGGATTTCTCTGGGGGCGAGCAGGACTGCGCGCTGGACCTAGAAAGAAGTGGTGGCAAATGTTTTCGTTGTTGTTTCAAGCGGGAATGCTTCTTCTTCTTGCCATTCTGCTCGATACCAACGTGATCCGCCCGGGTCTGCGAGTGGGCCATGGGGAGGCGGAGAAACGACGCGGCATTGGCATGCTTGTTGGCTGCACCATCAGGCGCACAAGTAGCCCTCGCCCGGTCCTCCGGCATCTCCGAAATTCCAACAGCAATGCTCACCTCTCCCTACATTGACTTTTTTGTCGACCCCAATCTCTGGTCGCATCCTTGGAAGGTGGAGGATCCCAAGATCAAAACGCGCAATACCCGTGCTCTTTATCTCATGTGCATCATTTCTGGCTCGGTTGTGGGCGCCTTGATTCATCGTCACGCCGCTTCCTCTTCGGCAGCGCTGTACCTGGCATTTTCCCTGCGTCTCTTGGGTGCAATCGCGACATTGTTCTTCCCCACCTACCCTCCCGAGGCTTACTCGATTGACAAGACCAGCCCCTAGTACTCATTCCTTTTCTGTAATAATGCCATCCCTTTGATCGTGTAATTGTTCAAGACATGGGATGGGATGGAACTTCCTCTCCTCTGCATGCAAATATCTATACTGTAACCATATCATTGACGGAGTTTAAGGCCACGACAAAGTAACGCTGGTGCCTCTATACCCATCCGTTCATCCGGCGTGTGTTGCTTGGTAGAGCCAACCCCGTTTTTTTAAAACCAGGGGGATCGCCAGGAGATCACGACCCTCTGGTGTCCGCCATCCCTTCCCATCCCCGAGGTAGCACGTGTGGATACGGATGAACGCGGGGGGGTCAAAGAAGGATCTCCTTGGCATAATTTTCCATTGCCCTGATGGCTTCACGGCATCTTAGTAGTATGCCAACGCACACACACGAGTATTAGTTGAGGCTCGGTCCCCCTTTTGGTGCGTTGCTTCATCCATTCCTTCCTAGAGGACTGGAATATTCGCTAGCCTCGTCACGTGCGCCATATAACAATACACCATCAACTGTGTCTCCTCTTTGATGGCCTTGTCCAACCATCACGGTGCCTCCATTTAGTGTGCCAAATCTGATGATCGGACAGTCAAAACAACCCATACATCTCTTCCAGCAACTGACAGTAGGTAGCAATAAACAAAAGACCCCGTCTGTCACGGGGACACGATTAAGTCGTCTTGCACAGCCGCCTCCACTCCTTCATCCGCGCTCTCGCTTCTCGGCTTCTCTCCCTTTCACTACTCAGGTTTTCTATCTTTCGCTATCGCGACTCGGGATTCTCGGCCTATATACAAAACCCACAACAATCGTCTTGCTACCCTCGGGCTCGTCTAAAATTCAACACACTGCTCATGGTTTTGAGTCTGTTTCTCGCCTCGTTTCGGGTCTCGGGTCCGCTGTGCCTTTGACCCTCGTCTCGTCTTTCACCTCGTGCATGCCGTGCATGGTTCTCCCTTCTTCCCTTTGACTCATTTCCCCTTTTTCGCTGTAGACGTGTTGGTCATTCCTTTGTTCCCCTGCTCTATTCTATAAAAACCTGTGCCTATTCTTAGATCCAATTGGGATGGCCAACAAGCCACCCACACCATTATTTCCCCTCACCTTTCTTCTAGGCACTCTCCACTCTTGAACGACCAACGTTTGATCAGCTCGCTTGCCCTTCTTCGCCCATCGGAGCTCCTCGCTTTCTCGCCCGCCCCCCAAGGTGTAACATCCTTTGCAGACGCTGCCTGGCTCTGCCCGAGACTTCATTCATACCCGGCGAGAGAGTCGAGCACGGTATTCATCGAGTTCAACCTTCAACGTTCGATCATAATATCGAGTTCTCTGCGTTCAGACATTCGATGTCATTTTGGCCACAACTGTCGTATGTTATAGGGGTGGAGAGGGGGATGCGGCAATAGAAGAGATGAGCGCCAATATCTTATCCTTGGGAAGTAGAACCACAAAAGAGTTACTATGGGACCTGACAGGGAAAGGGGGGGTGGCTGTGAAGAAGCCTTTGCAATATAACCAAAGTGAGGGAAGAGAGGCAAGACGCAAGCGTCCCCCTCGTTTTTCTCACTGGCTCCACCAGCGTCAGCCACAACTAGGCTTGCCACATAGCACTGCCCCCGTGCGCCTGTGGCACAGGACCCCTAAGCCAGCACCCATCATGCATCATGCATCACGGCGTCAGCTTGCAGATGTGCAGATCGCTCGCTACTGGAAGCTCTACGGTGGATCCGCTTTCAACTTTCAAATGCCAGAGCGAGCGCGAGCCAGCGAAGCAGAGGACCCGTAGCATTGGCTGTTCACATGCATCACATGTCACACGAGGCACCACAGAACCACACCTGTGACACGCGCACTGAAGATCGAGCACGCGCCACACTCCAGCTTCAAGCTTCAAGCTTCTCAAGGTCGCATCAGCCGCCGGCGGACCTCAGTGGTTCTCAGCCTTTGTTGGCTCTGCCGTCTCGGACGGATAGATGGGAAGGAAAACGAGGCTACGAAAGGGCATTGTGGGTGGGCGGGGGGGGGGTATAACCACACATGTCGGACGAATGGAGATTGTGCCGAGATGAGAGTAGCGGTTGCCGTTCGTTAAAAGCTATGGTTCTTGACCAGTGCCAGCCAAATACCAGCGTTAACGCGTTGCTCGGCTGGGAAGCCGGCGGGGTGGAGAGAGGGCAGCCTGATGGCAGCAAGGCGCAGCAGCGCCGGTCCAGAGCGAGGCGCGGCACGCACGTGAGCCGGCGGGCCAGCGGAGGCCACAGGGCAGCGAGTGGAGGAAAACACGGGGGCAGTCTGGGGGACTCGCCCAATCGTCAGCGCAGGGAGAGCGTGCACAGCACGAAGCACGCACCTGTCCCCAAACAGAGCGAGAGTTGGGCGTGCTGGAAGCTGGACCCAGCGCTGCCACCGCCCTGCGTGGATTTGCACCAGCGTGGAGACACGCTGGGCGGGAGTGGCGCCGTGCCCCCGGGGCTCCGATCGACGCGGCGCCGGGGGCTTGGGCGTGGGCTGGCACAGTGCCAGTCACCCGAACAACGGCGGCATCGCAGCGCCCCGCTGGCACCAGGCGCGTGTGGCCAGGGCAGCGCCGGGCAGCGGCAGTAGGCAGGCGCACGCAGCCAGCCAAACACTCCCCCGTGCGCGTGGAAACAGTGGCGCGCGCGCCCGCCGCGAGCGAGGGTGGCGTGGTGCCGCTCTCTCGCCCTGGGCACGGGGGCAGCCTGGAGCCGCCTGCGACGGCCTGCAGGGGGCGACGCGACGCGTGATGGGATGGGCAGGCTGGGGTGTGATGCATGCATGATGCTGCCAGGGTTGGCTGCCCCCACCGGCCACGCAGAGGAGCACCGCAGCGCACGCCGACGAACCGACGGCGGGACTCGGGGCGTCCTGCGTCCCCCACCCCCCCCACCACCCTCTTCTCGGCCGCCGCCCCCTCCGCTCCTCTTCCGCCGCTGCTGCGCTGGGCGAGCCTGCGTTCGTTTCTTCTCTCGTTCGCTCTCGTCGCCCACCATGTCCGACTGGCCCCTCGAGTTCATACCGCCTCCCGCCCCGCGCGCCCGCCACGCCGCTCGGCGACTGGATGGCCCAGAACGTCACGACAATGGCACGGCCACCACCCTGCTCGACTGTCTCTGCTCCACCACACGCCCCGCCCTCTGGAGCCCGGACCTCTCCCGCCGCCCCTCGACCACCGCAGCATCAAGCAGTTCGTCCAATCCTTCACCCTCCCAGTCCTCCGCGCCCGCAGCAACCCACTGCGACCCAACGACCGTGTCATGCTGCTCTCCTGCCGGCCCTGAGAATGCCCTGATGCTTATGTCCATTGCCACCTACCATACTTGTGCCCCGCTCAACGCCGCCTGCACTGCCGGCGAGTTGCGTGACGATGCCGTTCGCCTCCGCGCCCGCGCCGTCGTCACAACCCGCGACAGTCTGGAACGCCTTGGCTGCTACGAGCTCTACGAAGAGGAAAACATGGAGATCATCGTTGTCGACTTCAAAACATCCGGCCCGGCAGGTTACTTTGACATAGCGGTACTCGAAGGCGAAGATCTTGTCCCATACCAGCACGGTTCTCAGCGCCCATGCCCGCCCTCAACCCTGACCGACTATTCCCTTGTTCTTCATACCTCTGGCACGTCGGGCAAAAAGAAGGTGGTGCCCTACTCTCTGCGCCACATGATCGTGGGTACCTGCTGTGTCGTCTTCTCCTGGGAACTCAAACCCGATTCGGTGAACAGTATGTCCCTGCTTTCCTCTCGTACTTTCGAACTGACAACACACACTAACTTGGTGCTTCTCAGTGAACATGATGCCTCTTTTCCATGTTGGCGGTATTGTGCGGAACCTTTGGTCTCCCCTCTTCTCCAATGGGTCCGCCATTATGTGTGCTGGATTCGACGCGACGACCTGGTGGAAGCTTGCTGGTCAACTGGGAGCGACGTGGTACTACGCTGCCCCTACCATGCACCACGCTATCCTGGCCTCCAAACCCGAGGGGACAGTTGCTTCGCGGGACACTAAGATCAAAATGATCTGCAATGCCGCTGGTGGCCTGCCCCTTGGCTGTACAGCTCAAGGAAAACTTTGGTGACTGTGCTGTACTCCCCTCGTACGGCATGACAGAATGGTGCGCGAGACTCCCTCTCTCCTCCCATTTGCGATATGTACTGACCTATGGATTTTTCGCGTTGGCAGCATGCCCATTGCCTCACCCCCACCGACTACCAGCTAGACCGTCCTGGTTGCTCTGGGGTGGCCTGCGGCCCTGGCCTTTCCATCCGTGATCCGTTCAACCTTGAAAAGGAGCAGCCCACCGGACAGACAGGTGCCGTATGCGTCCGTGGTCTGCCCACTTTCAGCGGTTACGAGACCGATCCCGATGGTCCTCTGGATGCCTCCTCTTTTTCTTCGGAAGGCTGGTTCGACTCGGGTGACATGGGCCACTGGACGCGGATGGCTATTTGTTCATCACGGGTAGGTCCAAGGAGATCATCAATAAAGGTGGTGAGGTTATCTCCCCGTTTGAGGTCGAAGAAGCCGTCACGCAAGCGACCACGGGCCGTGTCAAGAACACTCTCTGTTTCTCGATCGAGACGACGTGCTCCAGGAGACAATTGGTGTGGTGATCGTCCCCACGCCAAATGAACCCCGGGTAGGGCTGTCGGAGCTGCAGAACATGCTGCGGAACTATCTCCACCCATCCAAGTGGCCGTTTGCGATTGTCTACATGGACGACCTTCCAAAAAACCAAGCAGGGAAACCCTTGCGTATCAAGCTCGCCAGCCGTCTGGGGATTGGGCCGCTGACCGATAGTGTGCCCCCGCTGCAGCGCCACTTTGAGGCGAAGGCACCTGGGAAGGAGGTGCCATTGCTGAGCCAATCCCCTGCCAACTGGTGAATGTGGATCTGCGGGCAGTCGAGCGCGCCTGCTACCGGATCCCTGGTATTGTCGAGGCGGCAGTTCGCATGCGCAAGGATGGTGCCCCCGAGGCCTTCCTCTATGTCGAGGAAGACATGCCATATGATGCTGCAGACATCGACCGTGCACTGGCTCAGGTGCTGGACGGCTACGTGGTACCCAATCCATTGCACGTTTTCCGTCAGCCCTTGGCCAAGACCGCCCAGGGCCAAATTGACTTTAATACCATGGAGGCCGAAGTGCGCGCCCAGAACGCTCAGGACATGTCCGCACGGGCATTATTGTTCGCGACATTATTGGCAAGCTGCTCAACACGGATCCTGGCAGCATCACAGCCGAATCCGACTTCTTCCTACTGGGCGGCAACTCTCTCTTGCTGGGCCGTCTGGTGGCGCAGATTCGGAAAGAAACAGGCGTGTCGCTCGAGGTTTCGTCTCTGTTTACAAACTCAACCATCTCGGCTATCGCGGATATGATTGAAGAGGAGACGGGAGGCTCGGATGCAGAAGATGAAGACGAGGGCTACTACGATGAGAAGACGGGCTTTAGCTCCAACTTCCTCTCGGCTCATCGCTACGACGATGAAGAAGACGGCTACCTCAACTCGCACGGGTATAAGCCCCGGTCCCAGACTCATCCGTGGGTGATGCTGGTCCAGATCATCCCGCTGCTCTTTTTCTACCCGTTCAAGGCCGCTGGACCTGGACCGTGCTCCTTCACGGTCTTGCCTTCTCGGCGTATTACATCAACGACAACTTTTGGGAGCGTGTGGGTGTCCTGCTTCTCTCCCTCTTTATCGCCCGTCTCACTTCCCGAATCATCTGCCCGGTCACCGCCATTGCCTTCAAGTGGCTTGTCATTGGCCGTTACCGCCCCGGAAAGTACCCAATGTGGTGCAACTACCATCTGCGCTGGTGGATTGTCAACCAATCTCTCACCACGGCCGGTAAGGGTCTTTTCAATCTGACCCCCGAACTGCGCAAGGTATACTTCCGTCTTTTGGGCGCATCGATTGGCAAGAACGTCAAGATTGACAAGTTTGCCAAGTTGGGCGAATATGATCTTCTTACGATCCACGATGGTGTGCAGATTGACAAGTCTGTCGTCCGCGGTTTCTGCGTCGAACGTGACGGTTACTTCCGTCTGGAACCCATCATCATCGGGCGCGACTGCATGGTCAACACCTACACTCAGATTTCTCCTGGCGCTCGCTTGGCCAACGGCACGGTTTGGGGTCCCCAATCCAGTAGTCATGAGGAGCCGTCGATGGACAGCTATGCCGCATACAATCGCGAGGCAGTGCCTAAGCCGCATTGGTCCTTGATTGTCTTCCTTGGTCTGCCGCTTAAACTGGTGGTCTGGGTGCTGTGCTACCTCCCTTGGTTTTCAGCCTTGTTCATGCTGCTCTCGACGCCGTTTTTGTTCAACAAGCACGATTCGCTCAAAGGCGTCGTGGCATGGTTCTCCTTCCCTGACCGGATTGGCTGGCACTACCTAGCCCGCATTGTGCGCAATGGCATGCCGGCCATGTCCAATGTGATCCTCGGTATCCTTCTTAAGCGCATCTCGGGCCTCAACAAAGAAGGCTCGATGAGGAACGCGACCCAACTCTCGCTTTGGCGCCGTTGGGTGCAATCCGAGTTCCTTTCCCAGCCCCAGATTCGCCGGTCGATGTCCATCTTGGGCACTCACTACGAGATGACCTCGGTTATTTACCGTGCGATGGGGGCCAAAATTGGCAAACGCGTCTACTGGCCGGGATCGGGGATCTACTGCCCCGACCCCGAGTTGCTGGAGATTGGGGACGATGTGGTGTTTGGGTCGCGTTCGGAGGTCTTTACCTCGGACTCGATTGGATGGGCCAAGGTACGCGTCGCTCGCGGCGCTATGATTGCCGACCGTGTGGTGCTCTCTCCCGGTGTGACGGTGGGGAAGCAGTGTGTGATGGGTTCCGGTGCGTTGGCGCGCAGGAACGGGTACTATGAGCCGCTGTCGGTCTGGATGGGTGCCAAGCACGGTGAAGCGGTTAGTTTTGGCAAGTCGGCGCCGTCTGAGGAAATGGGGGAGGATTCAACCATCACGCCATTTGGCCGTGCGTTTTACAAGCGCCAGGCCAACTTCTTTGTGTTCCCCTACCCTATGCTCGTGTGCATCAACATTCTGATGAGCGTCATTACCTCGCTCTACTGGGCTTCGCCTGCCGTTGCGGCCATTACTTTCCTCAACTTCCTCAGGATTCACTTTGAGGACAAGGCCGACGGTCTGTTTGGCGACCACTGGTACCGCCCTGCCCTGGTGTACATTTACATTGCTCTTGCCTTTGTCATCATCATGGGGGCCCAGATGATTATTGCAATGGGTTGGGTGGTCGGGACGAAGTGGGCGATTATTGGCCGGCGGCGCGAAGGACGGTACGATTGGGACAAGTCGTCGTATTGCCAGCGCTGGCAGCTTCACCTCGTGCTGCAGAAACTGCTGGGCAAGGGCTTTGGCGGTCACATTATCGGGTGCATTTCTGGCACGGTGTACGCAGTCTGGTACCTGCGCGCTTTGGGCGGTCACGTGGGCAAAGACTGCTCGATTTGGGCCGGTGGCAAGCCCTCGCTTCAGTTTACCGAGCCGGAGCTGGTTACGTTTGGGGATCGGGTCAGCGTGGACGACTGCTCGGTGTGGCTCACATCAACTCACGCGGACGCTTTTCCCTCAACGCGCTCCGGATTGGAGACGGGTGCGCGATGCGTACCGGTTCGCGCCTGCTCTCTGGCGCCAACATGGAGCCCCGTAGCATGCTGCTGGAGCACACCCTGGTCGCGTCCGGTGAGATTGCGGAGGCGGGGATGGTGTATGCGGGTTTGGCCTGCTCGTCAGCTACGGGTGCGCAAGCCCAAACCAACCGCCCCATCGGCTTCAGCGCCCACCGTTGTTGTGGAAGGCGGGCCTAGCAAGAGCTTTGGTCTGTCGCCGATGCCGTCGACCTTGCCTTCGATGAATGCTAGTCCGTATGCTTCCAAAGATGCATTTAGCTCGCAAGATGCATTTGCTCCCATGTCGGCACCTCCTCTTCCCTATGGGCACCAGCCTACCACCTCCTACAATGGCTCTTTGGCGGATTCTTACGGCCACGGGGGGTACCAATACCAAACGCCCATGCAACCCCATTCGGCATTTTAGCATTTTTGTCACGTCCTCGTTTACCCGATCAACCCAGCTCCCCTTTCTCCATTGCTTGTGACCCCGGTGGTTACTTCGTGCCCGCCACGGGCCCGCCTCGTCGCAGCCCACAGCAAGGCGCGTGCACATCACTCTCGTTCGTTTGTTTTCTCCCCGTTCCCCCCTTTTGGTTTTTTTGTTCGTTTTCCTCCTCCGCCCCGCTATCTGTCACTGCCACTGCCACTCCCACTGCCACCTTGCGCATTATCCCTTTCCTCACCCCCGGCACTTTGGACCTGTATTTCTTGGGGACCTCGATCCCCCAGGTAGATTTCTTTCCAACTATCTCACTCTCCCTGCGCTCCATCTCGTTTTCTCGTTTTTGAACTTTGCTTGATGCACTACGGTCCTGACAGGATCCCCGCGGCTCGGGCTGGCTGTAATGGACTCGTTGGTGCTCTCTACCATATCTCTCATCTCTCCTTTCTGCTGGTTCCGTTCGCATTTTCCGCCACCCTTTTCGAGCTTCAGGTTCGTGGTCAAACCTCGTCACAGCCGACGACAGTGTTAGTGGTTGGCCTCGTACAATGTTACCCCCTCAGAACCTGAAAGCACACTAACAAACGCCTATGGAGGGCTGCTGGGACCGTCGGCTCATTTCTCTTGTAAGGTCAACTAGCAACTATTCGACATAAGACTATAGATCGCCACCGAGTCTACGGCCCGGCTTGGGCGTTGGAGCGTAACCAGTAACCGGTAGGCACCGACGATGGAGATATGCCTGCCCGTTCCACCGCCCACCGCCGTGCACCGATCCGCTGTCCACCGATCCACCGTTCCATCGTCCACACCCTACTTCCCTCTCCCATTGTCCACCATTCCACTGTCCCCTGTGCCAAGAGCGGAGTGGGCGCAGTTGTTGCACCCTCTTGAAGTACTGCATCCTCCTTGCCAAACGGTGAGGAGAGTGGCCTCTACCTAGCAAAACAAGCACGAATGGTATAGGCACGCTGAACGCTGAGCCGCTGAGCCGAGGGCGAGGTGGTAAGATTGATCAGCGAATTTGAAGTTGGAACCAGTAGCTTGATGGCGTCACACTTCGCGAGCGGTTTCAGCAGAGTGGAAATATTGAATTCAGCCGGGTGTTTCGATGCATGTCAAACCACCAGACCCAGCTTGCTCCAAGCTTGGTTTGTGGACCTTCAAACCGTGGCAGCCTCCTTCTACCACCTCGACACCACATCATGGTTGCGCCCAGCGAGCTCCTTCGTATTCTCATCATCGTACGTCTCATTCCGTCCTACCTTATCTGGACTAACCTCCCCTTTGCGCTCCGCAGCGTCATGGCGAGACGGCGTCCAATGCTAGTGGCATCATTCAGGGACAGCTCGACATTCCTCTCAACGCCAAGGGCTATCTGCAAGCGTACTACACTGCCCACGCCCTTGCTCACGAGCACATCGATGAAGTCTACACTTCGCCTCTTCAACGTGCCCGTGACACAGCCCTGACCATTGTCCGCATTCATCCGTCGCTGCGGGTCGTCTCCGCCGTGAAGGCCGAGGATGAGTCCCAGCATCTGCTTCAACAGCAGGGCACACCAACCCGCCTCTTACCCTCCCAGAGGGTCGCAACGGATGCGCGACTTATGGAGCGGAACTTGGGTGAGCTGCAGGGAAAACCAGGCGCTGGCCGGGCCCACGGGGAGATCCCGGGGGCAGAGACGGCTTCCGAGTTGCGAAAGCGTCTGATTGGCTTTTGGGACGACATGACTTCGGCCCCGCTGGAGGCGTTTGCAGTGCCATCCAACGCTTCATCTGGGACAAGCACGCCGGCTCCAACTTCAGGTGTTAACACCCCCACGCGGGCATTGGACCATACGGACTACACCCTTCCCCCTCCTCCCCCTGCTGCAATGGAAATGGTTCAAGAACGTTGGCAAAAGCACCGTTCCCGTCCAGCAAAGACTTTTGCGCGGACCATTGTGTTGGTCTCCCATGGTGCTGCAATGCGGAATTTGGTCTCGTGCGTTCATCTCCAATCCGATAAGGTCATGGCTAACCGCTTACGATTAGCGCAAACTTGCTCCACTTTGGTGCCGTCCAGCTCAGTCCCGAGCTGCAAACCGCGTTCGATGCTGGTGCCCCCGTTGGGACCAAGGGCCGGCTTTCCAACTGCTCCATTACTGAGATCCACTGGCCCGTTGGGCTGGATGTGTTTGACGCCATGTCGGGTAAAGTCACCTCGGGTCCCACCCATGGCACTCTGGTTCGCTGGGCCGATGTGGCTCACCTGCCCCCTGAGCTGGAGAAGCAGCTGGTGGATAATGTTGACGAGGTGGAAGAGGATGCGGAAGAGGAACAGGCGAACAATGCAGCAACTCGAGCTTAATTCCCAACCTGATCCAGATCCTGCCCCAAGCTTTTCCGGCCAGCGCCATCCCACGTCTGGAAGCCATTTGCAACACTGCATGCCCTATCTGCCTGCCCATTAGCCAAGCAATGCTATGGCCCCCTAACAACAGCAATAGTTGTTTAGACGGTGCATATGGTTGCTGAGTGCGACCTCGTTTTAGGGAATGTTTGCCAAGCGAGACTGGATTGCCTTGGCCGAAAACTCCTTGGCGTCCAGAGTGAGACCCGGGTTATGCGAGAGTGCCGAACGGGCATTATGGAGTGCGCGTTGCCCCGTAGTAAGCATCCCTTTCTTCTCGGGGTCGTTGGGGTCGAGTCCAAGCTGAGCCAGCGTCAGGGGCTTGACCACGTACTGGGAATAATCCCCACCCTTAACCTCGAGTAGTTCGCGCCGCTTCACCTCAGCTGCACGCCAGATGGTGTGGGCCGGGTAGCTCGCGCGGATCATGTTGGGGGGAACCCCTTCCAAGTCTGCCAGTCGCGCTTCCTGGTTCGTAGCGTGGGTTGTGTTCAGACTCTTGGCTACATCCGCCCACTGATCTTGCCCGGTACGTGCAGGGTTGTCAGAGAAGGTAGGCGTGGAACCCTTGCTCACGTTAGGCTTCTCCTCCGTCAAGTCCATGTACCTCGGCCGCGCCAGCTTCGGTTCTGGCTGAGCCAGACCCTGGGGCAAGGATGTCTGGTAATGATGCAGAGCAAACTTCATCGACAGATAGGGCGGACGGTGAAGGGGCGCATGGCTTCAGCGCAGCATACTCCTTCTCCAACGCAAGTCCCCCGCGTTGCTTAGCCTCAGGGGCAGAGGAGGAGTACGTGGGGCCATCGTACTTAAAGTCCTTACCGTTAGGGAATTTGGGTACGACTGGTGCACCCACCATCTTGTGGCCCAGGTGTTGACGTGAGTTGTAGTAGTTCCGTGGCTGAGTGAAAAGCGGATCGTTCCAATCGGTTTGTACATGTTCCAGACGCAGTTTTGAGTGGTACTCGCCGGGACGAGGCCAAGCTGCGAGGAGCTGGTAGTATCCTCGTTCTCCCTGGTCCACAGCCACTTCTCGAATCTCCATTGCGTTGACTTCCGCAGTTTGGCGGCCGCCCTTTGGGACACGGGAGACTGAGACAGTCTTGCGCGCCAACAGATCACGTTCCAGCGTCTCGTCCTCTTCGGGAATCGGCTCGGGTTCCATTGCCTCATCCACTTCATCCAAAGCACGAAGCGTGCTGGATGTACGGGTTGACGTTGCGTGTTTGGCGCGGGGGAGGCCATCGTCCAACTCATCCTCCGAAGCAGCTTTACGCGCCTTGAGGTTCTCTGTTGTTGTATGCTCCGAACGCAACTGGCGACGCTTTTGCAGTTTCCGACCCACCTTCTCCGCATGAGCAAGCTTACTGTCGTCGTCCGCTTCAAAGTCTAGCACGGCCTCGCCTTCTTCCTGTGCGGTCAAGCTGTCCACTCCCTGCTCTGCCAGTTCGGGAGATTCAGCAAGCTCGGCACGCTTGGAAGGAGGGATTGCTGTATTTGCTTGCATCTCCGCCGAGCGAGGGGAACGGACGCCTTCACGGGGTCGATCTTCGCGGCGCGGCGCGCCCTCGCGGGGACGGAATTCCCGACGAGGCTGGCCGTCTCGTGGGGGGCGGGAGTCTCGCCGCTCGCCTTCCCGCGGACGGAACTCGCGGCGCTCACCATCGCGTGGACGGAACTCGCGGCGCTCACCATCGCGTGGACGGAAGTCACGACGCTCCCCGTCGCGCTGTCCGAAATCACGACGAGGACGGGAATCGCGACGCTCCCCATTACTACGCAACATGGGGGCGTTAGGATCGCGTTGCTTAGTCGTCGCCTCGCGGCTCTGCTCACCAAACTGGTTGAAGATGAACTTGCGTGCCGAAGGACCCTTGCGATCCGCGTTGGGCGTTGCTTTGGCCGCTGGGGCGGGCTTGGCCAGGCTTGCGGGCGCGGGACGAGGGCATATTGAGGATGGCACGCAGCTTGCTCTGGGCCGAATCCTTACTGTCGGCCATTGCCACCGCGGACGCGTGGAGAGAGCGCCATTGCGCCCGGTGGCCAGCTGGACAGCGGCCTGGACACGGCGCGGGGCGACGAGCATCATCGCTTCGCTGGGCCGCCGCAGACGATGGAGCAGCAGCTCGCTCGCCAGCGGCGCCGGTAGCGCCCACGCCTTCCAGCTTCCGCCCCCGCTCCCGGCGCTCAGATCCGCCGGCCTGAGAAGGCGCGCCAGCGGAATATTATATGTGGGTTCCGCCCCACGTATTGCACCGAGTCCCCATCCCTCCCCCCATCACCCGCACCGCCTCCTCTTCGCGCGCGCGTCACACGGCCTGCTAGACTGCTCTCTGCGCTGCCGGCACGATGCTCGACCACGTTGCTGTCGTCCTCGATGGTACGTAAGATGCACACCATGCCATCCGCGTCTCTGCAGCGAACTAACCCCTTGACCCAGGCGGGCTCGAGCTCTGGTCTCGCTCTTTCGCCTTCGCCGCTGCCCCCAAGAGGCGGTGGCGGTGGTGAACCAGCTGGTGCGGGAAGTGTTTATCGAGGAACGCACTTCCGCTCCCCTGTCTTCCTCTTCGTCCGACCGTGTGGGCCGCTTTGAGGCAGGCCCCTTTGTGGCGCGTTATCTCCAGGTCAACACGCTGGCCAAGCCACTGCTCTTTGTTGCCGTGCACCAGCGCATGCTTCCGCTCTCCTATGTCGACGCCCTGATGCATGACTGGGCCGCGGAGTTTACCCCCTTGGTCCGCGATTTTGTCACCGCCTTCTCCAGGTAGGCACACCTTCTGGATTGGACAAGGCTACTTCTGCCCTTGATGGTGGTGAGGTGGGGTCGGCCCTCCCGGCAGAGAAGAGGGAGGCACTTGCTTCCCGTTTGGACGCCGGGGTCCCAAAATTCACTGCGTTGGTCCGGAAACACGAACGTTCCTCTCACTCTACCTCAGGGCGAGGCGGTGCTCTCTCTGTGCCCGAGAGCACCGGGGGCACGTCCGTCTCGGGCGAGTCGGACGTGGATACGTCCCAAGTTGAGGCCAAACCCCTTACTGCTGAAGAGAAGAAGGAGGCTGCGCTGGCCGCTGTGAGGGCACGTTTGGCCGCATCGGGTTCAGGGAAAAAAGGGAAAAAGTCGAATGGCTCTCCCGTGTCCTCAGGCGCCAACTCTCCTACCCCGGACAAACAAGGCAAGAAGAAAAAGGGAAAAGGAAAGGAGATGCGCAAGTGGGATGCCGATGGCCGCTCCGTGGCTGTCAACCAGGACGATTCGGCATTGGATTTCTCTACCTCTTCCGCTAAGGACCCGGAGGCTTCGCAAGCTATGGCGGCCGCATTGGTGGATAAGGCGTCGATGGGCCGGACCGACGCCAATGGAATGTACGAGGTGGCTGACTTTGAGGTGAAGGGTAAAGGTGCCTCGAAATCGGGATGGATGTCCAAGCTCTCTGCAGGGGGTGGGTCCAATGGTGGAATCCTCTCCCGGCTAAGTGGGGGAGGCGCTGGGACACTCACCAAGGAAGACTTGGCCCCAGCTTTGCAAGCTATGCAACAGCAACTCCAGTCCAAGAACGTGGCGGCGGATGTAGCAGCTCGTCTGTGCTCTGGTGCTGAGGCTCGCCTGGTGGGGCGCCCACGCTCCTCCTGGTGGTCTACTGACGGTGGCGCTGAGAAGATGGTTCGCAACGCCCTGTCCGACTCGATCGCCCGCGTCTTGACTCCTCGCACTTCAACTGATGTGCTAGCTGAGATCTCGGCTCGTAGGACGGCTCAAGAAGTCAAGGCAGCTGTCGACGCATCTCGTTCGGCCAAAGGTGGAGCCTCCCAAGTTCATCGTCCTTACACCATTGCTTTTGTGGGGGTAAATGGTGTGGGTAAGTCAACGAACTTGTCCAAGGTCGCGTTTTGGTTGCTGCAGAACCAGCTTCGTGTGCTCGTCGCGGCTTGCGATACGTTCCGTGCTGGTGCTGTGGAGCAGTTGCGTGTCCATGTCCGCAACCTGGGACAACTCCATGATTCCTCTACAGGGGGTGTGACCTCGGTCACTAATGCCGATGGGGCTGAGTCGAGCGAGGGCAAGGACATTGCTCTTTTTGAGGCTGGATATGGGCGGGACGCCGCAGCCTTGGCTGGGCAAGCGATCGCTGCGGGGGAGAAGGGCGGGTATGACGTGGTGCTTATCGATACGGCCGGACGGATGCAAGACAACGAACCTCTGATGCGCGCCCTGGCACGGCTGGTCCAGGTAAATAACCCGGATAAGATTCTCTTTGTGGGAGAAGCCTTGACGGGCAACGAAGCGGTCGACCAACTGTCGCGCTTTGATGGAGCCCTCAAAGACCTCGGGGGGCGTGGGCTAGATGGGATGATTCTGACCAAGTTCGACACGAGTACGTCTTTTTCTTTGTTTGGCTGTATGGTCTACTGACCTTCACTGCTAGTTGACGACAAGGTGGGCGCTACATTGACTGCGACGGCGATTACGGGCTTGCCCATCTATTTCGTCGGTACAGGACAGACATACACCGACCTGCGTCAACTGAGGGTAAACGCAATTGTCGACGCTCTGATGCGCGATTGAGCCAGACGACTATCTGCTTTTCTCCATGGTTCTTTCATCTCGCTATGCCATCTACTGTAACTACAAAAAATGCAGACCCGCCCTGCGCTTCTTTTTGCCGGACATTGTTAGTGGGTCATTGTTTACATCGCATACGCAGCTGCTGTGTGCTCCACACTCCACGCCGGCTACCACGTCATTGTCCCCGGCAGGCACTTTTAGTTGTCGATTCACTTTTTTAGCGTAAAACGATTACGATCCGCCACCACGTGTGCTATAACGAAAAAAGAGAGAGTCGCTAGTATGCACGGGGGCTTTTGGGGATTTGGCGCGAAGGCTCGCGCAGACGAGAACTCCGACGCACGCACCGATGTGGCTGAGCTCAGTCTGAGCACTGGATCTGAGCTAGTCCGATAATTGTGGCGCGTTTGAAGGTCTAAGGCCTAAAAGGAAAATAGCATGTTATGAGTAGCTTTCAGTTCAGTTTGCCCTCTTTGTTTGGGCGATTCTCGAGCAATCAAGAGGTGCGAGTAGTTGTGAGCGACAAACGCGTACAACTGTGGCTGCCGGATCTGTTGCATGGTTTGGCAGAGAGACTTGGGTAAGAGTCTGCGCATGCTGATCGCCCTGACACACGCGTGACACCGACACGAACATTGTTTTCCTAGTCGGTGAGTCGTCCACCACCGTGGGAGCCACCTGCACAGAATGCAGACTGATCCTGGCACTGCTGTGTACGGCCGGCCCAGTGAAGCTTGAAGTCATATTTGGTCACTGCGTACAGTCGCTAATTAATGAAGTCAGTATTCGCTGGTCACTCTGGTCACTATTATAGTCACTAGTTACTGTGACATCTGACGTCGATCTGACGAATCATTGGTTCCAGCTGATGTGACTAGTGACTAGTGACTGACGCAGCGCCTCGTCATGGGTACACCATCGACGTCGGCGATGAAACTCAGACGCAGTTGAACGTGTTGAACGTCTTAGGCTCAGCTGAGCGCGCTCAGCTGAACCGCTGGACGTGGAACAGCCTGGAACAGCCTGTCCAAGCTCAAACGCTCAGCTCAGCGCCCACACCGAACACAGCCCCCATGGCCATGTCAGGAACGCCGCCGGAGAAAATCGAAACACTTGGCACATACCACTGGCGCGGTGCCTTTCTCAGCGCGGGTAGGGTTCGGCTGAGCGGCCAAAACACACAAGACAGACCCCGTGCCGGAGCGGGTTTAGAAGAAGTTTGAATCAGATGAGTTGGCACACTTGTCGCCCACAGAACGAGTGGCGTGGACCGCATACCCATCGATGATGCCGTGCGGCGCCGGAACTCTTCCCGTCTGGCTGGTGGAGGCGTCCGTGCACGTGTCGTGGCCAATGGAACAGGAGACGGGCGGGGCTTGGGTGCTGGGAGCCCGCCAGTCTTCCTGAGACAAGTCTTTGCTGGATTTTGCACAACACGTTGAGCTCGACAGCGAGCTGCCGGCTCCAGGGCACTGTGCTAACCAGCCTTTTCCAATCCGTTGGGGCTCAAATTCTGCCCTTTTATTTGGCCTCACTTATCGCCGGCCGCTGCCCACCCGCTTCTTCGACCTCCCACCAACACTACCACCTCTCCTACTCTTCGACAAAAATCATGGCCCTCGCTCGCAACGCACGCATGACCCAGATTGAGTGGCTTGCTGGCCTCAACCCCCTCGGTCTGGAGGAGTCCGCGGCCAACCCCAACCAGCGCAAGACTGCCATTGTCTGCACCATTGGCCCCAAGAGCAACAACGTGCCCACCCTCAAGGCCCTCCGCGATGCAGGCATGAACGTTGTCCGCCTCAACGCCTCGCACGGCACTCACGAGTACTTCCAATCGGTCATTGACAACGCGCGCGAGGTTGATGCCAAGTACCCTGGCCGCCCCCTGGCCATTGCGCTCGACACCAAGGGCCCCGAGATGCGCACCGGCATGATGGTCAACGGCGAGGACGCCCCCATCGAGGCTGGCCATGTCTTCTACGTTACCACTGACGATGCATACGCCGAGAAGTCAAGCCCCGAATACCTCTACATTGACTACAAGAACCTGCCCCAGAAGATCGACGTGGGCAAGAAGATTTTCATTGACGATGGTATTCTTGCGCTTGAGGTGTTGGCGATTGAGTCGTCTACCATGGTCAAGGTTCGCTCGGTGAACGCCGGTGTCCTTTCGAACAAGAAGGGTGTCAACCTTCCCATGACGGAGATTGACCTCCCCGCTCTGTCGGCCAAAGACGAGGCCGACATTCGCTTCGCCGTTGCGCAGAACCTGGATTACGTCTTTGCGTCTTTCATTCGCACCCCCGAAGACGTCAAGCACATCCGCAAGGTCCTTGGCGAGGATGGCGCTCACATCAAAATTATTTCCAAGATCGAGTCTCACCAGGGTGTTCAGAACTTCACTGACATTCTTAAGGAGACTGACGGCATCATGGTCGCTCGTGGTGATCTTGGTATTGAAATCCCGGCCGAGGCTGTGGCTGTGAGCCAGGTGCGTCTCTCCTTTCCTAACTCACGCACTTCATGCTGACTCCCTGTTTCCGCCCACTAGAAAATGATGATTGCCCAGTGCAACCTGGCCGGAAAGCCGGTTATCTGCGCCACCCAGATGCTCGAGTCTATGATCAAGAACAACCGCCCCACTCGTGCCGAGGTGTCGGATGTGTTCAATGCCGTGCTCGATGGCGCTGACTGTGTCATGCTTTCCGGTGAGACGGCCAAGGGTCTGTACCCCGTGGAAGCAGTCACCACCATGGCCCAGACCTCTCGCCTGGCCGAGTCGGCGATTGCCTACCCCGCCCTCTTCAACGAAATGCGCCAGGTGGTTCAGACGCCGACCCACACCGAGGAGACGGTCGCCATGGCTGCCGTGGCTGCCTCGCTGGAGCAGAACGCTGGTGCGATCCTGCTCATGTCCACCTCGGGTAACACTGCCCGTCTTGTGGCCAAGTACCGGCCGAAGTGCCCTGTGCTCGTTATTACCCGTAACGAGCAGACCGTTCGTGCTTGCCATCTGTACCGCGGCACCTACCCCTTCCTCTACGCCGACACGCGCCCCTCAGCAGGCAAGTGGCAACAGGACGTGGACAACCGCATCAAGTTCGGCTTTGCCCAGGCTCTTGAGCTTGGTATCCTCAAGCCTGGTGCCACCGTCGTTGCCCTCCAGGGTTGGCGTGCGGGCAAGGGTGCGACCAACTCGATGCGCATCCTCTCCGTCCCCACCCACGAGTCGGGGCTCGAGCTCGAGGCGGCACACTAATTTTTCCCTTGATTCTCATGGCAACGTCTCCTATCATGTTACCCATCTCTCTCTTTGTCACTCGTCTTTTGAATGCCTTGATTATGAGTTACAAGAGTCGGCTCATTGGTAGACGCAAGAACCATAGTTGACTCGACGTCATGGGAAGGTCAAACTAGAACCAAGGTACGTGCTCTGTGCGCATGCTACCTCCTTTCGACCAAGCGTGGGAACATTTATGTGTTGGGGATACCTCTTAAATTGCAATAGATTCCTGAAGTGGTGGGCATTCCCAGCGGCCATTGAGGAGGCCGGAGGCTGTCCAACGTCTGAATGAATTGATGGCTAACTCTGTTTCATAAGTAGTAGCAGTAGCATTTGCAAAGCCAAGACAAAGACGAAGAAATGTTGCGCCTAATGGCTCGCTCATCCTGCCCGTCCTGTCAGCTCGTGCGACCCCAATCAAGAAGCCAATGGTATCGACATCCGGTCAGGGCGCAATGGCTTCTCCGCCGGGCCTTTGCCGGGCATAAGTTTCCAAAGCGGATGTAGCCTGATGTCGCGAGTGTTGGATACGAATTAGTGTTATGGATGTGTGAACGTCGATGACCCATCTCTCCACAATGAGCTTTTTTGGCAAAAGAAGTTCCTTCCAGTGCCCAAACTTCTTCGCAATCCTGTCTGAGGAAGACCGACGGACTTCTGCTTCAAAGGGGGTTTACAGTCACTACGAAAAAACGTGATCTATTCTCTTTCCGTTGTTGCATCAAGAGGGAAGATAGCCTAAGTCTTATGAATGTCCATAATCGTCACTTGAGAGAGGGTTAAGGATACTCACCAACAGCTGGTGCGTATCTGGGCTCATACAGTTCCTTAAGCGGCCCCCTGGACGAAGAGACTGGACGAGGAGGACGAGGTGATGGAAAAGATGGCGCCCCTTTCCTTCGGTCAGATTTTCTGACTAGAGGGTCAAGTATCCCCGTCAAAGTGGGTGCAGGTCAAGCTGTGGAAAGAGACGCATGTCTTCCCCCGACTAAACCCCCATTTTAATCTGGGGCCCCTCCTCCCCAGGATCCAAAAAGCCCATAATAGTTCAACAATCCAAATTTCCATCCCGTCGCATGCTTCCAAGAAGGGGGTGGCATCCTCGCTAGGACCTCAATATGGAGGTAATCATTACCACATCTCTGTGGCCATCATATCCTAATCTTTGAGTCTGTTTCCCACGCGTCATCGCAGTAGTAGATGTATGCATATCCTTGAGCTTGGCATCAGGACTCGTTCTATAGAGCCCGGCGCTCGGCAACCTTGATCAGGTCGGCCACAACGCCCATGGCGGTCACGTCGGCACCAGCACCAGCACCTTGGACAAGCAAAGGACGGACAGGGTAGCGCTTAGTAGTAAAGGAGACAATGTTGTCGCTCCCCCCCAGCGAGGCGGCGAAAGGGTGGGTAGCATCGTACTTCTCCAAACTGGCCTTGACCTCTCCCGATTGAGCATCAATCACTCCAACGTAGCGCCAGACTTTACCTTCTTTCTTGGCCTCCTCACGCAGCGCCGCCAGCTCATCGTCGAATTCGGCCAACTTGGCAATGTAATCGTCGCCATCCGCCACCTTGCCTTCTTTTTCCAGGGCGGCGAGCTTGTCGGGGGTAAGCGATTTGGTCGGCACAGAGGCAAATCCCTCAGGAAGAGGAGCAGCCTTGGCCACAGTGGGGACCAGGCGGGACAAGATGGTCAACTTGCGAGCTACATCCGAGCCTGACAAGTCATCGCCAGGGTACGGTTCGGTGTACCCGTTCTTCTTAGCTACCGCCACCACCTCGGAGAACTTTGCAGTGCTGTTGAGCGAAGATGGGCACCACACATTGAAGATGTACGACAGGGTACCAGAAAAGACACCCTCAATCTTGTGGATCTCATCACCAGTGGCAACCAGGTCCTTCAGCGTTGAAATGATTGGCAAGCCGGCGCCCACCGTGCTCTCCAGCTGAATCAGTGGCCCCTGGGCTCCGGCCGTGTCCTCGAGCGCCTTTAGGATATCATCAAACAAACTCTTGGGACCCGAGTAGGCCTTCTTGTTGGGCGTTACAACGCTGAATCCAGCCCGGATGAAGAGGGGGTAAGCGGAGGCGATGGCATCGTTCGAGGTGTTGTCGACCACGACCGTGTGCTTGCCGCCGGCTCGGGAGGCAAGGAGCTCGATCAGCTGCGATGGGGCCGGGGCGGTGGTGGTAGAAGCGGCGAGCTGGGAAGGCCAGTCGGGTCCAAGCGGGCCCGAGGGCAAGAGCAGCTTGCGCGAATTCTGCACACTTACAATCCGCAGTGCCTGGGCCAGGATGGGAGAGCTGGTGATCTGTGCTATCACCGCGCTGCCAACCAGGCCAGCACCGACGATGGCAACATTGACGTTTCCGCTGAAGCTCGGGGCAGCCATGGGGAGATAGAAAGGGGGGGGAGGAGAAGGAGGAGGAGGTGGTGGTAGTGAGGCTGTCACGAAGTGCAGTCGAGGCGGGGAGAGGCAGGCAGCCCACGAAGGCGATTTTTTCTCCGTCCTATATATACAGCACGTGCACGGTCTCCGCTGGAAGGCGTGCGAGCTTGCGCTTGAACAACAGCAGCAGCTTGAGGTTAAAAGTTACAAGGCGGATCTGTCGGGGGAGGGGGCTGACGTAAGGCCTTGGTAGGCTGGGTTCGTGGAGCGGCGTAATCGCGTAATCAGTTCCAACGCATGCAGTGCTCTGAGATGATTCAGGTTTCAACGCGTAATTATATTCGCCTCAGTTGGTGGATGCCGATGATCGATGGCATGGTATCGTGCCACTTGCCTGTAGTTACGCCCGGACGGGCCAGCGGAGGCGAGCAGGCGTGGAGTACGTCGAGTGCAACACACCCTGGTTACGTCAGCCGTTGCACGAGCACACTGCCCCCCCCCCCCCGTCCCCTCCCCGGTCGGCAGGTGCAACAGGGTTGGTTGCAGCCGGCCACGCCACAAGCGCCTCACGTCCCTCAAGTCTGCTCCCGCTTCTTTCCCCTCTCCCCCACCACCAAGACTCTCTTCCCTGCGCCCCGCCTCCACACCTGCCGTCGACAGACCGCGCAGAGACCGACTCTTGCCCGCTCATATGAACATCGAAAACCTCCAGCGCTACGACCCCTTTGCCGACGTCGGCGAGGAACCCCCGGCTCCCAAGTCGTCTGCTCCTCAGGAGGCTACCAAGCACAAGTCCAAGACCACTGTTGATGGCTACATCCACATTCGTGTTCAGCAGCGCAATGGCCGCAAGACGCTCACCACTCTCCAGGGTCTGCCCAAAGGTATGCTTCCTCTCGCTCCTTCTCTCCCTCGTTCCAAATGGTTTGTACTGACAATTATTGACAACAGAGTACGACCCCAAGAAGCTCATCAAGGCGTTCAAGAAGGAGTTCGCCTGCAATGGTACGGTTGTCGATGATGTTGAGGCCGGCCAGGTAATCCAATTGCAGGGCGACCAGCGTCAGAAGATTGCTGCCTTCCTCTCGGAGGAAGTCGGCATTCCCAAGGCGACCATTAAGGTCCACGGTTTCTGAGCTCATCGGTATGAGCTTACGGGCAGTTTCTGCTGGGCACTTTTCGTAGCACCTGGGTCTGTTGTGGCCCCGGTGCTTGTCGGAAATGAGAGTGCATAAAGTCGACGTTGGCCCATGGGCTCTGTAGCCCACCTGTATGGTGGCGCTCAGTGGCACTCCCGTACCAATTTGTTGGGTCTCGATCAGTGTTGCTTGCTACAGAGCGAACACTGTTTCCCCCTTGGCAGTATCTCCAGTGGCCTGAGCCTCTGGTGGATGAAGCCTCATGGCATCGTGGTGTATACCCAGCAGCCCGTTCCAATTGGATAGTTTGTCGCGAGGCTTTGAAGCTTGGAGGGTGTGATGCGATGATAGGCGACGTGCATATATAGCCCACGTACACTGGCAGGGGCGGGGACGTTTGGAGAGGCGGCACATTCGCTAGGAGGAGGGAATAGACACGGAGGGGACGCTCATCTGCGTTGGCTGCTGATCATTTTGAGGCCAAGAGGCTCTAAGCTAGCAGGGGTCAGTAGGAGTTTGGTCTCCAGGAGTGACGGTGACTAGTGAAGCTAGTGAAGCTTGAAGCTTGAAGCTTGAAGCTAGCTTTACGCGCTTTACGCTTGAAGCTCTGGAAGTGACGAGTGACTAGTGACTGGAAGGCACATCGAGACAATAACAGCGACCAGCAGCGGCTGCCGGGCTACGCTCACCGTGGGCGCGAGCCGCGCGGAGCTCAGCCCGAGCAGTGGCGGGTGACGCGGTGACGTCACGCGTGATGGTGACCCAGCGAACAGCACCGGGCGGAATGACGCGCGAAGAAGCTTGAGCTGGACGCGCCTGGCGGCGGAATGCGGCAAGGGAGCACAGGGCGAGTGGGTGGACAAAAATTGCTGTGGGCGAGATGAAAGGGATGACTGAAATGATAGTTTGAGAAGCTGCCGGCGCCTTCGCTTCGCCGCTCCTCTCGCCCCGCTCTTCTGCGCCGCCACCCTCCCACGACCGATATGGCAGCTCCCGCATCGCCCTTCCCGGACCTCCATACGCCTGGCTCTGCCCTGGAGAGCCTCTTGCTGAGCAGCTCCATCTTCCGCCCCAGTCTGACCGCCTGAACGCGGACGAGGGTGCAAACGCTCCCTATGGGTTCTTCACCCCGGTCATCGAAGCCGCCGGGCGTCTGCACGCGGCCCGCAAGCACCTCGACTTGCCCAACCCAGGCTCCGTTGAACACCTCCAGCGCGAGGTCAAGGCTACGCACCTGACCAACCACTCTTTGACGGCGCACGCGCTGACTTGACCAAGGTGTTTTCCGTTAACCCTGTCTTCCAAGTTACCCATGCCTTCCATGCCCAACGCCCCCAACCCGCCGAGCTACAACTTTGGCGCGGTCTTGGGTGACAGCCGCCACTTCCTTCAGGGTGGCGTTGATGATTCGGGTTCGGTAACTATGCGCGCGAACCGTGGCTGGGGCTTTGGTCACATTTCCAAGATCCAGGCCCAGCTGGTAAGCGGCTCAGGGTCGTTTGTGCAACTCGAGCACGACTACCAAGGCTCGGACCACAACCTGAATCTCAAGGCGCTCAACCCTTCGATCAACAATGGCACCGGTTTTCATGGGAAGCTACCTGCAATCCCTTACCCGCAACTTTGCCTTTGGCTTGGGACCGTCGTACAACGGCCTTCGCCTGAAGTCCAGGAGGCCACTACGGGCTACCACGCCAAGCTCACTGGTGACAGAAAGGACAGGAACTGGATTGCTACCGTTTCGGCCCAAGGAATGGGGGTGCAAGCCTCCTATTGGCAGAAACTTGCGGAACGGGTGGATGTGGCGGCGGACTTGTTGCTGCTTGCAGTGGGCCCCAAGCGCGAAGGCGACGGCAACTCTCGGTGCAAGGGGACTTCCACATGTCCACCCTCGGACCCAGATTGACTCGACTGGCAAGCTCGCGACCCAAATCGAACAGCGTCTTGCCCCCACCTTCTCCTTCACCGTGGGCGGAGAGATTGACCCATGCAAGGGCGCCTCGCGCTTTTTGGTGTGGGTCTTAACATTGAGTCGGGTACCGAGATTGACCCGACCACTGTGCCGCCGACCCCCCCTTCGCTCCCGCTATAACGGCTGCCTGGTGGGGGATAGGAGGATCAAAAATGCCACGACACTACTGTTGTGTTTTGCTCGGCCTTGCTCAGCGCTCATGGCCAAGCGCCTACTCTCCTTCCTCACGCCGCTTCTATCTTGTGCCATCACGCTCGGTACTGTATTTGCCTCTGCATCCTTTGCATTTATACACCACCACTTCTCAACTTTTCCATTAAGTTGGGCTCCGTAGTAACTTTGGAAAAGACAGTGGATTGGCGTACTTCAGCAGATGGTACAAATTGATGCTCACTCTGGCTCACCAGGGTGAGATGCACAAATGTGGACCATGTGAATTCAGCTATTCATCATTCAGCATTCGCTAATCCCGCTGACGCACTGACGAGGAGAGGGGATATGTCTGTCATCAAAGGGGCATCAACGTCATCAACGGTCAATTGGGTTAGTGCAAATAAAGAGGAGGCTTAATGAGCTTAATGGTCGCGATGATGATTGCATCCTCAAGAGTCTCTCAAGTCTCAAGTCTCAAGCTTCAAGTCACTACTAGTCAACGGGGGTCAACAGGATGTGAGAACGCATGGCGTGCAACGGCTAAAGCGTTGAAGCTTGAAGCTTGAAGTGTGAGCGAAATTTACCTCCTGTGGTTGGGATGGAGATAATGCCGCTCTTAAGCAATGTACAACCTTCCGACCGCTCGGAACACCTCACTGCTCGTGCGCTGCTGACTGATTCTTCCGCCCTTCAAGAAAAAGAACGACAAGAATGAGAGACGACGAGGGGCGTGCGATGAACGTGATGAACGCTGGATTGATGCTTCCGGAGGCCTATCCTCGGAAGAGGCTGGTGTGTGGCCCCATAGCGACCTCGCAGCAATGCTGGGACATCTGTGTATACCGGGGCGAGTCCCACGGGTACTTTTGATGCAGACGGGAGAACAGAAGTGTCACCGACGAACCACGGCTGGTTGTCGGTGATGTATGCAAGCTTGAAGCTTGAAGCATGATGCAGATGATCGATGATGCATGGTGGACATACACGACATCATGCATCATGCTTCACATGATCACCCTAATCGGTGCAGAACCCGTGTTCCGAGGCGCGCAAGAGGAGACTGGCGCTGTGCAGTCTCGCCATGCGCGCTGGCCTAGGGTTGGGTGGACGCGACGCGCTGCGCCCGAAATTGCCAAGCGCTCGCTCGATTTCGGAACGGCCGGATCATCAATCTGTTGACGACCCACCACCGACCTCCCTCCTTGTCCTCGGCCATGCTCTCGTCGCGCGAAAGCCACTGGCAAGTGGGCGATGCTGTGTACTTCATCGCCGATCCTAACAACCGCCGCGCCCTCCTTCATCCCGGGCTGATCATCGCGATCGACCAAAAGGCAAAGGGGGCCCACTCTGCCGTCTTCAGCTCATGGGCTTGGCAGGATCCGAGGTGCTGCGCATTCACGATCTCGACTTTGCTCCCAAACCCGTACGTCCTCCCACAACGACTGAGAGGTGGCACTAACATGCTGAATGAACCAGTATGAGGCATTTGACCAGCGACTTCACCCCGTTCATCCCCCTGTCTCGGGTACAACACAAGATCACATATGGACGGACAGGCTGTCCATGCGGAAGCGACCAAGGACATTTCGGACGACGATCTCTATGTTCGATTGGGACGAAGTGATTATGCCGCTTTCCTCTGGTGCAACAAATTGTTCAACGACTATGTCACCCGCGGCTCAGCACCTTCTGTCGACGCTATCCCCTCGGACGACGAAGACGAAGAGGGGAATAATGAAGCCGGTGCTACGAAGCAAGGGATTCAATCTATCACCTGGAGTGAGTGGGTCGACCTATCCAACCGCGATCAGAATGGCCGCCCTGTGTTTGCATGGCACAAGATCCTCGCCGCGGCTAGTAGTTCCACATTCACCCGACCTACTACCGCGCCCGTTATGGCCGTGGAAGATGCCACAGCCAGCACCCCTCATTTGCGCAAAATCTTGGGCACACCCACACCCAAGATGACCCCCCTAAGGTCATCAACCGCCTCTCGCACCCCGAACAAGTCTCCAGTCAAGCGTCGCCTACTTCACTCTTACGCTCGGAGGGCATCGACTGCCACCCTCCATTCTGAGAGCGAATCGGATGATGCTGCTTCCGCCTCAGATACGGCGACTGACTTTGAATCTCGCTTGTCCGACTTAGAGAGCGGTTCTGAGGAGGAGATGTCTCTGTCCTCCAAGCGTAAGCGGCACACTAAGACTGCTGTCCCCCGTACCCCCCGCAAACGGACCAAAACCGTGCCTTCCACCCCAGCTACTGGGCGCAAAAAGCTTGCAGCCAAGGTGAAGGCAGCCCGTTTCCCGACAGCCCTAGCCCGAGGGGACGATGATGAAGGCGGAGAACTCTTGGCCGAGTTGGAGCGCAAGTGCAAGCCATTTGGTGGCGTGGCCAAGGCTCCAGCCCATGAGCGGGCTCGCTTCCCTCCACGTAGGGAGTACTCCATCATTTTTGCCTTGCCGCGAAACCGAATTCTGCTCGATCCAAACTCACTTGGAGAACGCGCTGGACAATCGTCAGGGGGGATGCTTGTACGTTTGCGGCGTTCCTGGGACGGGAAAGACAGCCACGTGTCGCCAGGTCGTCGGTCTCTTTGCTCCACCCGCGGAGACGAGTTCAACTTTGTCGAGATCAACGGGATGAAGCTGGCCGAGGCGTCCCAGGTCTACACTGTTCTCTGGTCTGCCCTGCGTCCTGAAGACGATACCTCGGGTCGTGGGGCCAACTCGGCACTCGACTCGCTCCGTCGCCATTTCGAGCGTGGAGCGATGGGCGCCGGTCTCCGTGGCGGCGGACGCAAGATGACGGTGGTCCTCTTGGATGAAGTAGACCAGCTACTCACCTCGAGACAGGAGGTGCTCTACAACTTGTTCCATTGGCCCCACCTGCCAGGCGCTCGACTAGTTGTCCTCGCTTTGGCGAACACGATGGATCTTCCTCAACGTGCGCTTTCGGCCCGTGTGGCTTCCCGTTTGGGCGGGGCCAACGTTCCTTTCCAACCTTATGACGATGCCCAATTGGCCGCTATTGTCCGTTCTCGCCTTGGCATCGCGACGGAAGCCATGGCAGTTTTCCCTCCCCCAGCCATGGAGCAGGCAGCCAAGGGATGTGCCCAGTCCTTCCAGCCCCATGCCATCACGCTAATGGCCAAGCGGGTGGCCGTGGTCAATGGGATGCACGACGAATGCTCGATGTTGCACGTCGGGCCTTGGAGAGGGCAGCGAGCGCGTCGCCGCAAGGCCAGGCGCCGCTCCCAGTAACGATTGCCGATGTGAATGCTGTCTTTACCGACCTGGCCAGTTCTGGCGTCGCCGTGATGATCCGTTCTCTCTCCACCCATGCAAAGATGTTACTTTGGGCGGCGCTGATGTGCGCGCGTAAGACGGGACTGTGCGAGTGCACGCTGTCGGACCTGGTGGCTACGCATGGGGCGTTGGCTGTTGGGCACAGCATCGGGGCCGCTGCCACGTCTGCGGCGGTAGAGCGGGCTCGACTGTTTGCGCAAACGGGCTTGCTCGACGAGGAGAAAGCCAGTCGAGACGCCCGCCACGCCCGCATTGCGCCTAAACCCCTGTCGCTGGAGACGTTGGCTGCGCCCCTGGCCTCTCTTTGCACCCTCGGGCTTCTTGTCCCGTTGGGGAAGGAGTTTGCCCCGGCCCGAGCAGGTGCGTGTGCGCGCGTTCTGATTGCGGTGCGGGAAGACGAGGTTCGAATTGCGTTGCGGGAAGATGAGGATCTTCGGTTCCGCCACTTGGTTGCATGACCGTATGGAAGAGTAAAACGCGCGATTACTGTTCTTCCTACCGACCATTACCCTCTTTTCTTTGTATAATTTCCCGTGCAAGGAGCGGCAGCAGCCATTGCTCCGCTGTGCACTGCCCTGGCCTTGCTGCGGGCCAGGCAAACCACGACATTCATTTCATCCGACGCGCGAAGTGAGGTAGCTAATACGGTAGCTTATACAGGCAGCGCGTAACGGGGTCCAACAATAGTCGGTGTCTGGGGTAAAACGCGATGTGGCCGCTAGGGTTGAACACGCAGAGCGCGTTCGCGTTGTGGATTGGCGTCTGTTCCGCCGTGGCACCACAGCGCACCCCTCGCCACTGCCGGCCAGAGTGCGAGCCCCCAAGCCACCTTCTTCTGCCTCTCTCTCCCCTTCCCCACCGCCATGGCCACGCGCCACGCATACGACTCGGACTCGTCCGACGATGACATTCCCTCTGCGCCGCCTCTGCGCTCCTCCACTGCGGTGGGACCCAGCGAAGCAGGCCTGGATGCCAGCGACGCTACCCCGCCTCTTGCCTTCTCCCCCCGTCGAGGCCGCATCGCAGGCCGCTCCGCCGCCGCCCCGCCCCGCTTTGCGGTAGATGACGACGCTATGGACGAAAGTGCTTGGCCTGGTTCCGAATCTGACCCATTGCGCGCAAGCAGCCTGTTGGACTCCGTTCCCAGACGGGGCGCTTCGACCATGTCCCCCACTCCCGGCCTCGGTGGCCTGGGGCCTTCGCCGGCCGAGATCATTGCTGCTCTCGGTCCTCCAGGGCCGCCCTTATCTCCCCCTCCTCGCTCTTCTGGACGAACAGGCGTAGGTCTGCCCGCGTCGGTGGCTTTGGCTCGCGTTCGGGCCGCATGGCAGTCGGAACGCGGGGCACCCGAGTTGCGAATTTGGGAAGGCGAGGCAGTGGCGGCGGTGGAGGCAATGATCGAAGAGCAATCTGACATCCTCAACACCCTTGCCGCAGACGACGATACGACAGAGGAAGAGCACCTCCGTCTTTCGCTTGTGGCCGTGGACATGGAACGGGCCAAATGGCTGCTCAAGGCGTACCTCCAAGTCCGCCTTGGCAAGCTGGAGCAGTACTCGACCTATATTCAAGAAACACCAGGGGAGATGCTTAAGCTGTCTTCGGCAGAGCGTGCCTACCTGCGTGGCTTTGAGGGACTGCGTCTGCGCACCCTCGCCTCTACCGTTCTGGACCATTTGCCGCCAGAATGGGCAGGGCTCAACGACCAGGTCGCCTTGGATGCATGGACTACTGGGATGGGTACGTGTTTTTTGTTTGGGTGCGCTTGGCTCTCGACTGACTCCAGTTCCGGCAGTGGACAAACCCCCGTTGGACTCGCCCGTTTTTGTGCACTGTCTACAGGACAGCGAGACGTTGCAATTACCCGAGTACGTCTCTACCCCCCCCCCCCCCCTCCCCCCCCTTAGACCATGCGCGCTGACCTCACGGGCCCTTGAAGCGGCACGACGGCCGAAATGAAAAAGGGGTCCATGCACTTGCTGCGATACAGTGCAATCAAGTCTCTCCTGGATCGAGGCAGGGTGGAGCTGCTCTGACTGTCTGGTCGAAGCCCCGTTTCGTTCTCAGCATGTCATTTCGGACGTGCCTCCTCGCATGCATCATGCTCCCTCTATGTATTGCATGCTACGATTCCATCGGGTTGGGCTGCATCTGACAACATCGTTAAAAGTGCGAGTAGCAGGGAAGTGGTGAAAGGAGCAGGCCAATTGCGATACCATGAGACGCCAGACCCACTCAGTGTATTTTGGGTTAGGCCTTGACTTGCTTAGCAGAGCGTGCGGCCGCTTGCTGTGCCGCTTTGAGCTGGCGCCAGACCATCACTGCATGGGTAGGGCGACGCAGATTGGCTAGGAGGGTCAGGAGCATGCTGAACACGGCCAGGGCAATGGCTTGGTGGGCCGAGGCCAAGGGGATGGGGACCATGTAGATCAAGGTGGCAATGCCCAGCACCACTTGGGTCGCCGCGGCATGGGTGCTGCCCTTGGCCAGCTTGAGAATCTTGGGAGGCAAGTACAGCGGGCCACCGGGTAAGGTGGCTGTCGCTTTGGGCAACTCGCGTGCTAGTTTCTTGGTCTTGATCATCAGGCCAATGATGCAGGCAAACGTAGTGACAGCCAGGATCCGGTGCGCCAGCTGCACCGTCACAGGGTTCTGCGTCAGGTTGGCCCAGATCAGTTGACCCGTCGAGACAGGGGCGTGGGTGCCGTCAGGGCCGGGACGCTGGTAGCGCGTCACGTACCGTTCGTCCCACAGTTCCTTGGAGGGGGGAGTGAGACGCCAGTCGCCCATGGTGGGGAACTCATTGTAGACCAGGCCAGCGTCCAGGCCGGCGACCATAGCACCCGAAACAATCGTCACGCACAGCAACGTCGCCACACCAGCGACAGTACGCGTGTACTTTCTCACCAGCGGGTGGGCCAGCGCACGGGCATACAGCCGCGCCGCGGCCTCGCCCACCGGCTGACCCGGTTGTGCCGCAATTCCATTCGGAGACACATCCCAGCCACCAACCTTGCCCGAGCGATGGGCCAGTTTCCAGTCGCGCATGATCCCGAGCCCCGTGTAGAGCATGCCCGCGTACAGGGCAAAGGCGGCAGCCAGATGGGCCGTGAGGCGGAATTGGCTAACACGAGGGTGCCAGTCTGCCACCTCGTTGGACGAGGGGGAGATGCCAGCCTGCTCTTGCGCCAAGCGCTCAGCAACAAGACTTCCCTTGGGAGGGACCAGACCTGACTTGACCATAAACCAACCCAGCGCACCTTGGAATGCAATACCCGCCGCGATCGCGTACAGCTTCCAACGCGTTCCAGGCCCAACCCAACCAGGCTTGGCAAGGAAGAAGGTGGCAGGGATGATGAAAGCGATTCCAATCACACGGCCGAGTACACGGTGGCCCCACTCCCAGAGGAAAATCGACTTGAAGTCCTCAAGGGTCATGTTCCGGTTCAGCCTGCACCGAGTTAGCATTGCTTGTCACATGTTTTCTCGGGGGGAAGGAGGGGGAGGTACTGACAAGTAAAACTCAGGAGACTGTTTGTACTTTTCCCATTCCTCTTCCCAGCCTGCTTGCCCTGTCGGCAGCTTCCATCCCATCACAGGGTTCCACTCAACGATCGACAGGCCTGACTCAGTCAGGCGGGTAAGGCCGCCAACGATAACGATCCCATATACCAGCAAGGCAAGGAAGAATAGCTGCTTGGCCACGGCCGGGTGGTGAGCGTGATAGGCTTCTCCCCCCACCCGACGAGGGGGAGGTGGGCTCCTGTTGCGAGGACGGGGAGAAGAAGCAGCGACAGAATGCGCGGACGAGGACGAAGACGAAACAGATGAAGCGGAGGACGAGGCGATGCCGCGGCAAAGCGCCAGGACGGCGGAGCGGGGCAAAGCAGGAGCCGAACGAGATAGGTTGAGACCAGCGAAAAGCGAACACAATGGGACAGGCGCACGCGGCGTGGAGCGCACTCCAACGCGCGGGGCTGCGAAGTGGAGAGCACGCGCCATGGCGGGCGTGCAGGGGCGAGGGCGTAGGAGTGTGCCCCGGATAGGGGCACACATCCCGACGCGCCGCAGCGCCGAGAGTAGGTCAGCCATCGACAACCAAGATTGAGTATAAGGGAAGATGGTGGGGGGAAGATGTGGGGCAGCTGTTCGGCTACCAATAGCCGCCTCTGCGGCGCTGGAAGTGGCACGATCTTCTTCCTGCCCACTCCGCTGGAGTCGGTGCGTGCGTCGGTGGGTCAGGCCGATCACCGGTCACCGGTCAGGCCGGCCAGGCGCCCCTCAGGCCATGTATGCACTACCTTGAAATTTGGATCGTCCCTCCCGAGACGTTTATTCTAGGGGCCCATTAGTAACGGGTTATCGGCTACCTGTCGCCGACACCAACACTCCTTCCACTGACAAGTTTCGCGTTACGGTACAGGCAGTGATTATCTCTCATTTGCAACCCAGTGGGCTGCTCCGGGTAGATGAACCACAGGCCGTCAAGACGTTACGATAAGAGGAGGGGGAGGGGAGGGGAGGGGAGTTGAAAATGATCGCATAAAGGTCGATGGAGTACGAGATACGGATGCGCAATAGCTACGCTGTGCGCAAAAATCAGAAGACTTCAGTTGTCCTGTATATACGCCCAAACTAATCTTCTGCAAGGCGAGCCTTGTAGCCTGCCGCGGTGGCTTGCTTGGTCAAGTCTTCCGTGGCATAGTGGTCCGTGTCCGCGTAGAGCTCAAAGATACGGCGCAACCAAGCCGGACCACGCGACACGGTGGGCAGCAGGTTCATAATAACAGGCAAGATGATCTGCTTAGAAAGGCCCGAGGCCACCGCAGCCGTCACAGCAGTAGCAACCTGCTCGGGGTAAAGGTTAGGTCCAAGGAAGGTGAACTGGTGGTCCGCCAGTGCCGCTCCCAACGCCGTCTTGACCTTCGTAGGGCAGACAACCGTGGTGCGGATGCGATCGGCATGAGCATACCGCGTCCGCAACTCTCCCGTCAACGCCTCGTGGAACGCCAGGGCAGCCGACTTGGACGCCGCGTACGAACTCATGTGGGGCAGCGACATGTAAGATGCGGACGAAGCAATCGTCACAACGTGCCCATGGTTCTCCTTGAGCATGGCGGGTAGGAACTGCTGCACCGTCACCCAGTGCGACAGAGCATTGACACTAAACTCGCGCAGAATTTGCTCTTGCGTCTTGTCGAGGATCAACCCAGGCATAAAGATACCAGCATTGTTGACTGATACAGTGTTAGCCGTCTGCTCGCAGAAGAGAGAGGGGCGGGGCGAACCAAAGACTTACTCAAGACGCTCGGGTCACGCCCAAATCGGGCGCGGATTTGTTCTGCAGCGGCAGCCACAGCAGCTTTGTTGGTGATATCCGTTTTGACGTACAGGATGTCGGGGTGGCTCCCACTGGCGGGTTTGTATGTGGGAGCACCCATGTCGAGCACCGCAATCTTAGCTCCGTAAGCCTGGGAGAAGCGCTCGACCATGGCCTTGCCAATACCGGAGGAACCACCAGTGATGACAATCACGTCACGCTTGAAGTCGATGGGATCGGGGTTAAATCGACCCAAGTTTTTCACATAGCGGGTGGCCAGGCGATGGAGGCGCAAGAGGATCAAACCCGCATACAGTGTCTTTGCCCACTTGGGGATGGCGCTGTTAAGCTTGCGTACGAAGACGGTAAGCTGGATGAGGTTGAATGCATGAGTGCTCTGCTCGAACAGCTCGCCAGGAGCCAAGTTGAGCATGGGGCGCCGCGCCTTGCCGGTCTTGATGGCCCAGGCAGCGGCCAGGATAGGCAGCCAGGTGAGCGCCGAGGGCTGGAGCACCGTGCGTTCCAACGCGTTGGTAATCGTGTCAAGGGTGAACACGGGCGGGCGGTTGGTGGCCATGGTGGGTAGACGGAGAACTGTGGGCGAGGGTGTGGGTGTGGGCTGGGGCTGGGGGGAGGTGGTGGTGCACGGCAGGAAGGAAGGAGAGGATGGGCGGGGCAGGTTGGCTCGTGCGAATGCCGGACGCTGTGTTAAAAAGAGACCAGGCGCGCGGCAATCACCCATGCTCGATCATCGATGTCAGTACTCAGTATGGGGGCGGTGGTGCGCGTCAAGCGTCAATTCCATAGAAGCTCACTAGTCACTTCATGAAAGCTCAAGGTGGGGTAAAGGCGCCTGTGCGTTGTGCCGGGGTCTGCGTCCGCCCCAGCGAGCCTGGGCGCATGAGGGGAGTCCCAGTGCGGGTGAGGACGCTCGTACAAGACGGCTCTTGTGGCCGGTTTTCGATTATCGACACTATCGCTGAGCGATCAGGCTGACCTGCTTGCCCCAAAATTGAGTGGGGACGAGGGTGTGTGGGTGGGAGCAGCCTGGCCGCTCCCTTCCCTATGTCTAACCTCCCACAGACTGAGAGGAAGAGCAAAGCGTCCGCCTTGGTGCTTGAAGCTTGTCAAGCGCTCAGGCTGAGCAGCCCCCGACTCAAACAGGACCTAGTCGCTCAGCCACAGCGGGCAACCTGGCGCAGCTGTCAACTTGAACGTTAAACCCAACATTGAAGGAAGTGTGTGAATCGGCCTGGCACGGCCTGCTCTTCGGCGCTGCTCGGCCACAGTCCAAGGGACATCAGCTCATCGTGTTCAGGAGGCATAGCCGCTGGCTCAGCCGCCCATGACAGGGCGCCAGCGTTGCGCGTGAAAAGGGCACGGCACCCGTGGTTGCCCCATCAGAACATTGAATCCCCTTGGCCCATAGGCGGCCACAGAAGCAGGTGGCTAGTGGGGCCTGGGGCCATTTATAAACACGATGTCAAGGGATTGGCCTTTCCGAACTTGTACGATTTTGGCGGCTGGTAGCCACCAACCATCGATGATCGACATCGCTCATTCGATCGGCCCTACTTGCTGACCTAACCATCGATGCAGGGAGGGAGTATCGATCATCGATCATCGATCGATCATCATCGAGCAACACATCATGCGTCATATATTGCGGTGTGGGATGCGTGATGTGGGATGCGTGACGCGTGACATCTGGCATGCTGACATGGCTGACATGTGATACATCAGGCATCATGCATCATGCATCATCGATTATCCTCTGCTTGGGCCTTTGCCTGCACCCACAAGGCGTTTTAGCAAGCCGAATGGATTCGTACGAATACTTTCATCGCACTCCATCTCGTACAGCAGTCATCATACCGCCCTCTACGTTGGTCACGCCAAAGGTGCCATAGCACTTGACGCTGGTGCGTTCGCAAGCGTGCATGTATGCAACAGAATGATGTATCGATTCATTAGGGAGGGCCAGCCGAGCCGACCAGAAGAGAGGAACGGCAGCGCGCTTCATTCCAATCCATGCTACTCGACAGTGGTCTTTTGAGCCATCGTAATCTTGTCCCCGAGGCTGAGGGCAATGCCCTGGGTCTTGGAGCGGATGCGCACATGGCCTTGGATGTGTCCATTGTCCAGCTGCTCCATGCTGACGTTGGCCAGCGCATCTTCCCCGAACAACGAGCGGGCATACAGGTTGGCCGACAGGAAACCACAGTCGCCTGCCAGCGAAGCCTCGGGAGTGAGGCAGGCCATGTTGGTGGAGCGCATTACATGTTCCAAGTACTGCCGCAAAGAAGGGATGACCGTGTTGACGTTCACCTTGTTTTCCCACTCAAACTCGGTCCACATCGACCGGAACTGGGTCTCGTCGCAGTACGAGGGCTTGATGTAGTCGAGAATGTCAATGTGAATGTCGTTCATCACCACCAGCCCTCCTTCAGGTGGCGCTGCCGCTTTGGCCCCTCGGCGCGAAGACGGCGCGACAACGGGTGCAGATGACTCATAGGTGATGTTGCCAAAGATCACACCCGTTTCCGTAGAAGCGACCTTGATAGCAGCCTTGATAGACTGGTAGTTATAAGGGCCAATGGTGTAGGTTCCCGGCCGATCCACCAGCGACAGGTCGCCCAGCGTAGCAAATTCAATCGTGAGATTTTGGAGAGTGTCCTGCGTCTGATTGACAACGAGCACATCGAGAAGAATGTCAAATTGATGAACTTGAACATAGGCCTCCGCGTAAACCGCGTCCGAGAATCCGGTCAGCTGAACCACCCGCTGCAGTTTAGAGATAAAGTCGTCCTTGCCCCCTCGGCGGCCCCTGTCGCGGCACCCAGCTCCTTCTCCAAATCGTCCACATCAAAGTCCTCGGCACCCTTGCGCGCAAACTGACGGAACTGGATCAAGTCCTCAGGCTGGGTCTTGGTTTCCTTGATCGCACTTTGCCTTGTTTCAGCCTCGGCCTTCTTGGCCACTTGGTGTTCTTCCATCCTGGCAAACGCACTCTTAGTTTCGTCAAGGAACACATCTTCCACATCTGCGTCTTCCGCCCGCCCTTGAGGGGAGGAAGCATTGGCCGGCAACGAAGCCAGCGTCTGGATGCACGTCATGATACGCTCTGCACTGTCCTCGTCAATTGGGGCAGCTGCCAAAGACGACTGTCCTACCCGCAGGACCGAGGTCATAATCAGCATGGCCTCCGCCCGCAATGCGTTGAGCTTCGTCTCATCCGCAAAGATCTGCGCATGTCGTAGGACCAGCTTGACCAGAGTAGAGGCCAAGACAGTGGCCGTATAATAGTCTCCCACAAGAATCAACGCGCGAAGAGGCGGTTTGGACGAAGCCCGGCCTTCGAGCGGGTGACCGCGGCATCAAACGCCGTCTCGGTAGCATAGGTGCCATCGGCACGGACCTTGGGTGCACTAGGCTGAGCGGGTGTCACAAGAGCGTCGTTTGGTGGTGTCTCCTCCCCATGCAGAGCCCGCTCCTCCGCGGCCAGAATAGGGATCTCCCCCAACACTTTGCGAATCCGCTCAAGCGAAGCCAAGACGTCCGCCTGTTCTGTCGCATACTCACCCACAATCCACAGTGCACCGCGGAAGACCTTACCCGACTTGATTTGGTCAAATGTGGCAAGAAGCTTGCTGAGGATTGACGAGCGCAAGTCCGGGAACCGTTCCACCACTTCTCGCACAAACGCAATCACATCCACCGCTGTCGAGTTGGAGTTGTCACCCAAATAATCGATCAGGACATGGACCACGCTCGATGCCACCTCGCTAAACTTGATAGCGCATTGGTGAATGCTCTGGATGAGCAGTTGCTTGTTCTCTGCCGCCGCCGCGGTCCGCCGCCGCCGCATTCGCCGCGCTCGTTGACTTGGCCAACTCCTTTTGTAAGAAGAGGACCACCTCCTCCACGTTGCGTGAACTCACCATATCCAACGCAATGCGTAGCGCTTTGCGCCTGACGTCCATGTCGGTACTGTTCAGCACCCGCAGCAAGTCCATCACCAACGGGTCAATAACGTGACCATGCCGCTTACGCAGCGCATCCAGTCGGTCTAGGACGATCAGCTTAACGTTGTTATCGCTCTCCTT
Source organism: Moniliella sp. 'wahieum' (assembly GCA_003971905.1). Classification (NCBI taxonomy): domain Eukaryota; kingdom Fungi; phylum Basidiomycota; class Moniliellomycetes; order Moniliellales; family Moniliellaceae; genus Moniliella; species Moniliella sp. 'wahieum'. Next base: position 382,531 of record RSEE01000008.1, read on the forward strand.
TACCACGAGCTCAATCAACGCGCTGGCTGTTGCCTTGATCGCTGCCGCCGTCTGGGTGAGTGCAGCCAAAGTCGTCGCAGCTTCATACTTGACTGCATGGCTCGGCGCCTCCAGAAGCTCAGAGATGATGCGCACAAAGGCGGTCTGCAAGTGGGTTAGTCGTTTGGGGGTCATAGGGCGGATAAGAGGAAAGATACGTGCCTTATGTTTGCCCCGCTGAGCTTGATCTCTGTGCGAATAAACTCAATGACAGCGAGCTGGATGCCCTCGTCCTGCTGGCTGATCTGGTCGCTGAGGGGAGGACGTAATTGAGCGCCTTTTCAGGCGCCACATGGGCGAGAAAAATGAGTGCGTTCCGTCTGCACGCATTGTCTGACTCGGCGGCAAGGAAGGACTCGATGAGCTCGGGGGCATCAGGGATCAGGTGGCTCGTCGAAGGTGCAGTGTAGATGGAGTAGATACAGACAGCGTTCTTGCGCACGTAAGAGTAGCGATGGTCGAGGCAGGCCTGGATGGAGGGCACAAGGGGCTCCAACAGTTCTGCCTCGCGAATCTTTTCAATAAAACGGAGGGTGCTGCCGCGGATGTACTCGTTGGGATGCTGAAGGTCGTTGCGGATGTAGTTGCAGACAAGAATCATCTCCTGACGCAGTTTGCCCTGTTCGTCGGTCTTAGGACACACCTCCCAGTAAAAGTGCAGCATCTTTTTGAGCGCCTTATTTTTGCTGGGCAGCACATATTGGATGATGGGCATGAGCAGCGTCGGGTGCGGACGACCATTGAGAGTGGAAGTGATGATGGCGCGCAGGGCCTCCAGCTTGACCTCATCGTCGTTCTTGGTGAGCAGCTTGCGCAGGTCGTTGGACGACAGGTTGGTCAGTAGGTCCACGCCGTCAGACGGCGCGACGACGGTGTAGGCTGCCGCCTCGGAGGTAGCCATCGTGCAGGCAAAGCAGGGTGATGGGCAGACGAGCACCGCTGCCGGCGACACGACCAGCTGGCCCCACGAAGAGTGGAGCGCGCCCTGCAAGGGTGCCTCGCAGCAGGACGCATGGCGCCAGTGTCCAGCCGCCGTCGCCTCCCGATGCTCCACGTGTGCAGGGCGGCTGAGGTAAGCAGCGTCCCAGTGGTCCGCATTCAATATTCATCGCTCCTCGCCGGCGGCAAATACTGACAACAGAGGCAGCCTGCCAGCGGCCACACCCCACCCATCACCACCATCTCCTCCCCCAGCCCAGTCCAGCACCGCCATGGCCGAGGCTCAGGCACGCACTGCGTGAACGCCTTCTGCGCCAGAAACTGCACTCCCAGCGCGCCAACTCAGATGCAGGCGCCCCCCCTTCCGCCCCTGCCTCCGCCTCTCCCCAGCAGCCCAACAGTCTTCTCGGCCGTCTGGCGGCGGCCCCCGCCGAAACGCAACAACCGACCAGCCGGGCAGACGGCCTTGCCAGCCGTCTTGCTCCCGCTCCTCTGAAACGTCAGCGCCCGCAGCTCCCTCGCTCCTTACCCGCCTCGGTGGCGGAACGCCTGCCAAACAACCTGGCTCGCCACCCCCGGAGCACGACCAGCTGCTCGTCAGGATGATATGATCCCGCTCAACAACAGCCCTCCTTCCTCTCCCCCCTCGCGTCCAGCTTGGGGTCGTGTTCCGCGCCCACATGCGGATGAGGAGCGCCGCAGCCCACCCCCTGCACCTCCCACCCTGGACCTCCCCCTCGACGTTGGGGGGATGAACGCCAGGAACGAGGGGACGAGCGCCGTTGGGGGCAATCCTGATCGCCAAGAGCGAGAGGACACACGGGGTAGAGGTTGGGGCAACGGGCCTGGGGACGCTACTTCCCCGACGACGCACCTGCTGGTGCTCGTGGTGGGGATGGGGAGATCGGCTCAGGGTGTCCGTCGTCCTCTTACCGATGCTGCTGGTGGGGGGTTCCTTGAGCACCGGCGGCAAGAGCGCGAGCGTCGGACGGATGTGACGGTGTGGGCCAAACCCCGTCTTCGCCTTATGTCGACAGCGAGGAAGAGGCGGAGCGTCGTCGGGCGGAGCGCAAGGAGCGGAAACGGCGGGAACATCGTGACCACCGTGAGCATCGCAAGCACGTGGACCATCGCGAGCACCGACGTTCCACACACGAAAAGGAAACGGAGAGGGAAAGGGAAAGGGAGAAACGATCCTCTCGCCACACTCTCCGTCACGTCACTCAGCTCATCGTCACCACTCTGACAGTCACCGTTCGGATGGCCATCGCTCTTCCCGTCATCGGCACGACGAGCATCGTTCGCGCTCCAAGCGGCACGAATCGGATTCCGAAGATCAGGAACGCAGCAGCAAGCGGCCACGTCGCTCCGTCTCTGTCGAAGAGAAGGGCAAAGCAAAGCGTTCGGACGAATCGGACGAGGAAGTAGGTCCCCAGCTGCCCAAACGGTGGAAGGAAAGCCACTGGACCCCCGCGCATATGGCTCCGCTCTCCTTGCGGGTGAAGGAAGTGCCATGGCTGCGTTTGTCACGGAGGGCCAGCGTATTCCACGCCGTGGTGAGATTGGGTTGTCATCCGAACAGATTGAATCATTTGAAAAGGCCGGTTTGTTATGTCCGGCTCCCGGCACCAAAGGATGAACGCGGTACGAATGCGGAAGGAGAACCAGGTCATCTCGGCGGAGGAGAAACGGACGCTACTAAAGCAACAACGGGAGGAAAAGATCAAGAAGGAACAAGAGATCGTCTCCCAGTTCCGTGAGATGGTGGATACCCTCCAGCGCCGGGAAGGTAATCAGATATGTATGGTTTCCTTGCATCTCAAACACCAGGAGTGTATCATAGAGGAGCGCAAGTACCGCTCTAACAGGCAGGCGTCTTCGCGTAGGATGATCTCGGTATCGGCGCTCAACTCAAACCGCAAGCGAGATATATACAACTAGGAAAGACTGAAGGGTGTGTACGGGCAAAGCAATGTAGTAGCCAGTTTATTTGGTTCCCACTGTAAGTACTGGGTACCAACCGACCAGAGACAAGAAGGCATTCAAGACCCGAAGTTGCCTGCGTTGCTCAAATGCTACTCACATCATACTGTCTCCTTGCCCGGTAATGCCGGTAATGCATGTCCTAATCAATGATGAGATCGCATTTTGGGTAAGCTGTTGGCAGGCCCCCATTTTGGTGATGCTGCGCCAAACTGCGCGAGACTGTGTTAAGAGGATGGTAAGGAAAAAAGTGTCCGGGGAAGGTTCATAAAACGGTCATGTGTATGCATCATGCGTACTAGACCTCTACTAGGTAAAGGCCAGCGCACCGGGAAAAGGTGTGGGGGGGTGGTACATTAGGGGAAGAACGGGCAACAGCATTAGCTCTGCTCTAAACCCGCCAGACTGGGGGTAGGTAATACACGACTGACTCGGGCCGAGGGCGGATTTGCTTGCCCCGTTGGGACCTCCAACGGGCCAGAGGCGGGACAAACTTTTGTTCCTCCAGGGTGGGTGCCGTAAAAGGAGCAGAGGGAAAGGTCGTGGTGGATGTGGTACGGGCATGGCCGTGCACGGAACTCAGGGCGCGAGCCAGGGCGTGTGCCTCGTCCGCCTCCTTGGGAAGGGGAGCGGTGGCTTGTCTGCGCGGTGCCCGAATCGGAGGAGCGCCCAAGGGGGGGTTGCATTCCAAGAAGAGAGGTAAGTCCCCATTGACCCCCAGGCAGCCCGAGCAGCAGAAAGAGGGGTGCCTGTACCGTCCAGCGGAGGATTCGCGGAATTACCTTCCGACCTTGAGGAGAGAGGGGGAGGCAGGGTGTCGTTAGGGGTGTTGGAGGGAATAGGCGGCGACGCTTGCCCTAAGGCGGACGCGAACCATCGCAGCCCGGCTGTGCTCGCTGTGGCGATACCTTTGCCGAGGGCAGACGCGCGTGAATCATCCAGTGTGGCTGCTAGGCGAGCTGAGACCCCCTCGAGCATGGTTAGGCGGGCTTCGAACGGATGTCCGATAGGCCCTTGTGAATCTGGAGCCGACGTCCGCCAAAGGCGGTAGGCAGGTGTAGTTTGCAATGCACGGGTGAAAGGTTTACCAAAGTGAGTCATGGCGACGGCAACGTTCGGGTCCCTCTCCTCTCGTCCCAGACCTACGGCGGAGGGAGTGCGAGAGAATGAAGGCCTGAGTGAGTCATGCAGCGAGACCGATGAGGACAAGGGGGTATTGGGCATCGTGGCAGGTAACTTCTTGTCCTGCTGCTCCACTCGCTCTGCTTGAGCTACCGAGTGGAGCAAGCGCGTAATGTACCCTTGGAATTGAGCGCGAAGCCAGTCGTCCGAACCGCGGTAAGATAGAGTTGCCGCTCTTTGGGGGTTACTTTCGTCCCATGTCTCAAGGAGGGCAGGGATAATCTCCTCATCCATCCAGCGCTTGTCGGCTGCAGTAAGTTGGAGCGCCCCTTGAAGCTCACTCAATGTCAAAGCGGAATCGGGAGGGGGATTGCGGAGCTTGTTCCCCAGTAAGGGAGGGCTGGTAGTCTTTCTCGTTGGCTTGCGAGCCAGTGGAGGGACAGGGACAGGTGACCTAGCCCGTGCCAGGGTGGGCGCAGCTTCATGGGAGCTTGCTCCCTTTGAAGAGGAAGGGAATGGTGGATCCGACTGTTCCTGTGATGGGCTGGGAGGCTCTGCTACTGTGATCGTCTTGGTCTCGAGATCGACCAAGACATCCATTTGAGCTTCCTGCTGGCTCAGTAGGACCGAGTTGCTGGTCCCCACTAGCCAGGAGTGGGCTCGAAGCAGGCCAATTTGTTGGAGAGGAGGTAAGGGTGGAAAACAGCATTTCCACTAAAGAGCGGAAGGTCCCAGGTGGTATGTGTTGAGGGAGGGGTAGCGCCTGTGCACAATCATCCAGATGCGCCAACAGGCCTGGAACAAGCAAAACAAGGTCGTACTGCATCCCGCACAAGGCTTCAATCGGATAAAAAGACCATGACCCGCCGTTGAAGGAGCAGTAACTTGAGAAGCACAAGAAGGTTTGCCCGCCAATCATATACCAACTGCCGTAGGTTGGTACCCATACTCAACGTAGCATCGAGTGAGAGCAATGATATAGGCTTGTCCTCATCTCCTTGAGGGTCTTCATCCCCCGAGGGGAGGCTCAACCCCAGACCCACCAGCCCAGCATCCCCCTGGACACGAGCACGTGCATCAATCACGGATTGGCGTAGGCTGGCCCGCAATCCGTCCTCGAGGGAAGTAGCAAAGTCGGTCAGAAGAGTGCGGTCGTTGAGATCGCCTTGGGCCAAATAGACCCTCGTGACAATGGCGAGCTTTTGCTTGACAGGAGCAAAGACGGGGGCGGAAGTGAGAACAACGACTGCCTTCTGAACCGTAGCGCGGGTCATGCTGGCGTCGCGTACGGCCAGTTTGGATACATTCACCTGGCGGTTGCAGGCCAGCCCGTACACGGTGCCCCGACTGCGAGTGAGAGGGGCAGCGAGGTGGAAGAGACAGAGGCCCTCGTCGGATTGGTGGCTGCCATCGGGCAAGGCATAGAACGGCACCTGGTTCATCAGCTCGGCATCTTCCTGGAGCGAGGCAGGGTAGGCCCACTCCACCTGGGGGCCTACTTGATGGTGAAAGTTGACGACGGCCACGCCGAGCACAAGAGGCTCTGTGCTGGCCGCAGCGTGGGGGGCGCATGTGCGTGCCGAGGCAAGGGCGGGGCAGGCATGGCGGGGCGGCAAGAGACGGGGCCGCCAGACGTCGGCGGCGGAGAGCAGAAGGGCGAAGGCGATGGGGAGGGCGGAGGGCGGTCGCTGGGGCGCTTGAAGGCTGCCTGCGGCGCACCGGTGTGGGCCGCTCGCGCGCTCAGAGACAGCGGCACAAATTGGCAACACCCGGCCTTCGTCGCATCTCAGACGGTGATCGGAGCCTCTCCCAACACGCGCACCGCCGCCAAAGCCCCCGGCCGCCCCTGCCGCGGCCCGCCACCAGCGCCCCACGTGGCCACTGCCGTGGTGCGGCTCCGGCACTCACCGGTGGCACTCACCGGTCAGCCGACGCCCCCCGTGTCGCATGTCACATGTCACATGTCACATGGCCTATGCCCCTAGTCACTAGTGCAGTCACGCGTCATGCAGTCACTAGTCATGCGTCATGCAGTCATGCGTCACTCTCGGCGGACGCCGCTGTACACCGATTGAAATGTGCACGTTCCATCGCCATCCTGTATTCCGCCCGCCCCCCGCGCCCATCCCACCACTTCCGCCTCATGCCAGGCCCGCAGTGCCCCACCGCCACCACCTTGCTGCTCTGCCATGGCGTCCGGCACACTCCAAGGCGCCGCGCTCGTGGAGCAGGCCACCTCGTCTCCCAGCCAGTTTGGCTTTGGCGAGTTGGTTGCAGAGCCCTCTGTCCGCACCCTCGCCTCCGCCCCGCCTGGCACCCCCGACGCCCGTGCTTACCAGCTTGCTCGCCTCTTTGCCTGCACCTGGACCGATTACGCTGCCTCCCCCGAGGCCTTCTCCTTGACTCCTGTGCAGGAACACAAGCTCAAGCTTCTCTCTCTCATCTCCCTCGTTGCTTCGCAGCTGGAATTGCGATATGCCGAGCCCAGGGTGCTCACTGCCTTGGGCTGTACCGACGCTCGCGGCGCCGAGGCGCTTATCGCCGATGCGATCGCCACCGGGATCCTGACAGGGCACATTGACGAGCCAAGTAAAGTGTTGTACATCGCCTTCGTCTCCACCTCCCGAGATCTGTCCACAACTCCATCCAGCAACACACCGACCTGGCAACACTTGCCACCAAGCTGGACGCATGGGTGCAGACCATCAAACGGGCACAAGCGGCGGTGGCAGCACAAATGCAGCAGATCCGACAAGAGCCGGATGAGAAAATGGCCACCCGCCTTGCGCACGAGGAGCTTATCGCTTCGCGTATGCCTCTTGCCCTGTGGAGAGCTGCCAACAAGCCCACGTCCCAGAGCGAACAGCGGGTGTGGACCGAATCTGGCGAGCGCGGCCCACTCGGGGGTCGTCACCGTGGGATAATGGGCAAGAACCGAGCCAAACCCAAGCCGGCGTATGTCCTGGGTCTATTGCGTTGCGACCGAAGGGTCCCTATCGGGAGGCTGACTCTTTCATATTTCGTCTCGTACAGGAATCGACCGGTGGTACCAAAGGGAGGGCCTCGGATCAAGCGCTCCCGCCAGGGCCATGGGCCCGTGTCAGCCCCTGACTATGATGAGGACGATGTGGTGATGGAGGAATAAGTCCCTTTTCTTGCATTATAGCGAAGCTTTATGTCACCAGACCTTCTCACGAGGTCTCGCGGCAATCCCCAGCAATTCTAGCCGTCCGTCACCGCATTGGTGAGCATTGTATACTTACATTTTTCATTATCTTAACGACCGTGTGAGCTTTGTATCTACCTCGAGATGTTCCCCCACGTCAAGCTGGAAGAGCTGGCCGGAACGAATAAAACGCGAGAGCAGCCTCAAGCCCCGATAGCTGATAGCTGAGAGGAGATCTGAGAGAGATGAGATTTAGATGGAATCGATGATTTCAGACGATCAGTGATTGATGAACTGAGGTGTGGGTGTTATGTCAGCATCTGACTTTCGTTCGTCACGCGTCAGTGTTTCTTCAAGGACTGCTGCTACTCCACCAACTCAGCTCTGACCTGGACTGCCGGGCTGGCTGGCCAGTGTAGGTGTGCTCTTTGTACGGTGGTTGAGCAGCCCAATGTCCTTGACCCAAAACCTTGGCGTCACCCCACCCGTGTCGACGGCACCACCGACCGACGCTGAGAAGAAATTGACCGAGGAGCTGGTTACTGAGTTGCACAGGCAGGGCGTCTTTGAGTCGCCTGCTGAAAGCCAATTGAGGCAAGATGTGCTCGATAAGCTCGATGCACTACTCAAGGAGTTCGTTTACCAAGCCTCCCTCAACCAAGGATTCCCCGAAAAGCTTGCCCGATCCGCAGGCGCAAAAGTCTTCGTCTTTGGCTCGTACAGCCTCGGTGTCCATGGCCCAGGAAGCGACATTGACGTACTCTGTGTCGTGCCCAAGCATATCCATCGCGACGATTTTTTCCATCTATTTGTGAGCCTCTTGCGTGCACATCCAGAGGCAACCAATATCACCCCAGTGCCAAGCGCATATGTTCCAGTTATCAATGCCAAGTTCTCGGGTATCAAGATCGACTTGGTATTTGCCGCTCTCGCCTTCCCCACCATCAAGGACAACCTAGTCCTCTCCAACCCTAGCGTTCTCAAATTCATCGACCCTCCAAGCGTACGTGCCCTGGGGGGAACGCGAGTGACAGATGAAATCCTTCGTCTGGTACCCAATGTGTCCATCTTCCGCACCGCTCTTCGAGCCATCAAGCTCTGGGCTCAACGTAAGGGGGTCTACTCCAACATTGTTGGCTTCCTTGGAGGCGTGGCATGGGCCATGCTAACTGCCCGGATATGTCAACTGTACCCAAACGGAACGGCTTCAACGGTCGTCAGTCAGTTCTTTGTCACGTACAAACAATGGGACTGGCCGCAACCTGTCTTGCTGAAGCCGATCGAGACGGGTCCGTTGGCGATGCCCGTTTGGAATCCTGAGGTATGCTCGCCATCTGTTCGCTGCTGTGCTTGTGTGGTCCGACTAACCCTCCCCTAGCGCAACAAAAACGACCGCGAACACCGAATGCCAATCATCACACCGGCTTACCCGTCCATGTGCGCCACGCACAACGTCTCCCTCTCGACCCAGGTGCTGATGACAAAAGCTTTTGAAGAAGCTGATGAGACGTGCCGCAGCATCACACTTGGAACGGCAACATGGGCTGATTTGTTCGGCAAGGGCGACTTCTTTTACCGCTACACCTACTATCTCCTCGTCATTGCATCGAGTGATTCACCCTCCGCCCATCACATCTGCGGGCGCGTCGAGAGCCAGCTGAGGAAACTCATATCCAAACTGGAGGCAAGAAATAATGTTCTTCTTGCGGACCCATTTCCCGAACGGTTCGATCGTATACAAGGTGGCGAACCAAGAAGAACGTGGAGAAGTGGTAGTGGGCCGAGTACCACCTAAGGTCGCCGCACTGGCCAACTCGGACCTCGCGTTGGTGAAGAGACGGTCTGCACAACCATATTTTGCATCGGTTTGGCTGTCGTTCCCGCCGCGGGGAGAAAATGCTGGACTTCACCCAACTGAGTAAAGCTTGGATCGGTGGAGTGAAGCAGTGGAAAGACTACAACGACACATCAATGGGCGTCATGCTTAAATTGGTCAAACAGTGCGCCTCCATCCTAGCTGCTTTTGGCTATAGTAGACTAACATCCTAGCAGTGATCAGCTCCCACTTTACATGTTCGAAGACAAAAGCTCTACCCCTCATGACAAGCATGACAAGCGGGAGGATGAAGAGGAGGGGCCTGTTCGTAAGAAAGTCAAGACGGATGATCTCTCACCACTGTACGATCCCTCGTATTGACCTTACCTCATATGTATTCTATTAGCCCACATGTTGGCAAAAGCGTCATACTATAGTAACCTTCTCCTGTAATAGCCCTCGTCCTTCTTACCACCAACGCCTATTTCTCGCCTGCGATTGATCGTCTACGCTACTATCCTATACGCTTCAGTATGCATTGCAGGAGTCCCCATAACCGGGCGGATCAGGATGTGGCTACGCTCTCCCACTGCTGTATAGGGCCCCAGCGATCCTTGGCTCGAATCCCATTACTTCTTGGCTTCGACAGCGTTCAGCCATTGGCGAGATCCACAATGGCCTTGGATCTGGGAGACGACTATATTTCCTGAGGCAGTTGTATCTACACTGGAGACCCATGGCCCACACACACTACCTAATCACCCCAGTGGTATCTCGTCCTCTCCCCTTCCAACCAAGTCTCGCTTCAACCTATCGCCAGCCCGCAATATGTCACACTGACTACGTTGCTGTGTTCTAAGTTCAATCATTCAACACGATCGCTCTCTGGCTCAGTGATCACTGGAGCGGGTGTCGCTAAGCAAACTACCAGCCAAACACGACTTGACCAAAAATGAAGGATCGTAGGGCGGGCGAGATGAATCAGCGGTAACACGCAGCCGGTCAGCGGCAGCAGAAGCGAGCTAGACACTGTCCCAGTGCCGGTATCAAATGTGCGAGCAACCTGCTGAGTCCGCACTGGGCCAGAGTTCCGCTAGATGATGCCCCTCCCTTCCATGTCAGCGTCAGGCAGTGTGTGTAGTCTCTGTTGGCCATTTTCGTATACCACAGTAGGTATAGGCATCTCACCCCCCACCACACCACCTCAATGCCGCCCACCATGACTGGCTCGGACCTGGTGCTTGGACCCGATGCCGCTGATGGTGTCGTCACCACTCTGCAGCAGCGTTTCGCGCCGACCAACCGTACTCAGCCTGGGCGCCCACCCTGGTCAGCGCCAACCCGCTCCGCATCTTGGCCAACCTCAACGACGCATCGGCCGAGACATACCGCACCCACACCTATGAAAATGCCAATTGGGAGAGGGATGGTCGCGACCAGCCGACATCCTTCCCCGCACCCGTATGAACTAGCTGCGCGCGTGTACCACTCAATGCGTCGCAAGCGCCAGTCCCAAGCTTTGCTCTACACGTGCGTATATCTCTCTTTTCATGCCTTGTTCACGTATTATAGGGCTTCTATTAACTCTTAAACTGATACAACAGTGGTATAAGTGATTCGGGCAAATCGTTTCTCTCCAAACTGGTCCAGAACCAACTGCTGCGCCTTGCACCCACATCTCGCCCTGGGAAACTCCTGGCGGAAAACCTGCAACACGCAGATCAGATTCTTACAGCCTTCGGCCATGCCAAGACGAAAGGAAACTCGAACGCGTCACGCTTTAGCCGGTATACCGAACTGCACTATGACACGGCTGGAAACACAACTGGAGCACGTATCTTCACATTTGGCCTCGACAGGTCTCGGGTAATTAGCTTACCCTCGTGAGGAACGTACGTTTCATGTGTTTTACCAGCTCGTCTCAGGAGCCACCCATGAAGAGAGGGAGATGCTTCGTTTGGACGACACCTCTCCTACCAGCTTTTTAACTCCTCTCGGTGCTATCGGTACGTCTCCTCATTCAGATTATCGGAACGCCGCATATGCTAACTTTTCTGTGTTCTCTCACACAGTCTCCCGGGTGGTCCATACAGTGATGACTCCTTATGATGGACTCACTCCGTGTAGCCATGTTTGACATTGGATTCAAGCCCAAACATATTGTCTCCATATTCTCCGTCTTGTCTGCCCTTCTGGCGCTGGGCAACATGAATTCGGAGACCAAATGGCTTCGACGCGACCTTTGAAGCGGCCCATGTGCTTAATCCAGACACACTGGCCAACGCTGCGGACCTCCTTGGGGTAGAAAAAGAAGTCTGGCCCAACCCTCACCACCCGTACTCGATGTGTCAAGAAAGAAGTCATCACTTCTCTAATGAACGCAAGCGGTTCATCGAAGCAACGCGATACTTTGACGCGCGACGTGTATGCCACCCTGTTTGCTTTCATCGTCGAGACGGTCAACCACAAAATTGCTCCTCCTGAAACGGTAGACTCATCAAGGTTATTGCAGCCCTCGACATCCCGGGATTTGCCTCAAACGAGGGACACTCCCTCTTCGAGTACTTCCCCCTTGGCTTTGAAGACCTTTGCAACAACCTTTTATCCGAGATGCTGTTCAATGGTGTTAACCACTCGTGAGTTTGAAGATTCAGCCAACCCTCCACCCGGGAAATGGTAGACGACGACGTCATCTACTCAAGTCATTCCTTCGGAAAATGGTGCGGTTGTAGAACTCCTCCGAGGAACAGTGGTGGGCAAATCGGCGGATACCGTCGTCGGGCTGCTTGGTGTCCTTGACCGCGCCGGCGCAAAAATCCGCATGGGCAAGTTGAATGAGGAGGATGATTTTCCTCTCGGCCGATTTGGATACGTTTGCCTATCAACCTCGTACATCTCAACACAGGCCATATATGCATCTTCAAGCAAGCGGAACCAGTTCGGGGTGCGGCACTACCAAAACCCCTGTGTATACTCTGTCGACCATTTCTGGCCTCCGACACGGCTTCATTTGACGCGGGCCTTGTCTCCCTCCTCCGCCATTCTCGCAACCCCTTCATTGCCCGTTTGTTTTCCGGCCCGAGTCTCGCGATTGAGACCCACCCCTTGGATGATTCGGTCATTGTCGGAGCTCAGGTTAGTGCCCGGCCACTGCGGCCCATTACGTCGTTAGGCAACCAGCGTACCCGTATGGGCGGTGAAAAGGTCGAGTCATATCTCAGCTCTGATAAGATATACGGCGTATCTCGGCAGCTCGATGCTACCCTGGTCGAAATCATTGATGCCATCGAGGTGGCAGGCACAGTTTGGTCCGTCCTCTGTCTCCGAGCCAACGAGTTATCTCAACCCAACGCATTCGACTCTACATTGGTTCGTTCTCAGGTTGCCTCACTGAACATCCCCGAACTGATTGTGCGGAAGCAAGTGGAGTACTTTGCGGGCTTCCAACTGCACGAATTTTGCCGTCGCTATGGCAACTTTGTTGCACCAATTGCAGCTGCTGCTGGTGCTGATAATGCCCGTGGAGAAATACAGGCCTTGGCCATCGCCAACGCTTGGCAACATGGCCCTGATTACACGCTGGGTAAGAGCCAAGTATGGCTCTCGTATGCTACTTGGCGCAAGCTGGAAGACCGATTGCGTGTCATTGAGAACGAAGCCGACCCATCGGAATCCCCAAGGAGGAGACTTTGGGAGACGAGAGAACCTCTGAGGAGCTGCCTCACAAAGAGAACCAAAACCGGATGGGCGAAGAGTATCCCCCTTCTCAGGGTGCTACCCTGTCGGATAATCTGGAATATGGTGGACCAGGCCCGCCAGTCGAGCGAGTGAATAACTTGAATATGCCTATTCCCAAGTGGGGACAGGAGGCATATGATGATGCTAATATGGACTTCATGGGCCCCGCCGAAAGGGGAGGCGACTCGAAGGAAACCGTTGGACTCGGTGGTGATGGACAGTGAGGAGGTGAGCACACCCGTCGGGTGTGGAAGGGAGTGGTTTGGGGTTTGACGTGTTGGATCCCCAACGTTTTGATTACTACTTTCTCACACATCCACCGTCCGGACGTGATGTTTGCCTTCCGGGAAAAGGTGGCTATCTTCATTTTGATTCTCATTGCCAACGGTCTCGTACTATTTTACATCATCGGTGTCGGCGAGATCGTGGTCCAGAGTACAACAAGGTTTGGGACTCAGGGCAGCTGACAGAACATGCGAGTTCAAACAATTTTTGGGTTGCTGTGGCGGGCAACGTTTATGATTTAACCAAGTTCTACAAGGGGTCCCACTCAGGATCACCTAGTTACTTCAGCATGACCGACGACGAGAAACTTGGTTACTTTGGGGGAAAAGACTTGACACTCTATTTTCCTGTGCCCTTTACATGGGCTGTCCTGGCCTGGTGACAGACAAAGGGTTAGAGCTCACCTACAGTGTCAACTCTACTCAAATCATCGAGGAGGTTCCGGGGCAGGTGATCCACAAGTCCGGCGCCAGCAAGACGACAAGGGGATTGCCCTAGCTTCGGATGATTGGTACCCCAACTCCTTTGTGCCAACGATGAAAAAGTACTACAAGGGCGGCTTCGTTTACGCTAAGAAGGACTTTGCCTCGCAAGGTAGCTACAGAAACTGGGTCTCTGTCGACAACAGCATCTACGATTTGACCGACTATATCAACTCCCAGTCACAGGCGGCCAATGCAAGCCAATGGAGCTGGATCAACCCCAGCCTGGTGAACCTATTCCGCAACCAGGGTGGCTCAGACGTGACCAAAGATTTTAAGAGCACTCTTTCATCAATGCCCAAGCTCGAGCAGACACAAACATGAACTGCCTCCAAAAGACGTTCTATGTCGGCAAGATAGACCCTCGGGAAACCCCGCGCTGCATGGTCCAAAACTACATCCTCTCTCCTTCTCGGCTGTAATCATGCTGATCATGCTGAGCCGCTTCGTTGCAGCGTTGCAACTCACTCCCAAGCGCCTTCCGGAGCAACAAGACAAGTTTGTGGTCTGTCAAGTCCCATGCTACACCGAAGATGAGACAGCATCCGCAAGACAATTGACTCCATACGGCTCTGAAGTCGACAAGCGCAAGCCTTTTGTCATTTGTGACGGCATGATTGTTGGTTCAGGCAACGACGCCCCCACTCCCGAATTGTGCTCGACATTCTGGGAGTTGACAGTCGTGTTGATCCCGAACCGTTGCCTTTCAAGTCAATCGCTGAGGGAAGCAAGCAGCTCAACTTTGCCAAGGTTTACTCAGGGCTGTATGAGTTTGACGGTCATGTAGTACCATACATCGTAACTGTCAAGGTAGGCCGTCCCTCGGAGCGTGCCCGACCAGGAAACCGGGGCAAGCGCGACACCCAGATCCTTTTGATGAGCTGGCTCAATCGTGTCCACTTTGATGCGCCCATGAGTCCACTCCAGCTTGAATTGACCCATCAATGCAAGAACGTGATTGGGATCGACCCCGCCTTTTACGAGTATGTCCTGACCGTGGATGCCGATACGCGAGTACGAGAAGACTCGCTCAATCGTCTGGTTGCGGTCGCGGTAGATGACTCCAAGGTTGTCGCTCTCTGCGGCGAAACGATGCTGGACAACGAGGAGAGTAGCTGGTGGACAATGATCCAAGTGTACGAGTACTACATTTCCCACCACTTGGCCAAAGCATTCGAGTCTATTTTTAACTCTGTGACCTGCTTACCGGGGTGCTTCACCATCTACCGCATCCGGTCAGCTGATAAGGGGAAGCCCCTGTTTATCTCCTCAAGGGTTATTGAAGAGTACAGTGAGAATAAAGTTGACACGCTTCACAAGAAAAACCTGTTCTCGCTGGGGGAAGATCGGTACCTGACTACTCTTCTCCTCAAGAACTTTCCCTCATTCAAGACCAAGTTCACCTCGGACGCCAAGTCTCTTACCTCTGCTCCAGACAGATGGGGAATCCTTCTCTCTCAGCGGCGTCGTTGGATTAATTCTACGGTACACAACCTGGCGGAGCTATCAACTATGGAAGAAATGTGTGGATTCTGTCTCATTTCCATGCGATTTGTTGTCTTCATCGACCTGGTTGGCACCATCATTCTCCCCTCGACAGTCGTGTATCTCATCTACATGATTTACATGGCTTCCACAAAGAGGGCTGCTGTACCTTATATCTCCATCGCCCTTATCGCAGCCACCTACGGTCTACAGATCATTATTTTTCTTCTCAAGCGCCAGTGGCAGTACATTGGCTGGATGTTCATTTATGTGCGTGTTTATCTCCATTGCTGGTATAAACCATAAGAACGTACACATGACTGACACCTTTTCGTTCTGCTACAAAAAGTTGCTGGCTTATCCGCTCTGGTCCTTCTTCCTCCCGCTCTACTCTTTCTGGCACATGGATGACTTTTCCTGGGGAAACACTCGTGTTGTGGTTGGGGAGAAGGGGAACAGGAAGATTATCGCTGGCACCGACGACGAGCCGTATCACGATTCGATGATTCCACTGAAACGCTTCAGCGAGTACCAGAACGAGGTATGGGATCAAGGAAGCGCAGCCATCGACCCTGATGTCGAACTCAATAATGTACCTGACCCAGGCGAGCTAGGAAACCCCCTGATCACCTCTTCGAGACGAAGTTTGTTGAAGGGGTCGGTTAAACGATTCTCAGCCTTGGATGAAGGGTCGATGCACAAGGCCAGCTCTGTCTATTCCGATGAGGAGTCCAAGTACGATACAGGTGACTACTACCAAACTACCAATCTCCTGCAGCCTGCCCCTCCTAGCCAGAGTCACTTCTCGGGCTCTTACACTGACGGAAAAAGGCAAGTGCCTACTGGGCCGACCCCGCCCCAGTGGCGTGTGCCTCCAACCGTGCCAATGAGGGAAACGACCTTCGGATCATCAGGATACGGCGTTCCACTTCAGGGATCGATGTACAGTCTCCCAGCCCCCATGCCATGTACAGTCTCCCCAGTATGGGGGCGATGCGTGCCAACCCTACCAGCCCGATGGCTACTGGACAAATAAGCGGCGTGTCCCCAATGGCTAACCCAACAACCTCAGGATTCGGGGGTATGCAGACGCCCTCTGTTATCCCTGACCTCACACCTCAAGCACCCACAGGAGTACCCACCTCATCCCGCCCTGTTTCGATCAATCCCTACGCCGCCCCGGCCGTCCCCCTCCGCGCGAGAGACACCGCCAGCCCCTCGACGGGGGATCGTCGTAGCAGTCCAAGAGTACTTGGCGCAGCAGCCATCGCTGATGACCATTACCAAGCGTACTGCTCGTGAGGCCGTTATGGGGGCCTTCCCTAATGCCGTTTCTATCAAGGGAAAGAAGACTCTCATCAATCAGGCGATCGACGACACACTCCGAGGCAAGTGTTGAACCTATATTGACTTTCCCGTATCTCGATATTCTCTCTGTTTGTTTTATATATAGGAAAAGAGGGATCACAGGTCGAGACCATCAGGAATGGGCGTGGACCTCACCCCCTGGCCAAAGGATATCAGAAGGTTGTTCACCGCAAGGCGGTATACGAACAGACAACGGCAAAACGCCTGCATGTGAAAAAGAGGGCGGGAGAAGGAAAATTGCATCTTGAACTGTTTTGGAACCGCCGGAACGGAAAGCTTCAGTATCAACACACAGCATACTGCTTCAGTACAACTCAGTCTGCGTACTCGTACTCACAGCACCCAGTACACTCAATACTCAGTCGTTCAGCCGTTCAGTAAAAGGCATGAAAAACGAGTGGACCCACCTGTATACGAGTGGGGCGAAGAGTATGGCGACGGTGGTAAGGAGCCAACAGGTAAATAGAACAGAGGAAGAAGCACTCCAGGCGAAACGGGCGATGAATGGCCTCGTGCGGATGCGGGTATACGGCGCCAGCTAGGTAAGCGATCATACTATATCTTCTCCCTTCCATGCCACAACAGCACCTGAGGCGCCGCGCTGAGAGGGATATGAGGATCTGAGAGAGAAACTGAGCTTGAGGCCTGTGAGGCCGAGGCCTGAGGGAGGCCTCAGGCCTCAGGTCTGATTGAGAGGTTACGCGTTACGGCTGCTGTTTTTGAGAGAGGGCTTTTCTGCGGAACTGATCGCGATGCTCGCCTAAACACCAGGCTACTGGTAGAGCAGTAGCGTTTGAAGCTTGAAGCCGGCTTGAGGTGTGTGGAGATCGTAGAAAGTTCGGTTTTGAGTTCAAAGTAAAGTACGTATATATACACGGTGAGTTCGGGCTCGGCGCTCAGGCTGAGCAGCCTTTTTAGATCTTAGGCCTTAGGCCTTAGGCCCTGATTGCTGAGGCTCAGCCTGAGCCGCCAAGCCCCAAAGCCCCAAAGCCCCAAGCGACGTCGTCAACGCGTCAACGCGTCAACGTCGTCATCGTATTAGGGTACGTAGGCAGAGCACACTACTTAGCGAACTTATCCGTCGGCAATTACTAGTTACTAGGGTTAGATCTTAAGATCTTCGATCTTATTAGATCGTTTGTGGATTCTCGGACTGGATGTTAGACAGGGCCAACGCTAAAAAGCTCAAAGATGCAGACTGAGTTACTGAGTGGCTAGTGGAAATGACTGGTGCCTAGCGACTAGGTGACTAGGTGACCGGTGACTAGCGATGGCCGAGTGATCGATGATCGATGTCGATGACTATTCGATCAGAGACTGATCTCTCGCAGATCGTCTCAGAACTCTAAGATCTAATCATCCGATCGACAATCTTAGATCGTAGATCTCACAGCTTAATAGGCGAGAGGTACGTACGTTAGGAATAACGCACTTCCTGTTTCGGAAATGGGGGGGCAACCTCCGCCTGGTTAATCACCGGTCACCGAGGTAATGCGACTGGGGCATCGCGCAGCTTTTAGGCTTTACGCGTTACGCCTTTCGCTTTACCCGCGTTATTACCGGTTACCGGTTACCATATAGCAGGGGGTACTTTGGTTATCTACTCACATGATGTGTCACACATCTCACACCACATATATCTATCCTCGGCCTCAGGCCTCATTGCAGGCCCCCCCAGCCCTCCCCCCAACCCCGTTCCCTTGGTTTTTCCCCACATCCATATCCTGCCGTCACGCTCTTTCGGCCACAGCACCAAGTCGTTTCCTTCATTAACATATTGGAGCAGCGCTTTCTGTTTATCGAATCAGCCTCTCTCCTCATTACCACCATCCAAATACACAGTCTCTCCCCGCTTCCAGTTTTCTCATCCAGGGTGAGTACTCTCCCCCACCTTGTGGTTACTGCCACCTGACGGAATGTTGACCGGAAAGGTTCTCCACTGCCCCACTACATCAGAAGTTATTGAACCATGACGGAAACCGTTCCCCCTCTTCCTCCCATCAGTATGTCGGAGCGAGCTCTGAACATGGCAATGACCCCACCACCCCCTCCGCCTAAGAAGAGAACAAGCTTGCTGCGTCGTGCTTCGACCCGGATACGCATGTCTCTCTTCAGCCAGTCTAGTCAAACCCAACAGCTTACCGAGCCACCCCAGGTTCAACAGGATGAAGGTTCTGCAGCTCCTGGGGTGGGAATAATGTCTTCCCTCGGTCGAGGTAGCCGACACTATTGGCACAACCATCGCCGGCCAAATACCCTGTTGGCCACGGAAAGCAGCGCAATTGGCCCCCGCGAGATGAGCGTTCTGGATGCGATGGCCGAAAGCTCTTCAAGATCTTTCCTCATGCTCCCACCTCCCCTCCCTTTGGATGCAAAGGCAAGCAGGTCGGCTTCTTCCTTCACAAGTGACGGCCTTCCCATTCCTCCTCTTGGGTTGGAGAGCAGCTCATCATACTCTGGTCCGGGAACGCCGCTATCTTGTCAGATGCTTACTCCAACGTCTACCCAATGGACTGGATATGATATGGAAGATGAGTGCACACCCTCAGCCATCACGCTACCAATGCCCTCTACCCACCATCTCATACTGAGTTGCTAAAAGCACCATTGGGGGGGTACCCGCTAGCACTTCCCATCAACAGCAAATGTTTGGGTCCCTCTTCCCAAAATTCGCTGGGACTGCTTCCCAATTTATCTCCGACGAACAGGCACATGCTGTCTCGAGGAAACAGCGAACAAGGCAGAGTTTCCTTTCTCTCGGAGAACAAAAAGGAATCTGTTGAAGCCTGCAATGAAGTCCACGAGCAGCCCTCTTTTCGCGCACCCAATGCAAAGATGCAAACACATATCCTCTCGCCTGGGTCAAACTTGGATCAGCTCTATGCATTACCTCTTTTACTGGCAAAGCAATCCCGCGCACCACAAGATACTCCTCCCTCCTTGTCCAAGGGGACTGATTTTTATCTCCATCTACAAACACCTGAGAAGGGCAACCTTAAGGAAGGAGAGAAAACGCAACAATGGTCCGAAGCTGCCTCCCGTCCCTTGTGTAATAATGCTTCATCCGATCCACACTACTTGACATCTTTTTCAGCGTTGTCGGACGACACGTTTCCTGCTTTATCACGTCCACCGCCCAAGATTTCGCACCCATCTGAAGTAGCAGACGACTTGCATGACCGCAACAGCATCCGCCATGTCAGTCGAGGGTGGAGCGATTGTTTCTCTGACTTCGATGGGAGCCCCACATTGTTACCGTCAAGTCACGGAAGTGTCATGCGGCCTTTTTGCAATAATGAGTGCGAACCCGACAGTGGTCTTGCATCGATGCGAGCACAAGTATCAGAAGAACCATCGGTCGAGGCATGGTCCAACAAGGAGGCGTTCGATGCGGAAGAGCAGGCGGCCATTGCTCATGCTCGCAACGAAACCCTGAAGAAACTCATTGGTTACAAAGCAGGCCCAGTACTGCGCAAGTCACCATCTTCATCCGTGACCCCCAACCACTCCTCTCATATGGATTCCTCCACAAGAACCTATCATCTATGCTGACCGTACACCAGGTTCCCCTTCATGGAAAATGCTTTTGTCCACGTTGGCGTCTCCGATTCCTGACTCATCTGATGCCATGGATTCCGGGGAGGTCCGTGTTCAAGAGCACTTACCGACCATCGCGCCAGGGCCCTCACTTGCTCGTCTGCGGCTTTCCCATCGTTCACTATCCAAGACTACTGCAGGGGCAGGAGCGATGGGAGAGTTCCCCGACCGGCCCTTGGTGCTTGGCTCACCATTTGGTTCACCCTAATGCACGCCTTTGGTCTGCACGCCTACAATATGCCCTGCTCATCCTAAGGCGGCCATCCGGCTCAATTGACCGCCGTCCCCACCTCTGCATCAGGGGTTACTTATCCGCTCCTACCTTACGGACAGAGGGACATAATATGAATTTCACTTCAAGTCCTTCTGCCGGCTATGAAAGCAACCCTCCCGCTTATATGCCATGCGCCTTGGTTACTCTCGCTGTACTAGACTCTTTCCCATCCGTGTCTCCTCCCCCACGCTTTCCCTACCATTCCCGTCTTATCTCCAGCCTCTCTCTCGACCAAGACATCTTGTTGATTATACAATAATACGCAAGAATTCACCACTGGCTGGAAGAAACGGCACAGCCGCCGAGCCACCTGCGGTGATGGGGTTTTCCCTCCATTTCTCTATCGATGTCCGCTCGCGTTTCCTCGTTTCCGTCCACACGTTCTCTCAATCTCTTGTATCTATGCCCTTGCCGCGTACTTTAGCGGCTACAGAATCTGTTTGTTGTTGATTGAATTCTTCTCTTTTTGCCTCTCCTTATATCACAGAAAGCATTCAATTGTTGATCGTAGTTAATGGAAGGCTTGAGCTCTTTCGGTGAGCTTGAGCTTTAGTTGAGTGCGCGTTCAGCGTATTTTTCGCGTTCGTGAGAGGTGGACCTGTGAGAGCACCTGATGGAGTAGGTGTATATTTCATTGAGATCTGTTGACATTGGCATATCTGATGCATGCGATGGCCATATGTTGATAACCTCGATGTCCGAACATATCGACCATGCCCCATTGAAAAAGGAAGAGGCTTCCGACGTGGTGTGCATCTTCCAGCGTCAAGTTTCTATAGTTCCACGAGGAGACCACCGGGCCTACGCGGCCCGGTCTGCTGTGTCGCCACCTTAGCCACCGTTCCACGCTGGAACCCGTCTACGCTGGAAAGACGAAATCATATCACCGATACGCGCTGGTGGGTGGCTGGGAACGTGGCAGGGGGCATGCTGATGTAGAAAGTGCACAGGCGTTTCCCACGGCAATAGCTGAGCCACAACTGGCTCTCCGCCATTCCGTCCGTCCCGTACCTCAAGCTCTCTGATCAGCAGGTCCAGGTTGGTCTCCAGCTCCGCACGTTGTGCCGCACCACGCGCAGCATATGCAAGTGCGGTGCCATGTCCTCGCTGGAGCACATCATGTCTTGTACCCGCACCCAGGCCAAGTTTAGTGCGTTGCATGAGGCAGTGCGGGAGCCCATTCTCCAGCTCATTCGCTCCATCCCCGACACTCACGTCCGCAACGCACCTATGGTGGAGGACGAGGATGGGACGAGGCGCGGACGGAAGGCACAGCGCACCGATTACCGCGTGATGGGGCCCGGAGCACTGGGAGGAACCGGAATGGAGGTAGACCACACGCTGCGCGACACGGGATCGCAGGAGGCGCAGAGCGCGTACCGGCGGTGGTACACGAGAGCACTGCGTCGCCTTTGGAACGCCGGGAGAAGGAACTGCTTCGGCTGCTTAAACAAGCAGAATGCGACAAGAACGCCAAGTACCAGGGACGCACTCAAGAGCCGTTTTTCCCCCTGGTTTTGACGACGCGAGGATACTACGGCACCAAGACAGCGGGCAAGTTGTTACGCATTGGAAGGAGTTGGCTACTAAGTCTCAGTGAAAATGGTTCCTCGCTCGGATGTCAACCACGTTCATCCGTGTCCACACGCGCTTCCTAGGGTACGGGACCGGATGGCGTGAGCCGGAGGGTCCTGATATCCTGGCGATCCCCCTGGTTCCTTGACCTTAGTGGCGCTTCCAAGTAACCCCCGCAAGATGAACGGTTCGGTTTAGACGTAGCGTTCCCCCTGTCCCAGCCTTAGGCTCTGTCAATGATATGGATTCAGAAGGGGAGATGTGCATCCGCCTGGCTGCGCCCACCTGGAACGCGCCGGGTGGAACGTGCCAGGTGGCATGCTTGCGTAATTTTACGTAAAGAAAAAAACGGGGTCTCTTGAATTCATATCATTGACAGAGCTTAAGGCTGGGACAGGGGGAACGCTACGTCTAAACCGAACCGTTCATCTTGCGGGGGTTACTTGGAAGCGCCACTAAGGTCAAGGAACCAGGGGGATCGCCAGGATATCAGGACCCTCCGGCTCACGCCATCCGGTCCCGTACCTAGGAAGCGCGTGTGGACACGGATGAACGTGGTTGACATCCGAGCGAGGAACCATTTTCACTGAGACTTAGTAGCCAACTCCTTCCAATGCGTAAACAACTTGCCCGCTGTCTTGGTGCCGTAGTATCCTCGCGTCGTCAAAACTTTATACGCGAGGGTGCAAAGAAATCCGCCAACGACCCTACTGCCCTCCGACCTGCACGTGACAGGGGGGGCGCTGGCTACGCCAATAATCGGGCATATGACAGAGTCGCGTCGACGCGTCCTCCACCCCCTTAAAATGCCCCCTACCCGTGCTCACTGGCGGTGTCCTCATTGCACTCGCACCCGGTGTCCCTTCAATCCACGCCCACCGTTGTGCCGCCACTGCCGTCGCCCCAAGACTGCCGACTCCCCACAATGATTATTTTCGCAAGACGGATGACCACCCGACGCGTCTCTGACTGGCTCAAAGGGGGGCGGTGGGGTGCAAAGAGTAACCGTGGCACAAGGCGGAGTGGTGGAGCAAGGAGGAGATGTGGAGAGCAATTGAGGGGGGGGGGGCAAGGGGGGACAAGAAGTGGAGGGGGACAAAGGGGATCGGTGGATGGTGGGCTCGATCCTTACCCTGGGCCCTGCCAGGAGGCTCTCACCCAGGTTGAGGGGTACAATCCCTTAGGTGAAGGACTCACGGTAGTTTCGGGTTTGAGCTATTTGGTGGCGTGAATCCGAGGCGGCTGTACGCGTGGCAAGGCTGCGTATGCGCCGGCTTGGAGGTAGTAACGTGTCTGAAGCCTCCGCGGCTCAGAGACGGGTAGAGGCAGTGGAGGACAAACCCTGCCAGGGCTGAGGCTGGGCAGGGGCGGCTGTCGACGTAGCTGTGAAAGGAACCTACGCAATATATGCTGTGGTAGGGGGAATCGACGCCGCTGAAGCAAGGCTCGCGCGACTGGGGGATGGAAAGCTGGAGAGGACGAGGTTGGATAATGAAGAGATGAGGCAGCTAAGTGGGGACGAGAGGCTGCCTGCATTATACTCGACCAGTTGGCCGGAAACCGTCATGGGATGGACAAGAAAGGCGGTGGGAAGGCACGAGAATGGAAGGTGGGATAAAGGATCCTTCAGACAGGCGTGAAGGCAAAGGGGTGAGCCACAAGTCTTCAACTGAGCAACATCTGAAGGAAAGGAGACAGGAGAGAGAGAAGGGAGATAATGGAGCGAGCAGGGCGTGCGCGGCCTGCGAGCGGAACTCTTTCGACCGGCTAAGCGAGAGAGTCACCGATTTACTGAGGAGTGCAGGGGAGGCCTAGCACTACGTACTACCCCCCAACAGAAGCAAGCGGAGGCTGCGAACACACTAAGAAATCATCCGTGATAGCACTTCCTCGTACCCTCATATATCGTGCCCCATAGCTTTTGAGCACCTGTGATTCGGTCAGCGCCGGTTATTAAATAGCCGGTAATTTCGGTTAGTGCAGGCCGTGCTTTTTTATTTGTTTCAGCACGTTTGCCCCACCGCCCATGTCGCTTGGGGCGGATACAAACGGGTGCGAGTGCCGTTGGCCACACCGAAATTTAAGCCCCACCTTTCCCTGCTCACGCTGACGACATACCACCACCTTGCCTACCCTTTCCAACACCATCAACCACAATGCCGGTCTTGCCCAGTGCAGCTTTCCTTCGGCTTCCACGCGTCGCATATTCATCGCTTGCGCGCCGGTCACTCGCTACTGCCACGGGGGCAACCAACTTCATCAAGGTCAGTAGCTCTCGCTGCCAACCAACATGCACCTCTTCGACCGTATACGTCTAACCTGGCCGCACAGATAGTTGAGGTTTCACCCCGTGATGGCCTGCAAAATGAAAAGAAAATCGTCCCCACCGATGTCAAGCTGGAACTCATCAACCGCCTGGCAGCAGCGGGATGCAAGACGATCGAGGCTGGCGCATTCGTATCACCCAAATGGGTTCCGCAAATGGGCGATACAGAAACCCTTTTGCGTCAGCTCGTACCTCAAAAAGGTGTTTCCTACCCTGTCCTCGTCCCTAACGGCAAAGGCCTTGACAAACTGCTTGCTCTCTTGGCGGAGCCTGCGCTGGCCGCGCGCCCCCCACCCAAGAAATCGCCATCTTCACCGCTGCTACGGATTCCTTTACTAGGGCCAACACTAACTGCACCGTGAGAGAAAGCTTGGATCGATGCAAAGAGGTGGCTCAAAGAGCCTTGAACGCCAACCTGGCTGTGCGGGGGTATGTGTCGGTGGTTGCTGTCTGCCCATACGAGGGCAAAGTCGCTCCTGAGCAAGTGGCCCACGTGGCACGCGAATTGGGAGATGGGCTGCTACGAGGTTTCTTTAGGCGACACAACGGGCGCTGGGACACCAGATCAAATGTTGAAGGTGTTGGAAGCATGCGAACAGAGCGGTGTACCCACCTCCAAGCTTGCTGGTCATTGCCACAATACATTTGGGACGGGGTTGGCCAACGTCCTCGCCCTCGCTGAGGCAGGGGTACGTACCTTTGACTCATCTGTCGCGAGCTTAGGGGGGTGCCCCTACTCCCCTGGCGCCACCGGAAACGTGGACACGGAGAGTCTGGTCTATGCTTTCCATGCTCAAGGCTACCAAACCGGAATCGATCTCCCTGCCTTAGCCCACATTGGGGAGTGGGTGTCGCAAGCAATTGGCCGTCCGAATGCTTCCTTGGCTGGGCGCGCCCTTTTAGCCCGGGAAAGAGCCAACAAACCAAAGCTATAACTGTCCACCGTCCAAGCGCGACAGGGTGATCAATGCATTCATAAATGTGCTGTGCTCTCGTCATCCCAATCAGCTGGTCATCGAGGAGACGATAGCAGCCCTTCTTCAAGGTACAGCCTGGCGCGGAGCGAAATGGACAAGGTGCAACGTTTTTGCAATGCACTCAGTATATGTGCCTTCCGCACGAGGCAAGATGCAATCACTCTTCGAACGGCACCGATACTGCGCACACATGAAGTCACTATAGATGCACACAACGTAACCCTTGCGAAACGGCCATGTCGGCTCAGCTATTCACACAGCGTGCACGCTTCTCATGGTTTTTTTGTGGTGGTCAGTACTCAGTGGCGACGGCTAACCCGCTCACATCAATCATCTGGGGTGGGCGAATGCCCGACAGAGACAATCCGTATACACCTGAACTGATAAGCTGGAGAAATTGGATACAGATTGTCTACTGTGAAGAGTACTACGACAAAATTGTCATATAATGTGTTTCTGACCATAAAGTACTCTAGTTGTTCTCAAGCGCAGCAACCGTGGTGCCAGCGGCCTTGGCGCGCTTGCGCAACTTGTCGGCCGACTTGTTGCCGCGCACACCGCCACCCCAATGGCGACGGCTCTCTCGTACTTGTCAACGTAGTTGGCCTTGGCAGCTGCCACAAGGTTGGCCAGCTCGCGTTGGTCCTCAGCACGGACATCCTGAACGACGGCGATAGCTGCGGTCTTCTTGTGAACAACCTGGCCAAGACGAGCTTTGCCACCCTTGACAATCACCCAGGGGATGCCCATCTTGCGGCAAAGAGCGGGCACGGCAACGACCAACTCGATAGGGTCAACATCGTCGGCAAGAACGACAAGGGAAGCCTTCTGGCTTCGATGAGAGCAATCGAGTGGTTGAGACCGTACTTGACAAAAAGGGGCTTCTTGCCGTCGGCCTTGAGGTCGGCCTTCTTGCCAGCCGCCACATCGGCAGCCACTGCTGCCAGACGAGCCTTTCTCCTGTTTGCTCTCAGGACGGTACTTGTTCAGCAACTTGAACAGGGCAGTGGCAGTGTTCTTGTCAAGCGTGTTGCTGAACTGAGCACGCAAGGAGGGACCTTCAAACGCGAGTTGAGGATGACACGTTGACGCTGGAGGCGGATGTACTCGGGCCACTTGACGAAGCGAGTCAATCGCGGGCCGGTTGAATGTTCTGGCCCCAATGCCAAAGTGCCGAGGACGGCCTCAAACAAGGGGTTGGCCTGCTTCTTGGACGCAGACGAGGCGGCCTTCAGGTTCGAAGGGAGCTTGGGGTTCTTCTTGCTGGGAGCCTAAGAAAATCAAGCACAAATAAATCATGTCAGCAATGCGAACGAAAAAAGAAAGGAGCGTGGATCATTGAGCAGGGGGGTGTGGATTCCCAAGCCCGGCGTCGCACACGCCGGACCCCCTTACATCCCCATCGTGCCAGGCTCGATGGGAATGGCTCTAACCGGAAGACTCGCATCGAAATTGGCGTCTCCCCATACGGGTACTAGTTCAATTCGTACAAGGCCTTCCCCACATCAACTTCAACACTTGGAGCGTAGCTCCAAGCTCAGCTGTCCTTTCTAGCCCTTCCCTCTGAGGGTGTGAGCATGACCTGCGGGCAGTAAGGTGCAGGCGAGAGTTGAGGTAGATGGGTGTGTCAAGAACGGCGATTGACAACACCTACCATATCGAGTGTCGAGACAAAGGTGGGGTGGGAAAGATGGGTAAGGGAGGCGGATGCAGACAATCCACTTTATGCCTTAGCCCCAAAAATTCGCCGCAGCACCAACAACCCTACCGCTACGGGTGGAATTCCGCCGTCAAATTTCGGCCATGTGTGGAATGAAGCCGTTGCACCGATGTCCCAAAAAGTTCTCTTCCTCTCCCCCCCCGTCGTCCCGCCACGAATCCTCACCTCAAGCACCCAGCTACAAATGGGCTCGAAGGACTCGCACGACAAAAGCGCAAGGCGCGCAGCAGCGACGCCTCCAAGCCCAAGCCTAAGCGTACGAAGTCGGCTGAATCGGGGGCCACTGAAGCCTTGATTAAGGTGGATGATCGTCCGGAAACGGGGCCCGTCTTGGTCAGTTGCCCCGACTTGATGTGCCGACTGAGATTCCCTTTACGCTCTACACCGCCCCTCCTCTCGAGGAGGAGGGTATGGGGGATGATCATGACCAGAACTTGCTTGTGGGTGAGGACGACGTAATGCGTTACGTGTCAAACAACGGCGATTGGTCCACCTTTGCGGAGGAGGAGCGCGGCATGGGCCGCGTCCGTGAGTATGATGGCGAGTACATGTTGGGCGTGTACGACCCGGATGAAAAGACGGTAACTCTTCGTCGGGCACCGCTCTTGTCTATCCGACGCACCGTGCGTGCCCACGCGGACCTCAACTCCATGGCAACGGGGGTCGAACGACTATGCGGCTCGGCAGCTGCAGCGGAGGCACCTTGGCGATCTATTTGGTAATCGCAAGATGAAGGCGAAGGCATCCAATGCGGATCGGATGAAGGTTGAGGGCTCGTCGGAAAGCATGCAGCGGATTCTTACTCAAGTTTCTAGGGTATTCAATCTTCCAGCACCGAGAATGCCCAAGAGGCCAAGGCGACACACGGGGAAGAAGAGGCCGCCGCTCTCGCCGCAGGTGTACCCGCAGAGGTGCTACGTTACATCCCCATGCCCAATATGAAGGCCGAGCACCCAGAAGAGGTCTATCCCATCTCCACATTGGTCCCGACTGACATCCTGCGCATTCTCAAAATCACCTGGATCGAGTCAGCTGAGACTGCGGCGATGTATCCAAATGCCTTCCCTTTCCTCGCCCGCCAAGAGCACCTACATGCCCGCTCGTGTTCTAGAGACGATCAAGGCGTACAAGACCAACACCTCAAGCCAACTGTTGGAGGATCGAGTTCGTCTGGCTTACTTCGGGGCCTTGCTCTGGGGTCTACTCTTCTCTGAGCGGTTGCTCAACAACCGCAAAGCGCTTTCTCAGCGTCTCAAACTCAATGACCCCGCAGGTAGCTCCACGGTGCTGAATCATCTGTACCTCCACTTCACCGAATCTCAGCGCGGTACCAAGGAGCGGTACATTACCACCTTTATGAAGACCAAAATTCTGGCCCACCTAGCCGCCATTTTGCTTCACCTTGACGCCTTTGCGGTCGACTGTGGCCGGGTGTCGGCGGAATTGGAACTCACGCCAAAACGGTGCGTACCTAGGACCTCCTGCTGCTGAACTATTACTGACGCTATATCACCAGGTTGACCGACATCTTCCACTCCTTGGGATGCAAGCCGTCAATGGTCAAGTCTTCCACCGAAAACCGGACGATCAACAAAAGAGTTCTCCGCTTGCCCTTGTCATGGCCAAAGGCCCGGGCTTTCTGATTGCATTTGCGACCCACTCATTTCTGGCACGATACATTGGGCACATTTCCCTATGTACATGCATCAATGGCGTGTTTGCGTTTTATTGTAGACAAAATGGATTGCTTTAACGAGAGAAAAAGGGGAGAATCTGAGATGTTGTTCGCTACGACCCAGCTGCAACAGACTCCGTTTTTGTATACAGTGCCCAACTCACGCTTCGGTCGGCCACTGAACATCCGTTACTCTATTACTAATGAGTTGTGAGAAGGGAAAAAAGGTGCGGCCGCCGGGAATCGAACCCGAACCTTCAGCTGCCCCCTGTCAGTCGAGTAACCAACGTGGAAGGCTAAAATTCTACCTTTAAACTACAGCCGCTTGTGTTCAACTTCTGAATGCTCCAGTGGTCTTTCTGATTGACTGGGCACAAACTGACACAAAAGAGCTGAGTGTGAGTCTGCATTGTACGCAAAACACTTTTCGCGTGTCAAATGCCAAAGCTCTACAAATGCTACAGTTAGTGTGGTATAGGGACTAGTATGCAGGTTGTTAATGGTGCGGGATTCAAATCGACAGTTCCATAACATCAGCAAAAAGAGGTGGAAGGCAAAGGGTCTTAGCTGGGTGGTGCCGGGGAGGTGGAAGTGCCTGATGAGACCTGGAGTCATGTTGGTCCTTGTCACGGGGCGATGCGCAGCACAGCCACCGGAGATATTTCCGTTGGCGCCGCCGCTGCTTATCGTTCGCTCTTGGCTTCTAATCAGTTCGATCGCCGATGTTCCGCGCGTGCAGATCGGCGGGAGCCATCAGCCACGTGGTCTCCAACAGACCACAGTCAGGCCGCTTGCCTATTGTACGACTTGCGGGCCTTTGCCTGCCTATATAAAGACCCGCTCTGTACTAAGAATGCATGGAGGCAAGCGACCAATCGTCTTGTCCTACGTCACCCTCAGCGCCGCCTTCTCCAGGACTCAGCTTAGGAACGCTATCGCTAGGAAGGCAGAGGGGAGGACGCCTCTTGGGTACGAAGCTCGTGCTTCGGGCCTACGACTGGTCCCCTTGCCTGACGAGCCAGAGGGCAGGCTCCCCTTTGTGCCCCGTCGGGCGAGGTTGTCATCGCCCGGGAGGCCACACCGTTACAGTCCTGTAGGGTGATACGATTGCACTGATGGTGGTGGGGGCCGGAGCCAACCAACGGCGGCCACAGGGACATCAACCGGCCGGCGACATTGAATCTGGCTGCGGATCAAGAGAAGCAGGAAAACATCGGAGCTCCTAGGCTTGAAGAGGGGCTGAATGGACCTTGGCCAAATGCACAAGACACCTCGTGGCTCAAAAGTGCCTAGAACGTGTGAGAGCGGGCAACGTTACCAATCTTACTCTTCCAGGTACGGGCTCCCTCGAACCCGTTCTGACCCATGGAAAAGTCAATGAGCGTCTGTTGCACCTCTTGCCTCGAGGTAAGAACAAACGGTCCATACTGGTATACATCTTGATCCAACGGATTGCCCGCAATGAGAGCAAACGTTGCATCCTCGTCTCCCCTGCATGGGTGAGCCACACTCCATTTTCTTGCTTGGATCGATCCATTGCAATCGCATCGCGCTCCGATTCGATCTGTGCCTTGTTGGTAAGAACGAGGGTGTGATAAGGCTGATACAGGTTGTCCTTAGTTGGCTCGCCCACGTAGATACTGGCCCCAGGCAGCGAATAAATGAAAGCATTCCATCCCGTTGGCAGCGGTTGGAACACCTTACCGCCTGGCTTGAGCGTAATGAGGAAGTACCAGCACTGACCCTTGTCCGCACTGCGGACAGGGGAGATAACACCATGCGAGGCACCGGCGATAACCTTAATGTCCCATCCGTTCCCTTCGCGCTCCGGGGTTTCAACCTCGGCAGGGCGGGGAAAGGCATGGGGAATGTCTTCATTGCTAATTTCTTGGTAATTAGGCTCAGAGTATTTGAGCTCGGCAGGCAGGTCGATCCACAACTGCAAACCCTGAGGTTCTTGATCAATGGGCTCGCCCGTCTTTGGATCTTCAAACAAGGGCATCTCAGCGTGCACCAGGCCCTTTCCAGCTGTCATCCACCATCGCCCCAGGGCCAAAGCGTGCCATAGTGACCCTGGGAGTCTTCGTGTTGGGCAGAGCCTTGAGGAGGAGGGTGACAGTTGTCATGCCGCGGTGCGGGTGGTCGGGGAAACCGCTGCCCTTTCGGATGCTGAAATGGTCAAGCATCAAGAACGGAGACAGGTTGCGCAACTGCGGGTGCCAATCGAGCGGCGTACTGTGACTCCATCTCTTCGGGGGTGGCCACCACTCTTGATGGCACGGGCAACGCTGCGGGTGATGGCTGATCGGGTAGCTTGGCATCAGCAGCTCATCGGGGTGGTCCATTGTTGACATTGTGCGAGTGGGTTGGGAGCGGTGCGTAGCGGAGGTGGAAAGGTACCGGCGAAGGAGTTGAGGGAACGGAAGACGTGAAGGGAGGCTGGAGGTGGCCCTGAGAGGCGGGAGGGTTTAAATACCATGGCGGTGCTTACATAGGGTGCGCATGGGGGCAGTAGGCTTGGGAAGCATGCGCTTATGAATGGCTTATGCCCGAGCCAAGCTGCCGGTTCGCACTCGGGACGCTTTTGGGGCAACGCAGGGCAACGCCCCCGTGCGGCGTCACAGCATCACCGCTCCCTGTCCGGTGACCTCGCCAGTCACTAGTCACTGCGCCACTAGGTCATCGGCGAAGTCACCGGTCGTCCACTGTGCATCCCGTTCCGGTTCTACTTGGTCCGGCCCCGACGCCACCCCCTCCAGGCAGGATGCAGCAGGGGCCAGCCTTGCTTCCGCTGCCTTCCAGCGTTCCACCCTCTCTTCTCGTGCGTTCGTCTCCGTTCGACTACGTCCAACGTTGCGGCCTGAGGCGCAATGCTCAACGTTCTCGCTTCCACGGGGTAAGTGCGCGTCTACCGGTATCGTTGCTCTGTCGCATCCATCGGCGAAGAGGGGTGCTTTGTTACGTGCAGCGAGCATACGGAGCAGGCCCGGCTTTTGCCGTTCATAACGGGGTTTTGGCTCCAGTCCTGCGAGCATGCCCTCATCGATCTCATCGGTATCCACGAAGGAAGAGGGGATTGCCCCCCCCAGTGCCGTCGCCATGATTGCAAGGGAGTTGGAAGAAGCAGGCGAGAAGACATGGACTCCTTGCGTTAGACATCGCTACAAAAACGTGGCGTGAACGTTGAACGTTGAGTAGTGGAACGTGTTGAGCCTAGTAGGGCATGTAAGCGAGTGCAGACGCATTCGTGTTGAATGCGACCCTAACGTAACGGGAGTGCCACCAAACCCAAGCGCCCTCTGCGTCCGCGCCACCAGGCGAGGTCCGCTTGCTGTCCGCCCCCAAACACCATTGCCCATCACGGCCGGGAGGACGAGTATGACTACCTCAACGACTCTTTCGAAGCACGCAGCGTCTCTCACCAGTCCGTCTCTCATTATCCCACGCGCCCGCACCATATCCTTCTGCGCCACGATCCTTCCGCAGCGGCGTGCGCATATAGCCCAGCTACAGCCGGTTCCTGCAGTGGACAGAAAAGCGGGCACCTGGGTGTATCGGCATTCGAGGCAACAATCTTTTGTTTTCAACAGCTGATGAGAAAGAGGGAAAGTGTGTTTGCTGTGCTACTACTACCCCCCGCACTGTTAATGTCTGTGAAGAATTGTAACTTGTTGACGTGGGGATTATGCAGCGCTTCCTATAACGTTTCCAAATGCGCCCAACCTTCCCCTATGCGGCAATAGTTTCATATAGTGTCCAATGTAGGTGGCTTCCAGTAGAAGCAGAAACAGGAAGAGAGACAGGATGCTGTCTGACGATAGAAAAAGTGAATTAGGACCACAATAACACAAGTGTCCCGCGGAGGGTTCCGCATCCAACGGCCTGAGACCTGAAGGAGAGCCAGGGCGACAAAAGAAAGTTTTGAGATGCACGGTAACAGACGACGATCGGCAATTTAAAGCCCACTTAAAGCAGCAACGAGATGCCCAAGCCTGTCACAGCGACAGCCACCACCGCTGTTCCGGCACGGACGATGCTAGCTGGGCTTTTGTGACTCTGGTTGCTCGAGCCCGATGAGCCCGATGAGCTCGACGAGCCCGCTGACTTGACAAAGGCACGCACATCGTTTACCGCCCAGTATGCCTCCGAATAAGACGATCCGTTAAGCCCCACCTGGGACGGACACGAGGGGAAGTACTTGTTGCAACCAGAGATGTCATACGTGTTGGCTGCCCAGTCACCACACAGCGTCATAGTAAAGACAAGCGACATGTTGGAGAATTGGGATGAGCACGATGCGACAGGGAAGTCCGCTCCCGGCCGCCCCCAAGTCGAGGTATCGACGGTCTGGGAACCGGACTTGAGGTTGCTAGGTACCTGACTGTGCGGGAAGTACCAGACACGAATACCAGAGCCCCCCGAGCTCAGGTCGCGCTCCATAGCGAACAATCCGCCTTGGGCTTGGTTCAGTGCCGGACCTGGTGGGAACGACGGTCTTGTCGCCCAGCACCGTCGTCTGGTTCATCTCGATACGGCAGCCTTCGTTGCCCGCAGCGTAGTTCACAGTGCAATTGTTGAGGGTCGTAATGCCAGTCTGATTCTGCTGGGTGGTAGGAAAGGTGCATTCGCCCCCAGTGTGGAGGGAAACGAGGTTGCCATTGAACTGGCCGCCGGTTTGGCCCGCATTAGGCACATTGGCATTCTCGAAAATGTCAATCTCCCCGCCTTGGGGGTAGTTTGGGTGTCGGGCGGGACCATCCAGAAGGAAGGCCAGACGGAGCAGCCGGTGGGGACATGGGTGGCATTAAGGACAAATACACCATCTCCATAGGTCTGGTTGGAAGTGATGCGCACCGATGGACGGCCTCAGGCTGCACCTCGGTGGTATCCACGCGCATAATAAATTGTCCATCGTTTTGGACATAGGTCAAGTTGGAGGCGATCGCGGTCGCCTTGGGCACATACTTTACCAGACCATGAGTCGAATCTGGGGAAGGCGGAGGGAAAAGAAAGGTGGAGTCAGCAAGGGGTGATGGACGGGTAGCATGCTGTTAGGAAGAAAGGGGGACCCACCAGACTGGTTGGTGATGTAGTCGCCCCAGTAGCGGAACTTGTTCTCAAAGTCCGAGCCGGTGTAGGTGTCCTGTAGGCCCCACTTGGCGGCGGACACGAGGGGGGCGAGCACAGCTGCACCGGCGGCAGCAGCAACAAAGGAGGAGCGCATGCGGGGCAAAAGAGTTGGTGGTGGGTGGGAAGCAGACGCGTGCGCAGCTGGCCGGATGGGCTTCTTTTAATGGGGCTACATACTGCGCGGCGCTGCCGATCAGCGGCGGGGATGCAGGATGCCGGTCGGCCGCTGAGCCGGGCGGCCGCTGAGCTCAGCAAACACTGCCCGACTGGGGGGCGCACCAGACAGGCCCCGAGGGGTGGTGCATGCTGTGACGTTGTGGCATGCAATGGGCTGGTGCTGGGGGGGGCGGCAGCCGGCTGCCACACTAGCATGCACTGGCATGTACTCAGTAACTCGGTACTCACAACTGACATGTCACAGCAACGCCTAATGCTTGCAGGATGCATGGTGGGCAATATGCAATCCTCATCATCGACATCATCGACATCATCGATCATCTGAACAGCGACCAGCGATCATCGATCAGATCGATCACCAGGATTACCCAGGTTGGGAGTCCTCACCAAATCAACCAGTCAAGCTAGTCACCAGAAACGGGCAACGAGTAACGTTTAACGTTTAACGACTATCGATTAGGGTCGAGTAAATGACACAGAATCGCACGCACCGCTAGGGTACACGAACCACACGGCAACGCCTGTCGAACGCCGGGAGATGGAGCAGCATCGACTATTGAAGCAAGGGGAAAACGACAACAACGCCAAGTATACCATCAGCCACGCACTCATCAGGAACCGTTCCTCCTGTCGTAGTGCATAATGTTGAGATCAATAAACGCACGCGGGCAAACTAGGCCGCCATGACGCCAAGAAGATGTTTGAGCTCTGGACGAAATTATATTGAGGGTACCGAGTACCGAGCAATGAAGCCTGAAGCGAAGCTTGAAGCTTAAAGCTTGAAGGCCGAGGGGTCTTCGCATCATCCATTACATCACGCCTCACCTGGCCACCCTCATCCACTCGCGCATTTTCGGTTTGGAAGCGATTGGGGGTAGCCGGTAGCCAGAGGGACTTATTGGCCTGTTAGCGAGACGCCATTGGTTTCCCAATAGGGTTATTGGCGCGTTGGCGCAAGCTAGCAACACATCCTGGATTGTAGCGTTTCTTAGTCCCTTCTGCCTTGCAAATGATATTGGATCTACCCTTCCCACAATCGGATGTAGCGCGACCCCGGAGACACGAATGTGCATCAGTGTGTGTGCCAGCCCAGTCACTAGTCAGCCCTGTAACTTGTTTTCGAGTTGCCCTCACAAGTATAGCTCGCGGCATACCCCGTCCTCTGTCGCATTCATCGTGCTCGGAACAGTGGATCATGAGACGGTGGGCGATACAACGGTGACATGGTGGTTACGTGGTTACCCTGACCTCAGTGTGGCCATGAGCCTTGTCGTCAACTAGTGCTATAGAACACGTCACACGTGGCATCGCGCGTGTGGTAAGGAACTGTAGCCAACTTGCAGTCTGTCTAAGGCCTACTGTGCCTCCCCTAAAAGGTGCTCTAAGTGGATACAGAAACGAGTGACAATCGCAAGGTGCTGGTAGGCATACTTTGAAAAGCTTGAAGAGCTTGAAGAGCTTCAAGCTCCACGACGGTTTCGCAACAAACGGGGTCCCCAAATGGGACCCAATTAGTCCATGCTTGACGTCGATCGGGAGTTTTGCCTAGACCACGACACCACCAGCCGTAATCATGCTTAGGTGTTGGGGTTCATGCGACGCTTGCCGTTGGGAGCCAGAGTGGCGTTCACAAAGCTACAATCCAGTCAGAATGGGTCCAACACAAACGAGAAGCGCAAAAAGGGAATGATACGCACCGGCGCGTGTAAAGCAGGCGCTTCTTAGCGCGGCCCTTGGGCAGCTTCTTCTTCTCTTGAGGCTCAACCTTGGGAGTCTGGCCCTTGACCTTACCGGCACGCGCGAGGGAACCGTGAACCTTACCCCTGTTTTAAGATAGGTCAGTATACCGCTATTCGAAAGCCAAAGGAGGGTGGGAGCAGGGGGAATGGTGCAGGCGGCAATCCCAAGTTGCAGCCACGCAATTTCCAAAGGGAACAGCAAGCAACAAGGGTAGCTGCAACGCCAGACTCCCCGCCGGGGAGAGACGTACATGTTGATGGACTTGCTAAGGCAATCTGGTGGTTAGTCAAAGCACTGTGGCAACTAGCTGAGCCGAGTCAAATACACGAGCAATAGGGTTTGGGCGTTTTTTTTCTGCAGAGCAAATGAGCTGCGGTAATAACCCTACTAATTTACGCCATCGCGTCTTGGATCATCGATCACGACCACTTCGGAAATCGCTGATTTCCGCTGTCGACTGCTGATTTAAAGTACCTGTGCGGACCCAAACTACCGAACCTATTTGCGAGCTCTTCAGTTTCTGTCCATCTGCAGGCAACCGCGCTTGACCTGTATCTTGTGCACGTGAGCTCAGACGGGACGTTGCCTACTATCTATATATCACACAGGATAATCCTGTTGGTCCGGTTTGACAAAAAAAGTACAGTCCGTAGGCCATTTGGCCAGAGGCGGGGCGGGGGGGGGGGAGGATGTCGGGAAGAGAAGTAAACGAAAGGAAGAGAACATGCCCAGGAAACGTTATTTGTCGTCTAATGCACACGATCACAATGCGTCGAAATTGATCGCGTACACAATCTTCTTTCGTTCCCGTTCGTCCTCCCGCTGCAAAAACGTCAGTATGATTGGAAACAAAGTGGGAGAAAGAGGGACTCGCCTTCTCATGGTAGTGCAACAGTAGCACAATCCCCGCTAGGATCAAGAGGAAAACGCCGAGAACAATGGTGACCCATGCAATCCAGTCACCAGGTCGGAGGTACATTTCCTTGCCCCAGGTGATAGGGGACGGGTGGTGACCGTTGGCGGCTGCCACGGATTGATAAACACAAGCGAGTTGGGAATGACACCCTCCATCGACATTATCAAGCTTGCCTCCTCGGCTGCCTCGCGCTCCTGCGTCTTGCGATCCCGCGCCCATAGGTCATTGGCTGAGAATGCAATCTGCCGTGCCTCTCGTGAGGTAATAGTCGAGTTGTCCACCACCGGGTGAGCCTTCACGGAGTGAATCTGTTTCGCCTCTTTTTCGTGGAGGCGACGAGATGAGCCCATCTGGATCAGCTCCACATAATTGTTTGTTCGCCCCAGGCCGAGGTAGGTGTTGGGATGAACCAGCGAGCCGTAGCCGGTATGTGAGTACTGTGTGGCAGCCTGCGCCCGACGAACTCCATTGGTGTCGAGCACAGTGAACTTGTACGAAGCCCCGGCGTAGTTGACCCCCATGGCTTGAAGGGTAAGATGGACTTGTTGCTTGGCTCGCACTCTCCATCACAGGCACCGTTGAGCATGGAAAGTTAAGGAAAAAGGAGTCAAAGAATAAGTTGTTCTGGACAAATGTGGGCCCCGGCGCACGATAGGAGGGCGGGAGGGTCCTTGATCCAATACTTCGACCGTTTGGAGCATATATCCAGCGTCCCGTCCTCGTCCAAATCCACGAAACTGACCCCAACAACATTGGTGATCGTATCCAAGAGCTCCGACTGAGGGGCTTTGATAAACGTTCGCTCCTCTTTCCAGTCGTCGCCGCCTCCGCGGCCAGGGCCACAGCCAGCCACGCCGAGCCCAGCCTGGCCACACGCCACATTCTCCAACAGCACCGCCACACTGCCACCTTGGAACGCCTTGGTTGCCGTGACAAGGAGGTCAGGGTAGCCGTCCTTGTTGTAGTCCCCCACGCTGAAAGAAATGATGGGAGGCTGGGGAGTACACTCGTATCACTCAACAGAAGCATCCACCCCGGCCCCAGAATTTGAGAGACGGGGATCCTCCGGTCCCTTCGATTACCGGTGCCACCATTGCGGTGGGTAAGGCGGTCCAGGTCCAACGCGAAATGAGGGTCAGGTAGACAGAGTCGCTGAGGATCACGACACTTCACCTCCTCTTCCCCCGAGTCAGATGCTTCCGTATCACCCCAGGGAGGCCAAGTACGCCAGTTCCAGGACCAATTCCAGGGCCATTCCCAGTGCTGATCGGCAAGAGTACAAAGTCCCACCTGCCGGTTGTAGACAATGTTGATGTAGCAATCCTTCTCGTCACAATTTCCAAATACCAGGTCGATCGTCCCGTCGCGGTTGAGATCAGAAAAACTCACCATCCCACTTCCAGGAGGCAAGTCGCCTGTCCGACTCAGTTGGAAATACGCCGTCTCATTCTCGACCGGAACCGAGGTACGAAGTGCGGTCCAGATCTCGTAGCTTGGGGCCGTAAATTGTTTCCCGACGCAAGTAAGGAACAGATCTGCACAGCAATGTTAGGCACCCGTACGGATCACTAGGCATCAAAACGTACCAGCGACACAATCACCATTCAGGTCCACAAACGAGGACGAGTGAGGCGAGGTAAGCTGGCATCGGGACTTGGTCGGATGGCCATCCTGGTCGAGAAGAATAATTTTGTCCGCAACGAAGGCAGGATGGGTAGCGTTGGCGCTCTTTCTT
Source organism: Moniliella sp. 'wahieum' (assembly GCA_003971905.1). Lineage (NCBI taxonomy): Eukaryota > Fungi > Basidiomycota > Moniliellomycetes > Moniliellales > Moniliellaceae > Moniliella > Moniliella sp. 'wahieum'. Next base: position 420,796 of record RSEE01000008.1, read on the forward strand.
CCCTCCATTTGATTCGGAAGAGCGTAAGAGGAGTATTGAAGCCCGGTGTGTGTCCCAGGAAGTCCATGGTCAAGTCCCCTGTGGCGTCAACGAGCACAGGATGGGCCAAGTTGGTCGACGGCAACTCAATTGGGGTTGGGTCAAATCCACCAGTCTCTCGTCCAATAAAGAGATGAAGGTTCAGAGTGTCTACCAACCCGTCTTTCGAGGGGGCCGACATGAGCACCAGTCCAGCACCCCATCGTGATTCACATCAGTCGGGACTGCGTTCTGGATCACACCTTTGCCAGGGAGGTTGAGTGTGGTGTACACAGTTGGCACGCCTTGGGGTGGTTCAAAGGCAAACCTGGCATGGTTCCACCTCCGCACTGATACGGCTGTGCCAGTGTCGTCCAGCAAAAACGCATCGGTGAACTGGTCGCCATCCTCGTCACCCCAGGCGAGAATGCGGCCATCGTTGAGGCCCAGATCGCCGGTGCGGATCAGCCCCTCGTACTTGAAGCGCTTGCGGTTGAAGAGCCCCGCCTGGACCGGCTCTGCGCCGACATTCAGAAGAAGGAGAGCAAGAAGTGGCGACAGCGACAGCGACAGCAGCGCCCGCGCGCACCAGTCCAGCCCAGTGAGCCGAGCCATTGGTGGGCGTTGTGGAGATGAGAGGCGCTGATTGGGTGCACTTGTGGCCCGGAGGCCGCCGCCACAACGACGCGCGTTGAACATTGAACGTACATTGAACGTTCAGGCCAACATTGAACGTTTGAACGCGCCCAGTTGCACCGACTGGGCGGTCTTTTTTTTTCGGGTGCCCTCGCCAGCCGCTCCCCACCTCCTTCTTTCTCCCACCCAATCTGCCTCACCACCATGCCGCCCGCCCGGGTCGATGGCAAGCGCAAGCGTGCCCGAGAGCAATCCGGCGTCCCTGCGACCAAGGAGGATGTGAAGGACGTGCTGGGACAGACTGCGTCCGGTGAATTGGACCTTGCCGATGCTGGCTCCTCGTCGGAGGAGGAAGCAGAGGCAGACGACGAGTCCGACCCGGAGGTGGAGGCCCTGCCTGAGATTGATGCAGCGCCTTCGGACGATGAAGAGAAGCCGTCGGGTGATTCGGAAACGGAGGATGACGAAGGGTTCGATTCGGAGGACATCGATAACTGGGATGGATCCGGCGAAGAAGGAGAGGATGACCGTTTGCGCGCGTTTGGCCGAAAGAAGATGAGTCCTCGGATATCTCGAGTGGAGACGAAACCGCTCCTGGAACTGCTGAAGAGGCTTCCAAGATTGAGTCTCGTCTGTCGCGTGCCATTCAAAAGGCGCGCGGTGCCAAACCCGAGGAAGGCGAGACGGAATACAACAATCTTGGTATCGACACCCGCTTCGCCGCATCCAACATCGACCCTGCAAAACAAAACCCAGATGGGTCAAACAAGGGCGTGCTCACAGTCAGTGAGCTGACGGGTGTACCCAAGCGTGTCTACCCCCAATCGAGCCTAATTACGACTCTGATTCGTCCACGGAAGAGACGACGAACCGCATTGGGAATGTGCCGCTGGAGTGGTACGATGATCTTCCGCACATTGGGTATGATGTGAACGGGAAGAAGGTGCTCCGCCCGGCCCAGGGTGATGCACTGGACAACTTCCTTGCCACAATGGAGGACCCCGAAAGCTGGATGACGGCTGAAGACAAGCGCACGGGTGGACAAGTGCGTCTGACGGACGAGGAGCTGGACATCATTCGTCGTTTGCAAAATTCGGAGATTCCCGACGAATCTTACAACCCCTACGAGCCTACCGTCGAGTGGTTCACTGGAAAGGGGATGGAAATGCAGACTCCTATGACGGCACGACCGGAGCCCAAGTCAAGGTTTGTCCCATCCAAGTGGGAGCACAAGAAGATCATGAAGATTGTGCGGGCCATCCGCGAGGGAAGAATTGTGCCACGGCGCCGGCGCAGGAGACGCCCGAGTACTACGATGTGGGAGAACGAGCAGGCTAGGGAAGACCACCCTATGCACATGCCCGCGCCCAAGCTCGCCCTCCCTGGGCATGAAGAGAGCTACAACCCGCCCGCTGAATACTTGCTGGATGAGGCGGAGCGCAAGGCTTGGGAACAAGCTGCACCTGAGGACCGTAAGCTGAACTTCTTGCCCGCCAAGATGAGCTCGTTGCGGTCGTGCCACGGTATGAGAATTCTGTCAGGGAGCGTATGGACCGTTGCTTGGACCTACTTGGCCCCGCGCATGCTCAAGCGTAAGGTCGACGTGCCGAACGCAGAGGTGTTGTTGCCAAGCTGCCTGCTCCCAAGGACTTGCGTCCGTTCCCTACCCACAGCGGCAGTCGAGTACAAACATCCTTCTGCTCCCCGTGTGCGGGCAGCTGCTCTGGACCCTACCGGTGCCTGGGCCGCTACTGGCGCTGAGGATGGTCGTGTGCGTCTGTGGAACTTGACAACGGGACGGTGCGATGCCGTGTACGACCTTCATGCCTCCTCGGCAAAGGAGGACCGCGCACCCGTGTACTCGCTTGCCTGGTGCCCCAACGCAAGCAAGTCACTTTTGGTTGCCAGCACGGTGGGCCGAATCGCGATCATCGCCCCCCGGGAGGGAAACGTTGGCTTCCCTGCGACAACTAGCGAGTCGTTCCAATATGCCATTCAAGGCTTTCCTATTGGGGATGAGGAAAAGGATGAGAAAGCACCTGCTGAGTGGGTACGTCCTGCGAATGCGGAGCGTGAGCGTGGAATCGCTGTCTACATTCACATCCCCGGTACGGCCCGACAGGTTGCATTCCACCCCAAGGGTGACTACTTCGTCACGGTGGTACCTGATGCGACACGCGGGCGGGCTGTGTTGGTTCACCAGCTGTCGCGCCATCGTTCCCAGGCGCCATTCCGAAGGGTGGCTAAGGGTTCGGCAGTGCAACGTGCTGTGTTCCATCCTACTCGGCCACACCTCCTGGTCGCGACGCAACGGTACGTACGGATCTACGACTTGGCCCAGCAAGCTCTGGTGCAGACGCTCCAGACAGGGCTACGCTGGATCTCGTCGCTATCCGTGCACCCAAGCGGGGAGCATGTCTTGGTCGGTTCGTACGATCGCAAGTTGCTCTGGTTTGACCTTGAACTATCAACGCGGGCTACAAGATGCTCGGTACCACGCTCGGGCGGTACGCCAGGTGGCTTTCCATCCGACCTTGCCGCTTTTTGCATCGGTCGCCGACGACGGCCAAGCGCACATCTACCACGCCACGGTTTACTCGGACTGGGCACAGAACGCTTTGATTGTACCGCTCAAGATCTTGCGTGGCCACCAGGTTAAGCAAGGACTTGGGATCTTGGACGCCATGTGGCATCCCTCCAAGCCCTGGCTACTCACCGCAGGTGCTGACGGCCTCGCTCGTCTTTGGTCTAACTGATTGGCCCCCAAAGGGCAGTTACTTGCGTTTTCTTTGACTCTGGTCAGGTCGAGGCTATAGAGGCTCCGTATAGTCAAGTGAGAACACGCACACGTGGTACTTGGATGTACACGTAGCAGCAATTGTAAGAAACTGGCGGCAATTAGATGGCCTCTATAGCCAGCTAATTGAAGAAGTCAGGGAGCAGAGCAAGAGCACGGAGGGTGAACAAAGTATCGGGCGCAAGCAGTAGTGCCAAAATATCAGACAGGGTATAGAAGCCACCAGCGGTACGGAGGGTCGGTTATACGACAATGAAGCTATCATCTGTCACTACAGTACAGTCAAGAGAGGGGAAGAGAGTGCATCATGTCAATTTTTTCTCCGGGGTGGAAGGGGGGATGAAGTACGTGAGGTCGTGAAGCCAGAGCAGACGGATCAGGGTAACGTGAAAGGAGGGGTGTAATAGACATCCCTCGAGGGGGGAAAAGTGGTATCTGAGGAGGGTGAAGATGGGGCTTTAGTACGTTTCCGGAGTAGAAGGTTCCGGCGTCTATCGCCAAGAGACGATTCGGCCATCTTTTCATCCTCCACTTTCTCCTCGCCAATCTTCTCCATGTCCGCGGCAGTCACGAGAGTGGCAACCTCGCCCTTAACCAAAGCACGGCGCGAAGTGAAGCCAGGAGGGCACCACGTGCGGCTGTTCCAGGGCTTGCAGCTCGGGTCGTGGTACATCAAGTCGACTTGCTCAAGAGTAAGCCCCTGAGTCTCCGGACGAAGAAGAAGACGAGGAGAGCGTTGACAATGTTCCAGGAAGCAAAGATGAAACCGTAGGCTGCGAATGCAAGAGGTCAGCGCGGGATCGATACAACCAGAGCCCAACAAACATCAGGAGAAATATGCGTACCATAGCCAATATTGCCCGTAATGGGCTGCGTGAAGAATGCCAAAGCAAAGTTCCAGGCCCAATTGGTGGCTGTCGAAAGGGCGGCTTGCTTGGAACGAGTGCGCGCGCCAAAGTTCTCGCCGCACCAGACCCACACGGCAGGAGACCATGTGCAAGCAAGGCAGAAGACAAAGAAGCAGCCAGCAACGGTCATCAGATCACCCACTCCCTTGGAGAGGTGGGGCTGACCCATCACACCGCTCTCGTTACCAGCGACACCCGCGATGGCAAAGACGAACAGCCACAGGGAGCATCCAAGCGCGCCATAGAAGAGCGTGTTGCGGCGACCCCATGCTTCCACCATCCACAGACCAGGGGCAGTGCAGACAAAGTTGACCGCGCCAAGAATGATTTGAGTCACGTACGAGTCCTTGAGGCCGGCGTTGGCAAATACCTGGTTGCCATAGAAGAAGAAATCTGGGGAGAAGAAAAAGAGTCAGGAAGGAGCGGTCGGGAAGAGGTGGGAGTGTAACGTACAGTTGCCGCCACAGAGTTGCTGCCCCATCTGAAGCGCCATGCCCATGCACGTCCGGAAGCAAGTCGAGTTTTCGAATTTGAAGCAGTCAGCCCACGTTGCGTCGGCGGCGTTGGCAGCTTTTTCCTCCTCGATATGCTGGATCAGGTCCTGGTACTCCGATTCGACGTGCGGGTCCTGGTCCGCAACGCTCACACCATGCATCTGGGCGATCGCCCTCTTCGCTTCATCGTACCGGCCTTTTTGTACGCTAATGGTGGGCGACTCGGGCGTCAGCATCGCAACTGCGCCTTGAAGCATGGCAAACACAAAGCCGATCGCAACCAATACTCGCCACGATGCCGAATCGTTGTTGCCAGCGTACCGCGTACCGATGGCAATGGCGTAGGCCAACAGAATGCCAAGGGTAATCGCAAACTGGAAGAAGCCGCCCATCATACCACGGATTTGCCGGGGCATGAGTTCGGATTGATACACTGGCGCAAGGGCGGAGGACATGCCAATGCCGTAGCCAGATACCAAACGGCCAATGCCAAATTGAACCCAGGAGTGGACAGAGGCGACCTTGATGATGCAACCGATGATGATCCACAGAGCTGACACCTGGACACTGTACTTTGTGCCCAGGCGGTTTTGCCAGATGTTGCCCGTAAGAGCGCCAATGCCACAGCCGATCGACATGAAACCAGTGATCAGGCCCTGGAGCCAAGGCGACCAGGCCTTCTCATACTTCCCGTCGGGGTAAGTGACCGCCCCGTAGCAAACCGGCGTTGGAAATCTTGCATGGGGTACAAACCAGCCATAATGCCGGTCTCATAGCCAAACTGTTGTCATGAAAATAACAGCGATCAGTATGGGATGTTCTTCATTTGGTGCACGAATGAGGGGGAGACATGGACATACGTTAAGACCGGCACCGATGGTCACCAGGGTTACCAGGTGAACCATAATGCCGATAGAAGTGCCTCCGAGTTTCATGGTGAAGCCGAAGAACTAGTGGTAAGGAAATAGGAGCGCGGAAAGAGTAGGAGTGTGTGAACCTCAAAGAGGTGGGCGTGTGGCTGGTATAATAGCCTGTAGGGTGTGGGTTGGTTACTGAGAAGACGGAGGAGAGATGTTGTGGACAAGAAGAACAATCGATGGGGTCGGTGGTCCTCTGTTATATACCCCAAAGATGTATAACACAAGAGAGAAGACTAGGCGCCAAGAAGCCAGTGTAGGAACAAGCACAACAGTACAGGAACAATTCCAACTGTTGCATGGGGGAACTTTTGCCAGCCACGCGGGTCATCCATCAGTCGACCAGCGGTGCTGCTTCATGCATCATGCATCATGACCATTCCATATTCATCTCAGGCTCTTGATCCCCTGTGAGAGACATGTGACATGTGACATGTGAGGCCTGAGATCTGGCGATCAGTCGATCAGGAGAAGAAGGCAAAGGCCTAAGGCCTACCGCATAACAGTAACCCCCCCCTCCACTCTGTACGCAACGTTCACAAAATGCTTAATGCAGCGCGCCCTCCCTGCGATTGCAGGCTGTTCCTCTGCGAGAGCTATACACAAACGCCGTCCCAGACAGCACTGCGACTTCGATGCGAGTGCGCAGTGTGGGGGCTATGGACAGCCATACGGAGCCCCAGGGAGCCCCACTATTATGCTCTAGGTCCCAGACACGCAAAGCCTCTTGCCTCTGCCCACAATATAGCCGCCATGTTTCAGGTAATCAAATGTCTATAGGCTCTAGGCACGAGGCCTGAGGCCGGCCTGAGGTCTTTCCGGACTTTGCCGGCGGTACGTATGTTTCTAGTGTGAGTGATATAATAGTCTCGGCCGCACTTCTGTCACGCTCCCGTCTGACCAGTGTCCATATGTAGCCCGTTGTTCGGCTTAGGTCTTACTCAGTCCGCCGGCACAGTTGCGACAATCTGGCGTGCCTGTATGTCCCGTTGGCGCTTAGCGCATTAGCTCACTACTACATGGACAGTTGCACCGCCAGTACTCCGCCCCACTAAGCTTCGAACTTTTCAAGCCGTCAGGCCTCAGGCTCAGGCCTCAGGCTTCAGGAGCTTCGGGCCCCTCACCTCAGGCTTCAGACCCTTCTTTGCTCTAACCTTTCAACGCCCCATTCGACACCCAATTTAGTCTCGCTAACGTCCCATAAACCCCACGCGAGGGCCTGCCTTTAGAACAACATCCCCAGGTGCGGTTGCCTGCGCAAGGGTCACCGGCGGTCTCCAGCGGTCCGAGGGCTAGCCCTGGCCACACATGTCCGAGACCACAAAAATGACCTGCTCTCTCTCTCCACCTATTTGTAAGGGCGCCATATGCCGTCAGCATCCCCATCCTCTCGCCTCTGGCGCCACTCCTCATCTCCATTCCCATTTCGTCTCTTTCTCTTCTCCTCTTCCCAGTCCGGGCTCGACCCAGCGCATGTCTTCCCGCTCATGATCCACACTGCATAACTGTACTTGAGATAATATGTCGCTGGAAAGCCAGGATCCTTGCAGCTCGCCTTGGCCTCGCTCATGTTGGAGCATTTGTCACGGGTGAAGGCGGACTGACAATCCCCGCGGAGCCTACGCGCGCCCTTCGCCTTCCTAACCCCGTTCCCTTGTTGGTTAAATGGTCAGATCCTTTCTGATCCGATCTCAACATTCAACTGAGGCCCGTTCTCTACCGAGAATAGAGCACACTCCCTGATCATCGATCAGATTCAACTCAATCCGATCCTCGTAGTGGCTGTGGCAAGCCCCCCAGTGCGACGACCAAAGTTTTACATATCCGCACAACAATAGCCCAGGCCCCCGCGGGCGGTGCCAGCCCCCCGTGACAGAGCTCGACTTTGGTGGTCTACACCTCTCACCCCTATTTTGGTTCGACGCGATCAACAGAAGGCGCTCAGCCTCACATGCAAAACCAGCTCCATCATTGTTTGTCCTCACTGATGCACACTGCTGCTCTGTCGTTCCACGATCTCGTCCGTCTTTCCCTGGCAGTAGCGTTAAATGCGTTTCCACCTGACCTCTCTCCTGTCCCAGAAATGAGACCGCCTCTGCTTTTGCTCGAAGGAAACTGATCATTTCCCGGCTCCATTTCCCGGCTCCACTTCCCTAAGCAACATGTGATGACACCTGGAGTCCTGATGGTCCTCGAGGGTGACGCAATCGCACTGATGGTGGTGGTGGTCTAAGTCAACCAGCAACGCCTACAGAGGAACATCATGCAGCGAGTCGCCACCAGGGGCTAAGCCGCGGAAGAAGGAAAAGCAGGAGAGAGAAAACAACGGAACTCCCAGGCCTGAGGAGAACTGAAGGGACATTGGCCAAAAAGCACGAGCCACCCCATGGCTCAACAACATGCAAAACATTGGCCCTTCTTGGATGGTGGGGAGCAGACCAGGAGATGCCTCTTCAAATACTCTCATCCGCCTGACTCTATATGATGGGGGACGATTCACATTTATGGCCTTGCTCGAGAAACTGAGAGAGACCTCCATTGCCAAGCTTCTGGAGTCAATCACGATCCCATGTCTTCTTCAAACGGATCCAAGCAGCGAGAGAAGTCGTTCGAATTGATCGCAGCAGACAGTGTGATTCACTGCAACACGAACTTCTTCCACGTCGACCGACATCACCGAGATCGGTTAGAGCCACAACCGAAACGACAACCCAAAAAAGGGGGTGACAAGTTCCTGCCTGCTACGGATCAAATTCCATCTGCTTCTTCGTCGCATCGGCTCTTGATCCTCTGCTTCGGCTACGCATATAAGGCCAAGAATAGAAACACTTTTTTTACCAATGAGACAACCTGTGGCGGAACGAGATGCAAGCATTGTTTGTCCACCGAGAGTGGGTGTCTGCCACATCCGTGTTTCCTATACTGTTTTGTGCCGGCCCGACTGCTTTTTGGGGTATATACAGTCTCAGCTAGCCTAGAAGCAACGTTTTTGTATTCTCATGGCCTGTCGTTGTGCCCCGACCTCATGGCTGAATTCCGGGCCAACCCAATCCCCCACATGTGGCCGATCGGTCATCAAAGGGCGAATGGAGAGCACTTAAAGAGGAAATGTTTACCCTCCTCAAAAACTGATGCCACTTCCTGCCTTAATTCCCCCCTTTTGAATCCATATCATTGACAGAGCTTAAGGCTGGGACAGGGGAACGCTACGTCTAAACCGAACCGTTCATCTTGCGGGGGTTACTTGGAAGCCCCACTAAGGTCAAGGAACCAGGGGGATCGCCAGGATATCAGGACCCTCCGGTTCTCGCCATCCGGTCCCGTACCCTAGGAAGCGCGTGTGGACACGGATGAACGTGGTTGGCATCCGAGCGAGGAACCATTTCCACTGAGACTTAGTAGCCAACTCCTTCCAATGCGCAAACAACTTGTCCGCTGTCTTGGTTCCGTAGTATCCTCGCGTCGTCAAAACCAGGGGGAAAAACGGCTCTTGAGTGCGTCCCTGGTACTTGGCGTTCTTGTCGCATTCTGCTTGTTCAAGCAGCCGAAACAGTTCCTTCTCCCGGCGTTCCAAAGGCGACGCAGTGCTCTCGTGTACCACCCGCCGGTACGCGCTCTGCGCCTCTTGCGTTCCCGTGTCGCGCAGGTGTGGTCCATCTCCATTCCTGATCCTCCAGTGCTCCAGGCCCCATCACGCGGTAGTCGGTGCGCTGTGCCCTCGGTCCGCGCCTCGTCCCATCCTCGTCCTCCACCATAGGTTCGTTGCGGACGTGAGTGTCGGGGATGGAGCGAATGAGCTGGAGAATGGGCTCCCGCACTGCCTCATGCAACGCACTAAACTTGGCCTGGGTGCGGGTACAAGACATGATGTGCTCCAGCGAGGACATGGCACCGCACTTGCATATGCTGCGCGTGGGTGCGGCACATAAGGGGGGGTTCACCACACCTTCCTCTTCTTCCCCATCCCGTTGTGCTGAAGACATATAGGACTTTCCAAAAACCGATTGACTTTAGACGTTTTGTAATGATTACAAGGAGAACCACCGGGCCTACTGCCCGGTCAGCCGGGGCTTCGCCCCAGCTGCCGTTCCCCCTTCGCCACCGTAGCCACCGTTCCACCGTCGCCAACACCGACATAGAAATAATTCACCGATTCGTTCTGACTGCAGGGGGCGTGGAACGTGGCACGGGGCACAGCTGATGTAAAAAGTGCACAGGGCGAATGGAGGAATAATATAACGTAGGGATATGCCGTACTATGTGTATTACCCTCTCCCTCTCTTTTCGGTTGGAAGGTACTGTAGCGACGTACTATACGGCAAGCAGAAGGCGCGATCTGAGCTACCACACAGAAGCAGATGAGCGAAACGAGGTAACGAGGTGCGTGACGAGGTGGCAGTGGCAGGGAAGAACTGAGGAATGCGCCAACAGCGGTGTCTACTACACGAGCGGCTTACAATTGAAACAAATGGTGGAGGCGCCACTGCTGGGACGCGCGGCGCAGACTAAGCCTGAAACAAGCTTGTAACGCCACTCACAACAGCCACAGTGCAACAGTATATTTTTCAAAAGCAAAAAGACATTGACCTCGTTTCCCTACTGGCCAAAACACAACGGCTGATGCATATAGTTACCTACTGCTCCTTCGCGAGTTGCCCCAGGCCACTTGCCATGGCTAGGGGGCGCACCAGAGCGTGGCTGATACATTGGTGGTTGCCGCGTGTGTGGCGGGTCCGTGCGACTCGGCATCATCACCCTGCTCCTTCTGCGGCGCTTCTTACAAAACGCGTTAAGCCACCAGTAATGAGCTCTATAGAGAGAAGATATGCGCTGGGTCGAGCCCGGACTGGGGAAGAGGAGAAGAGAAAGAGACGAAATGGGAATGGAGATGAGGAGTGGCGCCAGAGGCGAGAGGATGGGGATGCTGACGGCATATGGCGCCCTTACAAATAGGTGGAGAGAGAGAAGCAGGTCATTTTTGTGGTCTCGGACATGTGTGGCCAGGGCTAGCCCTCGGACCGCTGGAGACCGCCGGTGACCCTTGCGCAGGCAACCGCACCTGGGGATGTTGTTCTAAAGGCAGGCCCTCGCGTGGGGTTTATGGGACGTTAGCGAGACTAAATTGGGTGTCGAATGGGGCGTTGAAAGGTTGAGAGCAAAGAAGGGTCTGAAGCCTGAGGTGAGGGGCCCGAAGCTCCTGAAGCCTGAGGCCTGAGCCTGAGGCCTGACGGCTTGAAAAGTTCGAAGCTTAGTGGGGCGGAGTACTGGCGGTGCAACTGTCCATGTAGTAGTGAGCTAATGCGCTAAGCGCCAACGGGACATACAGGCACGCCAGATTGTCGCAACTGTGCCGGCGGACTGAGTAAGACCTAAGCCGAACAACGGGCTACATATGGACACTGGTCAGACGGGAGACGTGACAGAAGTGCGGCCGAGACTATTATATCACTCACACTAGAAACATACGTACCGCCGGCAAAGTCCGGAAAGACCTCAGGCCGGCCTCAGGCCTCGTGCCTAGAGCCTATAGACATTTGATTACCTGAAACATGGCGGCTATATTGTGGGCAGAGGCAAGAGGCTTTGCGTGTCTGGGACCTAGAGCATAATAGTGGGGCTCCCTGGGGCTCCGTATGGCTGTCCATAGCCCCCACATCTGCGCACTCGCATCGAAGTCGCAGTGCTGTCTGGGACGGCGTTTGTGTATAGCTCTCGCAGAGGAACAGCCTGCAATCGCAGGGAGGGCGCGCTGCATTAAGCATTTTGTGAACGTTGCGTACAGAGTGGAGGGGGGGTTACTGTTATGCGGTAGGCCTTAGGCCTTTGCCTTCTTCTCCTGATCGACTGATCGCCAGATCTCAGGCCTCACATGTCACATGTCACATGTCTCTCACAGGGGAATCAAGAGCCTGAGATGAATATGGAATGGTCATGATGCATGATGCATGAAGCAGCACCGCTGGTCGACTGATGGATGACCCGCGTGGCTGGCAAAAGTTCCCCCATGCAACAGTTGGAATTGTTCCTGTACTGTTGTGCTTGTTCCTACACTGGCTTCTTGGCGCCTAGTCTTCTCTCTTGTGTTATACATCTTTGGGGTATATAACAGAGGACCACCGACCCCATCGATTGTTCTTCTTGTCCACAACATCTCTCCTCCGTCTTCTCAGTAACCAACCCACACCCTACAGGCTATTATACCAGCCACACGCCCACCTCTTTGAGGTTCACACACTCCTACTCTTTCCGCGCTCCTATTTCCTTACCACTAGTTCTTCGGCTTCACCATGAAACTCGGAGGCACTTCTATCGGCATTATGGTTCACCTGGTAACCCTGGTGACCATCGGTGCCGGTCTTAACGTATGTCCATGTCTCCCCCTCATTCGTGCACCAAATGAAGAACATCCCATACTGATCGCTGTTATTTTCATGACAACAGTTTGGCTATGAGACCGGCATTATGGCTGGTTTGTACCCCATGCAAGATTTCCAACGCCGGTTTGCTACGGGGGCGGTCACTTACCCCGACGGGAAGTATGAGAAGGCCTGGTCGCCTTGGCTCCAGGGCCTGATCACTGGTTTCATGTCGATCGGCTGTGGCATTGGCGCTCTTACGGGCAACATCTGGCAAAACCGCCTGGGCACAAAGTACAGTGTCCAGGTGTCAGCTCTGTGGATCATCATCGGTTGCATCATCAAGGTCGCCTCTGTCCACTCCTGGGTTCAATTTGGCATTGGCCGTTTGGTATCTGGCTACGGCATTGGCATGTCCTCCGCCCTTGCGCCAGTGTATCAATCCGAACTCATGCCCCGGCAAATCCGTGGTATGATGGGCGGCTTCTTCCAGTTTGCGATTACCCTTGGCATTCTGTTGGCCTACGCCATTGCCATCGGTACGCGGTACGCTGGCAACAACGATTCGGCATCGTGGCGAGTATTGGTTGCGATCGGCTTTGTGTTTGCCATGCTTCAAGGCGCAGTTGCGATGCTGACGCCCGAGTCGCCCACCATTAGCGTACAAAAAGGCCGGTACGATGAAGCGAAGAGGGCGATCGCCCAGATGCATGGTGTGAGCGTTGCGGACCAGGACCCGCACGTCGAATCGGAGTACCAGGACCTGATCCAGCATATCGAGGAGGAAAAAGCTGCCAACGCCGCCGACGCAACGTGGGCTGACTGCTTCAAATTCGAAAACTCGACTTGCTTCCGGACGTGCATGGGCATGGCGCTTCAGATGGGGCAGCAACTCTGTGGCGGCAACTGTACGTTACACTCCCACCTCTTCCCGACCGCTCCCTTCCTGACTCTTTTTCTTCTCCCCAGATTTCTTCTTCTATGGCAACCAGGTATTTGCCAACGCCGGCCTCAAGGACTCGTACGTGACTCAAATCATTCTTGGCGCGGTCAACTTTGTCTGCACTGCCCCTGGTCTGTGGATGGTGGAAGCATGGGGTCGCCGCAACACGCTCTTCTATGGCGCGCTTGGATGCTCCCTGTGGCTGTTCGTCTTTGCCATCGCGGGTGTCGCTGGTAACGAGAGCGGTGTGATGGGTCAGCCCCACCTCTCCAAGGGAGTGGGTGATCTGATGACCGTTGCTGGCTGCTTCTTTGTCTTCTGCCTTGCTTGCACATGGTCTCCTGCCGTGTGGGTCTGGTGCGGCGAGAACTTTGGCGCGCGCACTCGTTCCAAGCAAGCCGCCCTTTCGACAGCCACCAATTGGGCCTGGAACTTTGCTTTGGCATTCTTCACGCAGCCCATTACGGGCAATATTGGCTATGGTACGCATATTTCTCCTGATGTTTGTTGGGCTCTGGTTGTATCGATCCCGCGCTGACCTCTTGCATTCGCAGCCTACGGTTTCATCTTTGCTTCCTGGAACATTGTCAACGCTCTCCTCGTCTTCTTCTTCGTCCGGGAGACTCAGGGGCTTACTCTTGAGCAAGTCGACTTGATGTACCACGACCCGAGCTGCAAGCCCTGGAACAGCCGCACGTGGTGCCCTCCTGGCTTCACTTCGCGCCGTGCTTTGGTTAAGGGCGAGGTTGCCACTCTCGTGACTGCCGCGGACATGGAGAAGATTGGCGAGGAGAAAGTGGAGGATGAAAAGATGGCCGAATCGTCTCTTGGCGATAAGACGCCGGAACCTTCTACTCCGGAAACGTACTAAAGCCCCATCTTCACCCTCCTCAGATACCACTTTTCCCCCTCGAGGGATGTCTATTACACCCTCCTTTCACGTTACCCTGATCCGTCTGCTCTGGCTTCACGACCTCACGTACTTCATCCCCTCTTCCACCCCGGAGAAAAAATTGACATTCTGCACCCTCCCCTCTCTTGACTGCGCTGTGATAGAGATGATAGCTTCCCTATAGGCTGACCCCCCTGGCACCAATCCCGCTTCTATTTTGTTCGAGTATGGTTCATGCACCTCCATGCTTCCAGTGTGTCGCGCTGCCATCGGGAGCATCGGTGATACACCAGCTGCGCTTCTGCTGCAGGTGCTGAATTAAGGGGGTCATTTTGCTGGGGGGCGAAAGGCGGCCTAAAACCCGGATCAAATGGGCACAGTCCGCATCCCCTGCTGTTCGGGGAGGACTCACCTACTGTATGTTTTGGCCGGATCCGAATGGCCATCGGTTGAGCAGACCAACCACGTAACCACGTGAAGTCCAGTATAGTAGACCGCCTCGAGGTTCACAGCTCGGGAAGAAACGAAGATGGGTTACGCGGTCCTGGATCATGATCCGGCAGAGGGGAACGATGCCTTCCACTGCTTGGTGCTCTGGATTGTTGACGGGGGGGCACCCATGCGTACCCAGTACTCGTTTGGCCATCGGAAATATCTATAGTAGTGGGAACGGATATTTCGGTGGAGCGGTTGAACCACAAGAAACAAGTGCATACCCGTTGGTGTGATCACGTTGGACGGGCGCTTGATCGTGACCTCATCCTTGCTGCTCACCGGGGCGAACGTTGCGTCTCCGTCAGCCACAGAAAGGATCGCGCGTTGGTCAACAGGTGAATCGCACATAATATGAACGTTTTGTTGTCCGATATGAAGGCAGCTATGATTATAGGCAAGAGGAAAGAGCCATGGCGGAGTGAGAGGTCCGAAATGGAGTTCAGTGAGTCGGAGAAGAATTTGCTTATTTTCAAGTCAAGGAGAACACAGGAGCGGGGCACTGTGGTGGCAACGTCAATACACAACACCACGGCGTAGTCATGACCACATCGCTCGGCCTGTGCACATTCTGTTCAATCAGCATCCCTGCTCTGGACCAACGTAGCATGAAGTTCAACCTGCCTGCCAACATGCATGCGCGCTGGCACCAGTGCAACTGAGCTCACCATCCCCTTTTGAGCACCAGGCAAAATTTCGACACATTCCCTTTCTCGTCCGGAAGGGAGGCCTCAAGGAAAAAGAGACTGGCATCCTGTGTGGTGTCCGAGACGAATAAGAAAAGCATTTTGACCTCATGTGGCAGGAATTCTCAGGATCAGGCTGCCACGTATTAGGTTGTTGGTACAATGCCCATTCGTTGGGAACGTGACCACTGCCGCAATCCCTCGTTCCTATGGTATGAATAGCTGAATCAAAAAGAGACCATCACAAGTCTCGTCTCCACCAACTATACGACATCGAAATGGACGCGACCAACGGAAGACAATGGTACTACTTAGCCCCGGAAGGCGAAAAGGAGGGACCCGGATACGATTCAAGGCCAGTATCGAGGGCAGTAGATGTCTTGTTTTGCACATCCAGAGAAGGACCAACGTTGGGGCCACTGCAGTGGATGCGTCGATACGTTCCCCATAGTCCTCGCGGAGCCAGACAATAACGAGATGGGACCCAACCCGTGCGGATGGGGGGGAAAGCCACAGGAAAGTGCTAAAAGTGACTGCATAACCAGAATTAATTAATAAACTCTGGCGTGGAATATCCCGAGTCGACAAAGGGATTCATCGAGATGCGGTATACCCCTCCCTTTGTTGTGTCTTCCAGAAGGTCGGTAAAGATAATGCTGTTGTCGGCCAAGACGATACTGGCTGTGCCATCATGTTTGGGTGCATTGTGCAACAAGCGTTAGCACAACACTACCGTAATAAGTCACCCCCTGGCTGTCAGGATCAACTTGACAAGAGGACGGGGAGATGCCGGTAAAGCACACAGTCTTGTTGGGCACCTCCAAGTAGACAAGAGCAATAATGTGGCCTGTTTTGGAGGGATGGGACGCACCACTAGAGCATGGGTAGAAGGAAGGGAGGTCACAATAGCCGTTCAGCACTTGCTAAATTGCATCGATTCCTGTGCGAGAAGATCGTAAGAAATGGGACTGTCCCATCATGCGCCACATATGGGTCTGTCCTCCACCTCAGCTTCATGGCGGCAGAGACAGCTTCTGTGCCGGTGATGACGACGACCGTCGTTGGACTCATCAACTTGCTTTTCTGGAGCTCCAGTAATGAATGAGTATGCCTTGTTTGAAGTATATTGAAGGTTAACATCACTAATATATACCTCCCGCGTGCGGATGCCCTTTTGCACCCTATATACTACTTGTTACACCCCAAGTGCACTTGGCGAGCTTTTTGCCACCTAGAATGACTTCGTCCTCAAGTAAGGCTAGGGAGGAGCATGTTGAGCTGTAAGGTGGATCGTACGTTCGGCCAAAGTCCTTTCGGTCCCTCCCCAGAGGGGGTTTTCTGCTTCTACTGCCAGTCTTCATTGGTTTCCGCACGCACAGGCCCATCAGTGGCATCTGACTGTTTGGTGTCCTTGTAGGCAGTGTCGTTGGTTGGCTTATAGGCCACCATGGCCGTTACGATGTAGTGAGAATGCGTCACCCTCTCGAAGAGAGTGCTGCTATCAAAACTCATCAGAGGAGGGGCCGGGCAGCGAGATGAGAATTAATCGGCATTAAGAACACAGGCATTCTAGCCCACAACACCTCAAAGTCGTCAGTTGATCAAGCTGAAGAATGAGCAGCCTGTCATATGCCAAGACTCCCTTTTCATATGCTCATTTTTGCCTCTTGCCCTTCTCTTCATGTCTCCTGATATTGTTCTGAAGATGATGCAAAGCGACGGGCACAATTTGACCACATACGACGTCGCAGTGGAAAACTCGTTTTGAGGCCTCATAAGTCATTTCCAGAGGACTGTTAAAGGCCAGAGAGTAGGCAATTGGTAGTGCATTGCATTGCGCATGAGCTACAGAGGCTAGATAATATATCCCTGCCCTCCAACACTGGGATGAGGGAATATTGGTAGAAATGAACCCAGAGGTTCCGGGCTTGGGCTACCGGCGCCACTACACCAGTGTGGTGCGACAGAGACACTCCCCTGTCCCCCCTGTACGTTTGCTAGGGCATCGCATTACGAGAGGTTGCGGTGGGAGGTAAGAAGACAGGAAAAGCAACGCGAATATTGTGAACGTTGATGAATCAGCCTGCTGCAGAGCCGCACCGGCCACACGGGCGTCGCATGTCGGATGCGCGTCACATGTCACCGAGGAATACCGAGCACTGACGCGTGACGCGCGGTGCATGATGCCCCCCCTTTCCTCCGATGTGTATCACGTGGTTGCTAGCTTTAAGGAGCGTGGTGCGTACTGCGTTGGGCTAGTCTGTGGGCGCCGGCTTGGGGGCAGCCTGGCGGAGCGTCACGCGTCACGCGTCACGCCGGAATGCAGAGCCGTTTTCTGAAGAGAATCAGTTTTCCATAGTAGCCCTGCCAGCTGCCGTTCCAATTGCCTGATGCGGTCGAGTGCCTCGTGGCACAACAGAGCTGTGCAGAGCGACGACGCATGAGGCGGGCAGGAGGCCTGCGGCCAGTGGTTAATGATTAATGGCGCCAACGAGGGCCGAGGCGAGTAGAGCGGCTCACTCAACGCCAGCCGGCCCCCTTTCCCCCTCTCCTAGCCGCCCTCCCCGCATCGTAGCTGGTGTCCGACTGCCGGCTCTCCACGCGCCGCGCCGCTCCCTGCTCTCCCGGCATCGCTCGCCCCATCTGTCTGCTTCGCCCGTCCCCGCCCTCGCCCCATGCCGACGCCCGTGCCAAGGGGCGGCGATCCCCTGGCGCGCTCCCCTCAGGAGGAAGGCCTGCTGCACTCTTCGCCCCTGCGCCACCAGCTGGCTCACCGCCGCTTCAGGGATGCAAATGATGGTGAGGAGGAGGAAGAGGAGAGGGGGGTTCCCTTATCGTCCCCCCGGGCTTCCACTTCCTCGTCTGCCTCCACCTCGTCCGCCTCCACCTTTTCCCCGTCCCCCCACTTCACTCGCACCACCCACGCCGAGGCAGAGGAAGAGCAAGTGGAGAGAGGGGAGGAGAACGACGAAGACGAGGAAGAGGAGGAGGCGCACGTGCGTGCTACGCTAGCCAAGTGGTCCGAAGCGGAGCGAAGGCGACGAGTACGTCTGACGCATGCTACAGCGCGCAACCCATCGGAAGGCACCGATGCGCTTCAACGCGACCCGTTCACCGACCCACCTCTGCCGGCGCCTCCCCACCCTATTATACTCCCCGGACGTGCTGCCCGTCTCCCATCTGCCCCCGTAACGCCCTCACCTGGCTCATCCCGCCCAAAAGGCAAGGACAGAGACCCTTTCGACGACCGTTACGCTCTCGCCCCGCAGAACGAACCGTACCGCATTGGCAGCTATGGTGGAAGCCAGGCAGATCCCTACACCACCCTCTCCCATACCCCCAGCGACTCTCGTCTTCCCCTCGCCCAGGGCGAAGAGGAACGGCCAAGGTGGTGGACGGATCTGTTGTGTTGCACATGTGGGGGAGAGGACGCCCCTCAAGCAGGCCATACCAACCCCTTAGAATGACCTATTTTGGCCTTCCTATTTGCTTCAAAAACGTGCACGTTTGGGCCTCTGCTCTATAAAAAGTAGGGCAATCTACGAGAGAGGAGGGATAACTAGTTATCAGTCGTTTGGGGTTAGGCTCGACCACGAGAGAGGGAGGACTACACGAAAAAGGACTAGGAAAGTAACGGAAAGACACCGGCGCGGATGTCACGCCAAAGTAGGAGCCGGAGTTCGACCACGAATGACTTACTGACGCCGCTGGCGGGTGGCAGACCGGAGTGTACGCTCAGACGTGCGCGTACTCGGGCCTGGGGTCGCCAGAAGGCTCGTCAAACTCTAAAGAGGACCCAGACTCTGAAGAGAACTCAAACTCATCATATTCCCCTGCCTGGGAAGGCGGGCCTGCCTGAGCAGAGGAGCCTGCCTGAGCAGAGGGGCCTGCCTGAGCAGAGGGGCCTGCCTGAGCAGAGGGGCCTGCCTGGGCAGAGGGGTGTTCCCGGGCATAACGGCGCGCCTGGCCGCGACCAGATAAGGATGTATGGCCCGCACGTGCGGGGCGGGGGACAATGGAGGCACGCCGACCACGACCAGTAACGCCTGGGGGCTCAATAGGAGTCGCTCCAACGGGGCCTGAATGGCCAGGAAGGTCGCGAGGAGGAGGAGGAAGAGGAGCAGGAGGACGGTGAAACACGAGCGGAGGCGCCACAGGTGCTGTGGCTGGTACACGAGGCACCTGATCTTGTCTTAACTCAGGCTCGCGGTCTGGCGGTATCGCTTGGGCCGCTTGTTGGAGTGCGGAGGGTGCACAGGAGGCGCTGCTCCAGGAACCACCGGGGCATCAACCATACGCGGGGGCTCTGCACCCTCAATGCGAGGGGGTGCAGGAGGCGCCAACTGACGATTGTTGTTGTCCCGGGGGGGGGGATGTAAATAATCCATGGCCGATACCCGTTCAAAACAATATAACGGTCAAGGAACGTGGTCCTCGGCAAAGGTGGAGCCGGGGGGGGGGGGAGGAGTCTCTCGTCGAGGGGGCCGAGCCCTGGGACCCCCACCATGTAACATTTGTCGGGCAGGGCGCTTACGACGGGTCCGTCTGAAGCGAATGCGAAACTTGAGCCCTTGATTAACAAAGGAGTTAGAGAGGACGGTTGATTCGGCCATTCCGGGGAAATTTTGGAATTGTATACATGGAAAGGGCCGGAGTACTCCGAAGCGCAAAAGGAGGTGCGGGTGCCGACGATCTCATAGAGAACGAATTTGAGGCGGTACCAGCCTTCGAGGCGGACTGAGATGTCGGGAAAGACAAAGAAAGCCTGGCTCCCTCCATCCAGGTCCCGTAGGGTGTACATGCTCGATACACAACTTCCGGTTGTGTACCTTCGGTGAAGGTCGGGAATGACGTGGAGTTCGCGATCCTCGCCTGGAGCAACGAGCATGGCATATAGAAAGTAGTGGGGATTGTCCATATACCATGCGTGATCCTCCCATCCAAGGCCCACAGGCGTCTCGCATAGTTGACCACGTTCCATGAAAGAGTCCACATCCAACAATGCCGAGTGAATTTCGTTATCGGTGTCAACATCGGCGGGGACGTTGGTAACAGGGCGCGGGTGCGCAACAACGCGCAGCTGCACAATGGGGACAGGGTCGAGCGGGCGACGTTCAGTCCGTGGTCCCTGACCGGACATGCGCGATCGTACAGGATTTTGACGGACGACGAGTTGGTACTCGAGCTGATTCCGACCAGTGACGACCTGCGGTGCCGCCGCATAGGTGTAACCAGTCGCAGTTGTGCCAGGCGGGGGCCGAGGGGCGGGAGCCCGAGCGGCAGCTTCACCCCTCACTTCACCCCCCGCTTCGCGGCCCGCGTCGCCGCCCGTTTCTGCGGCAGGCTCATCACGGTTCGGACACCAACTTCAGGCTCTGCTCCTGGCTCTGTTCCTGGCTCTGCTCCTGGCCCTGCTCCAGCCGCGGCGTCTTCGGTTCCGCGTCGAGGCTCGGTCATGATGGTGGTGAGAGGGAGAGGTATACTTCATTGCATAGAGGCCAGCAATACGAGCGATAGCCTCGGTGAGAAGCAGAGGCGAGCCTGCTCGCTTAGCACAAAAGAGATTCGCACAGCAGGGCAGGGGACGATCAGATCGTTCATAGGCGAGACTAGCGTCGGCAAAGCCCAAAGCAGATAGGCGGGGCAGAAGGAAAAAGACCAGTGTAGGTACAGCCGACACGAAATAGACACGCAAGCGCAGAACTCGTGGGGTCTGGCCAGGCCCTTGGCTTCGCAGCTTCAATCGCAATAAGCATTTTGGGGGCAGGACAACCGACCCAGAGGTGCGGTCGATCGGCTGTACTGCCGCCATTGACGACTCGCTTACGGGTCAGCGAAATGCATGGGCGGCAGTCTGTAATGCTCTGGGGGTGGCCGGGGGGACCGCGTCGGCCTCGTGTCTCCAGTCGGAGGATGAATGTCACCGTGAGATGGCAAGTGTGACCGTCGGACGCACGGACGAGTCGTAAATTAAATCCCCTGCGCCACTTGTCGAAATTACGGACGTCGACGATTGATGCGGCTGAAAGAGAGAGAGGCGGAAACAAGCGGCGGAATGGGAGCAGCCGTGTTAAAGTGGACGTCGAAGGGGGATGTGCAGTATGAGGTCACAGGAACTGCGGGCTTCCGCCATCCACCCCTCCATCCCCCGAATCGAGACATGGCCCGACCACCACCACCCTCCTTTGGCTCTACCGCTCGGACGCCAACCCCAACACTTCTCCTCCCTCCAAGTCCCGCTCCCATTCCCATTCCCATTCTCATCCTCGCTCTTCATTCCCATTCTCACCCTCGCTCCCATTCTCATTCCCATCCTCATTCGCATTCTCACTCGCATTCATCTCATCGCTCTGACCCCCCCTTACAGCGGGAAAAGGGCAAGGAGAAGGAGAAAGACAGAGAGAAGGAGCGTGTATTCTACATTGACCGCCATGCTGGAAAAGACAGCAAAGTCGTCCGCTACACCCGCTTTGGAGGTGGCAAGGTCCTCGGCCTCGATCCCTCCTCCACCTATCGCGTGAGGGTCAAGTTACTTTTCACGGTGCCAGGGGAGGCATTGGTCCACTTCCCAAACCCAAAAGGTTACGAGCGAGCTCTACCTGGGACACAGGGGAGTTGTACCCCTTCATTCACCACGAGAGGGGAGAGTGTTGGACTTCCTTTCCGACTCTTCGGCCGCTGAGGAGGAGAGGGAAGAAGCGGATCAGGTGCACCAACAGCAGCAACGCCGACATCACCAACAACATGGGCCTGCGCAGGTGCGGGTGGATGAGCCTACCAACCGCATTGTACAGGCCACCCAAGAGTTGACAGGCATTCATCAGATCCCCATGCCTGGCTCGACCTGGCCCGCGCCCAGGTCCAACTTGGCTCGTCCCGAGCTACAATCGAGGCACAGATATCCGTTTTAGAACGTGGTATCAAGGCTGTGGCTGTTGGTGAGGTGGAAATTCCCCTGGCTCTGGTAACACTGTGTGCTCATCACATGAAGACCTACGGATGGGACTCAGTTCTTCCCCTCCCGCCTAATCCTGCTCCAACGGTGTACACCCAGGCTTCATCACAAGGCAAGATCGCATTATGGGAAGCGTATCATCCTCCATGCCTTCTCTTTCCTCTTGGACGTTGGAGACGTCGCTAGAGAAGCACTGCTTGGCTCTGGACGCATTGAAGGAAGAGGGAGAACTGGCCTTGGTTCCATCCAGATCCGCATTGCTAACGTGCTGCGGCAAGCGGGACATTATGAGACCGGTTTTGCCTTGCTGCAGGCTCAAATGGGGCTTGCCACCCAGCCAGGCAATTGGGCCGACTGGGGATGGCGAAAGCAGCCGCGTTGGGGCGAATCTACCGCTCCTACTGGCGATTCCCCGATGGAGCCCCCATCTTCTTCTGCGTTGGTACCAAACTGCTTCTGAGGACCTTATCCTTGCTCCCTTAAAACCCGATCTTGATCGTTGGCTTCAGCGAGAATGGCGAACCACTTGCCGACCCGAGGCGGGAACGATGACCACCTCGTCCTATGGGAGGAAATAGAGCCCTATCTCATTCCCCTGCGGACGTGGGAGGCAATCAACAAGGTGCGCATGGCCTTGTTTCAGTATATGCTTTGTCCCCTCGTTCCGGGGCTGGAACCGGAGATTGCTGTGCTGCCTTCAGAGGAAGCGTTGCTTCACCCTATGGCACTAAACAAGTTCTGGCAGGGGGATGTGCACCAGCCATTTTTCACCCCTCTACTCCCTGCTCTGGGCCCCGAAGGCTTTCCCCCCTCTCTTGGGGAGGGCGAGTGCGGGTTCACTCATTTGCCTCCTCCATGGGTTGCGTGGGCCCAAACTAACTTACCCTCGGTCGAGGGCTTGCTGTCCGCATCAGTACCCACGTTTACCACTCAGCAGGCACGGAGCGAAGTGTCACTGCTGATGTCGCTTGTTGGATGCACCGCCGACGATCTGTCCCGGAAAGGGAAACGTTTGCTGCGCAATGAAGGTGGTTTGCATGCTTGGACTGCCTATGCCCTTGCGGCATGTAGGGTGAGTCAACTTCGTCCGATCATCGCGTGTCTTGCACATTTGGATGCAGGCCATCCCTACTATGGACCCAGCTTGCCCTTCATGTGTCACCCGTATTTATCCCCCGCTTGCTCAACCAAGCCCATCGTGCCGATTGGGCAAGGGGGGAAGATCTGGACTGGGTTTTGCACCCGCCTGGGCCGGATTCGCAAGAAGAACAAGATGCCCCAGCTACGCTTCCGGAGCTACCAAGCCCCCTGTTGAAAACATTGGGGGAATGCTGTCGCACCTCCTCGAGACCGGGAGAGTATTCTGACTCGATTCCCACCTCGAAAAAAGGGGAGGCCGCACGCCTCCAACTGCGTCGTGGGTATACCGCCTTCCTACGGAGTACGCACTCCCTCCTCTGCGGCGCGCGCATTCTTCTTACAAGGGAGGTGGCTTCCCTTCATCGCCGCAACGGAGAGGAGTGGGGCGCCTGGATGGGCAAGTGGAGAAGCTGGTACGCTCACTCGTGGCTGCTCCGGAGCTTCCTTTCTGTCCGGAAGAAGAGGACGGACAAGTACGTTCCCATCTGCTCCGGGTCTACTACAATTACCACCTGCGCTGGGACGTGTCTGCCGCGCTGGAAGAGGCCGTGCAGGCCTGTCCCACGCCCCGCTCCTCTGGGCTGTCTACCTGCACGGCCGGGCGCGAGCGCTCCAAGGACCAACACTCGGGCCTGGTGCACCGTGCCCTGCATGCCTGCCCTGGATCGAAGGCCATCTGGCTCTTGGCGCTTGCTCTCGACCCGTCGCCAGGAATGCTCGCTCGCACAGGAAACGTGGACTGCGCCTGCTGCACCCCGATACCTGCCCCCTCCCGTAAGACATGGGACTGCGTCATCCTGCTGAAGACCCCGGTGGGGGCGATGCTTCCCCAGACGGAGTACCGTAGACACGCGTGTTGTAGGCCGCCGGAGCCGGCAGCGTGGCGGGGAAGGCGGATTTCACTCGGGCCGCGTGGCCATGCTCAAGCGATGCGTCACCGATTGGGGGGCGGGAGACAACCGCCTCACTCGGCAGGCCCAATTGAAGCTAGATTGCATAGCCCAGTCACATGGTCACCCGCTGCGCTGCGCTGCGGAACATTGCACCGACTAGGGTTGGCCCCGTTGCGCGTAGTATCGATGGTAGATAGCAGGCGGGGGGTGGCACGTGCGTGGCCATTGGAGGGAGCTGCCCTCCCCCTCCTCTCTTCCTCTTCCCGTCACCATGTCGAGCTACGGTGCTGTGCCTGCCCAAGAGGGCCTCCCTCTTCCTGCTGAGGCAGCCGTCCGCACTCCGCGCTCCACCAAGCTCGCCCGTCTCGCTCTTCTTGCTGTTGGCCTTGCCGCGGCGGGCTTCTTTGCCCTCCGGCACTCCGCCAGCCCTGCGCCTCCGGCCACACCAGAGGGACGACGCTGCCGCTTTTGTGCGTATCTCGATTGATATACATGGCGTAGCTGACCGAAGTGCAGGCCAGCCTCCCGCGTGGCCAAGTGGCCTGGGCACAGTGCCCCGCAGGATTGGAGCAGTTTGACTGCGGCCGTCTGCAAGCGCCGTGGATTACACCAACGAGGCCGACGTGCGCAAACACCTCGGTGGCAGTGTGCGCTTCCCAGCAGGTGGGGGAAAGACGGTCGTGAGATGTGTTGGGATCGTTATTGCTCAACCTGGCGGCCCCGGCGGATCGGGGATTGCATTTGCGACGAACCGCAAGCCGCAGAACGGGAACCGGACTACGGCCGAGGTGTTGACACCCTCTTTGAAGGGAGATATGACATTGTCTCCTTTGATCCGCGTGGGATTGGTCGCACCTGGCGGGCGTGCAGTGCCTCGATGCGCCCGATACTTTGTTTGTCTACGACTTCCAATCAATGGCCAATGGGGGGTGCTGGGTGCCCATCATGCAACTAAGGCTGAGTTTGGCACCGACCTGGCCCAGCTTTCTCTCTTCTCCTCCCTCTGCTCGGCCAACTCGACACGCGAGGAGCAGATGAAGTACGTCAGCGCCTTTGTCGCGCGCGACATGAAGCTGCTGTACGAAGGACTGAACGATACGGCCCTGCACTACTGGGGCTTAGCTACGGTACCGTCCTCGGGTCAGTGTTTGCGGATATGTTCCCTGAGCACGTTGGCCGCGGGCCATTGATGGTGTAGTGGACGTACCTGCCTACCACGAGGGTGCATGGAGCAACAATCTCTCGACATTGAGGACGAGTTCCGGCTCCTGTTTGATGAGTGGTAAGGCAGGTCCTGAGGCCTGCCCTCTGGCCAAGTTGGTTCCCAAGCACGCCAAGGGCAGTGATCTCCACATTAGCGTATCCAACTGGTGGAAACGCTCAAGGCTCATCCCATCCCCGCATTGGAAGTATCTCCGCCGCAACTCTCACCTTCTCCTCGGTAGTGGGCCAATTTTCACTTCGCTCTATGCCCCTGTGCAATGGCCAGGACTGGTGAAGCGTCTTGCCGATGCGATGGAGGGGAACGTCACTGCTCTCGCTTCGGCGGGGCTGTGACGCTGGAGCTGGAAGATAAGGTGTCGATTGGCGCGGATGGGGCCCCACACGCTGCGATTGCCTGTGGGGACGTGCTAGACCCCCCTGGGGAGGACTGGAGTATTTCGCAGTACCGCACCCACCTTGAAGTGCTCCTCACTGACAGCCCTACTTTTGGCTACCTCTGGGCGGGAATGGCGCCCAAGTGCTTGGGTGCCTGGCGACTGCGCGCCAAAGAACGCCACTTTGGTCACTTTGATTCCCCTACCGCCTTCCCTGTCTTGGCACTGGGCAATGACTACGACCCGGTTACCCCTGGCCGCTTTGCTGACCTGATGGCGTCCAAGTTCCCCTCGGCTGTCTCGGTCGGCGGAGGGGTACGGCCATTGCACCATCTCCCAGCCCTCAGAGTGCATTGAAAACATTCTACGAGACTACTTTATCCGGGGCAAGGTTCCGCAGCAAGACACTTATTGCAAGGTTAATAAGGATGCCCCGTCTTCCCCCTTCCGGGTGTCAAGGCTCTGGCCACCCCATTGGACGGAGGGTGTGGGGGAGAGTCTCCATGAGATCCTCCGTCATGTCATGTGAGTGGCATGCTATGACTTTATTCTTTCTTGTCCCCTTCCGCTGCTCGTCCCCGTTTTTGTTCGAGCAACACTACTTCTCTCTCTCCCACGTGGGTTCCATCTTCCCACCTGGGCAAAGTTTCACCCAAATCATCCGTCAACGTTCAACAGTCAACCGCTGTGTCTCTTCAGAGGGAGAGCAATCTGAGTTTATAGGGAAAGCAATTTGAGCTTAATAGATCAATTGAGACGACGGCACTCGCTTCCCTGGTTGATGCCAGGGATTAGAGGGGACGGAAGCAAGGCAAAGCTTGCACGGGGCGGCCAGCAGGAGCCCATGTCCATGGTGGAATTATAAGGGAAAAAGAGGGGAGAAAGGGAAGGAAAAGGAAAGGAAAGGATTGGGAGGGAAACGCGCAAGGAACAACCACTTAAATTAAGTGCAGGTACTTAGTAAACAGAGGACACTTCACGAGTGGTGCAGCTCCACCAAAGCAAAGATCTTGCTCTCTGCGTCAGCAAGGCCCTGGGCAAAGTGGGAGTTGTAGACTTCCCACGTATCTTGCTCCAGTGTCCCCTGAGCCACGTGAGCAGCAAAGGAGTCTGCAATATATTGCCCGTGGAAGCCCATCCGCGATACGGAAGACGCCTGCGATGCAAAGATCTTGGCGCTGTAGTACCCGTCACTGTAACCTGTGTTTCCCGCATGCTGCTCGGGAGAAAGCCCTCGCACCAACAACGCTGCCCGTGCTGCCGCACTGCCACCCCTCTTGGAAGGGGAATAGGGTAGCACAGGATCGGCAAGGGACTTGACCCCATTGGTGATCTTGCTTAACACTTGCGTCATGTTCTCCCCTGTTGACTGTGCCAATTTGCGCCCTCCCTTTGACGAGCCGGAGCCGGAAGCAGAGCTTGATCCGGACCCGGACCTGGAGGAGGCCGAATTGGTCCAAGCTCTGAGGGGGCTGGTCATCAGCTTGGTGTTGATAGTAGCCATAAAGCACCAGCCAGCATTCTGCTCGCACGATTCCAACCGCCAAGACCAGAAGGACCATCCGCCAGCGTTCTTCTGATAAACGCTGGACTGGGCATTGCAGAAGCCTTGTTGGGAGTTGTGGGCATCACGTGCGCCAGACAGACTGCTGGAGGCCAGAGCACAGCTCCATTCGCCCACAATCAGGTTGTGTGCGCGCGGTACTACTATTGCTGGACAAATATTGAGCCACCGCCTTCGATGTGAGATGTGTGCCCACGGGCAGAGGTGCTCTTGTCGGAGGAAGAATAGACGTAGTACATGTGGTTGTCCTGCACCACAAAGTCGGTCCGGCCATGAACAAAGGCGGAGCCCTCGGAGAGGCTGAAGCCGTCGTGGAAGAAGATGGGAAGCATTTTGGCCTGAGGGTTGTTGGCCTTGCGCATCGCGTTCATGGCTGTGGTGAGCCATGGGTAAAGCTGCTTGCGGTACCCACCATTAGGCTCGTTGAGTGTCTCAATCCCGATCACATTGGTCACATTGGCATACTGCTCCGTCAGGTGCACAAGCAGATCCGTCGTACGTGCCATGTTACTCTGGGTGAAGAATCCAATCTTGCCGTCTGACACCCCTGAGTGCGCCTGGCCATTTGGTTGCCATACGCGCCATGCAGGTCGATCAGCACGCCAATGTCGTACTCAGCGGCCCATTGGATCGCCCGGGTGAGATAGCGCAATTCATTGGCATACACCGACAGCCATGCTTGGAACGGGGTGTTATTGAGCCACTGTGATGTTCCCATGCTCCAGTAACCAATGGGGATGCGCACCGTGTTGACGCCCATCGAGGCCATCTTGGCAAAATCTGCCTTGGTAACCCACGTGTCCCAGTGCTTCTCCATTCGAGCCTTCGCACTCGACAAGCCTGTGCTTGATACCCCGTACCCGGTAACACATCGTGCTCGGCTGCCGCGGCTTGGTTCGCACAGGTAAACATCGAGGGCGCCATCCAGTTCTCGAGGACAAACCTGGTCGGTGTTAGCTTTCACTGTGAAAGGTGCAGCAAACGGGGTCACGTACCAGCTGCCTAGGTTGACCGAGATTTGCTTGCGATAGCGCATAATGTTGGCGCTTGTAGAATCAAAAGGAGAAAAGTCGTTGGCCTGAGGCAGAGAAGAGGAGGGGGTGTAGTCATCCAGCACATGGCATCCGCCCGGGCCGACAGTGGAGGCAAAGTTATTGCCCGACGAGGCAGCCCAGTTCGTCGGGACATACAGAGTTGACGGAGTACCCCATTCGCTCTTCTGGCTCTGGTGGGGGAGGTTGATCTGTTTGTATGTCCCATTCGACGAGCCGGCGACTTGGAAGCTGTTGCCTCCGTGTGGCCAGTGGGCAGGGCAACGTTGGTCGAGCTGGCGTTGGTAGGAAGGATGGGGGTAGGTTTGTAAGTGGCGAGGGCGAGGGAAAGACTGCTCAACAGTCCTTGCAGGGGCCCAGCCTGTTCTGCGCGAGAGAAGAACGCATATCGTTCGGCCAGCGAGCTCAGCGTCCAGCGTCCAGCGCTGATGGATGTCTACCAGAGACAAGAGGAGGCGAGGATCAGCCTGCGCCGAGTGAAGAGTGAGGCGGCGGTGAAAGGTTGGAGGGGGGGGGGGAAGAGAGTAGGATGGAGGACGCGAGGGAAGAGACGTCTTCAGGGCGAGGAAAGCTCTTCTCCGCGACCCACCCTTTCCGATTAAGACGATAGTAGTGGTTGGTGCTGACGAGGTGGCAGCGAGGTGTGTGGGATATGGAGAGCGATGTTGAGTGGCGAAGGCACTGTGATGAGCGAAGCGCGAGGTAGCCGATCGATGATGACGCAGGTTTCCAAGTCCGATGCGCTGGGAGCAGATGCGGCCTGTTTTGCAGAACAAAGTAGTGAAGCTGGAAGATGTGTGCTGGCTGGTCTTGGCCTACCTTGGCTGTCTAGCAGGCTGCCCCCTTGGCTCGGTTCATTGTGCAGAGCAGAGGTTAGAATATGCTGAGTACTTCAAATGTGTTCCTGCTGGAGATGGTGCATGATGCATGATGCATGAGCATGAGCGCTGCGCAGGTGGCGAGAGGATGCTCAGCACGGGAGCAGTAGAAATTAGGTGTGACCGCGTGACCGGTGAGCTCGCCGGTGATGGGTTCTGTGTTGTCACATGTCACATGTCACATGTCACAGACCGCCACCCAAAGCACAGCCGAGTCGTCATGATGATGACCTACTTGCCATGTGGGTGATCTTGACGTCGATCCTGTAATGTCGCAGTCGCAGGACCAGTCGAGTGAGTCTCTCTCTCTCAGTGCACACAGGCTCCGTCCTGGTTCTGTGTCGTCTACAGGCCACCATTTCTGTACTACCCCAGCCCCGGAACCGCGAGGACTGAGACTGGCTGCAGGCCTTGTGCCAACGCTGTGGCGGGGCGAACAAACTCCATAAGATCAAGATCGCACATGTGCATGAACGTTTGAACGGTGAACGTCGAACGTTGAACGTAGTACGACCGTGCGGGCGCCAGTGGCCCGCGTGGTCCTTTAGCTTGATAATCTTATCCAGGCTTAGGCTGGTTACCACAGTCACTAATAGCTTTACTGGATGCTAGTTACCTTATCGACTACAGGGTTATTAGTCACATATGCGCCGCTGCTGCCACGCCAGAGACCACGCCCCATGTCACCCCTGCGCTGCAAGCCATGCCGCCCCAATATTGCCCCTATAGCAAACTAAGGTCCCACAAGCCCTAAGATCCTAGGACCTAAAACCTTAAGGTTTAAGACTAAAGCGAAGCTTCAACTTCCTTCAGGTCTTACTTCAAGCTTCAAGCCTCACAGGCCCCAGATCTCGGAGGGCCCCAAGGCAGGCCCAAGCGACGGACGGCAGTAGTGAAGACGGGACAAGAGGTGTGCTTGCGGCCGAGTTTCCGTGACGCGTGACGCGTGACAAGCGAGATGTGGCACGCGACACTGCGCGCACACTGCTGAGATTGTTGAACGATAATCGATAATCGATAATCGATGATCTCGAGTTTATATATATCGAAACCATGAAAGTGGTGCGGCATGGTGTGGCTGGTGGGGTTGGCTTGAGTAAGTAGAAGACAGTTAAACATCAGTGCATTGTGCAGAGGCTCAGCGCTCAGTCTGAGCGCTGAACGCTGAACTCCGCAGCCTGGCTAATTTGATTAGCACCTCAGCTAAGGGCGCCGAGCCTCAGCTGAGCCCAGGTTATTAGCGGTTGAGAGCAACTCTGAAGCGCAGCGAAACAGGTGGATTGGAACTGATAGTAGTACGTACAAAGTTTATTGGGTATCATCTGCTACACCGTTGCCCCGCCTGGTCCCTGCGCGGTCGAAGGAGATTCTATCGCTTGAAAGGTATATTTCAAATATTTCAATTTGGAACCGAAGACCGTGGCGTTGCGAGTCGATACCACATTAAATAGAGAGTTCCTCGTCTGAGGAAAACACTCGGGAACTCAACGTTCGACGATAATTGTGTTGGTAGTGGTGACGTGGATATGATTGCTTTTCGAGGTCCCCTGAAGCACGTCTAACCCTTACGCCCGCTGCTTCCTTTGTGCTTCTCCCTGTCAGCTTTCTCTCTCTTTAATACGAGAGTAGACGACACCGCTTCCACTACATCTTTAGTGTGTATAAGACCAGAGGAACTGGGTGATGAATCTCTGGAAATGTATTAGGACAATGCAATCGCGGTGATGTTGTAACATGTAACAGGAGATGGAGGTGAGCGTCATACGCCGGGGCAGCAGGCCCCTTGGTAAGGATGTCACGAGCGCTGAGGTGGATTGTGGCGATAGCATACTCGGTACGCTGGAGCCAGTCGCGGGTCTCCCATTTGTCGGCTTTGCGGGACAGTTGTTTGTTGCCTCGGATGCGACAGGGGCGATCGATGGCAGAGTGGATGTCCGGAGACACGGGATCCGAGAGGGTGGGTGTGGCGGTAGGTGCGGGCGCGGGCGCGGGGGTTGTGGTTGATGAATGATTGAGGTGCGGCAAAAGAGCCTGGATGGTGGCCGCGACAATAGCTTGAGCGTCGGCGGCGGAGGGGGGGGGGGAAGTGACCACGGGGGGGAAGCCGATCCTGGGGCACCTTGGTTGGTGGGCGCGGGGAGCAAGGGAGAGTCGTCGGCGTCGTCCATCTCGGGGTGGGTCGCGTGGGACGCAATAGCACGTGTGCGGCGGCTGGACATGGTGTAAGGAAGGTGAATGGTGGAGAGATGTGTCCAGCGGGAGTGGGGTGGGTGATTGGGCTGAAAGCCGGAAGGCTGAGTGAGATCAAATCTAATAGGAGATGGAGATGGGGGAAAGGATGAGGATCATCTTCATCGAGTGGAAAGAGAGCGAGGTATATATGCCGCGGAGAAGAAGAGAACATGCGAGCTAAGTCACATGAAGGAAAAGAGGGAGCACAAACAGCACAGGGTCTAGAACAAATCAAAGGGGGCCAGACAATTTGGTGACAAAAGGTGATCATGTGAGTCTGATTCCGACATGGTGGTTAAGTCTAAGCCTTATGCCACACCTAAAGGAGATAGGGGTTCAAACAAGCCTGAGTATACACGTGGAGGCTTCGGAGGTCAAACAAGGGGAAAAGGGTGATAAAAGGCACCTTGGCCTATGTACAGGATCACGGGCCGCAACATAGTATGTAACCATGTCATTGACAGAGAGCTTAAGACTGGGACGGATAAACGATGTGCCTAAACCGACCCCTTCACCCCGCGTGTGTTGCTTGTCGGCGCAAAACTCATTTGAGAACCAGGGAAATCGCCAGGAGAACAACAGGACCCTCTGGTGCCGGTCATCCGTTCCCATACCCGAGGTAGCGCGTGTGGATACGAATGAACGTGATAGACATCTGAGGGTGGTTCATCTCCATTATAACTGTGAGTATAGTTAATTTCTTCCAGTTTCCAAGCACCTTGCCCGCTGTCTTGGTGGCATAGTATCATCGTGTCGTCAAAAATCAAAGGGAAAACGGTTATTGGGTGCTTCTCCGGTAATACTTATTGGCGTTCCTGTCGCATTTTGCCTTTTCTAGGAGCCGAAGCAGCTCCTTCTCCCGGCGTTCCAAAAGCGTCAAGGTCCTCTCATGTACCACCCTCCAGTACGCGGCCTGCGCCTCCTGCGTTCCCAAGTCGGTGGTCTACCTCCATTCCTGATCCTTCGATTGCTCCAGGTCCCATCAAGCTGTAGGCCCAGTGGCTCCCTAGTTCTATATACTTTGTGCACCTGTTCGTGCTCGTCATCGATGTGACAATGTCATCCTTTACTTGTAGTCGGTGTAAACTGAGTACTGAGTTGAGTACTGATTGCTGTCACTTGGACTCGGCGCAAACAGCGTCGGCATCTATTCAACGACGGTTCAAAAACGTCTGATCAGCGATTCACACAGCGCTGCGTCTCAGCTTCAACATCGTCAATATACTAACCGAACCGTTCCCCAACAGCGCGACGTCTTTTATGGCCGCATTTCTTCGTCTGGGACTGATCCAACATCCAATAATCAATCAATTGATCACCCAATGTAAAGTACCAAAGTGTGTCAACGTAGCGCCTAAAGATGTCAAGGCCTATGAACGTGTTATGAACCCACAGGCCAGTCGCGTTGTTTACCGTGTGTTCTTCCTCTCTGGTATACAAGGCGCTATTGCATGCAGCATAAAGGAATCCCAAAGCGGTATCCAAAGCAATTTCCCCTCAAGTCACAGATGGAGTGCACACATGGTTGAAGGCGGGCTCCCTCACTCAATTTCTTGCGGGCTCCAAGCTTGTATTGGGCTCGTGGGCAGGCCATGTTGTGTCACAACTCTAACATCAGTTCTCACTTTTGCACTTGTAAAGAACAGCTCGTAGGGGGCGGTGCTGGAGATCAATCTGGACGTTCCTGTTCGAGTTTGAGCTCCAGGCACTTATACCTGCGGGTATCAAAGAAAGAGAAAAAATGGATACAGCTGATGAGAGAACTCACTGTTGTGCTCAACCACGTTGCCAATACATCCGCCTCCTTGAGAGGCTGTTGAATATCTCCTATCGATGCATAATCTCATCTGCTGTATTTCCTTATAGTATGTTGTTGCTTCTTCTTACACTCCCGCGTGCGGTGCAATCTAGACCAGTCGTGTGGCAAGCTGCATCTTCGCACACAACCGAAGGGAGCCGCTGATGGCTCATGCGCGCTCATGATTACCATGCCAAAAAAAGGTAATCGGATTTCCTTCCTGTGGGAGGGGAGGTCCTCTCATTCACTAGAATCCGTCGAAGGTTGTCCACAGAAAAGCCACGTCCTCTGCGGAATCCTCATATCCCACCACGCAAGGTCCTGGAGGCCTCGAGCCCTCTTCTCGGTCCGTTGAGTACTTGACTGGGTACCGCGTGTCGAACGTCCAACGTCGAGTGGTGAAGTATAGTGCAAACATTGCCAATTCCGCGAGTTGCGAGTAGCAACGTTGCGATTCGAGCATGGTGTTCGGTGCAAGGCTAGCAAATGCGTGGGCAAGCAATTTCATAATTGTAACCCCCGGATTTTTTCAGCCCGGAGAAACGGCGGCGAAGAACCCGAAGGAAGCAGGCACGACGTCAGTGGGCGGGGTGGCGTCATCGCGTCATCGCCTCCATAACTGGGTAAGAAAGACTGGTACTGATAAATGACTGCGATCAATAAAAAACTCCGTCGGACTCCTCTCACGCAAAGGGGCAGTGTCGCGTCGGTCACCAGAGCCACCAGTGACGCTTTCGGGTACCCCAAGCCGCTGCAACCGCCGCAGGCAGGCGGCATGCGGGCAGTTTTGCCGCCTGGCTTTTCACCCTGGTCAATCCAAACGGAGTGCAATGCGGGGGCTGTGGTCCCACTGCGCGACACCCTCGGTGCATTCGCACGCTTCCCCCTGTCTGCTTCCACCACCATCTCCAGCCTCCTTCCAACCCCTGACGACCCCACCACCACCATCGCCCTCATCGTGCCCAGTGTCATTCAGCCGGTTGACGATGGCCTACCGTGAGACCGGCCCTTCGTTCCTCTGGGGCCTCAATCAATTCATCTCCCCCGAATCCAGTTCGAACGGAGCTCCCAGCTCAGCTTCAGCGCAAGCTCCCGATGCTTTTCCACCGATGGACTCATCCTTGACCGTCTCGCCTGATGACCAGTTTGCCGACCAATTGGCTCTCTGGACCACTGCTTCCTTCTCGTTTGACGGGCCTACAGGACACGCACTCATCGCTGACGACGAAAAGACTGCCCCAATGACGAGTTCAGTCGTGAGAACGATGAGCGGCAACTCGATCGTGAACGGGTTCGCGCCTTTGAATCCCACCAAGAGCAAGAGCATCCAGCGCAAGCAACTCCCTCCAATGGTGCTCATACCCCTTCCCCCCAGGCAGACAACCCTTTGTTGCAGATGTTGGCGTTGAGTTCGATGACTTCGAGTCCAGCGCTTTCGTCACCAGTTTCTGCTCCAGCGCCTCCTCAACCACAAGTCCATCCCCAACAACAGCAACCGCAACCGCAACCGCAACCGCAACTCCTCTCGCTTCTTGGCTCCCTCAACCCTTTATTGCTTCTGCAGTTGAATCAACTCCTTTCTTCTGCAGGCACTCTGGGTTTGTCTAATGCTCTCCCAGCGGCTTTGGCGCAGTTGAACGGTTTGACCTCAGGTCAGGTGGGTGCGCACCCTTCGAATCCTGCAGCGCTGCATGCCCTTGCACCGCTTCTGCAGTCGTTGACGAACCAAGCCCCGTCTTTTGCTCCGGCTCCGACCGCACCCGCAACGAGCAACCCTCTTTCGCAACTTTTTGCACAATTAGGCCAGGCTCTACCCCCCTCGCTACCTCAGCCGCAACCCCAGGCGGCCAGTCAACCTGTGGAACAACCTGTCTCTCAACGAGCGCCCTCCACCCTGGGTCCGGTTCATCAAGATTCTCTTCCTCGTCCTGCGCCCCTCCTTCCAAGGCAGCCACATCCCCATCTCCAAGCCCCTCCAGCACCCTAGATCGGCCGCCCTCCACCGTGGAGCCCAAGGCGCGCCCTGCAAAGAAGCGTCGCACGGAGACAAAGGAAGAGAAGGAACTACGTGCCGACCTTGATCACGCCAACATCCCTCCACTTGTTCTCGTTGACACGGGAAATCCCGAAGCGGATGCGGAGGCCAATCGCCTGGCCATTGAGGAAGACAAGCGGAGGCGCAACACTGCAGCCAGCGCCCGGTTCCGCTTTAAGAAGAAGCAGCGCGAGGCTGCGATGGAAGCGAGCCACAACGAGCTGCGTGAGCGCGTCGAGGCTCTGGAAAAGGAGAACAAGACACTGCACGCAGAGAATGACTGGTTGCGCTCCTTCTTCTCAGCTGGCTCAGAGGGACGTGTTCCTACCCTCCCCTAGCGACATGCGTCAATGCACGAGCCCACCTCCCTTTCGGGCACTAAGTGAGACGCTTAAAACTGGTCCTCCAACGGGATTGCTCCTCAAGCTTCCAAGTACCAACTGCTCTACTTCCTTGACCAGAGGAAAAAAAAAAAAAAGCACACACGACCTACCCAATGACCAATGCCCTCAGTCTCTTATATTGTTATCCTCCAACGGAGACAACTGTATCCATACCCACCTTCCAACAGGCGGGCTTTGTACTTGACCCACATGTGTTAATCGATGCCTTTTGCTTTCGCCAGCACATAATTGCTCCATCTTAGTTGAGTCCGGCAATCAGCTTCTTTACACTCCGGGGAGGATCGTACAGCTTGGTAAAGGGCAACGCGTCGGTGGGCTGCAACCAGTTTTTCTCGTCGTACTTGTCCTCACCCTCGATCATGTGGAAAGTGTAAATGTATCGTGCTACGTGGGATCAGCACTCGATTCTGACAAAACATACTGGCAAGGGGGAATATCGTACAGATCGGGCTCAAGTTCTTTTCGCTCTTGTGCAGCACGCTTCCATGGATCAATACGAGTGTACCGGCCTTGACCTCTTCAAGCTTGGCATGTTCCGCATCCCATTCAGCCTCTTCCTTAGTGGAAATTGTTTCAAAGGTGGTACCAGAGTGCGTGTCACCTGGGTTGGCACGGACAAACCGTTTGTTCACTCCTCGTGCCGGTCCGAGTCCCAGTTCCTCCAGTACTTGGGCGCTATCCTTCGGGCGTGGCACATTGGGGTCCAATGTGGTCCCCTTTGCCCAACGATGTGAACCAGGGAGGAAAGAGAGCGTCCCGTTCTTCGCTGTGCAGTCTTCAAGCGCGAACCAAAAGCCAATAGCAGACGGCGGGTCGGTGAAGAGGAAAGTCGAGTCATTGTGCACGGGCACTGTCCCTC
This sequence comes from Moniliella sp. 'wahieum', assembly GCA_003971905.1. Classification (NCBI taxonomy): domain Eukaryota; kingdom Fungi; phylum Basidiomycota; class Moniliellomycetes; order Moniliellales; family Moniliellaceae; genus Moniliella; species Moniliella sp. 'wahieum'. The sequence continues at coordinate 457,343 of RSEE01000008.1, forward strand.
CAATCGAAGGCTGCTTGGCAATAATCATGCTCTGCAACACGCGAGGGTCGGTATGCACGCCCAACGAGCGAGCGACGGCCTGCAACTCATTGGAAAAACTGAACCGGGCGAAGATGGGGTCCAGGGCATGAAGCGCATGCCCACATTTGTTTACGGCCAGCTCGGGGGCACGGTTGAGCTTTCCGTTCTGATCCAGAGCATCCTCCTCCAAAAAGTACCGCACCTTGTCTCCCGACTCGAGAAAGTACTTGTCCCCCACATGTTTCTCGCTTTCCTTGCCGTCTGCACCGCCGGTGCTGAACTTGGTCATCGGGTGGCCCGCCGGGTCAAACGCAACCACTACCTCTTTGGCGTGGGCGAGGATCGGAGCCGGGTCAAAGAAGTTGGGGACGGCCAGGTACCCGTCCTTGTGGAACTGCTCCACTTGGGCACGGGTGAGGGAGCCAGCGTTGGGCGTGTCTGCAAAGACCGACATGGAGATGATGGAGCGTCGATTGGATACTGAGGCGTGGGACGGGGCGGGGGGGGTAGTGACTGGCTGGAAGCATCCGTGCTCTCGATAACACGGTCCACATGATCCGACATGAGAGGGAGGGGGTTGCACCGACTAGGGTTGACTGCTCGATAATCGATAAGCACGAAAAGCACCACATGCGTTAGCTAAGCAGCGCTCTGCCGTAGGAAATGGGCATATGCATCACGCATCGAGCTCGATGATCAGCCATTAGTCGGCGTACTTTAACCTGCACGCGTAACCCTCCCTACCCTGGCCCGCCGCAGCCAGTGGTCCGTGCTGGGGGGCGGTACTTTTTGCTATGATAGTCGCTGCTTTTTACCTGCTTTTCAACGCCCAGGCTGAGACCGAGCGCTAAGCCCCAGCGCCGATCGATCTTCAAGCTCCAGCCAGCGCTGCCCTTTGTCCAGCAAATGCGCTCGCGCCACTCCTTGCCCTACTGCGTTTGGTGCGTTTGGTGCACCCCAAATCGACCACGGTCTCGGCTACCGGTTCCCCTGTTTCGCCGCCATATGCGGTCATCAAAAATCGACCTTTTTTGTTGCTCACACTTACACGTATATTACACGCGTGTCCCACACGTTTTTTGTATACATCAAGCCACTTGGCGTACTTGAGTTTTGCGCGCAGAACACACACAAATGGATTCAGTGTGTGGTGATATTGTTGGCCTTTCTCTGGGCTATATATGCGCGAAAGCGCACTAGTGGTGTGGTGGTGGTTTAAATGCTATATGATGAGAATACAACAGTGTGGGGGAGAGACCATTCTTCTAAAAAGTACGGCAATAGCTCTTCCCCGACGTGTGCACGCTGTTTTTTGAAGGGGGGCTGTGGGGGTCTATAGCATCAGTACATCAGCATGGTCGCGTGAGATGTATATACACAACGGGGGCAGGGGGGGCGGGCAGACTGCCTGCGTAACGCAGGGGCCAAACTGTTCTGGCTGCATTCCCGTCCATATTGGGAAGGGTGGAGGCGTGCTGAGAATCATTCATCAACGTTCAGCCAATAAGAAATGGCCGCAAATATTGCAGGCCCAATCGAGAGAGATGATCGATGAGAGACACACGGAATCCGGAGTTGGCCGCGTCGCGGTGGCGTGTGCTGTGGTGCCCGCCGCGTCGCTGCAGGCTCGGGGGCTGTCACCTACTGGGCGGGTGGTGTGGGTGGTGGTGGAGGCACAGGGCGGTTCGCGGGACGTGTGCCCGGCTGGCTGAGCACGGGGCGAGTGTCGAGCCGCCTCCCCGATTGCTTAAATTCTGGCCTGCCTGGCGCTGGCCACGGCTCGGCTGCTGCCACCATCGGGAGGCTGGGGTGCGATGCGGTCACTTGCGCCGATGCCGCTGCTGGGCCTGCCACTCGGCCGGGCCGATGGCCCCCATGGCCCAGGCGCTGTGCTGGGCGTCGCGCGCGGGCTCGCCAATGCGGCGGCTGCACTGCCGCTCCGCGCTTCGTCGGCCAATGCAGACACCGAGGACACCGACCCGACCCAGGCGCAGGCGCAGGTCGTGGGCACCAAGCGTTCGCTTGCCGCTCGCTCCATCCGCCCCTCCAAGCGCGCTCGGCACTCTGCCCCTGCCCCTGCCCCTGCCTCCACTGCCCCACCCTGCCCCTCTGTGGCCAAGCCAACGCAAGCTCCCTGGCTCGCCAAGGACGCCGGATGGACCGATTTGGATTGGGAGGACAGGGGGGACCCAATGATGGAATCCGAGTATGTCAATGACATCTTTGTCTACTTGCGTAGACTCGAGGTACGTGCACCGTCTGTGGGTTGGACTTGTGAGGCTGTGATACCGTGCTTGAGGGCCAGTGACTGACGAAGGCCTGTCCAGCTCCAGACCTTGCCCAACCCCTACTACATTAACCAGCAGGTGGATATGACATGGACGCACCGCTGCCAGGCCATAAACTGGCTTATTCGTGTTCACCACAAATTCCGTCTCGTGCCCGAGACACTTTTCTTGGCTGTTAACGTGGTGGACCGCATGCTCAGCGTCCGCTCTGTGTCCCTTAGTCGCCTCCAGCTGCTTACTACCGCTGCCCTCTTCCTTGCGGCCAAGTACGAGGAGGTGATCTGCCCCTCGGTCGAAAACTTTGCATACATAGCCACCGTCTCTGAACACGACGTTCTTAACGCTGAGAGCTATATCCTTCGCACCCTCAAATTTGACCTTTCCTACCCCAATCCCATGAACTTCCTTCGTCGCATTTCCAAAGCAGACGAGTACGATCTCCAAACCCGCACCATTGCCAAATACTTGTTCGTACCTCTGCCTCTCTCCTCTCCTCTCTTCGTCCACAGCCAGGCATCTTCGCTAACACGATGTAGGCTTGAGATTAGCACACTGGACATACGTCTGCTGGGCCATCCTCCTTCACTCCTTGCTGCTGCTGCGTTCTGGTTGGCCAGAGAAGTGGTGGAGAGCAGCCCGACGTGGCACCCCAACATGGTGCACTACTCGGGTTACTCTGAGCCCGAGCTGCTCAGCACGGCCAACATCTTGTTGGACTTCATCTTGCGTCCGACGGAGCGCGTACAGCGCGCTTTGTTTACCAAGTACGCCTCCGAGGCCTTTCTAAAAGTCTCTATCTCTGTGTGCAAGTGGGGCAAGAACAGATTTCCTCGCGAACGAGCGCAGTATGAACATTTGGCCTCTCGAAGCCCTAACAAAAGTCTTATTTTCCGTCGCACTCTCATCCTCGATCTCTTTCATACTTACTGCATCCCTCGCCCTTCTGCAGGGGAGATGAAACTCTGATTGGTGGCCTTTTTCTTCCTCTCCCTCCCTCTCTCCCTGACTCGCCTCACTTCCAACCTCACAGCGACCACCGTGTGGTGCTCTGCCCTAACCCAATGAAGCGGTAGGGGCTCAAAGAGGTACCCAGAGCAGGTTCTGTGGGAGCAAATATGTACCGTACCGCATTTGGTTTCTCTTCGACACCCAAGCTTTCAGCCTGCGTTTCAGCTGGTCGGTTCCCCGGAGCTTGGGGTTCTCTTCATGCCTTCTTCCTTTGAGTTTCGGCCTCCCTCACTAGCCCCTTTGCACTGGCACTGCCCATTGCTTTGTCATTAAAACAATTGCTCTGAACCCGCATGCCCCAACTCCCCTCTTCACTTGCAAGTCCCCTCTACTAAATAAAACGTGGAATGTCGTGTCTACTTTGGGTGTGATATGAAGAGAGGAGATAGCTTAGCGCGGCGCCCACGGATCCACTTTGAGTGGTGGGAACACTCCGCCCAGTGGGACGCCCAAGGGCGAAAGGCCAGGTGACAGGCCCGAAAGGTCAGAGAAACTGTTTCTCAACTCGGGTAGACTGGGGTTGAGGGGGTACCGAGGTGCGGGAGAGCAAGTCCTCCCCCCAACCCGCCCGGCACCCCATTGCTCCCCAAACCGGCAGTGACCAACGCATTGTGGCCCGAAGAGAGGGGCGGGGTTAGGTTGTGGCCTAGGCCGGGCGGCGGGCCTGAGCGGGACAAAGGGAGCTTCCGGCACCGCCTCAAACGCGGCGCGGGTAGAGTCCCACCCCCAATCATGCTCCACTTGGCGCCCAATCGGACCAGGAGGTAACAGCGAAGATGCGGGCGGGTGAGTGGAGTAGCGGACAGGTGTCCCGGGAGGACCCCATGGCGACCCCCCCATACTCCTTCTCGGAGGCTCTACTGGCTCATCTGCTGTGGAGAGAAGCGCGCTCGAACCTAGGACCTGTTCTGGCTCCGTTTTGGGGGCAGATCGGGTTGGGTGAATGGGACCAACAGGACCGGGCGGTTGTGTGCGGCGGCGCGCCACAGGGTCGAGGTCAAAGTCGAATAGATCAGGGTAGGCGAGATGCGAGGGGGCCGATGGAATGGAGGAAAAAGATGTGCTACGTGACACAAACGCGGGTGAAGGTGTGCCGATGGGGGGCAAACTGGGCGCCAAGGGTGCAGAGGGCGGAGAGATGGGCGAAGGCATCGCACTTAGACCCATCAGGGCCGCGGGCGAGTCAAGCAGCGGGTTTGGTGGTCCCACACTCCCCAGGGAGGGGGGGTAGGGCACACCCCGCCCTTGGCTCGGCACGTCTTTGCGAGCAGCCATGGCTTTCTCCATCTCCTCCCGCAACTCCCTCTCCTCTTTTTCCTTCTCTTCCTTTTCCCGGGCCCGCTCTTCCTTGAGGCGCTCCTTCTTCTCTCGCAAAGCCTCACGTTGTCGCCGAGCCTCCTCCTCCTTCTCCTTCCGGGCCCTCTCGCGTTCCGCATCCCGCGCTCGATCCTCTTCCACTCGACGGCGCCGCTCCTCCTCCTTTCGTGCCCGTTCGGCCTCTCGAGCCTTCCGCTCAGCTTCCCGTCGCTCCCGAAGTTCCTGCTGCTTCTTCATCTCAGCCTCGCGGCGCTTGGCCTTTGCCTCCGCTTCAGCCTCTTGGCGTTGACGTTCCGCTGCTTCGCGCTGCTGCTGCTCCGCTTCCCGCTTCTCCCGCTGCAATCTGGGTCACCGCGCATGGTTAGTACACTGCTCTGGAAGCTGAAGTAGAGGAGTACACACCGTTTTTTGTCTTTCTTCTTTTGAAGCTCCCGCTCTCGCTTCGCTGCTTTGTCCCTTGTCTCCGCCTTGGACGCTTCCAATTCTTTAAGCAGTTCCCGTTGGCGTCTTGGGCCACATGCTCCTTGAGTGCCTGGTGTACCCGCTGTTCAAATAGCCGGGCCGCGACCACTTGGAATATCCGCTCTCCTTCCTCCACCTTGTGTTCCGTATCCTCTTCTTCTCCCGCGAAGATTGGCCATGTGTTCCAGCATCTCTAGGACTTGTGGCCATCGCTTTTGAGAAGGTCTCCGCAACCGTAGCACGCCTACAAGAGGAAGGGAGGAGATTAGTCTCATTTCACGCAAAACAGCACGGGAGGAGCAAGGGAGCGCACCTCGTACAGTCACTGGGGATCCGAACCAGTCCAACTTCCCCGGCGACTTGGTGGGTTCCTCCTCCTCTTCGTCTTCGAATTCGTCGTCCTCGAATTCGTCTTCGTCATACTCATCCTCCCGCTCCCGCCGGAGCGGGTCTGGGCCTACCACTGCCCCGGTCGAGTCCAGGACGACTGCTCCCGGAAAGACATCTTTGCGATCCAGAGCCCGCTCCAGCTCGTCGTAATACGCTTGGTACAGCCTGTCTACTTCCTGTTCGAGCGCCGTCCGTTTGCGCGCACAAATCCGACAGGTGCAGCCGGCCTTTTGGCCCTCCTTGACCCGCCGCGCTACAAAGTCCTTCTCGATCATCACCAAGTCTTTCCGTTCTGCCTTGTCCAATCCGACCCAAAAGGCCTTGATCTTTTCCCGCTCTTGCTGGCTCTGCACGGCCCACGCCCGTGCCCGCGCCAACACTTCTGGTGGCCGCACGGCTTGGATCGGAATTTCTCGCCGGACCGGCCGTTTGCCCGTTTTCGGCTTAGGCGGATTGAGCATGGGCTGCTTCCCCGGCACGGGACGAGGGCTTGGGCGTGGCGGGCGCGGTGGCCGGGCGCAGACATGGGCGCAGACATGGGCACGACGGGCGCCGGAGGGAGGGGGGACGAGAGCGGCGAAAGGGGCGGCGCCACGGGCAGGCTGGCCGGCGAATCGGTCGGCACAGAGCAGCGCCGGGCGGGGTGGGCGGGGCGGCGATGCGGGGGGGCGAGAGAGGCGGTGCGTCAGGGGCGGCGAGACCGACGCCCTGTGGGAAGGCACCAGGAGGGAGGCGTGGGTCGGCGGGATGCGCAGCAGGCGCCAGCGCGTGGCTCGGGTGGCCCGCCGACGACGCGTCCTGGTCCGGGGTGAAGAGGGGCATGGGCAAGGTGCTGCGGATGAGGGAGCGTATGTGCGGCGAGAAGGGCATCCAGTAGTCCCCGTCGGACTGCGCCGCGTCGGGGGTACTGGACATGGTAGTGGTGGGGGCGGGCGGAGCCATGGGAGGTGGGGGCTGGGCGGAAGGTAGGGTTGGTTTGCCACCCCAAAGAATAATTCCATTCCGCCCCCTTCGGGTGAGTGACGGGCGGCGTGCCGCGCCGCGGCCAGTGCGCCGGCCGATCCTCTCTGTCTGCTCCTGGAAACGAGCGCGACGAGCCGGGGACAATTCCAAGGTATCTGAATGGCCGTAGCGGTCAAGGTCGTCGAGCAGGGCTTCCTTGTTGCGTGACGGGTCGGGAAGACCCACTTTTTGGGCGGCCTCTCGTACCGCTTCCGTGGTGTTGCGATTGAAGAGTGAGGGAATGACGGAGCGCTGAGCATCAGTGGACCTCCCAGACAGGCATATTGGTTGCCATACTATAGTTACAGGCGGGTAGGGAGGGGAAGGTTGGAAAAGGAAAAGAAGGGATGCAGAGAGGAGAGGTATAAGGGAAAAGTGCGCCAGCAATCGTTGATACGACCAGATTCCGATGCCAAGCGAAACAACAATCAAGAGCAAGAGGTCCGAAGACCGATAGGGATTGAATATTGATTGCTGGTGAACGAAAGCAGACAGCAGCGGATAGGGTGGAGGAGGAAGTGCGTGGGAATGAGAAGAGAGGAAAGACGAAGGATGCGATGACAGCCGTGGCTTCTAGTAGAAGGAGCGCCAGCTTCCAGATCTTCGCCCAGGCGGAATCAGCGCGCGCTAGCTGCTGGGTGGGAGCCGCTGGGAACACCATAATGAGGCTATGCTCTTGACAGACCACACTTGTGTCCCAATACGGCCAGGGTCCCGGTTGTTGGTCAAGAAGTCGAGCTTCATCAGCTTCACCAGCTCCAAAAAAGGGGTTGGGATGATCATCTCGATCACCGATCATCCGTCCATCGATCATCCGTTCATCCACCTCTGAGCCACCCTACTATCATTAGTCTCCGCAGATGGGCGCCTACTGACATGGTTACTGGTTACCTCCGCGTCGGGGTGCTCTCTGGTCCAGCGTACCGGCCCCAGCCGCGCCCCGGTTCTGCCGCCAATGACGACGAATACCAGGCCCACTCGTGTCCAAGGGCGCGGGCAACCAACTGCGTCCTAAACGCACCACCTGCTGACGTAATGGCAGGCCCCCCTCCAGGTGTAGGTGCTGTTACAGTGTGTGGGTCCCACCTCCGCATTGGATCCTACCAGCTTCCATTCATTGCTTCGAGTATGCTCGCCATGCTCGCTGCCCTCGACGAAACGGAGGATGTGGCGGGCTGGCTCAACACCTGCTCTCCGTTGATTCGATGGGCACCGACACGTCTGTGCCAACGCTTGAACGCAAGGTTCAGCGCCAGCTCGGCGCCGTGGGCGATCTCCTCCTCGATGCCCAGACGCAGACCGACGCTGCCCTGCGGCGCCTTCGTACCGCCGTTCCTCAAATCCAGTACGACATCCGTCTCTTCCAGGACACCACCGCTCGCCTTTCCGCTCAAGCCGCACCACTTACCGCGCCTGTTGCCTCTGGGGGGGGTGCTGGACCGCCTTCACCGCCTCGCCTTGCTTGAGGAGCGGGTCAGTGCTTCCCGCGATATCCTCCGCGATGCCGAATCTTGGTCGAGTCTCGAGGGTGACCTGGACACGTATCTCTCCCAAGGGAATTTCGAGGATGCCGCTCTGCGCCTGGCTGAGGCTACTGGCTCGCTCGGTGTTTGCGCAGACCAGTGCGTATGCCCAAAGGGAGCAGCTTGTTGCCCAGCTTAAGCAACGCTTGGTCCACGCCCTCCATCCAGCTGTAGATCGTGCTGTTGCCCACGCCGACGTGGCCGCCGCATCCGAAACGTTGCGTACCCTCGCTCTTGTGGGGGAGGAGGAGTTCCAGCGGCTCTGGCTCGAAGCCCGCGTCGCGCCCCTGCAGGCTGAGTGGGAGAGCGCGGCCCAGGACCCATTGCCGTCAGCCTTGGCGCGGCTGTGCAATTCCTGTCTAGCCCGTGTAGAGGAGGAGCGGGTGTACGCAGACACCCTCTTTTCTACATATGCACGCACCCACCTGGCCCAGTTCATTGTCACCCTCTGGGACACCTTGCGGCCTTCGGTCTCCAGCCGCCTCGCTCACCTCGTGGAAGACGAGAGAGCCCTCCCGTTACTTTTGCAGTGCTGGCACACAACCCAGAATGTCATTCGAAGCATCGGTACGGTGCTCGCCCGTACTGAGAACAAGGACAAGGATCCGGGTCAGGGTGGAGGGGAAGACTGGGATTCAGTCCTCTACACTCCTTTCCTTCTGTACCAGGGCCGTTTCTCCCTGCTTGCTCGCCTCTATATTGAGGCCATGTGGTCTGCGCCAGCGGAGCTGGACCCTACTACGCTCCAACAAGCAGGGGAGACGGCTCTCAACCTTGTCTCGAACGTGCAGAAAGACAATACGGCGTTTACACTTGGCTTTGCGACCCATGCTCTGCTCGAGGCTAGCGACAGCTTCCTTGGCGCGTGTCTGGACACGCTTGAGGCCCAGCTGAAGCGCGTCTACTTTTTTGTCGTCGTCGATCCCTCATCATCCGATGGCTTGGTGCGCACCGCCGCTCGCACGCTTGCTGCCACCAAAGCCCTCTTTACCCGTCTCCTCGCGCTCGAGGAAGAATTTGCCTCCTCCACCAAAAGACCCAAGCCTACTTTCAACAGCCCGAGGGGGAGGCAGCCCCTGATGGAGACGGAACCCCAGCCCTGCTGAGCCAGCTGCGCTCGACTGGGTTAGCCACGCCTGCGCTTGAGACCACCTTGGAGACGCTCCGCCAGATCCAGACGTTTGGTGCCAATCCGCGCCTGTACCTCCTGCGGAATGAAAGCGTGACGGCTCCACCCCCCTCCTTCCTGTTGCGCGGGCCAGCCTGCTCCACTTGGTGCAAAGTGCACAGAGCGTACTTCTCAAGGCGGTTCAGGAACCACTGGCGACGCCGCTCTTGGTCTATGCCAGCCTACCCGTCTGGACCAGCACCGAACCGCAGCAGACCGACGGCGTGGCCATCCCTACCTTTAGTCTCAGCCCCACAGAGACCGTTGCCGGCCTGGGCGAAGCATTGTTGGACTTGCCACGGGCGTTGGAGGTGTACACCCAGGACGCGGCGGTGGGCTTTGGGATCCACGCGCTTCCGCTGCTGGATCTGCTATCGAATGAGCCTGCTGCCTCCTCCTCGCCGTCGCTTGCGCGACCCGCACGGCCCGAGCGGCACGAGCGGCGCATGAGTTTGCTTCCCGATGCACCGCCGCCGCTTTCCTCTGGGGAGGTCCTGTCGCTTTACCTCCTCTCCATCTTACGCACCTTTCTCTCCCGCCTTACGGGCGAAATCTTACCGGGCCTGCCGCGTCTGTCCCACTACGGCGCACGCCAACTGAGCACCGACCTGGAATACCTCGAGTCGATCCTGGCCGTGTTGAACTACGTTGAGCCGACGCAGGCGCTTGCTTCGTGGCGCCGCCTCGTCTCGCTCGACTGGGAGACGGCCAAGACGCTCGTTTCGGACCCGAGCAAGCTGGAGCCCACGCTGCGCGACAGCTTGTTGCCCTTGCGCTCCACGGCCGCATTTACGGCGGTGGCGCGGCTCCGGGGACTGGGGCGCATTGGTTCGCTGCCGTGACGGGAGGTGGTGTAGGCGGGGCCTGCGCAGCTCGCGCCCCCCACACCTAGGCTATCTCGGGGCCACCCGTTGCATGTAAGCTACTGGCCAACGGCTCGTGTTAGACACGACTCAGTGTACTCAATGTGCATGCAGGCGTCTCTGTACTTGGTTCGCAGGGACAAAGCTTACGAGGAGCAAGCAGCACATCCCCTCCTCCCCGCACCCAGGCAACAGCCCTGGGGGGCGCAGCCGGGGGGAGTTAAGTAGGGGATCCATACTCCTATTGGCTCCGCACATCCCATGCGCTCGAGCAGGTTGCGAGGTGACCGGTGACACTTGAAACTTACAAGGGAGACAGTGTGGGGGGAATATATTTGCCACCTGCAAGATGCCTATAGTAGGACCCGTCTAGTAGCAGCTGCAAGCGAGACTGCGGTTGTAAGCGTGGTGCCTTTGGGCGCCTGGCTGCCCTGCCACAATGAAACGTCTGGCTCACGTTTGCATTTCGCCACCAATGGTGCTGCTCATCCACTCATCGCTTCGGTCACGCGTACGCCCACGCGGCCACGACAGCCCCCACACGCACAGCACATGCATCAGTCTGCAAAAGCACAAAAACGGTCCAAGTCCGATCGAGCCTCCGGACCATCAGCGACCGTAGCATACCGGAGCGGAGTGACAGCGGCCCTCCTCCCTCCCACGCGGGGCTTATATCCCCCCGTAGCACACACACCCTGCGCATGCCCCGCCCTCCTCCCCCCATCAGCATGTCCGCCACCGTTCGCACCGAGTACTGTCTAGCTACCCAAAAGGATATCCCTGGCCTGGGCCGGATCTGGTCCGAGGGTCCGTCGCTGTCATCACTTGCTTTGGAGCAGGCCAAGGACACGAAAACTGACATCAGCTTGACCACAGACTTAATTCCACGGTGCCGGCGCTGATGTCGCCATTGGGCGTCAACACGTTGGAGGAGCGTTGTGCATTTTGGACGAGCCAGATCCAACGATTCCATGTGGCCAGCACGGATCCGACCCAGCGCGCACTCCGCGGTCACTTCCCCACCTCCCTGTGGTGCGCCAAGCAAATCGCCCCGGATGGCACGGCAAAGGTGGTGGGCATGATGGCGGTTGAGATCGTTCCGCGCGCAGAAGATAAAGCATCCCACAAACAGCTCCACCACGCCAACTCGCTTCTCCCCTCTCCGGGCACACCTCCCAATGGGTTCAATCAACGTGCATTGGACGATATCTTTTCCTGCAGTGAGGCTTGGACCCAGGAACAGTTCCCCACCCATAGCGTGCTGAGTACGTACGCCCCCGAAAAAAATCTGGATTTGAGATCTGATGACAAGGACGGTGCCTGGGTTTGTACAGTTGTGGTCCTGTTCGCTGTGGACAAGCAGACGCAGAACAAGGGTGTGGGCGCGGCGTTGCTGGCCAAGGCCAAGGAAATGGCAGCAACCATGTCCCCGCAAGCAGAGGATGTGCCATCTGGGTTGACCCCCTGGCCATGCAGGGATCCCCCTCGCCTTGCATGCGGTGCAATCGGCGGTAGGGTTCTATGAGAAGCAGGCTCTCCGCTCGGTCAATCCGATTGACCTTGGCAGCTGCAACCAACAGTTCATAGGAATGGTATGGCAGGCTCCTGCCTAGCATTCCGATCCTGAATCGTTCTGGATAATCTCGACGGTGACGGCCAAGGGTGGATGCTGGGGAGGGAATGACACTGCATGCCAGCTGCTGTTCGCCCCCTTTTGGTTTTGTCCCACCTACCTTTCTTTAGCGTGAACCCCCCCGCCCACGTGCCATTTGATGGCATGCGGCTTCTCTTGTTTCCTTCACGTTTCGCGGTCATGAAACCCATGACACGCATTACCAACTGAGTGCGGCTGGGAAAACAGTATGATGAGACCTGGGAGAGAGGGATGTAATCGCACCAAGTGGTGGCGGTTGTGGTGGCCTAAACCAACGAACAACGCTGACATGGTACAGAGGAACATCAATAACCTTCAAGCAGCTAGTCGCCACCAAGGGCTAGGCTGCGGAACAAGAAAAACAGAGACGAGAAAACAACGCAACTCCTGCGGGCCTGAAGAGGGACCGAGGGGGGACGTTTTGGCCAAAATACAACGAGCCACCCGGTGGCTCAACGCATAAGTAGAGATGGCAACTTGGAGCCTGGGTAGTCCTTAGGTTCTCTCCCAAAGCACTGCTCTCATTCCCTTTGCATTCTCGTGCATCACGTAGGAGATACGGAGAGTACCTGAGTACTGAGTACCTTCCCGACGCGTTTGGTCATGAGGGAGAGCGACAAAGCGAGACCGAGGTTTGAAGATGGACAGAGAACATGGGATTTGCATGGGATCCCACGGCGGAGAAGGGAGACGGGAGACGGGACACAGGACGTTGGTTGGCCACATGAAAAGGAGAGCAAGGCCAAGCCACGAGAGCCACGAGCACACCAGCGACCGGATGATCATCCCCCCGCACACCTACCAGAGCTGGCTGCCAAGTGCCAAGTGGCAAGGGCCACGTGACTCGTTCCCATATTTGCAGACAGCCAAGCCGCTCCTGTCGCACCTGTCGCACCAGCTCGCACCTGGGATGTCGGAGGATGCCGGGCACCGATCACCGATCACCGGTCACTAGTCACTAGTCACTAGTCACTAGCTTCACTAGTCCCCGATCATCAATCATCGATCACCGATCATGAATCATCAATCGGCGACCTCCTGCTGATCACCGATTACACACCCATGATAGTCCTTGGCCTGACTAATGATTGGGGCGGGGAGAGTCGCCGACGGGAGCCCCCGCCGCGCAGCCGCAGGCAGCGGTCTGGAGGAGTTAGAGCTGCCAGGTGCGATTGACGGAGCCGACAGTGGTCGGGTGCTGGAATCCACTCACTGACTGGTTAGTCGCTACTTGAAGCGTGACGCGTGACGCGTGAAGCTAAAGTGCACAACCCGCCGGACCGCGACAGCTCGCCCACACATTTGGCGCTTTGAAATTTGAAGCTTGAAGCTGCGCTGAGCTCTGCCTCCTGTTAGGCTGGCACAGTGCGTCCACGGCGCTCCTTCGCCGGTGGCCGGTGGACGTTGAAGGCATTGGACATTATTTCCAGTTGACAGGGTAGGCCAGGGCCCGCAGGGGGACAGCGGACTCAATCTGGACCGAGTTTTTGTTTACCGTGCCGATCTCGATCATCGATCACTAGACATTGTCGCTAGCAGCTTGAGGTGACGCATGGGACAGCCATTGTGTTGTACGCACCAGCGGGCAGCTGGGCAGACGAGGCTCACGCTCTGGCACAGTCTCCCCGTGGCGCCCGATGGCCGGGCGGGAGCAGGGGGGCAGCCAGGGGCACCGGCTGCAGGCGGGGCCTTGCAGAGGCGGAGCATGGCGTCCTGCTCCTGGGCACTGGACCGGCCCTCGCCTCGCGCGCCCAGTGACATTGGTCGCAGATCGCACAGCCTAGCGCAGTCCTATAGTCCTAGGCCCGCGGCGTGCTTTGTGCGTTTCCACCGAGTGCTTTTGCCACTTGGCTTCCTTTGGTTGCGTCCCTGTCATTCCGTCCCTCTCCTTTCCTTTCCTTCCCACCCCCAACCCCCATCCCTCCCACGGCCGCCGCCATGGCCCACTCCTTGTCCACGCCCGTGCCGGCGTCCATGGCCACCGCCATGGCTGCCTCCGCCCCAGCCCTTGTCCATCCCCGCCCTCCGCCCCACCCCAGCCGGCCCCAGACCCCACCCCGGCGTCTGCATCCCCGCCTGCATCTGTCCCTGATCCCGCGTCCGTGTCGGCACGCGCATTCGAGCAACCCCTCCACCCCTCTCCCCCCACCGCCACCGCCGCCTCTCGCCCTCATCGTGCCACCGCACAGCCCGTGCTCGTCTCGCCTCCGACCGCATCCGCATCGCCCCTCCCGCATTCGCCCCGCAACTTGATTGCCGCCGCCGTCGCTTCCCTCGGTGCCCAAGGCATCGATCCTCGCACTGCCACTGCCTTGATCCAAAGCGGCATCCCCATCACCAGCTCTGCTGCCATGCAATACTTTGGAGCGGCCCCCACCCGCCCCCAGGTTCTGTTTGGCAACTACCTTCTTCTCCAGACCCTGGGCGAGGGCGAGTTCGGCAAGGTCAAGCTGGGTGTCCACAAGACTTTCGGGGAAGAGGTCGCGGTCAAACTGATTCGCCGTGATCGCGTACCAAGCATTGCAGCCAGTCGCTCTCTCAACTCGGAGCACGGCTCCCAGCGTCCGTCCAAGATCGATCGTGAGATCCAGGTGCTACGCTCTGTCCGACACCCCAACATTGTCCGTCTCTATGAGGTCGTCGAGTCGGACCGCTACATAGGCATTGTCCTTGAGTATGCCTCGGGTACGTATTTCCCCCTTGTGGGTTCCTGTTGCGGTCGAGGTGAATGCGATGGCTGACGTGTGTGCCAGGCGGCGAGCTCTTCGATCACATTCTCGCCCACAAGTACCTCCGTGAGAAGGATGCCTGTCGTATGTTTGCTCAGCTTCTCAGCGGTGTTCACTACCTGCATCAAAAGCGCATCGTGCACCGCGATCTAAAGCTTGAAAACTTGCTTCTCGACCGCAATCGCAACGTCATCATCACCGACTTTGGGTTTGCCAACAACTTTGGCGATCAGGTTGACGATCTGATGAACACTTCTTGTGGCTCCCCCTGCTATGCTGCCCCCGAGCTCGTCGTGCAAGATGGGATGTACAACGGCGAAGCTGCTGACATTTGGTCGTGTGGCGTAATTCTGTATGCGATGCTTGCCGGTTATCTTCCCTTTGACGACGACCCCGCCAACCCTGATTCGAACAACATCAACCAGCTCTACCACTACATTCTTTCCACCCCTCTTACCTTTCCGGACTACATTGCCCGTCTCCCCCGCGATCTGCTCCGTCGCATGCTTGTCCCCGATCCTTTGCGTCGGGCAGATATGAAGGACGTGATGAACCACCCTTGGCTCGCAGACTACCGCGACCTCTTTGCGTTTAGCCTTGAGGATCTGGAACGTGCCGCG
This sequence comes from Moniliella sp. 'wahieum', assembly GCA_003971905.1. NCBI lineage: Eukaryota > Fungi > Basidiomycota > Moniliellomycetes > Moniliellales > Moniliellaceae > Moniliella > Moniliella sp. 'wahieum'. Next base: position 472,388 of record RSEE01000008.1, read on the forward strand.
TCGGAACAGCAGGCACGCAAACGGCAACTCTACCGGCACCAGATGATCCTCCAACAACAACTTCAAGCTCAGACTCAGCTCCCTCGGCGCTCCCTCTCCAATGGCCAGGCAAGCCAGCCCCCCGCGGCACGCAGCAAAGCAACTGGGGACATCCAAGACCCGGACATGAGCAATCGCCACACTGTTCGCCCTCACGTTGAGGCACCCATGGCGCCAGCTGACTTCGCATCCAAGGACAGAGGCGCTTCTGCTCGCTTTAACCGTCACACCGTCCAAGCAGAGTACATCAAGACGCCTGCCGATCCCGCACCGCTTCCTTCGTTCCCGTCTCTTCCCCAGGCATCTGCTATCCCTGAGACTTCCAACCAGCCTGCAACTTCCGCGCCGGCCTTGTTGGAGCCCGAAACCAAGGATGTGGCCATGAACCCTGAGATGGGGACCGCGCCCGCCAAGCCCCGCCCTGCCCCGCAGGTGGCTGACTTTAGCCCTATTTCCGTGTCCGACCTGCCACTGCCGAACCCGGCCGAGGTGATGGAAAACCGGTCGGTTCACTTTTCGCCTCTTTCGTCGCCGCGCTCTTTACCCCAACAGACAAGTCACCCCTCGCTTCCCCCGGACGGACACGACCTCACGCCCAAGGCCACTGCGGCGCCCGTTGCCGGGCCCGAGGCTCCCAAGCAGACTGGGCCGCACCGTCCATCCGCATCGGGGTCCACTAGCCTCTCTACCTCGGCCCTTCTTGCCCACGAGGAGGCGCCCCAGTCCCCCCCTATGGTCGCGCCCGAAACACAGAAGAGTACCCCGCGTGTGCGGCCAGCCACTGCCCAGCCTAGTAGCAGCCCTGTTGCGCCCCGGCGGGAACGTTCGAGCTCATTGGACGCGAAGGCGAGCCATGCTGCTGCGCCGGTCACTGGACCCGGGCAGGCCAAACCGCAGATCTCGTTGCGTGCCTCCAAAAAGGACTCGGGCCGAGGAAGCCGGCGCGACTCGGTCTTTACTCGCTTCCTTTCTCCTCGAGCCTCCCCGCAGCCTAGTGGGCTTGCCCCGCCCGAAGCGCAAGCGCAAGCGCAAGCACAAGTACCGCCGTCCCAACGGCGCAGGAAGACCCTTTCCATCCTCCCCAGTCGCAAGGCGGAGAAGGAGCGTCGGGCGGCGGTCGTGTCCGCGCAACCTATGTCTACTAACATGGCCACTTCCTCGTCCACCCCTCCCTCTACCTCGGCCCCCGACACGCCTGCCCCGATTGGATCCAAGGATTCCACCTCGGGCACGAAGCGGGTCATGGACTGGTTCCGCACCCGCTCGCTCCGGCCCGAGGTGCCTTCGGAGCCGACGGAATCGGGTTCGGACAACAAGTGGTCTGGTGCGCAGGAGGAGCGCACTGGATGGGCGCAACCGTCGAGTCGGGCGACAAGTGGGACGCACTCGGAGGTCAGTCGGGACACGGGTCTTACTGCACCCGACGATGCGCCAGGGGAGAAGCCGTTGGTGCCCAAGGTGGCACCGGCTGCGGAGCTGACCAAGCCCAGCAAACCATTTAGCGATGCCATGTTGCGCTACCACCATGGCGCGGTGGACCAGCGTGCGCTGTCTACGCTCGCGCCGCAGGAGATGCTGGTGCGGGTGCGGGCGGCGCTGGCGAGCATGGGCATCGATTTCGGCCTGTCGACCGAGGAGGAATTCAAGTTGGACTGCCTTCGGCCTCGTCGGGGCGGGCGGGGCGGGCTGGGTGCATGGGGGACTACGTTGCGCACCAGTGTCTTTCCTCCGAGCCAAGCCGATTTGGAACGCGCGTCGCGTGCGTCGCGGGCGAACGGACGGGTCATGCCATCTGCCACGCTGGGCAAGAAGGAGGAGCGGCCTGGCCCGGTCTATGGCCAGGCCAGCGTCGACAATGGCCAAGAAGTTCGCTTCTCGGTCGAGATTACCCGGCTGCAAAACTTGCCTGGCTTGTATTCGTTGGACATTCGCCGGATGCGGGGCAATGCGTGGGCATACAAGTTCTGCTACACTGCCCTGTTGCATCGCTGCGATCTGAGCCCCACCCCGACCCCGTAAAAGAGGAAAGCAAACGGCCTCTTATCCTCCCCCTCTCTCCATCGCACTTTTCTTTTGATTTGGGACATATCACGAGAGCACCTTCCCTTGCGCTCTTCCTACGACTCTCTTACCCGCCCTTGCTCTTTTTTTCTCCATCGTTGCGTGCAACTTTTTTGGTTTTGGCGGCTCTGTGAACATCGCCATTCCGTATGATTTCCCCCCCCTTGATTTGTTTTTACCCAACCCAGGGCCCGATCGGGGCCCTTTCTCACCGCTTGCTCCGTATTCCCACGCCTATGGATTCCCCACCCCGTATCTCTCTGCCGTTGATCCCTGTCTTCCCGTCTTCGGGCCCGTACCTTGCTTTTTGTCCTTGAGATGATCCTCGTCCCTGGTCTTCGTTCGCACCGCGCTCCCCCACACCGCCTTGTCGGGCGTCCTATATCCCTGTTTCTCACCTCTTCACGTTCTCGTGGTTTCACAGATGTCTACGGAAAAAATGTCGGTAGCGCTCCCGCTCAGGTCCGAATTGCCGCCATAACAGTAGAAATCTATCCATCGCTCTCGGAACGGAATAGAATGGGATGCCGAGTACAGGAGAGCGGTATAGGTTGAAGGCGTTGAAGCTTGAAGGAATGATTTTGGAGATGGTGTGGCCTACACCACCCGTCCCCCTTGCATATATGCAGCAACAGCACTCTGCCTCGGAGAGAGAGAGAACCAGAGAACCAGAGCGCACATATATAAGCTGCCGGCGTACAACCACTAAGAGAAAGCGCCCAGATATCTCGTCTCCGCCATCATCCTCCCCATCTATCCTCTCCGCCACATTACGGTTACAAGATGATCAGCAGCCTTGCCATGTTGAGGGAGTACACGGGCCGTGCCACGCTCCGTGCGCCGGTGGCCACTGCTGTGGCTCGGACTGTCACCCCGTCGTCAGCAGGTCTGCGCCTCCGGCCCCTTCCCCCCGCTCAGGCAACGGCCCAGACCCCGACGCCGACCCATGCCCCGCCGCCGCCCGCGACCAACACACGCCCAATGCCAAACTCTCTACTCCTTTTGATGTGGGATCAGTCAAGAGCTTTACGGCTCGCAAGGTCGTTACTTTTTCCACACTTGAGGAAGAGGCGTGAGTGGCACAGATGTGCCCCACCCAGGTCCTCCTTTGGGTGCTCTTCGGCCTTTTGATGGCTCATTGCCTCATGGGGGCGGGAGTTTGAGAGAGGGGGGGGTGCACTTTCCGCGCACTATTATACAAGACATACATTGGCTCTCCTCCTTACTGCGTCCGCGTCCTTATTACACACCCTCAAAAGCGTGTAGTGTTATGGTGCGCTCGATAAATGGGTTTTTGGTTTCCACCACCCCTTTGCTGCTCTTCTTCTTCGTGTCTCTTTTGCCACTATGGATCCCTTTTTTGTCCATCACACTTACTATCACCTTGATCTTGTGAAAAGCCTTGTTCATCGACTTCATCTGTGAAAAGCCTTCATCGACTTCATCAGGTTCATCTTCACCCCCCACTCCCACCCTTTCTCCCCCCGGGCAAAGGAATCCGCATAGCGAACGCTCCTGCTTGAGATCTGTTGGAGGTCTGGTATGCGGTAGCGCGGATGCTGAAGGAGGAGTGGAATGGAGGATGTGGTTCTGAGGAGAGGTGCAGGAGGCGATGAGAAGGATATAGGGCCTTACATAGCCGAGAGTACCGCGGAGCTGAGGGAGCATCCGGGCGGATAAGAGGGGGGATGCCTATCGCGCAGGAAGGCGTCATTGGGGCATCGCCCCAACAGCGGATGCAATGGATCGCTTGATCGCTTGATATTGATATTGAGCGGGCGCCAAGGGAAAACTTATTGATCGCAATCGTCGGCAAGTCGATAGGTGATATAGGCTGTGACCATGTGACATGGGACCATGAGACATGTGACCATGTGACATATGATCTGGATAGCCTGCAGGGGACCAGGGTTGTCGTCCGTGCACCGTCGTGCACCCCCAATCCCCACACTGGTCCTAGGCCTCCTCCCACCGGCGTTGCCTGTCAGTACTCAGTGCGTGTGCCTAACATCTGACCGCTGAGGCCCGAACCGGCCAGGGCTACCATCGGCAGCGTATATATTGGCGGTCCAGGCAGTGCAGCCTCCGTTCTCGCCATCCCCCGTCCTCTCCATCCCCCCTCCGCCTCCTCCGTCCCTACGATGCTCGCGTCTCAGCTCGTCGTGCTCGCCTGTGCGGCCCTGGTTTCTGCGTCGCCCCTGCACAACCCCCAGATCGAACTCGATGCGCTGGGCAACATGGTCTGGGACCTGGACGCCATCCCGACGTTGGCTCCTCTGCCTCTCAGTCCGGGTTCGCCACCGCCTCCCAGTCTTGGCCGGCCGACTTTTCCCGCCCGGCTCAGCAGGCAGAAGAGTTCGCTGAGATGATGGCTCGGATTGGGCAGATGCACGCTCCCACGATGCAGTCCGCCTCGGCCAAGAAGAACTGGCTCACGATGGCCTCGAAGCTGGGCCAGGCCCAGCGTGTCGCTTCGGGGTTCATTGTCCAGGGCCAGACGCAGGTGGGAAATGTAGTGTACAACCAAATCCTCCACCCGCTCTTCCCAGACTACGCTTTGCGCATCACGACCGACTCGAACGGCATCAACAACCTTCCCGACGCGACCAAGGAGGCCGTGCTGCACGCAAGGGGCAGTGGCGCCTTTTGTGACCCCAACGTCAAGTCCGTCTCGGGCTACCTTGATGTATCGGAGAGTCGTCATCTCTGGTTTATTTTTTTCGAGTCGCGTGGAAAGCCTGGATCGGACCCGCTGGTGGTACGTCTACTTAGGTCTGCGTTGTTGTACAGATGAGAGAACATCAAGCTAACTCTCATACTCCTCCCACAGCTATGGCTAAACGGGGGTCCTGGCTGTTCCAGTTCGACCGGACTGTTATTTGAATTGGGCCCTTGCCGGATTGCTAACGAGACAGGGGTGGAGGACAACCCCCACTCCTGGACCAATGTGGCCAACATGATCTTCCTCGACCAACCCGCAACGAGTGTGGGCTATTCGTACAGTGACGAGCCGGGTGTGATCAACAATACTCCCGAGGCGGCGGTGGACGTGTACGCGTTCCTCCAGCTCTTCTTTGCTAAGTTCCCTCACTACGCCACGCTGGACTTTAGTATCGCCGCCGAGTCGTACGGCGGGATCTACGCCCCCCACTTTAGCAACTACATTTGGAAAAAGAACCAAGAGTTAGATGCGGCCACTTCGGTGACTACGACTACGCCCCAGCCGCTGCTGATCAAGCTCGAGAGCGTAATCATTGGTAACGGGTTGACGGCACCGGCGATTCAGTTTCCTGCGGCCGTGAACTTTGCCTGTGGAGCGGAAAACAAGTACCACATGTTTGATCCCGACAGCCAGACCTGTTCGGACTTGGCCTCCAAGGCGGACCTTTGCGCCACGCTGATCCAAGAGTGCTCCAAGTACGACTCGCCGTTGATTTGCACGCCAGCGGCGCTGGTCTGTTGGGCCGGGATCTACTGGCCGCTGCAGCAGACAGGACTGAACCTGTACGATGTCCGGCGCTCGTGCGACCGCTCACCCGAAAAGGATGGCCCACTGTGTTACAAGGAATTGGAGTACGTGCAATCCTACCTCAACCTCCCGGGCGTCAAGGCATCGCTCGGCGTGCCGGACTCGGTCGAGTTCCAGAGCTGCAACATGAAGGTCAATGGCGCGTTCCTCCTGCACGGGGACAATATGCACGATGCGTCGGAACTGCTGCTGCCATTGGTGGAGGATGGGGTGCGGGTGTTGATCTATGCCGGCGTGACCGACGCGATGTGCCCGGCAATTGGGATCGAGTGGTGGGTAGCAAACTTTCCCTCGGTGCTGCAGGAAGAGTATGCGCGCAACGACGAGAAGGAGTGGCAAGTGGGAGGAAAGTCAGTGGGCACGGTACGCGCTGCAAGCCACAAGAGGGGGCCCAAGTCGTTTGGCGATTTGGCCTATGTCAATGTATGGGACGCAGGTCACATGGTCCCGTTTGATGCGCCCCAAGCCGCGCTGGACCTCTTCTCCCACTGGCTCCGTAACAAGCCGCTTTCCACTGCCTGAGCGCGGCCGACGGGGTGCAGCGGTTCGGCCTGCACATGCTCACGCAGCCTGTGCGAGGGCGTTGAGGTGCGCAATGCCGATGGTGGCAGTGCGTGGGGACACGGATGGATGCGAGGCTGGAGGTGGTGGTTGGTCTGGCGATGATCGATGAAGCTCTCACTGAGCCGAGAATCCATGTATTCCGCGGTGATTCTGTACCCCCTCCGTGGTATTCCGTAGCTTGGATTCCGTGGCATACCGTGTTCATACCGTGTTACCGTGCCCATACCGTGTTCATACCGTGCTGGTACCGTGTTCATACCGTGCTCGCACCGTGTTCATACCGTGCTGGTACCGTGCTGGTACCGTACCTATACCGTGTCCATACCGGGCCAATACCGTGCCTATATACCGTGTTCATACCGTGTTGACTTCAAGGCGAAGGAATTGATTAAGACGCTGAGCTTGTACAAAGGCAACGGAGCTACCGACGGTGGCACCGTCTTCAAGCGCGTTGAGGTCAAGGCCAACAAAACTCATCATGGTTATCGGACGGATCGCTGGGAAGTGCAGGGGGTACCGGCTCTACTCAATCCCGAGTTCGAAAAAGCCGTCCCGCGCAACCCGGTGCCAACTACTTGGCAGATGCCGATGACGGTGATGGTGGAGGGATACAAGTACTACTGGCACATGGTCAGTGAGAGCTAACAGGCGGTGGTGTCGCTAGATCATAGTGTGGAGTCCATCTAATCCACGGCACTGCAACAAGTAACAGAGAAAAAGGAGTAGCCCAATCTGTGGCTGTTTCCACTACTAACATGATTCATGTTCTCTGGATATACTCGGGACCATCGAAAATAGTGTAAAAGAGCCCTGCATAGTACAAGTGAGCCAAATAGGTTCAACTCATCAACCACATCAAGATGCATTGTATTATTATCGTGGTTCTCAAAAGCTAATGACCGTGCATGCCTCAGTGCGGACTGGTATATACAGAGTAACTACAATCCCAGTGTGGCGTCCTTCTTTTCTCGTCCAACCTCGACAACCAAGCAAAGAGGCGGAGAGGAGAAATACTTGTTCAATGGACAAATCGGAAGTCCAGACGCTCGTTGCCCTTGTCCTCTGTGGTCTTGATGTAGTGCGCCTTGTCGGTGGCCGACATGCGGCCCCAGACCTTGTCCCTCTTCTTGTTGAGCAAGACGTAGAAGAGCTTCGTGCCGCCATAGAGGAAGAAGTTGATGGTGCAGACTGCCAACAAGCCGGCATTGGCGTGCCGGTAGCCATCTTTCTCATCCGAGGGGCGGTACACTTGACTCCCGATGATGGAGGTGATCTGGACAGAGATGTTGTACATGCTGGTGGCCACCGTGCGTGTGGCTACATCACCAGAATTGGCGCTGACCCAGGACGCTTGGATCGCATGCACATACGGTGCCGACAGCGCAGTGGTCACCACCGCATAGTACTTCCACGCGTATTGTTTGTGCCCACTGGTCGTTCCCGATGGCATCGCCAAAAGCGCCACCAGGCACGGCCACGCCCACATATCCTCTGTCATGCACAGCAGGGTTCTTTGATTGAACTGTTCCGCCAGGATGCGCGACCGTCAAGCCAGTAAAGACCTGGACAAGGTTGTTGACGCTAGACAAGGTCTGGGTGACAACCGTCGAGAAGCCCAACTTCTTCAGGTTGATGGTCAAATACGCGTTGATGGGTGAGGTGGGCAGGCCAAAACTGACCCCGATCACATACATGGGCCACATGCGGTAGTTGCTGACGGCGCGCCACAAGCTCTTGCGGTCCAAGCCTTGTCGGTTGTGCATCGATGACTTTTGCGGCTCATCGCGCAGGATGCGCGCAACGGCAATCTTAGCTTGCCGCTCGTTCAGGAACCCGTACGACTTGCCCGGACGAGCAGTTTGAGAGGGGGATGCAGGCATCACGTAAAACGCCACAAACGAGACCAAGATGGTCAGAAGCCCCCCGAGCAAAAAGACCCAGTAAGGTGCCGGGTAGCCAGGCACCGACTTGATTTGCAAAAAACCCAAATTGATGTAGTTGGCCAAGAATAAAGTAAAGTTGAGAACACACCAAAAGAGACCAAGCGGGTAGTGAGTTCCGAGCCACGGTAAAAGAAACTGAGCAGCAGCACTTGAAAAGCGAGAGAATCACAGGTTAGGGCGATGCAGACATGGTTATTGTCAACGGGGGCAGGTTTAGAGACGTACAAATGTCAGGGATGAAGGAACCTTGGCACAATCCCAACGCGGCACGCAAAACAAAGAAACTCTTGCGACCTTTGATGAAGAACTGGCAGGCCGTTACTACGCCCAGGCAAACATTTGGAAGGGGATAAAACGATCGGGGCCGACACGCTTCGACAAGAGCTGTCCGGGCAACTCGGCGCTCAGGAAAGCAAGGTAAAAGATGGTTTGGCCGTTGTTGAAGTCTTTGTAGTTGAGATTGCTGTGTTGGAGAAATCCAGCCGAATTGGCACTGGAAATGTTGGAACGGTCTGAAGAAGCGGCGAGTTAGGCGACTGGTTTGGTAACAACAAGGGATGGTGCACTTACCGAGATTGAGTAGGGCAAAAAAGAGAGCACACCATGCAAAGACGTTCAAATCAATCTTGCGAATCACTTGGGCCTCTTCCCTCCAGGTCCAGCGAAGGCTTGGGTCCCAGTTCTTCTTGTTCTCCCAACTGTCAGGGGTTCGTACACAGAGCATAGCTCCGGAATGTCAAACACACTCGGTGGGTGGCAGTGCTGTCCAAGTCCCGGGGTGCCGGGCGGTTTTTGCGAGGTCGGAGATAGTCCAAGATCTTGCTCGCTACAGGCGGGTCTGGGGACAAGGTGGGATCGATTTTGAGAAGCTCTTGCGCCTCTGCTTCGGTCAGACCACCCACCCGTGTCGTTGTCACCACCTCGTTAACTCCCTCTGAGGAGGGAGAGGGAGAAGCGCCGTCGGAATAGGCATCGTGCCTTTGGTCGAGATGGCATCCTTGTTAATGATGCTCTCCTGGTCGAAGTCCTCCCTTTGCGTCTGCCCTAGCTGAGGCATGATGTCCTCCGACTCGGCTGGGTTGACGTCGCGGACGTCGATGGTGGCCTTACCCCCAGACATGATGAAGTATGAGGAGTAACCTTAAGTGTGGAGGTGGGTTGAGTGCGAGAAAAGGGGGTGTGGAAGCGTTGGAAGAGATGGAAAAGGAGCTTGATCCGCCGTAGGTTATATACAGCAGAATTTACAGGAGAGAGCAGGGGTATCCTTTTGCGTCAAGCTCGCCATTGAACCGTGTGGCGAGCGCTACGGTCGCGACTTGTCCTGCGTCCTCAGTGTGACCGTTTTCAGATGCGGCTGAGCTCGGTGCCTGGATGGTGTAGGAGATAGAGTTGCGGACCTAACTCGTTGCCTCTACCTGGCACCAACACCCATATTGGTGTCAGCTAGCGTGCAGTCCCGGACATTTTTGGGGCTTTTCCTCCAGAAGTCGCTTTGTATCATACGGCTGCTGTGCTCATGGTGCTCCCCACAGCGCCCTGGGGCAGGCAGCAAGAGCGCCTCAGGGGGTAACCAAAAACACGTAAGGGAAAACTGAACAACCTAGGCAAGAGATGACTGACATTACCGCTTAACCACTGTTCCACTGTTGCATGTTACACTGTTATCGACAGCAACAGGACCACACACGCACGCCATCTGTACACGATGCATGGAATACAGCGGTAGCTCCGGTAACTGTGTGATGCTTGGCCAATTTTATCTCGTTCCCACAGCAGGACTTGTTCCGGACGCACGCAGTCATCGTATTTCCGCCTCATGGGCCCTTGGGCTGGCCCGTCGGAAGGCTTCACTTGACTGATGCCCCACCACTGTCGGGTCATCGATCTCACCGGTCTCCCTGCTCAGGATGACGATCTTTGCGACCTCCCCCAGCGGGAGAGCACGCTAGCGAGCAGGTGCAATCATTAATCAACGCGCTCACGGTGAGCACTACGCCAGACTGCGCTCGTAGGGGCGTGTCCTTGGTGCCGGTGCCGGTGATCGCACAATCGGTGCGCATGATGCATTACAACGTTGGGCGCTTAATGTTTAACCGCGGTGTCGGTCACCGGTTTCCATCAGGCAGTTGCTCAGTACTGCGCGCCCGATGCGCCGCTCTTGCTTGTGGTGGCGAATGCTGCTGGCCACCTTGCTTGTGGGCGCGAGCAGGGGCCCAATGTGCCCCCTGAAGCCGGGAAGCGTCAGCGTCAGCCTCAGCGCAGGACGCCATGTGAGGGGTGCGTGCTTCCTCCAGACGATTCAACGCACAGCAGAGACGACGCCGCAGACAAGGGAGCACGACATCGCGTCTGGGTTCTGGGCAATGCGTACGCTGCTTTTTCAACATTTCATCCACCTCTCCGTCTCCCGGCCGCACCAGTGCCACCTGCCCTGCCGCCCCACCCGAGCGGAGTTGCTCAAACAGCATACCCGAATTAAACGCCTCCGCCGGCGCCACCGCCTTGCCCAAGACGCAATTTCCTCCAGGTGAACGTTGAAGACGTTGAAGCAGCAAGAATGGCCAATGTCCGGATGGCCGCAATCCCTCTCACGGACGCGTGAGTGGCACGAGACGCATGACGCGGCGCTAGTTGAAGTTGTGGCGTACTCTGTGCGCGTTTTACGGCCGGCTAGAATACAGAGCAGCCTGAGGGACGCCATATATTTTCGGTCTGCCACCCGGAACTTATCACTCTCCAATCTCATCGATCCCCATCTCTGCGGGACTCTGGTAACCGGTAACCGGTAACCATCCTTCTGTTCTGGGTGACGAGGAGCAACATCAAGCATCCCAGTTCATCAATATGAATGTGTGGAGTAGGAGGGTAAAGGTGGAATAAAAAGTTAGGTTGGTGTGAAAACGAGAAACATACATATGGGACGAGGCTGGCTCCAGTCCAGTTCTCCATCTCAACTTCATCGAGATGAACTTGATCGACTTGATCGATCATCGGCACCACCGCCAGACCTGATAAATATCAAGCATGGGCCCTTGACAAGCGCGCGCATGCAGCATGGGCCTTCCACAAGGAGGGGTCACCGGTCATTAGCGATCCACAATTTGGAACGAAATGGTGGCAAAGGTAATATCTTCGTTGGTTGCGTGTCGAAGGGTGTAGCGTAGCGGCATTTCCTAAAAACATTAAAGGTCAGCAATCGCACGCTTCACCCCAACCGAACAAGAGGCACGCACCGTGAACCAACGCTGGATGTTGAGCCGCACAGGGCCAATGTGAAGGTCAAATGTGTTCATATCAACATGTTGGTAAAGAAAGTGGTGCAATAAACAATGTCTGGATCGAATGTGTCAGTGACCGCTCTTCCCCTCTCCCCCTCTCCCTCTCTCCCAGCTGTGCCTGTCTAAGGAACGTACCAGGGTCAAAAACCAAGTTCTCTCGATGGTTGGCATCGGAAAAATACTTGCGCCGGTGAGCCGTAGTCATGGATTTGGACAGCTTGATAAACGCATTGTCCTCCATCACATCCGTGCCAGGCTGGGCAAAACGCACGGGCCCAGCACGCCATCCAACCGCGATATGTAGGGCGCAGTCCCTGCGGACAGGGAAGTAGCCTGGCTTGTCGCTCGGGGTAGCGTTGGGGTCGTCCCCGTCGTTTGGTCCACTACTGGAGCTGGCCGGGCGGAGGGAGCTGGCGGTCGTGCCAGTCAGAGGGCGCTCGAGCGATGCAGCTGCAGCTTCAGATGCTGCTGCTGCTTCAAGTACATCGAGGTCCCGGTACTTGGGGGCAGGGGTGTTGCTGTTGCGTCCAGCAACGGCAAGCGTGTCGGCTGTGGTAAAGTCAGTGGGGCGGAGCCCATCGCCAGCGGTTTCGGCTTGCATTTCGGCCACCAGCTCCTGCGGAGCGGGCTCAAGGATGGATACCGTATCGTCTTGCGTTTCGTCAGAAGGGACAGACAGCTCGAGCGGCCGCTCCGCATTGCTGATGGGACTGATCGTGGATCCAGAGTGCGAGGGGGGATGGGGGGTAAGTGACTTGGTTGGGTCGGGTACTGAGGGCACTGCAGGTGCCAGTGCGTTCGCCCCCACTGCCCCCATAGCAATTGCCGAATCCCCGGTCTGAGCCCGATCTTTGGTCCCGAGCAGCACCACCTCTGAAGCCTCGTCGTCCAAGTCATCCCCACCGAACGAGAGGGGCACCGTGGTGCCCATATGGGGCTTGGGGCGCACCAACGCCGGCGACTTAACAGACTACACTAACCTTATTTAAAGCCTTCACCGGGCTAGTTTGGTCGAATCGAGCGCAGCAGCACCTTGTGCCTTTCCCGCCGAGACCGAGGGTTCGCTGGCACCCCCATCCCGAAGCGAGCCTACCTCGCTGGAAGGGGGGAAGTGATGCATATGTTCATCCCTCGCAAACGAAGTAGTGGGAGCAGCCGTACTGCTGCGCTTGCCTGCACGGCTAAGAGGCCGCAGCGCTGATAACCCAAACTTGTGATGGTGAGCTGGACTGGCAGGGGTCGCTTGGCCATCCTCAAACGGCATGGAAGAATGTATGGTCGATAGCTCGTCCAGGCTCGGACGCTTATTGTCATCTCCGAGACTGAGTCGAGTCAGTGCGCTCAATGGCGTACCCACGCGAGAAAGACGAAGAGAGCGGCGTTTCATAATCTTGACCTCACCGGGCTGCTCCGGTTTGTCAATCGTATGAAGAGAATGCACCTTGCGATGGTGATGGCCATGATGTTTGCCCGAATGCGGCAGCTTGATGCTCAACTTGGGGAGGAGGGCGTGGTGGTGGTGCGTGTGTGGCCCTCCCGGGGTTACGATCGATGGTTGGCCCCCTGGACTGCCCACTTGTGGCGCCGACGCGGCATGGTGCAGCATCCGCCCTTCCGAGGGAACGGAACGACCTGCTTCGCCCAGAGGCGCGGCGGTAGCCGTGGGGAGCGGGGCTACCACTGGACTCAACTCCGTCTCGTCAGGAATCACGCCCCAGGCGATCAGCGAGCCATCCCGTCCAGCTCCCGGCTGGCCGGGGGGGATTGGGGTCTCGTTGTCAGAGGGAATCGAGTGGAAATCATCATCGGACGAATCGCTCTTCTCGCCCGGAACGGTGCCCAGACGCGAGGCACGAGGGGCGGTAGCCTGTTGGGTGCGCTGGCGCAAGGCGTGCAGCGTTCCCCTGGAGTGACTGCGCGAGGTAGCAAGTCCGGGTGAACTAGATCCGTGCTGTACTTGGACGGAGGTGGTGGAGTGCTTCCGCCGCCTGCGCAATTGAGAGGATGAGGCATCGTGGTGCCCAGGGCGCCAATCAGGCTTGCATTGATGGCATCCTCGTGAGCAATGGTGCCATGTTGCCGGCCGCCTGCTAGACAGCCTGGACTCATAGGCCGCGTGAGTGGGGTAGACGGATAAGAGACAGAGCCAGCAGGCGATGGGTCCGCAGCTCCCCCTGTTCGGGGATTGTGGCTGTCGCAGCGCGAGACAGGTCAAGCGACCGATGCCGGATATGCTGAATGGACTCGGCCGCGTTATGGGCTTCCAAGAACGCGCGCACACGCGGGTCTTGCTTGAACCCAAGGAAGCGCCAGTACTTGATGGATTTGCGCTGCTCCTTAGGGCGGAAGTGAGCATCCTTCCCAATAGCCCCTTCTTTTTTTGTGCCGCTCGTTCTTCTTCCAACTTGGCCATCGCCATGGGCGTCTCATCTAGCGTCTCAAGCGGTACAACGTCCGCTGGGTCATCGATCATAAGGGAGCTGCCTGCAGCCCTGGCTGCATTGGTTGCAGCGGCGTTGGTCGCTGCACTGTTGGCGGGTGTATGGCTGCGCAAAGGCGAGTCCGAGTGGCGGAGGACAACGACTGCATCATGGGCACGCTCAGGTGAAGGCCAGGCACAGATTGTGTTCATACAGGCACAGTAGGGACTCATGATGAATGGTCGGCCGCTGGGCGGGTGTTCTTCGTAGTACGTCAAGGGATCAATCATGCGGGCCACACGCATGCCGGCGTTGAAGGGCGCACGGGGAAAGTCGATCCAGCGATCAAAGTCAGTGCCAAAGATAATGTCGGAACCACGCCAGGGGTGGCGGAAGCGACCCTCGATCTGGATGGCGAACTTGCGACTGCGACCCTCAAAGTATTTGCGCCCGGGTTCGCCCTCGCGAGCGCCGGGCGCATCGAGGATGCGCACCAGCACGCGGCCGACAAAGTGCTCGGTCTCGATGTCGTGCGGGCGCTGGGCGTCGTTCAGCCGACACGGCTCCAGGTGGAAGCGGTCGGGACCAACCCAGACTTCGAGGTGGGTGCCATGATGGAGAGGATGGTGGTGAAGGTGTGCGAATAGAAGCAGTGCGTCATATCAGCCGATCCAACCAGCAACCAGCAACCAGCAACCAGCAACCAGCAACCAGCAACCAGCAACCAGCAACCAGCAACCAGCAACCAGCAACCAGCAACCAGCAACCAGCAACCTACACCCTGCCAACAGCAGCCACCCAGCAGCCAATCCACCCAATCCAGCCTGTGCAGGCCAGTGCTCGATCATCCATTGCGTCGGTATCATCCATGCTGGACGCCCGATCGCCGATTATGCAACCCGTCATATATTCACTGCCATGGAGCGGCCAGAGGCCAGACGCTTCACTCTTCACTCCAAGCGTTAAGCTTCGCTTCACTCCCCCCGTGACGTGTGACATGGCACAGGTGACAGGCGACAGTTGGCGCGCACCGTCACGTGCGGCACATTCGACTGGTGACGCGTTCCGGTCGGTCCCCCGGGTGACATAATCGGTCACGTGCCCAACAACCACCGCAGTCTCGCCCCACGCACGCGAAACCAACACTGCTGCCTTCGCGACGACACTGGCCGCCACCAGCGACAACCACACCACGTGCGTGCAGCTATGGTATCCTCGCTCGCGCTCGCTTCGCGCCCCCCCGCGCTCGACACGGCTGGCACCGTCGATTCATCTGCTGGGTCAGACAACCCGTACGCTGGCCACCGCCACTTGACCGAAGAGCAACAGACCCTCCTTTACGAGTACGCCCGCCTGGCTGCCACCCTCCAAAGCGTACGCCTCTTCCCGTGCTCGCGCACATCCCACGCTTTTCCATCGCACTACTAACACGTTTACCCCAAGGTTTCCTCGCGCGCGACCGCCCTATCGGCGACCAACACCCACAGCGCACTTCTCTCGGAGCTGCGAATTCTGGAACGGAAAATGGGCCTGGTGCTGACGCTGTTCAAGGCCAGTGTCTGGAGTGTCGTCACGGCCGATACGGATGCCATGGTTGAGGAGGGCATGGACCAGGATCAGGGGGAGTACGCAGAAGGTGAGGGCCAGTATTACGACGCGGAGCACGGCTACACGTACGAGTAGGCGAGCCAATCACTGCTAGCCCATTTGTACCCACCTCAGCCCCACCCCTCACCCGCGTCCCGTAATAGGGTCCTGTATGCCACATCAGGTTCAGAGTGTAATTGTATTCATGTTTTCCGCCTCCTCCGGTAGCTGCTTCCAAGCATCCTCTTCTCCGTACTGCATGTATCTAGAAGACCTTAGCTTCTAAGGCTACCTGGTGCTGACGTGCATGTGAGGGAATATGTTGGATACAGTGTTCCGAGGAGAGGTACAGGAGACTGAGGCATAGCGCCTTATGCAACCGAGGATACCGCGGGGCACAGGGAGCACCCACATGGATCGGAGGGGTATTTCCTATCACGCCATGTCGCGCAAAAGGGTGCATCATTCCAACATCCTCAACACTTCAAGAGACTCAGAGAAACTCATCGTATGTGGGGGTTTGTGTTACATAGTAGGCTCGACGAGAAGGGGGGGAGGGGATCGCAAGGGGGGGTGGGAGGAAGCGAACGGGAGGTGGACGCAGTCAACGGGGGAAGAGAAGTTGGAAGATGCCTAGGCAAGATTGAATGGCCAACTCCAAGGCTTACCAGCCTCCCTGGTTGCCGCCGTAACCTTGCTGGCCGTAACCGCCTTGGGGTCCACCGTAACCGCCTTGGTTGCCGCCGTAGCCGCCCTGGTTACCACCGTAGCCGCCCTGGTTGCCACCGTACTTGTTGTCACCGCCAAATCCGCCCGAAGCGAACGATTCCTCTTCCCTCTTGGCCTTGTGCTCCTCGTAGCGGCCGTGAATGTGCTCGCCAACCTTCTTGCCTACCTCGGCAAGAATGGCACCGCCAGCAATGGAAACAAAGTTGCCATGCTGCGAGCCGGTCGCCTTGTTGGCAGCAAAGCCAGCAAGGCCGCCGAGGGCCATGGTGCCGAGACCGCGGTCACCACCCTCGCCCTGGTTGCCTTGGCCGTCAAACTCGTTGCCGCCGCGGTATTCCTGGTTGGCGCCGCCTTGGTACGATTGGGACTCTCCGTAGCCCTGGTTGCCCTGGCCGTAGCCTTGGTTTTGGCCGTAGCCTTGGTCTTGGCCGTAGCCCTGGTTTTGGCCGTAGCCTTGGTTTTGGCCGTAGCCGCCAGCGCCGGGTTCAGGGAAGCCACCGTAGGACATTGTGGTTGAGAGGGTTGGAAGGTGAGGTGGGGGATGGAGGTGGGGGGGAGAGATGGGCAGGAAGCTCGTGGGGGGGAAAACCAGAGTGGAAGGTGGGGAGGCGCCTTTTAAGAAGCGTAGGGCGCTGCTCCAACCCGCGCTGCAGCGACCAGTGAGCCTGCGCCGATGGAATGGACAGTGGAGATGTCAAGCACAGGGCGGGAGGCAAGTGTGGTGCCGCTGTGTGACACAGTGGTGCTCAACGCACAGGGGCGCTGTCGGCGTTCCTCCTGCCCACACGGCACTGCGGCCGCCTGTCCAGGCACCTGCGTGGACCGGGCTGTGCACGGCCGTCGGGGTGTGACATGTGACGCATCCGAACAGACTGCTGGGCTGCGGAGGGCTGCGGACTGCGTTGCATTTGCTCAGCGGGCGGCCGGCCCGACGCAACCGGACGCATCATGCATTGCATCAGATGCGACCAGATGCCGCCGATAAGCGGAACTGGCCCTGTGCTGCGGACCACCGATGTTTGCGCTCGGCTGGCTCATTAGCGCTGCGCCGCGCGCTGCTGCTGGCTGCTGGCTGCTGGCTGCGTGCAACCTCGGCCCGGACACCACCTGGCACCCGAGCTGCCCCAGGCTGCCCCGTGCTGCCCTCCCTTGGCAGTCCCCAAACCGCGTGAAGTTGGCGGGTAGAGCACACTGCCCCTGCGCCCCTGCGTTCCTGGGTCGTCCAGCCCCAGGGTACTCAGTCGGAGTACTCGGTACTCCAGCGCTCAGCCCCTGGCAGGCGCCGGCTGCGCGGGTCTGCGCAGGCGTCTGCACTGCCACGTACTGCGCTGCGCTGGCCACGTCACCACCTCCGTCGGACATGCGCAGACCGCCCGCGCTGAGGCTATGCTGGGCGGAAATGCAGTTCCGCCCCTCGCCACGCAGAGTGGATGGCGCGTACTGAACGCAACATTTCATTCACGCGGGACGCGGGACCCCCTCGCGTCGCGTTTGGTGGTCTGGTGCTTTCGGGGCGGGGGCGGGTGGGCAGCGCAGCGCCGGTGAGGCGTCCGCCCCTGAGGCCTGCGGGGCGGCTGCTATCGATCTCGTCCTCCCAGTCGCGTCAGCGTCCGCGCGTCCGCCTCCCCGTCTGCGCCGCCACCACCCCGCCATGGCACCGCGAAGCCAGCAGCAGTCGCTCCTCGGCTTCTTTGGCTCCTCCACCCCCGCCCAGCGCTCCCCCCGTCGCATCCCTCCCGACACCCACTGTCCACGGAGCGCTGAAGCCCACTCCTGCTGCGCGCACGCCCGCCCCAGCGGCTGCCCCGGTCGCTTCTCCCCCGCTCTCCTCGCCCACTCACCCCCCCGGCCTCTCCTCGTCCAGCACGGCGGACTCCTCCGACGAACATTCTGTGCGTGTCTGTCTCTCTCTCCCTCGCACGCGCATGTACTGTACTAACCCGGGTGCATGCAGGAACCGAGACGCCTGAAGCGTCCCTCTGGTGTCTCAAGCCGTGCATCCAAGCGCTCAAAGATTGTCATCAGCGACGACGAATCTGATGCGGAGTTGCCTGAGCCTGAGCCTACTCCCTCCGTTCCCGCCCTTCCGTTCCCGTCACCCCTCGTCCGCAAGCGCTACCCTTCAAGGCCCAGCTGTTCGCCCCGCAATCGAAGCCTTCGGTGCGTCATCCCCCCCTCCCCCCCCCATCATCATCATGCCTGAATGTGTCATGCTGATTGACTTGATAGACGCCTATCGCACGTACCCCGAGCAACAAGGACGCCGCCGACCAACCCTTCTCTTTCCTCGTTGATGTTCGCGACAAGGAGGGAAACCGCCCCAACGATCCCGAGTACGACCCCGTACGCTCTACATTCCTCCTTCGGCGTGGAATGAGTTTTCTCCGTTTGAAAAGCAGTTTTGGGGAATCAAGCAGGAACACTACGATACCGTGCTCTTTTTCCAAAAGGGCAAGTTCTATGAACTGTACGAGGAGGATGCCCTCATTGGCCACCGCGAGTTTGATCTCAAGCTCACCGACCGCGTCAAGATGAAGATGGTCGGCGTACCGGAAAGCTCATTTGATTTGTTTGCTGCCAAATTCCTTGCCCTCGGCTACAAAGTGGGGCGGGTTGACCAGTGCGAGACGGCGGTTGCGCGGGGCATGCGTGCGCCCAAAGGACCCAAAGATGGCGGACTGGTCACCCGAGAACTGCGTCACGTATTGACTACCGGGACGATTGTGGATCCCTCGGCATTGCAAGATGAGCTCAACAGTTACTGCGTCTCGATCAAAGAACATATCGATTGGCGGGCCGATCCGCAAGCCAATCATCCTTCGCTAGGGATCTGCGCCTTGGACGCCAGCACAGCCCAGTTTGAGCTCATGCACATCCTCGACGATGCAACGCGACCGCAACTGGAGACCAGGCTCCGCTCGCTTCGGATCAAGGAGCTGTTGTACGAAAAGGGTGCCCTGTCCGAGCCCACTCTTCAACTAGTCCGGGGTTGTCTGCCAGCCTCGTGTCGCATCACCATGCTTAAGCCCGGAAAAGAGTTTCCTTCGTCGGCACAGGCCAAGGCCAAGCTGGATCAGCTCTTCCCTGAGAGAGATTACCCCGATGCAGTTGAAGCTCTGCTGGAACAAGATGAGGCTATGGCTTCGCTCGGGGCGATGCTTAACTACCTTGAAACGCTCAATCTTGACAAGGATCTTGTGCGGAGCAGAAATTTCGACCTGTACGATCCCTTACGCCGAGGAGAGTGCATGACACTCGACGCGCAAAGCTTGACCCACCTCAACGTGCTTCAGAATGATCAAGGAGAAGCGACGGGCACACTGCATACGCTGCTCAATCGTTGCGTCACCCCCTTTGGAAAGAGATTGTTCAAGCAATGGCTCGTCTCTCCCTTGGCCAAGGCGGAGCTGATCAATGATCGGCTCGATGCAGTGGAGGACTTGCTCTCCGATGAACGCTTCCATGACGACTTTCATCGCTTTGCCCTCCGCATGCCCGACATTGAGCGTAGCCTGGCCCGGATCTTTGCAGGCAAGGTCACATCCCGCGACTTTCTTGCTGTTCTCACTGCCTTGGATAAGTTTGATGCTGCGTTTGAAGCATTGCAGGCCGCCGCTCAAGGGCATGCACACGATGCTGTACGCAACCTCTTGGCCGACTCTCTCCCTCTCCAGGATGTGATCCGCGATGTGCAAGCCAAGTTTAGCGTGGGAAAGGACGGGACATTCGAGCCCCTACCAGGACAGGACGCGGAATATGATGCAGCGTTCGCTGCGTTGCAGGAGGTGGAGCGGGCGCTCGAGCTTGAGCGTACGGCGATGGCCAAGCAAGTCCTTGTGCCGTTATCGCAAGCCGTGTTTAAGCACATTGGATCGAAAGACATTTACCAACTTGAATTGCCTCGAACTGTCAAGGTGCCCCCCAACTGGGTCACCATGAGCTCGACTAAAGCAGTGCATCGGCACTACAGCCCTACCTTACGGGCTCTGGTGCAAAAACTCAAGAGGCACGTGAAACGCGCCTGGCGGCCTTGAGGGAGTTTTCGATGCGCTTGTTTGATGCCTTTACGACACACGCCGACTTGTTCCGTCACAATGTTGCGCTCGTAGCCCAGATCGATTGTTTGTTGAGTCTGGCCAAAGCGAGCCAGGCCATGGGTCAGCCCCTCTGCCGCCCTACCATCATTGATGCCCCGCAAGCCTCGTTTGAGTTTGAGACGCTTCGCCACCCTTGCCTTGCCGAACTTGCCCACGGTGAGTTTATTCCCAACAATGTTGCTCTCGGGCGCGAAGGCGGACACGAAGAGTTGATGGTGCTTACGGGTGGCAACATGGCTGGAAAGAGCACAACAGCTCGAACCGCTGCAACTGCTGTCATTCTGGCCCAGGTGGGATGTCTCCTGCCGGCGAGCAAGGCCCGATTGGCCCCCGTTGACCGCATCGCGTCGCGGATGGGGGCCAATGATCAACTCTTCCGCCAAAACTCGACGTTTATGGTCGAGATGCTGGAGACGTCACGAATCGTGGAACAGTGCACGCCGCGTTCCTTGGTAATCCTCGATGAGCTGGGACGAGGAACATCAACGTTTGATGGCCAAGGGATTGCCTATGCCGTGCTGCATCACCTGGTCATGCGGACGCGCTGCATTGGTTTCTTCCTTACTCACTACACCTCCCTCGCTCGGGACTTTGCCTCCTACCCGCGCATTGCCAATCGGCATATGCAGGTCCTCGTAGACCCGGCACGGGACGACGTGACGTTTACCTACGAACTGGTCCCGGGCGTGGCTGAATCTTCCTACGGAACCCAAGTCGCTGCCTTGGCGGGCTTGCCACGGGAGGTGACCGACCGCGCTGCCGTGGTGGCCTCCGAGTTTGAAGCTGCGTCAACGACCGAACAGAGCGCGCGGACTGTCTCTCGCTTTGCCATGGGCGCCCTCTCTGACTTTGCCTACCTGGTTGGACTGGGGCAGGGCACAGCCCAAGTGGGCCCCGAGGAAAAGGCGAAGGATCAACGTTGCTGACGAGCTGCTGTTGTCTCAATTGGACGTGCTAAGTGAGACGGTCACGGCTCAGTAACCGTTTGCTACCCTTCTGATCTCGTTCTTCCATCCTTCCGTTCTTCCATTCTTTCTTTCCACCACTTCCCGTCCTTTTCATCCTCTCCATCCTCAACCATTATCCCTGTTCCTTCTTTTCGCCCCCTTGCCTCTCTGCCTGCCGAAAGTCAACAGCCCGGCAAGTGCATACAATTGCTGATGCTCCCGTAAAATGTATGGCCCGTAGCATTTCAAACACTTCGAAGTATGTTGATCAAATACAGCAAAGGCTGCACGAAACCAAGAAAGGGTGGGAAAAAAATGAGTAGATTGACAGTAACATAGGTAACCGCATAACTTGGATGCACACGCAGAGACCTGAGATGATGGATTGATGGGGGAGCAGAACCTAGGGAACGCGACAGGCGTGATGAATTTGGTTAAACGGGTTAAAGCGAGTCATCAACAGCCATCCAGAAGAGTAGAAAAGGGGAAGAGCAAGAAGCGCGAACCACAAAATGAATCTTCAAGGACCCACTGCAGCGAATTTAGCCAGGACATCAATAATGTTGGCTGGAAGGTCCACGTGCCAATGGGCAATCGTTTTCTTGTCGCGGGGCCAACAGTGACCGTGTAGAGACTGAACGGGTGTCCCGACTCGAGGAAGGGCATCGGGCTAACGGTACCACCAGGGTGCGATGAGGCAGGTGCGCGAGAATAATTTCGTGCCATCGCCGTCTCCCACGGGTGCGGGACCAAGTCGTCATCTGACGCACCAAAGTCCTCACACAGCGGCATCGTCCTTTTGAATCTTGTTCTCAATCGCCTCTTCGCGTGGGTCCAGATCGGGGGAGTGGTGCCGTCGACCCACTCCGGATTCAAACGGCCTCGTTCGCGTTTTCGGGTGCTCCAGCGGGCTCTGCCAGACCCTCCAGCATGGGCGAAGCAGGACTGCGGGGCCGACTGGAGGAGACAGCATTGCCAGCTTTCCCCAGCCCGGTTGACTGCCGTCAGCGCACGGAACATGTCCTCATCCGTCTTGTCGTCCCCAGCGCATAGGACAAACTGAGCAGAGGGATGAGCAGCAAGGATGCGCTTGACAATCTCTCCCTTGTTCACCGCGAGCGGGCGAACCTCAAGGTTTTTCTTGCCGACCATGACCTCAATTGGCAAACTGTTGAAACTCAACATGTTCTCGAGGTGTGCTTGGCATTCCTTGGCTTGGAACGAGCCAAAGTCGGGGTCGAGCCGCGGTAGTGCCACGTAATAGAACTCTTCTTCTCCTCGATGCGGAGCCCGCAGTGCGCTGAAAAAGGATGTTAGTATCAAGTCAAATGCGAACCAAAAAAGGAGAAGCAAAGGAAAACATACCTCAGTGTAGTACTCAAAGATGGCTCGGATGTCTTTTTTCCAGGTCATGTCAAGGTCCTTGGTAATGTTGATCCATGGCTGGCCCGCGCCGGGCTCCTTGATGAAGGAGCCATGCTCGGCCGAGAACCCAATGTTGTCCAGATGCCCCAAGTGTTGGCTGAGGAACTTTTGGTCGCGACCCGAGATGATAAAGATCACATTCCGTGGGTCGGCACTGAGCTGGGCCAGCGTTTTAATCAGTCGGTCGGAGGGCAAGGCCATTTCAGGCACGCGCACAATTGGCGTCAACGTCCCATCGTAGTCCAACATAATCAACCGTTGACCCGATCCACCTGGGTTGGATCCCACCGCCGCCACCCAATCCGACTGGATGGCCTTCAGGTCCAGCTCGGGGGTGAGGTGAGACGTCTCTTCTCCATGCAGCAGGTGAACCATCTGACGAATCAAAGTAGCTGCCCAAGTATGCGAGGTGTGCAGAGTGACTTGGTCGTAGGCGTGACGGTGGCGCAGCTCCTTCTCTTCCGGGCCGATGGTGAGACCTTCGTTGATCGCCTTGGCCACCCCCACGTGTTCCAGGGGTTGACTTGGATCGCAGTGCGCAGCCGACTGGCAGTGCCGGTAAACTCGGAAAGGACGAGGGGAGACTTTTTGCCGTACTGCTCTTGGCAAATGACATATTCCATCGACGTTGCGTTCATCCCGTCCCGCACCGACGTGACCAAGGCCAAGTCGGCCACACTCAACAGAGCAAAGTACTCGTCTCGGTCAACGATCTGGTGGTAGTGGTGAACCGGGGCAAAGGACAAGGAACCAAACTCCGAGTTAATCTGGGACACGAGCTCGCTCACCTCCCGCTCCAGCGCGGGCGAGTCGTGCACCGCAGGCGCAGTGACTTGGATCAAGACCACTTTGCCTCTCCACTCGGGTACTCGTCCAGCAGCTTCTTGAACGCTTGCATCTTTTGCGCCACCCCACGTACCACATCCAACTTGTCCCGACCAACAATGATCTTTTTGTCCTTGTACATCCGCTTGAACGCCTCGATCTTTGGCACCACACCAGGCGACATGGCTTCACTCGCGATGCGCGCCGCGTCAATCCCTACCGGGTTGTAGCTGATTGAAGTAACTTGACCATTCGTCGACTCAACAGTGTTGAAAGAGGCATCGAACCCACACACGCGAATGCACGAAGACAAGAAGTGGCGCGAGTAGGAGAAGGCTTGGAAGCAGGCCAAGTCGGCGCCAAGCATTCCCTCAAGAATCTCAGTCCGCTTGGGCAGGCAACGGAACACTTCACTCGAAGGGAAGGGTGCGTGCATAAAGAACGTAATGTGAGCGTCGGGAACCAGCGTGCGCAGCATCTTGGGCACCAAGAGAAGGTGATAATCGTGCACAATGACCATGTCTCCGGGCTGGTACTCTTGCGCTACACGCTGGGCAAACGCCTCATTCGCCTTGTAGTACGTCCCACGTTGAATTGTCCCAAGTCGAGCATTGACCGGGTTGACATCCTCCCACAAAAGGTAGTGCAGGAGAGGCCAAGAACCGTTTTGCAGTACCCCTCATAGAAACCGTGGGCCACCTTGGAGTCCATCCAGACCGGAACGTACTTGATCCCATGGGCCTCGTCCCCACCAAGCTGTACTTGTTCCTCAAACTCTTCCCTCCGCTCCTCTTTGGCCGCTGATGTGGCAGTGCGGAAGAGCTTGTGAAACGAGAGGGGGCAACGGACTCAGGCACCGTCTTAGACTTCAATAACGGGAGGACTGCTTCGGCGTGGGATTTGGTGCAGCGGACTCGGGGCCGTCCGTGCTCTCAGCATTGAAAGAGTCAATGCCCGGGCTTTCCAGATCGCTCAGCGCCTTTTCGATCTGTTCCTTCTCCTCGTCGGTTAACTGGGCAGTCTCCGTACGCACGTCACCCAGCGCCTTGGACGCAAAGACAATGTCGCCGGGCCAACCAATAAAAGTCTGCTTGTGGGTCATGCATAGGCTGCGTACACCACTGTTAATGGCCGTGTGGCCACGGCGAGGAGTGAACACCCACTTCTCCGAGGTGAACGTGCTGTCCCGTGGCTCGGACGAATACGTCGCTTCAAAGTCTTCTCCCGGAGCGGCAGAAGAAGGCTCCGTGGAGGATAAAGGGCCGGTAGAAGAGGGTTCGTCGTGGCTCTTCACTTCATTGCGCAAGCCGGTCGGCGGAGCCAGAGGACCCTGAGCATCGTTCAAGCACCGTTCGGTGAGTGCGGGCTGGCATGATCAGAGCTTATCGGCGGCGTATCCATCGGGGTGAACCGGTCCTTGAGATCATCCGTCTGCAGGTGCGCGTCGTTGGGATCAGCCGCATCGTGATCCATCCAGGCCCGCCGGCCCGCACAGGCCTTGGCTCGCTGTTGGTTTTCCTCAAACAAGGCGTACATGTCTTGCCCTTCGAGGCCATGAAGCGCCATGTGAGAGGCCTGGTTGTCGACGTCACCTTTCTGGGCAGGTAGACCGTGTCCCTGCGGACATCTTCATGTGCATATCCGTCAGGATCGCTTCACGGCGAGCATCCGCCGCCCGAGCTACATTCCGGGATCGGGATGCTGCAGCAATGGCAGCCATGTTCTGCCGGGCCTCTTCCTGCTCTTGCTGAAGACGTTCATATTCCACCTCGGCAGCCGCATGAACCACAAAGGGAATGGAGTGGCTCACGTGAATGATACGGCCGGAGAGCGGGGTGTGGCCCATCTGGTTCGAATAGGCCTGCTCCAACTCGGCGAGGGAGGAGCGGATTTGGCTGATAGTTTCGAACTGAGGCCACTCATCCTTTGGGTTGAGGTGAACATCGGCAGCAGCCGCAATGTTTTCGATGCTGTTCTTGTGCGGGTGGCTGCCGACGCTCGTTCGGTAGGTACTTCCGGCGGACTGTGGCAGAGCATGAGATCCAAGGGAGAAGGAAAGCTTGATGGAGTATGCGATCCATGTTGAGGTACATTAACCTCACTTATCGTAGGCGAGGGAGGCGGGGCGAGCGTCTCCAACCCTGACAGCGAGGCAATCGTGGGGGGTAAGAGTGAGCTCTGGGGCACAGGCTGTGACTCATGACTGCGGGGTTGGCGGCGGGAGTGGAAATGCCGGCCGCCCTTGTGGGGCGGACGTACGCCCCCGTTTACGGTGGATAAAGGGACGGCGGAGGGGGAGACCGCCGATGCTTGTTTAGTGGTGTGGGCGATGTTTCCAACGGGAGCCGGTAAGCTGGGGCTCATCGGCGTCCACGCCTGGCGAAGGGGATGAGGTGCCGCTGTGTTTGTTCTGCCCACTAGGTGCAGGCATGTCGTGAGGGAGGTGTAGTTGGGATATAAGGGGTAGGGTAGCGGCGATGGAGGGGTGGGGGAGGTGGTGCAGGTGGGAAGTGGTCGGGGGGGGTTGAAGAAGGGACCGAATGGGTGGAGTCGGCCAGCTCATTTGGTCGGCCAGCTCATTTGGCGTTTGGGTTCGGCAGCATCTGAAATTATAACAATACAGCGTCCGCCGGCACTGCGCGCGAGTGCAAACGCACGGCCGCTGATGCCGCTGCCCCGTGCGGGTCCTCAGCACTCAGCTCAGGCTGGGGGCATTTCTACCCCCGTGCTGTGACTTGCCGTTTCCGCACTGCGCTGCTGTCCACCGCCTGTGCCTTCATGCCTATCACCACTCCCGCCAGTGCACTAGACAGCAGTCCGCTCCGTGCGCATTATAACCATCCCCTTCCCCAGCTCACGCCACCCTTCCATAACTACAGGCTGAGGCTCTTCCCCATTTGTCACATATATATGCACGCTTCCTTCGCCCTCTGCGCTCAGGCGTTCAGGCGCTCGTGCCTTTTGGAGGGTGGCGGCATGTGACACCACTTGGTGTGATGGCTTGATCGCGGGCTGGCAACCTGAGCGCTCAGCCTGAGCTGGCTATAGAGTTCCGCGTCTCGCACGCTCCGGATTGGTTACCGTCGGGCCTTGTTCCCCTCCTTTGTTGCATTCAAGGTCGGACTAGCGTCAGGCCCTGTTTCCGCCCCGCACACCAGGTGAGCTTCCTCTCTGTTCTCTCTTTTTCTGTTCTCTTCCTGTTTCTGGCGTTTTTGTCCTTTTGGCCATCGATCACATACGTAGGGTCGGAGGTCCTTCAAGCTTCAGGCCACGATACAAGAATTGATCTCTGAAGACTGATTCCTATCTTCCCTTGCACAATGCAATTATCGTCCTTAGCTTGGTAGCGTAGCTATACTTCAATCTCAGCATAATGGACGTGCTGAGGAGGCCCCCTCAGATCTGAGGCCTCAGCCTCTCAGCGCCTCAGCCCCGGCCCAAGGCATGCACTTCTATATTCACAACATAAATCCAGTTCAGCTTGACAAACTCAGGTCGACAACATGATGGCTGAGGCCCTGAGGGCAGTATTAGCCTAATCCCCTGAGGGGGCTACACAACAGGCAGTGGAAGCCTGCGGGGATCAGAGTTTTGTGTTGCGATGCGCCACCCAAGACCATACGTCATTCCAAAGCGGGGTATATATGACTTCTAATTGGTCGCTGTGACTAGTGACTGCAGAGAAATCAACCACGCCTGTAACGGTGTGGCCTCCCGGTCGATAACAACCTTGAGGAAGGGTGAAAGGGAGTCTGCCCTCCGGTTTGTCGGACAAGGGAGGGGACCAGATGTATATTAGGCCCGAAGCGCGAGTTGCGTGCCAATTAACGAGAGGCGTCGTCCCTCTGCCTTGCTAGCAGTAGCCTTCCTAAGCTGCGTCCTATAGAGGGTCCGGTGTTGCGGGAGGGCGTAGGTACTAGGACAAGACGATTGGTCGCTTGCCTCCAATGCATGCTTAGTGCAGAGCGGGTCTTTATATATGCAGGCAAAGGAAAGCGGCGAAGCTGTGGTCTGTTTTTTTGCGAAACCACAGATGGCTCAAAGTAGATCCGGCGCGATCGCACGCGCACGGTTCACCGGCTCGTAGAAGCCGAGAGCGTGCGATAAGGAGCAGCGGCGTCAACGAAAGCATATCCTTGTGACGTCGACGGTCTTTCCACGTGAAAAGATGGTAACGCTGTACGCAACAAGATATGCACGAGAGGAAGTGCTCTCGGATGATTTCCTATTAGCACCGTGGTGCTTCAGCGAGGGCATCCCCCTATTACACCTCTGCTTAGCTCCGTCAACACAGATTTTCATAGACGGTATTGTATGGGGTCTGTATATACGGATGGCAGCCGCCAGATGAGGTCCTGACCTGCAGTTGTAGTTCCCATGGTTTCCTAAACGGGTTTGGCGCCAACAAACGACGCACGCCCCGTATGAACAGGTCTTGTTTATATAGGCGTAGCATTTCTCTGTCCCAGCATCTACTTAAACTGAGTCTGTAAATGATATAATTGCGCGGAGGGGGAAATTCCAACCAAGAAGCCTCGGTCAGCATTCTCAACCTCTTTGCTGTTTGAACGGGTCGCTTTAGGCGTAGCGTTTCCCTGTCCCAGCCTTAAGCTCTGTCAATGATATGGATGCAATATAGAGATAAAGAATCACATTTCTGGCAATGCACACCCCTTCTTCCCTGGATGGCGAGTACCAGAGGGTCCTGATATCCTGGCGATCCCCTGGTTCCTTAACATTGGTAGCGCTACCAAGTAACTCACGCAAGATTAACGGTTCGGTTTAGGCGTAGCATTCCCCTGTCCCAGTCTTAAGCTCCGTCAATGATATGGATGCGAATAGAGAGTGGCCCATCAGTGATAGTAGGCCTGAACCAGCGGCCGAGCAACAAAAGGTGACTTCACAAGATTGGATCCCTCAGGCCTCAGGCCTCAAGCGACGTTGCTCTTCACAGAAACCAGCAGGGCCTCTATACGTTCCATTCTCATAGTATTGGGTAGGCCATTGCGAAGATGGCAAGTCCCATGCTAGTCGGCCGATTCGGCTTCTTCAGTGGCAAAAGGCTTAAGGGTTTATTGGTGTGATGGTATTAAAAGAGAGCCATAGTTGCGACCATGAGCGATCTGAAGCCCACAGTAAGTTATAGATGAAGGAAGAATTGCTTAGTCACAGGTGAACGATATGAAGACCCCAAAAAGTACTAAGTGCCCAAGAGCTTAACAGAGGCTTAGGGAAGCATGTCTAAGAGTAGCGAAGGATAGCTTTGTGCATAGGGTCGTTTTGCCACCACAATATGATGATCCACT
This sequence comes from Moniliella sp. 'wahieum', assembly GCA_003971905.1. NCBI lineage: Eukaryota > Fungi > Basidiomycota > Moniliellomycetes > Moniliellales > Moniliellaceae > Moniliella > Moniliella sp. 'wahieum'. The sequence goes on from RSEE01000008.1 coordinate 501,138, forward strand.
GGTCCATAATCCCGCATGGTGTAGAGATAGTAGGCCACCGCATTGGTGGGGCAATGTCTTAACCGCCGCGGCCGTGTGGGGCTCGAAACTACTGAGGGCGCAGCCGCAATAACGCCTTCGACTTCAATCGGCATTAGGAGGCGGGGGTATCGGTGATGATGTCGATGATGAGGATTCCTGAAGCCTGAGGGCTTCAGAGAGATGGAGAGGAAAGCAGGGGGCGGGGGGGGGGTAACCGGTAACCGATGACTTGGCCCATATAGTACGCGGGGAAGTGGTAGAGGATAGCTTGACCGGTGACGCGTTACGCGTTAGTGTTATGCGCGCGTTACGCATCATGTTAGCGCCTGTACATGATAGCGCTTAGCGCTGGCTTAGTAGCGCTTACGTGGTTACTATATCCGACGGTTACTGAGGTTTACTCCAAATTTTGCTATTTACTCTAGTCCCTATGGGCCACTAGCACCAATCGAACTAAGTGCTGATCGCGCTGGTCAAGTATGTTTTCCCAACAGGGGGGTGGGGGGTACCGAGTACCGGTTACCCCGTGTTGCCAGTATGTCAATGTCACATGCAGCGTCACACATGTCACACTCTCGGTATGCCCAACAACCCCGTCCGTTGGGGCTTTTTGGTCTTACAATAGGCCGAGGGAGTGGATACTAGAGAGCTCTCGCCCCACGGCGGTTGCGCGGCGTGGCAGGGCGTGGCAGGGCGTGGCAAGTGGAGGTGCTCGTTAACATTGTGGGGGCGATTCGCGTGGGAGCTGGTAACCGGTAACTACGGTAACTCCGGTAACTGGTAACTGAATACTGTCTGACTGGGCCCGGTGGACGCTGCAATCCCTCTCCGCTTGCCTCATCGGTCACTCATCGATGACCATCAATTCTACCAGCAGTTGGCCAAGATGACACCGCTGCAATGGTGAGACATCTCGGCCCGCCGGCGGCCGCCGGCCCAGGGTCCAGCAAATCCCCTCGCTGCGGCAAAGACCACTTTTGAAGGTAGGGTCACGGTGATCAGTGACCATCACTGACGCGTGACGTGTGACGATGCTTAAAGTTTTTGAAGCTCTCCATTTCCCACATGTGCCCCTGATCGCCTGGGCGTCGGAGCTACAGTCTGCCACGGCACTGCGCCTTGCCCGGAGGAAGGCGGTTGGGGAAGCGTACGCATAGGAAAGCTGTAGCTTAAGAGTCGGCGAGCAGAAGCAAGTCCTGAAGGAGGCAAATGATTAGGCTGGCGGAGGAGAGTAGATACGGTTTCCGAAGAAAACGAAGGAAGGATTATCTGATTTCCTGCCAAGAGGACAGTCACAGAAGCGCTACAATGCGAGACGCTAAGTCGGCCCGTGGGGGAAGCAAGAGATGGCGCTGACGCGTGACGAGCGCCAGTGACTAGTGCCTAGTGGCTAACTAGTGGCCTAGTGACACGCGCGCATTACCGAAGACCCGCCACGGGGCCAGTGACTTTGGAGTGACTAGTGACTGCCCCGGGGAGGCAGGGGCACATGCATGGGGGCATGCCGGGTGCCGTTTGTGGGGCCCCACTTCAGCACAGGCGCCGTGCTTCCTTTGCCGCTTGGCGCAGCGCGTGAGCAATTGGATCCACGGTGTCTGGGCCCTGATCGATGATCGATGACCATCGATCCACGACCACCGAGCACTGATCATCTATCACGCAGCCATACGCCAGGCCCCAGCCCACTCAGTTACCCAATAACCCAATGCCAATGCGGCTCAGGGCGGGGGCAGTGTACCTGGCTGGGCGTGGACGGAGTGTGCATCCTGAATCCTGGGGCAGGTGGTTCGAAGTTGGCTGAGCGCGGGAAGCGCTGAGCAGCGCTGAGCAGTGACCAGTGACTAGTGACTAGTGACTAGTGACTAGTGCAGCCTAGGGCCGAGGATCGAGGCTAACTGGGTGACCGCGGTGGCTGGGAGCGGTACCTGGGTGCACAGGCTCAGCGGCCAGCACGAGAGCCGAGTACGACCGCGTACGGAGTATACTGGTACTGCCCTGGTGCCGCACCTACTGAACGTTGGACGCTGGACGATGGACGTTGGACGAGCGCAGCCGACGTCTGCGCTGGGCGGCAGGCGGCAGTTGAGCAGCAGCGGCGGCTAGTGGAGATGCGAAATGCGCGGCCCGCCAGCCAGCACACACACCATCATGCCATGTCGCATGTCGGCAGCACCAGCATCGCGTGCCAGCAATACTGCCCCAGTGGCTCGGCTGGGCGGCGCAGGCACCGCTGGCACTGCTCGCGCTCCTGTCTCTCCACGATCCAATCCCCCGGCTCTTCCCGCACTGTGCGCATCACACACCAGCCATCACGCATGGCATGTATCAGTGCAAGAGGCGCCCGGAGGAGCCCCAGGGAGCCCCACACTTTCTCCGCATCTGCGTGGCACTGCGCAGCAGTCTGCCGCACTGCCCGCCTGATGCGTCCTCTCCTTTTTCCGTTCGATGTTCGCCGCCGCCCAGACACGCCCAGACATGGTGTTGCGATGCATGTGCCCCCGAGTGCCGCCGCCCCGTGCTCCTTCCCGCTGCCCGCACACGCTGCAAGCTCAGAGTGACACCCATCCAAGACCTCAACGTCTCAACGCCTCAACCACTCAGTCCTCCAGTCGCTTCACAGCCACCGAGCCCCCCCCCCTCGGCCACCAGCTCACCGGCCACAACTCACGGGCATCACTGGTCACTCCACCCTGCTAGCCCTTAGCGCTTACTAGTCCCCCGTCACGCTAGTCGTCATGCACGTCATAGCTGTGTAACCATGTAACCGGTGACCGGTGACCCAACCTGGCCACATTCCCCCGCCACACTCGGGCCGGCTCCAGCCCACAATCCCACCCGAACAACCCCCCCTCCCCCCCCCCGGGTATAAAACCTGACAGTAGTCGTCCTGGTCACTCATCTTTCTCTTACCCTCTTGGCTACTCTTCTGTCCTCCCACCTCTTCCAGTACCCGCATTGCTCTCTTCCACCCACGCATCCATCACCAGCACATGACCTTCCAGCCTTTCCCCCGCTCTGGCCTTAAGAAGGCCCAGGCGCAGCCTACCAAGGTATCCACCGCCGACGCCCCAGCGACGAAGACTCCAGCGGCGAGGTCAACTTTCCGAAGGCCGCAGTCGACGAACAAGGCCGCCAGATCATTCATGTTGACTGGGAGCGACCATATGACCCCGGCAACCCACAGAACTGGAACAACGGCAAGCGATGGTACCTTACTATTCTCGCCTCAATGTGGGCCTTCACTACCGCCCTTTGCGCGTCTGCGTACTCACCCCTCGCTGGCCCAATGAGCAAGAAGTACCATGTTGCCAAGGTCGTCATCCTCGTTGGCAATTGCACCCTCCAAAGTTCCAACAGTACTGCCGACATGTTCATCACGCCACTCTCTGAGACGGTTGGTCGTGTGCCCTTGTACTGTGTATGTTATTTCCTGCTCTCTTCTTGCTTGTCAGAGACACTAATGCGTATCCCGCACAATAGGCTTCAGTCATCCTCTACGTGATCCTCTTTATCCCGCAAGCCTTGTCGTACAACGTGGAAGGCCTCCTCATTCCCCGGTTCTTCCAAGGTATTGCCTGTTCTGCCGGCAACTGCATGGTGGGTGGCTCTGTCGCCGACATGTGGGCCCAGCACGAGCGTGGCATTCCCATGAGTGTTATCTCTGGTTCAACTTTATGGGGCAAGCTGTCGCGCCTGTCATCTCCAACGGCATTCTGTCTGCTAAGCCACACTGGGCCTGGAAGTGGACGTTCGGCTATCAAGCCATCCTCTCCGCCGTGTACGGTTTGGTCATGTTCACGACAATCAAAGAAACTCGTGCCAGCGTATTGCTTCGCCGGCGGGTTAAGAAGCTCCAGGCCGAGGCAGATGAGCAAGGTCTCGCGGTTCTATACATTCCCCGCGGCGAGGAGTCGCGTTTGCCCCTCAAGCAAGCTATGCTGCAGTCGTGCACGCGTCCATTCCGCATGCTCATGTTTGAGCCCATCACGACCGCTTTCTCCATCTGGGCCGCGTTTGCCTGGGGCATGCTTTTCCTGACCTTCAGCTCGGTGGGTGTTGCCTATGGCGAGGCGTATGGTTGGAACGCTCTCCAGTCGTCCATCATTCTTCTCTCCATTGGCTTGGGTGCGTCCCTTGCTTGGTTGCTGCACTTGCACCAGGAGCATCTCTTCCAACGTGACCGAGCTCGCGCCAAGGATGGTCGTGTTCAGCCCGAATCGCGTCTGTACTACGGCTGTGTAGGCGGTGTGCTGTACCCGATTGGACTGTGGTGGTATGCCCGCACTTGCATCAAGACGGTCCACCCCGCCGTCAGCATTGTCGGTTTCGTCATTGCCCAGGGAGGCACGTACCTGATTTACGACTCGACATGGGAGTACCTTTCGGACGCGTACGAAATCTACGCATCAAGTGCGCTCGCCGCCTGCTCTTTCCTTCGTAACATGTGGGCTGGTATGTTGAAGATTGCCACTTGTTCATCTTGCGTGTGTGGATCCGCTGCTGACCTTGACTTTCATTCCAGGTGTTTTCCCATTATTTGGAGTGTACGCTTACGGCGGCATGAAGCCGCAGAACATGACCTCCATCCTTGCGGCTGTGTGGCAACATTGTGGGTGTTGTGCCCTTCGTGCTGTTCTTCAAGGGCGATGCAATCCGGGCCCGTTCCAAGATGGCCACGTCGCTGGGGTATGAGGCGGAGGAGGAGGCGCACGAGAACGTGGTGGCTGCGCACGGCACCCCTGGTTCGCATGACGAAGAGAAGATGCCCGAATCTGCATAATAATCTTCAACATCTCATGATATGTTCCACGTTGCTCCAACTTGGACCCTTCTACTTACACTTCCCGCTGTTATTATCTCTCGTTGTGTTGATGCATTGATGCCACGTTACGATCTGTCAACGGTATGCTACGCGCAGTACACTACTCCAATACTCGCCTTTCATGGGGCCTTGGCGTTCTAACGTTTCTCGCCTCCCACCTCACTGTGGACGATATATCCCTCCCGTCCGATGACTTAGTATCTTTTCCTGTGGCTTTCCCCCATCCCACTGTGCTCTCCTCGTGCGTTTTGGCAGGCTGGCTTGGGCGGTTCAACCGTCTTGTATTCTGCTCAAAATCAACATTGATGCTCCCACATTTTTAGTCCTGATGCCACATGGTGCAGGGCATGCATGTAATAGGATAGCTAAGTATAGCCAACACCCCCGCGCGCGCACGCGTGCGGTCCCTTTTTCCCCTCCTCATTCTCCCGCATGTCCTCTCCTTTTTCTTCGCCGCCACCTCACCTTCCTTCCCTCTCTCTTTCGCTCGACTCGATACGAATCATACTCGTTGTTCGATAGAGGCTGGGTATCTCGACGATCGTGTCCTTCTGCGTCGCTCCACTTGCTACTGCTCCTCGTGGGTTGGTGGGAGACGATCGTTGGCGGTCTGTACGACCACCACACCGGTAACATATTAGTTTCAAAGATGAAATTCATTTCAAATTGCAGTGGCGCGCCTTGGCTTGCCTCCATTCTGCCCCACTTGGGCTTGCCCCCGATAGTACCAAGTAGTCAGCTAAGCACATCCAACTTCTTAACGCCCCAAGTCGAACCTCCAATGTTGCCAGCGCCTCCCTCAGAGTGTAGCGATGACGGCTGCCACTTACAGCACTCCTACGCCCACCACCAGGCCATTGGACAACCTAGGACGTCTCGCCAAGATCCCCGTAGCCATCTCTCATTTGTTCTCAACCACCAGCGCCACACAGGTTGTCACGACCACACCGGCCAATGCGACCGCTACCTCGCACGCAATCTCGACCGCCACTCCTTCGTTCTACACTGCTCCGTGTCTGTCACCTCGGTTGCGCCTGCTGCGTCGGCACTGAAGCCAACACCCATCGCTACCAAGGCGGCCCAGGTGGCGCGCCGAAAGTGCTGCCAGGGTGGCAGTCCGCCCTCCAAGGGCTAACGCATCACATCCCTTTTTCCTTCGATCCCCGGCCGAGGCGATCATTGGCACGGTGCGGCTTCTTTTCTGACGTTCGGACCTTTGTTGAGTATCGCTCTGACTGACTTCAATGGATTTTTAGGAGTGCTATACGACGTTGATTTACGATGCGATCTCACTTCAACGTATTGCATCCGGCTGTCGATCTCCAAAGGCCTCGGACTGGGCATCGTCGTCTTTGGCTCCATCATGAAGATCCCTCAAATCCTCAAGATTATCAAGGGTCGTTCCGCCCGCGGGATCAGCCTCAGCATGTACGCTCTCGAAGTGCTGGCATATACCATAGCCTGGCCTACGCTGTGCGCAAGCAGATCCCCTTCAGACGTATGGGGAAAATGCAAGCTTAACAGTTCAAAGTAAGTCATCCTCTCCTATGCCCCACGTTTCTGACAGGCATCTTGCAGATATGGTGATCACTCTTCTGATCCTTGCCTATGCGCCCATCGCCCGGGTCAACGGAGCAGGCGCGTCGAACACGTGTCCTGGTCTCTGCTGCCTTAATGGTCGCCCTTGCCATCTTCTTGTTCTCCCCCGCCCTGTGTGCGGCAGGTCTACTCTCCTTCCTTCAAGCGCTCACCATTCCATCTCCCTCATCAGCAAGGTGCCCCAGAGGTTGAGCGCACACCCGCAAAGCCCCGGGCCAACTGAGCGCGATCGTTGTCTTTCTCAATTGGCCGGAACAATGGCAAGGGTGTTCACCACGGTGACTGAGACCAATGACTCGCTCCTGTTTTGGGGATTTGCGTTGGCTACTGTCTTCAACGCCATCATCTTGTCCAGCATGCTCGTCTACTGGAACGGCAACGAGCGCAACATGGCCATTGCCTCGATGGCAACCCCAAAAGCTCTGATTGAACGTGGAACTCGGCCATTCTGGAGGTAATGCCGACAGTATCCAAACTGATGGACTTATATCGCTTCCTTCGTTCGTGTTGCAGGTGTATGGGGGAGGGGTATGCTGATGGCGGGAGTGGGGAGAACACATCGCGCCTGCTATGGCTCCGACGTTCTTGGTCACCTGACCGCCCGGCAACCCGTCGGACGCGGGAGCTGGAGTTTGGATTTGAAATGTGAAATGGAGAGACTGAACATTTCTGAGTGTGGCTAGCTCTACCGGAGGCGTTGACACTGGTCCTGTGCGACGCGTGCTGGGAGCGGGCAGGAAGCAACCAGCACACATCAGAGGCGGGGTGTGTCGTAGCTTCCTCTTGCCGCCCCGCTTGGTCTTCATCCCCATCGCCATCGCCCTTGCCACCCCACCCAACTTGACACATCATGCTACCTCAAAGCCCTTCGCGGCGGTCCACAGCGACACGTCCGCCCGCCAAAATGCTGCGTCCAAGATCCAGATTGTCGTCCCGTTCCCCTCTGCCTCTTCCACTGCTGAACCCATCAAGTAGTGGTGGACAGTCTGACCTGGCGTCCGACGAACTACGTACACTGACATTTTTTTTGGATTAAACCAGACCTACCCGTCTCGTCCAGCACACCTCTCCAAATCCGTTACGAGCCCTACATCACCGTTCACAATGACACTGACATCGTCATGAAGCCCCTCCCGATGTGCGTGCCCACTCTCTTCCCGCCTTCCCTAAGTGTGGTTGCTGCGCACGGAACCCTCCCTGACCCTCTTTCTTCCCTATAGTTGCCCCGTCCTCCGCCAACAGTACTCCTTTGCCAAGGTTTCCAACCAGCCGAAGCCGAGGAGGCAACAATTCCCAGTCGCGTTTCTTCCAAGAAATTGCCTGCCCATGGTCCAGGGGCTCCTGAACGAGGGTCAAAGCGGTTTGTACTGCACCTAGGCACAACCTGCAGTGGCAAATCCTACACTGTCCATGGCGGCCGTCGAGCTAAGGAGGCCGGCGTCCTGCCACGTACCTTGGATACCATCTTCAACTCGCTCGACGGTTTGTTCAGCTCACGTCGCATCCGCCCCAAGGTTGAATGGCGTTGAAGAGTTGGTGCACGAAGGGCAAGATGGGCCGGAGGAGTTTGATCCGAGTGAGTCTTCTCCCCTTCGACAGAGACTGCTGGGAAAGCAAGGACCGTTCCTCCCCGCTCGGTTCTGGGGGCTCTATGCCCGAATATGAGCATGACAAGACGGTCATCCCGGTAGACAAGAACTACCGCTTCAGCGTCGGGTGAGCTACCTCGAGGTGACAACAGAGAAGAGATACGACCTTCTTGATGTGGGAGCCGACCCGAGTAGTGCGCCCGAGGCACCAAAAAATGGTCCCTTGGTGGCCGGCGCATGGCCAGTGGCGTCGGGTCCGATGCATCGGGCCCTTCGAGTACCGGGCCGGTGCTGCCGCCACGCCTTGGCGTTGCAGAAACGATACGGATACGACGGGGGATGCCGAGGGGGTGTGTAAGTACGCAGCGGGTCTGTCCGAGCATGAAGTGCGGTCTGCCAAGGAGGCCCAGGCCTCATTCGCGCGGCGCAGAATCGTGCCGTGTTTGGCACGATGGCAAACCGCGTGTCCAGTCGCAGTCATGCGGTCTTTACCGTCCGATCATTCGCCACCATGCGGGCGAGACTGGGGCGGAGGCAATGTACACCACCTCTCGTATGAGCATCGTTGATCTGGCCGGAAGTGAACGAATGGCCCATACCCAACTCACCGACAGTGCTCGCATGAAAGAAGCAGGCAACACAACAAGAGCTTGATGACCTGGGGCACTGCATGAGAAGATTCGCTCCAACCAAACCCGTCTTAAGACCGCCTTGGCAACAGGGGGCGTGGAGAACGCCAAGGCCGAGATGGTGCCGTACAACTCATCCAAACTTACCTCGCTCCTGAGAGTACTTGTTGGGGAGGGGACAACGGTCATGATCATCAGCCAATCCGTTGATGGTGGGTTCTACGAGAATGCCCAAGTGATGAAATTCAGCGCGCCATTGGCGATGTTGTCAAGCAGCGCCAAAGTGCCATCCACGCAGTCCAAGATCAGTCTTGACTATGGCTGGCGGGAAAGGAAGAAAGCTCGCTGGTCGCCCCACGTTCGACGGCCTCCAGCCGTGTTCGTCCATGTTACCCCGCGCCCTACCCAAGCCTCCACCCTCGATCCCAGCGAGATGGACATTACGATCTTGAAGAAGGCGAAGAGGAGGAGCAGGACCCGTTGGTGGACTTGCTGCTTGCCAAATGTGAGGAACTGCAACAACGTCTCTACTTGGCTGAGCAGCGCGCTGCCAAGGTGGAGGCCGAGGTGCGCGCTGAAATGGCCGATGAGATGGAACGCGCACTGCGAGCGATGAGTGTCATGTATGAGCAACGTCTTGAGGAGGAGGTGCGCTTGAGCGAACAGGTGACGAACAAAAAGCTTGATTTGCTCAACGACCTGTGCCATGAGGTGGGCTCCTACGACCAGTCTGCCTCCGCGAGCGACTCTTTCCAGTCCATGGACAAGTCTCACCCCACTCGCTCCGCCCGAACCAGCACTCGCGCCCCTTCCTTGGCCGAATCGGACATCCTCACCCAAGCTTTGGACCGCGTTCGTCTTGTGTCGGATCGTACCCCGGCTACCCCCGGACGGACGATGATGCCCCCATGATCCCGGAGATCCCTACAGCGGGGGACCCCTTCCGCTCCATTGGCGTCACTCCCAACGCCCTTGCCCCACGGGGATCATTTGGGGCCTCTCCTATCCGTGCCCACCCGAACTCACAAGGGGCTACTCCGCGAACGAGTTTGGCTTCTTCAATCGACATGCCGGAGCTGAAGCCGTCCCTACTTTCTGACCCAGCCAATGCGACAACGATCGAGGTCAACACGTCCGGTGTGACGGAGGACAAGGCGAATGAAGACGAGCCCGAGAGTGAGGAAGAAGGGCCTAAGGATGTGTTGGATATTGGCACTCCGCGCCTCCCTAGCGGGGGCTCCGCTAGGGCGTCCCAGGGGAACGACGGCACCAGTGCCGAAAGTGAGGACTCCGAGACGGAAGAGGAGAGCGAAAGGAAGAAGAAGAAGACGATGACGAGGGAGATGATGACGATACATTCGACCCCACCAACGATGGTTCGGCTGAAGATGTTACCCCTCCGCCGCGGAAACGACGCAGTGCGCGGGCCAGTACGGCAGCCAGCACGCTTGCTTCCAACACGCGGCACAGGGAACGCGTGCTGTCCGGGAGCAAGTGGAATGTTTCGCATTCGGGTTCCAGTTCGGGGTCAGTTACAGACGAGGCACCTCGCAAGGCCGCCCCTTCTCGCCCCCACCCCAAAACGCTGCCCAAGACGCTGCTCCGATCCACTCGCCCCTCCAAGGCAGCCATTCAGGCCGCCGCAACGCTCGCACCTGTCGTCAAAGGAAAACGCTCGGTGTTGAACCGTACCAGTGGCAGCCCCGTCAAGCGCGAACGCAAGACAAGTTCTGGGCGGATGCCTTCGGGCCTGTTTGCTGACGCAACCGCCGAGCTCAACCGCCGTCGACGACCACCCACGTCGAGATGGACTTGTCGGATGTGAGCTTGTTGAAGCCTTCGCACGACTCACCCAAGAAGAAGCGCAGGGCGCTCCGTGCGTCTGCGGCGGTAGACGAGGAGGGCATGGCGCTCCAGCTGGATGCTTGATGCGAGTTTGTTCCAGCTGGAGCTCCTCTCTCACATCCCAGTTGTTCTTTCGTATCTCTTCCATCAGTCCTCTCTTCCTTGCCTCCGCAGTCTTAGTTCCACTTCTTCGTTTTTCTCTATGCCCACTGAACATCGGTCAGGGCTTGCCTGTTCTCTCAAACCTCATTGCCTCTCCGATCTCATTGCCCATTCTGAATTGATCCATGTGGCGAGCATCGCGCTCGCACGCTGCACCATTAAACTCCAGCCACTGCAGGGGGTCCAAGTGGCCCGGCGCTGGGGCCGAGGCCGGGCGCGGCGTTAGTTATAGCTAGAACAGGGCCAGTACCCAACGTACTCAACTGAGTACACCGAGTGCGGGAAACTGTCACTGTTGGTCAGCAACCAGCAAATTAGCCGCTGGTAGAGCGTGGAACGTTGCGGTGCTCGGCTATAAGCCTCAGCGCCTCTGCCGCTCGGAGCACTTTGGTCTTGAGCTTCATCGATCGAGGTTGCTTCCCGCGAGTACTAGTTACTAGTTACTAGCCACCAGCCACACGCCACTCGACAGAGCAGATGCTGTCCGAGGCAGCCACCCGCAACCCTCCCCGCCGCACCCTGTACCCGCCACCCGCCGACCCATCGGGCTACCTTGCAGCCTCAGCCTCAGCCTCAGCCGCACGCCTCCGGCCGAATCGATAGCGATAATCTCGATAACCGAGCAACCATCCATTCCACCGCTCGCCGCTCTTCCCCGCAGCGCCTGTTATATTCCCGCCTCCATTCCTGCGCCCCGCCCCTGCCTCCCCGCGCCGCTCCAGCACCTCGCACACCCACACCTCTCCCTTCCCAACCACCACCTGCCCTCGCCATGCGCCCCGCCGCCCGCCCCGCCCCCCGGCCTGCCCTCGCCACCCGCAGGAGACAGAGTGTGTCTCCGCTCTCCCGCCACTCCTCCTCGTCCTCGTCCTCCTCCGACGATACCTCTTCATCCGGCAGCTCGGTGCCTCCCCTGCTCTTTATACCCTCGGCCAGCCGGCGAACACACTCCCGCGTCGCGGATGGATCCGCACTCTTCGCTTCGCTCGGCGCCAGTGCCTCCAGGAACATCCGCCCACCTCTTTCCTCCCCTTCCGCTCTGCACACCTCGCCACCCGCATCACCCTCTGCCCCTGCCATCTCTCCTACCCCGCCGCCCTCGGGTCCCTCCCATTCCCAGTCCGCCTCACACCTCTGGCGCAAGGTCATGGCTTCTTCATCGCCTGCTTCGTCCCTCACGCCCGGCCCAGCAGGCAGCGTTCCGCCGCATGCCTCGACGCCCAGGTACAAGTACGCTTACACCTATGCGCCATCCCGCAGCCGTCCAGTCAGGGACAAGGAACAAGGCAAAGGGAAGAGCAACGACAATGGTAAGGGCAAAGGCAAAGGCAAAGACAAAGGCAAATGGAAAGGCATGGGCAATAACGACATGACCGACCGCGCTTCCGATCCCGGCCCCGCCATGACTCTTATCAGCGCCGCCCCCTCCCATTCCCCCCCCTTCCAAGCCCTTCCTTGCGCTCATTACCTTATTCTTGTTATGGGTCTGTTCCACGACCTTCCTCTATCTCTGGGACCGCCATCTCTTCGCCACGCCCCCCCATCTTTCTTCTCCCGTCATTGCCCAGCACACCCACCGCAAACTCGCATTCCCCCCACTATTTCTCAGTGCGCTGCAAGCGGCGGCTGGGACCTTGGTCTCGGCCCTGGGCGCCATGATTGTTGTTCCGCTATGCAAGCCTGTCACCAATACGTATGCGCGCTCCTCGGTCAACAGGTGGCTCTTGGGCTTGGTGGTCTTGGGCGGCCTGTATGCCGCCGAGACGGCACTTTTTGCGCAGGGGCTACAGAACACTCACCTCGCTACCATTGGTCTGGGCCGGGTTCCTACGGGCATCGTGGCTCTTGCTTCAGGTCGCTGGATGCACGCCCGACGAGGGGGGGCGGCTCTTCTTGCTTTATTGGGAGGGATGGTCGTCGTCGATGGCTTGACGGGCTCATTGGGCTCGTCTTTCGAAGCATTGCAACAAGATGGCTGGGAGGGAGGGATGGTGGTGCTGGCCTCGGGGGTGGTGGGTGTGCGCTGGGCTGTGACCCAAGCGCTGCTAATCCCCCTCGTGGACATGGGCGTGCCATCGCGTCGGGTTCACCCGCTCGTTGTCACCGCCTGCACCGCCTGCCTCGCATGCCTTGTCTTGGTTGCACTCAGCTCGCTCCGCTGGTGCCGGTCGAGCAAACATACCTGGGATCTCCTCACCGGACAATGGGGCGAGCATGGACCGCCAAAGCGCCTCCCATCGCTGCCCCAGTGGCAAGCCCTCCGGCCGAACACGACCACCTGGGCCTGGCTCGTTCTCGCCTTCATTCCTGGTACATTGCAAGCGTCTGCATGGGCCTCTGAACTGGCGTTGCTGCAGCTGCCTTTGGACTCCGTTGTGGCCCTGGATGCGTTGCGCGTGAGCGTCCAAGTAGGGGCAGCAAAACTGCTCGATGAAGATACCTCGGCCTCGCCCTTTCCGGTGGGAGTTCAAGCGGTCCAGGTCCTTCTCGGTCTGGCCCTCTTCCTGCCTACCTTGTTTTGGCTTGCCATCTCCCCCTCGCCGGAGCATAGCAATTCTCTCCTCGCCGCCAAACCAACAGATAGCTTTGGCACGTTTCCCGCTACGCCAGACGACTCGTCGCCCTCCACCTCAGCCCTCAAGGCCCAACTGGACCCCGAGCGTGCGCGTCAACTGGCGCAAGAAATCGACTTTTTGTCTTGGGACGGGTGTGGAGTGACAAACACTGGGGATGGCCTGTACGAAGAGCATTGTTAACGTTTCCAGTGCCCATGCACGTGTATGCCTAATACGTCTCTAGTCTCTCCCCCTCTGCTTGTCCTTGTCTTCACACGCACGCTACGTCCCCGATCTCATCTCAATATCAGTATCAGTATCGACCTGCCCCGTGTTGTTTTACTTTACCTGTTTTCGTTTTCCGTACCGCATTTCGTATCTCGTACTACATACCATTCGAGCGTTTGGGCTCGGCTCCCAAGAGGGATATTAATAGGACCGCCACCAACTTCAATGGCATCTCAACCACTGTGGACCAATGTTAGCACACAGCGCTCATGCATGAGCAGATGGAGAAACGTGTAGCTGATTGCCAACAGCACTGATGTGTTGCATGAGCTCTTGAAACTAAGGGGAGGGCGTGAAGCAACATGCAGGGATGCCAGTCAGTGATCTTTTTGCCTATTAGTTGAGTGCCTGAACTTTCGACCACCTACGATGAAGTACCCGTGATGGCTATCAAAGGATCAGTGGGAAGTGCTCTATCGTATCCCCTTTCCTACTAAGTGATGTGGAATTCGGCATACACAGGGATGAAGAAACATATAATAATGATTTTGGCGTCTTGATGCGCGTGTACACATGCTCGGACTGGTCTTGGAAGGTAAACAAAGGAGAGACAAAGACACAGAGAGAGGGTGACTTAATCAACCCATAATAGTAGTACGACACAGAGTATAAATATCACAGGTATCATAGTGAGAGAGAGGGGCTACTTTCCTTCAAAGGGGCGAAGAAGCGAGCTCCGATTCGTTCCCCTCGGGCTCGCTCGGCACTGAAAGACTGCTGAGAGGAAGACCAGTGGCCCGTGCCGTCTTGATTCTTCTGGGCAGTCGCAGCGGCGGAGGGGTACTGTGGCGAGGGGGATGATTGGATGGTTGCTGCAACCGACCAACCCATTGAAGACCTATCCACCGCTGAGGGGGGGAGAACCAGACTTCCCTACTCGTCCTCGGTTGGGGGCCAAATGTGCTCCTCTTCCCTGCACCAAAGGGTGCCTCTTGCCCCGATCTTCTCTCGCTTCCGAGAGGTAGGCTCTCACTAGAGCGTTGAGGGGAAAGGGAAGGTAAAGGCTCCGCCGCTGCGGGTGGAGGACCAGGGTACGGACGTGGGCCCCAAACACGGCTGGAACGTCTTGTGCTACCTGATCCCATGTGAGTTCTGGTAGCCTCGTGTTCGCCTGCCGGTGGAATCGTTTCCAATCCTTCCTTCTTCCCGCGACCAGGGGTGCCAAGGCCCGTTGTTGTACCTGGTCCAGCTCGCTCTTCGACATATGCACCACCTGGGACGTGCCCACCTTGGTCATCAGAGCCAACCGGATAGCCTTCCAGGGGCAAGGTCTCTGGTGACCTCTCCCTCAAAGGTGGGGACTCTGCTTCGGCTCCAGGACCAAGAAGGTTGGTATGAGCTTCAAAGGGGGAGTAAACGGAATATCTTGGTCCAGCCGGTGGTGGCCCCGGGGAAAGGGTTGCTCAAACCTGTGGAAGGGGCAAGCATTCCCAAAGCCGACGCGGGGGCAAGCAATTCCTCGTCCGATACATAGCGGGCGTGGGGCGAACGAGTTTCTTGTGCCTCATCGGCCCCACCTCCCGGCCTGGCATATGAGCTTGGAGCACGTGCGGGTGTGGTGGGAATAGGCGTTTGAGCAGCATCGAACCACTGGTCCGGTGTGGAAGGTATGGTCGAGTAGGCTCTTTCCCCCCACGGCTTCCAAGGGAAGAAGGGCGGAATCTTCTTGTAATTGCCACCGGAGGATTGCTTGTGGGATTCCACTCGGGCAAAGCTCGTGTACTCCGCCACGCTTCGTCATCTACACCCTCTGCTCCAAGGCCTGGGACGGAGAGATTGGCATCTTGTCCAGACTGGGGAACGGGTGGGACTGAGAAGCTAGAGGGAGCAGAGAGACGGTAGGTATCCGTTGGGGGATGGTGCGAACGGTTCCCACTTGCTTCCGATTGCCCTTCCGTACCTGCCGCACCCACTCCACCGGCGACTCGTAACGTTGCAAGGGACCCAACAGTCGATCGTCCCGTGTCATATAAGTCACCCCCGGGTGACGGGGGAGATGGTGGGCCGGTGGGTGAAGAATGAGTGCGCCATGTCAAGGAGGATGTGATTGAACGGTGGCGATTATACTGCTTGGCGGCCGCGGCAGCGAAGAAGGGAGCAACCCGAGAAAAGTGTTTGCCCCTCCTTGCCGCGTCTTCCGCAAGCACGGCAGCTTGGGCCTCGAACGCAGTTGTTTTGAGTGGTTTCCGGGCCGAATTGCTTCGTCCCCTTCCTAGCCAGGCTCCAACCTCAGAAGCAGGCCCCACTCCTGCGCTCGTAGCATCCATGGAAGTATCAGCACCCAGAGGCTCGCCTTGGGCCGCCACGGGAGCATACCCTCCCCGTCGAAGTACGCGTCGCCTTGAGCTCGGTGCGGCCAACACGGATGGGAAATAATGACCGGATATGTCTCCAGAATGGTGGGTAAGAAGGGCGCCTTCCTCAGCAGGTGCTCCCATCTCAGCTGCCTTAATGTGATCACGTCCTCGTTTGCGGCGGCGAAGAAGGAATGCAAGCAATGCCAAAATCAGGAGGAGTGCGAGCGCGCCAAAGACACTACCGAGCACGATTCCAGCAATTTGTCCCCCGGAGAGGTGGTGATGGTGTTCATGCAGTCCTGTGGGGGTAGACAGAGAGCTGGAGGATGATATCGTACCGATAGGAGCGGAGGTTGTGGCAAGTGAACTGGTGGCAGTATTGGATGGGGAGCGTGTGAAGAGGGTGCTGTTGGTGATGGGGGCAGGCGAGCTCAAGGTAGATTGGGGAAGCTGGTGCTTGTGGTGGAAGTAGGGAGCAGCGATGTGTTGAGGCTCGAGGAGACTGTGGGGGGTGAAGAAGGGGGGGTGAAGAAGGGGGGAGTGAAGAAGGGAGGAGTGAGGAAGAGGAGGGTGAAGAAGAAGGAGATGAAGAAGGGGCGGGGGAAGAAGGTGGGGGAGAAGAAGGAGGGTGTGAAGAAGGAGGGTGTGAAGAAGGAGGGTGTGAAGAAGGGGGGTGTGAAGAAGGGGGTGTGAAGAAGAGGGAAATGAAGGGACGGGTGAAGAAGGGGGGCGGGAAGAAGGGCGGCGTGAAGAACGAGAGGGTGAAGAAGAGGCGGGTGAAGCAGACGGGGGTGAAGAGGACGAGGGGAAGAAGGAGTGTGTGAAGGAGTGTGTGAAGAAGAGGGAAATAAAGAAGGGGATGGTGAAGAAGAAGGAGGGTGAAGTCGGGGGGTGTGAAGAAAGAGAGGGTGAAGAAGAGGGAAATGAAGAAGGGGAGGGTGAAGAAGGAGGGCGTGAAGAATGAGGGTGTGAAGAAGACGGGGGTGAAGAAGAGGCGGGTGAAGAAGAGCGGGTGAGAAGAGGCGGGTGAAGAAGGAGGATGTGAAGAAAGAGGGGGGGAAGAAGAGGAGATGAAGAAGAGTGGGCCGATGAGGTGAGGGATGACGAAGAGGAGGCCGAGGAGCTTAATAGTGATGAAGAAGAAGGAGCCGAGGAGCTGAGGGATGAAGAGGAGGGGGCCGACGAGCTGAGGGATGAAGAGGAGGGGGCCGACGAGCTGAGGGATGAAGATCTCTCGGTGGCGGATGTTGGATGGGTGGGGTTGTGCTAGTGATGGTGCTAGACGTTCTGGATGATGAGGATGATACGCTTGACACAGATGTTGAAGAGGGGACACTAGTAGTTGCAGTCCTCGAGACGGATGCTTCCGAGCGGGAGGACGCTTTGGAAGCTGATTTTTCGCTTCTTGAAGATTCACGACTGGCACTGCGCTCGAGTTGTAAGACGAGCGCGAGGCCGATTTACTCTCCCGACTAGCGCTCCTGCTTGCACTCTTGCTAGCGAGACTGGCGCTCCTGCTTGCACTCTTGCTGGCCAGGCTGGCGCTTTGGGACGGACCCATGTCAACCTCCGCAGCCTTGGGGCCCGCTCCAAGACGTTGAAAAAGCTGTGATGGCACGGGGGACGCGGTAAGACGCGGGAGTAGAGCTGGGTGTGGGATGGTGGAGGGGCGGGCAACAACGTTTGTTTTGCCTTCAGCTTCGGCGTGAACGGGTGGCAGTGACGTTGGCAGCGATGGTAGTGGCGAGGGTGGTTAGGGGGAGAAAAGAGAACGCAAGGGAATGGAGGTTGAACATACTATCCCAGTGGGGCAAGTCCGGCATGGGCTCTCCTGTGCCGCCCGAGTAGACTCTCCCTGGGGGACACAGGCCCAGTGGCGGCACTCGACCCTGCCGTCACGGCAGCGTTGCCCGATCGGGAAAAGAATGGATGGGGCGTGGGGCCTGTGTCCTCACGGGTGGTGCACGGTCTGGCAGAGGGGCAGTCTCGCTAAAGGGATCGGCTGGCTGAAAGTCCATACAGCCAGCAGGGAGCGAGTGTGCTGCGCTGGGACCCTGCCGAGGTCGCGCTTAAACATTACTCGATGCGATGAAGAAGCGCTTGCCCTGGGGATGGCGCTACTCTGACGTCTACCTGCTTCTGCCGAGCGTCGGCTAGGGGCGGGAGGCCGGTGAGCGCGAGCCCTGAGGATGCAGATTGCAGCCGCGGCCTCCCACCATCAAATGCTCTGAGCCCCTGGGTCCATTGCACGCAGCAGCCTGCTTATACCGTTACAGCCGGCAAAGCTAGGAATCGATAACCTGCGTTCTGTAGGATCCTCCGCAATCAGAGGGGAACCCATTAACAACGACAACGATGGAATCATCATAATAGTACACCCAGTTTTAGTATACACTCGACCGCCACAGTCATGGACGATGCGTTACGCGTTATGCCGCGCACGACTCTGGTCCAACACCTGCTGCCGAAGACGAGATACATCGCTCCTTGTCTCCCCATCCGTCTCACCGATAGCAGGCATGCTTGGCTTGTCCATAATCTCCTCCGTCTCCCCAAGTGGATGCCGACGTGCCTGGTTCAACGGCTTGACGCCCAATCCCCTTGGTGCACTGACCCCACCGATCCCCTTTACGCTGCTCGGCCAGGCCCTGGCCGCACTCTTGGATCCTCAGACGGGCAAGGACGTTTGGACCCGGCAAAAACGCGAACCTTATTCGAAGACGCACTCTTGGAGGGGGACAAGATGCGGCTGGGGCCCGAGGCATGTTCTTCCATTTCTCATTTCCTTCAGCGGCAGGGAGAGCAGCAAGACGTTGTCGCAACCCCTCGCGCTCAGCTTGGACCTTGGCAAGTTTGTTCTGTACCTTCTTGGTTGTCTTTTTGAGTTCTAGTACCCGATCATCGTACCCTTCGATCTCATTTGCTTGCTGCTCCACCAACGACGACAGCTCTGATACTTGCTCTTGGAGATCTTGTTTGGTCGCGCGTCTGTCCAGGATGTGTTAGTTAGGACCAAGAATGGGTTAGAGATAACATACAATGCTCCAATTCGACCTGCAACTCAGTTGGTGCTACGCTGGCACTGATGCGCTCCTCCATCTCTGCGTTAGTGGCTTCCAGGTCCTTGATGACCTCAGCCCGCTGTTGCCGCTCTTTCTGCATTTGCTGCCTGAGCGAAGCGAGCTGTTCTTCGGCTTCACTGTGGGCGCTTGGGCCTCTGCCCACTTCTTTTCCGCAAGTTGCATCTTGCCCCGCAAGATTCCGATTCCAACACCACGGCGCCCTGGGCAACGTGCGTTTCAGCCAGTTCTGCTTCCACGGAACGCACCCTTTGCCAGAAGGGCGAGCTCCGCCACCGCCTTGGCCCTTTCCGACTCAGTGCTGGCCTTCTGCTGGTCCAAATCGACGAGGCGAGCGCTCATTTTCTACACCGCGCGGAGAGAAGACCATTCTCTTCACGGAAAGACACGAGGACTTGTTGAATCTTCGCCTGCTCCTTACGAGCCCCAACCAGCTGGACTCGTTCTTCCTCCAATTTAGACACAGCTTCCCTTGCCTCATGCAGGTGAATTTTCACTCCCGCCTTGGTCTCGAGTAGTATACCCTTTCCCTTTGAACGGTCAGAAATGCGTTTTGGAGCTGCTCTTGGGACGCTTGTTGGTCAACGGTCTCGGCCCTTACTACCCTCAACAACGCAAGCGCATGGGCCCACCGTGTCTCCACTGCAGCCACATGCGCAGAGAGGTGAGCAGCTGCGAAAGAAGAGAATCCCGCTCAGTTTGGGCAGTTCGATGTTCCTCGT
The DNA here is from genome assembly GCA_003971905.1 of Moniliella sp. 'wahieum'. Classification (NCBI taxonomy): domain Eukaryota; kingdom Fungi; phylum Basidiomycota; class Moniliellomycetes; order Moniliellales; family Moniliellaceae; genus Moniliella; species Moniliella sp. 'wahieum'. The sequence continues at coordinate 520,747 of RSEE01000008.1, forward strand.
CCGTAGAGCGAGAACTTGCCTGAGCACGTGTCTGCTCAAGCTGTGCATCGAGCGCAGCCTTCGTCTTGGATATCGACCGCTCGGCCCTTGCCAGTTCTGCTGTAGGAGCATTTGCTCCTCTGCCGCCCGGGTTGCAAATGTGCTTTCCTCAAGAGCCCGTTCATTAGCCAAAGCAAGGGCCGCTGAAAGGGAGGCGTGCTTGGTCCTTCTGTGAGAGAAGGGAAACAAGGTACGCATTCTCCTCCCCAGCTGAGGAGGGAGGTTGTGTGCCAGACGCTCCGCCTCGGTTTGGGACGCTTGCATCAATTGTTGTGCCTGGGTATATGAGACGCGGCTCCCTTCCAATTCCGCTAGCGCTCTCTCCGTTTGAGCACGGGCCTGCTGAAGGGCCTGTGCATCAGCTTCGTGTGCTTGAAGCCACGCGTCCCTCGCTTGAAGAATTTCCGCACCTTTTTCTTCTCAGCATGGAGCTGTTCCCCTGTCTGTGCTTCAGCCTGGGCGAGTACTTTGCTCTTCTGACGGATGCTGCAAGCTCTTTGCGAAGCGCCTTGCTCTCTTGATATGCATCTCGAGCACGTGAATAGCGTCCTTCTCCACCCCCTGGAGGGAGGCGCGAGCAGTTTCGGCAAGGTCAAGCGCCGTATTAACCTCCTTGACTTCCGCTTCCAGCTTGGCAACACGTTCAACCAGCTGTCTTTTTCAGTTGTATGCCGTGAACACTCTTGCTCTTGCAATTGTGAATGCTCCTTGGCTTTGTGGAGTTCTTCTTGAACCGAGCTAACCTGTCTCGCACCGCACTCAGGGCAGCCTCAGCCTCTGCTATTCTTGTGCAAAGATGGGAGGCCTCTTGTTCCGCCACCTCGGCAGCAAAGCGGGCTTGATTCTTCCCTCTCCTGCTTACGCAGCGTTAGCTGGGCTCGCCCCAACTGCTCAGTCCGACGGACAAGCTTGTCCTCAAGTTGAGAAATGCGGAAGTTCTCCTTCTCCTCTTCCGACGAAGGGGTCTTCTCTACCTGGGAAGGAGCAGAAATATCCCTAAATGCTGTTGGGAGCGACTCCGACTTTCGTGACCTTTGCACAGGCGAAGTGGCAGGTAGAAGGAGCGTTTCCTTCGTTCGGGGGAAGAGAAAGCAATTGAGAATGTTGTTCGAAAGCCTTCAAAGCCAAGGCACGGAGGTTTTCTTCTTGTTCCTTCGCTTGCTCCGCTATGTGACGCAGAAGCGCAGTCTTCTCTTCCCTCCGTTGGGCCTCCTCCACCTCTCTCAACCGCTCGTGCGACACCAAAGAACATCTGCTACTGCCCTGCTCTGCTTAAGACGGTCTTTTTCGCTCTTGGTGCTTCCAAGGCACGGGTAAGGGCTGCGACTTGGTTGTGCGGTAGATGCCATAGTGCGCGCTTCGTCTCGCTAAGCTGTAGCACCGCTCGCTCAGCTTCGGCATGGTTCGCCTTGGCCTCTGTGGCAGCCAAGGATCGGGACGACCGCTCGGCTTCAGCAGCATGAGAAACAGACAGCTCGACCAGGCGGAAATGGAATGCCTGTACAGCCTCGTCGGCCGCACAGACGACAGCTCTGATTGGCTCGTCAAGTGCGTCCTCGCCCCGAGCGGGAGAGGAGGGGGCAGCATTGGTGTCTAGACCCATGGAGAGGCTGGCGCCAAAGTCTGGGAAGAGTGAGGTGGGGCGCAGCACCGATTCGTCGGCCGCGTACTGCCCCCAATCGCTGCCGTGCATCGAGGACAGATGCGGGGCGAGCGCGTCAAGATCTGGGTATGTCCATCTAGCTGCCCTGTCGCCGTCTCCGTGTCCTGCTCCTGTTTTTTCCTGTGTTGTGGCTGATGAAACGAGGGAGGAGAGAGGGAAGGATGTTCTGCGGCCGCCCGGCTGAGAGCTTGGGCCAGACGGCGTAGTTGGCCTCGCTCCTAGACATGTTGCTAGTCGTGCTGGTGGACACCCACAACCCATGGGAGCCACATTAAAAGTGCCGTTTTTAGTCAAGGTGTTTGTTGGAACACGGATGCATCACGTGGCCCAAATTGCCTGTTCAATTTGAACGTTCAACATGCAATCTATGAGGATCTGGCCGATGCAGTTGAATACGGATCTGACGACTGGGGTTCCATCAGTTCTCTCTATTTGCCGCCTTCTTGTTGGGTTGAGGCGGTACCACGGATGCCAGCTCTATGCACAAGCAAAGTAAAGGGGAATGGGAAATTGATGGATCAGACTGTGGATTACGTCGCACAACGCTCAATTCTTCGTCTTTGCCGCGCGCACCTGCCTTCGGGTCTTGATGAGGCGAACGAGCGAGAGAGCAAGGGCACAGCCGCAGGGGCAAAGAGAGGGGTTGTAGATGGGCGTACTTGTGTTCGTCGGGGAAGTAGTAGAGCTGGGCAATCATAGAAGGGTGCAAGAAGTGCGGGTGTGAAAGGTAGGAGGCGTCCCATGCGTGGCGCAGCAGAGTTGTCGCAGTGTTGGTCGATAAGAGCGAGGGAGCAGCCATATGCAGTGCAGCAAGCGCCGCTTCAAAGTCAGCATGCACATGGCGGTCCACTCCCAGCGCCTCCATCTGTTGAATCAGACGGGTGGTGGAGCGCAGCGTATCCCGTGCAGCCCGTACATTTTCGTGGATCCGAGCAAGAGCGAGAAGATCGGGGGCAAAGCGTGGGCTGCTGCCGCCCTGACCAGGGGGATGCCCAACAGCTTACGAAGCTGCTTGTCCCATAGCAGCAGCGCATCGTCTAGCCGTTCGGGGCTCAAAGGTACAGCGTACCCAGTTTCTGGTTTTTGCTCCAGCACCACCCCGCCCCACTGGGGAATGACCCAGCTGTGCGATGGGCTCACGTCCCCATCCCCACCGCGGACAAACAGGGGGCGGTGCCTTGGCGCAGGGACATAGTAAAGCATATGCAGCGTCTGTGGTTCTTCTTGTCTCTGTCCCGACCCTGGCGGTTCAGTCGTCTCCCGCCCATGGAGTGAAGGGTAACGGGAAGACTTCCTCCTAAGCTCCAGGCTCCGGCATTGACAAACGTTTGCAAATCAGCCGGCTCCACCACTGAACGGTGGCGGTGTGATTGACGTCTTGCTCCTCCATAAACCACTGCAGCGCAAACGACCCATCGTCGGCGCCGGAGTCAGACCCAGACTCCTTTTGCTCAGAGCCCACCTCTTCTGTACTTGATGCGTCTGCAAGAGGTGGTGGCTCCTCGGGGGAGGAGGGGAGGTGAGCTTGGGACGAAGTGCCTCGGAGCTCTCGACCTCCTTCACTGTCTCTGGAGAAACGTCATTGGGAGGAGGCAGGGATTCCGGAGATGCGGAAGCAATGGGAACCGCACGCTGAACTCGGACATATTCCTTGGCAGTCCAAGAAACCGTGTCGAGGGTAGGCTCAAAGGCAAGTGGAGCATGGAAGAGCATCTGTGTCGTCACCTGAAAATGGTGCAGCCCCAGCCGGGAAAGCGAGGCGAGGGTAGCTGCCAACCTGTCAGCCCCGTTGGTTTGCTGTAGTGTATGCTCTCCTTCGAGCACAGCAGGTGTGCGAGGATCAGCCTGTTCCCGGGCCAGCGACTGCTCCAGTGCGCTGGCCAAAGACCAAGAGGTGTATTGGTGCGAGTCGATCTCATCTCTTGCCGTGGGGGAGTTCCAAGGGGAATCAGTTGTATTGTCAGGGGTTGCAGCGACATCGAGATCGAGATCGGAATCAGTTGGAAGGAAGGTAGTGTCCTCCTGCACGAGGCTGAACACAATCTCGACTGAGCGCATGTACTGGATCGCCTTGCTCGAGGCTTCTCCCGCCGGATCCGACTGACACACTCCCCCAGTGTGAGAAAGGCATGAGATGGGGAACAATTCCAGGAAGCCGGCAGCAATGTTGGACCCGGCGTTGGGTGCAGCCACATCCACACTCAGGGGGGAGAACAGCCGACAACTCGGCCGCCGCCGGCTGGGAGGTGCTTTGTGAATCAACCACGCCGATGCGGTAGTCTAGCACATACCCATTGTGAGGTCCTTCCCAATCCGTTTCGTTCGAGCCGGAGAGGGAGTGAGTCAAGGCTTGAAGAGGAGTGGGGTACTCGTCTGTCTGAGGCGGGGACCACATCAAAGCGAATGCAGGCTGCAGCGCCACCATCGCCGCCGGACAATCGGTCGGACTGGTAGCCTGGCTAGCAGCGTGGCGGAGGACATCCTGGGTGTCTTGGGCAACAGCGACCCAATCCAATGTGTGTCCTCCATGGGGAACGAGGCGAATGCGGATCGGAAAGAGGGCAAGACAGTCTGGGGTGTCGGCGGGATCGGCATCGATGATGGTGTCGGCGGGCAATGCGCGGCGCTCGATGGCAGTGGTGTGCCACCAGGCGGGCAAGCAGGCGGCGGCAAGCAGCAGCACACTGCACAGGATAGCGCTGCGTACGCCCAGGCCCTGGAACGCATCAAGGCGCTTGCTAGGGCGCCGAAGCGCGGCAGCCAGCGACGCAGCCGTCATCGCAGCGCAGCCGGTTCGAGATGGGGGGAGAGGTGGGGGAAGGGAAATGGGAGGCGGGCGCGCCAGCTTCCGGCGGCAAGTCCAGGCTCAGTCTCGGGCTCAAGGCTCAACTTGAGCTGGTCGCCCTGATCACGGGCGTGGTTAGCTGGAGCTCAGCCTCGACTTGAAGTTGAAGGTTGAAGCTTCAAGGCCCAAGCTAGCCAAACGCTCGCGCTGCTCCCGCCTTCCTGGACGCCGGGCGGGGTGTGTTCCACCCGTCAATGTTGCAACTGTTCAATTGAAACGCACTCTTCGTGCGATGATCCGACGACGAGCGACTACCGACGACAGTCCTGAACGTTCAATTGAATGCATGTGGACCTCCCGCTAGCAGCAGCGCAACAGCAACACCACAGCAGCAGCCGTGTGGACACCACCTCCGTCGCCACAGCCACCACCGCCTGTCGCGATGGACTGGGCCGCTGGCGCGTGGGTCCGCTTGACGCGCACCAGGCTCAATGTACTTCTGGCCACCGCCGCGCTCTCTATCGCGCTGTGGTGGGTGTGGGTGTGGCGGAGCTACCCAACCGGCTGGGGGCGACGCAGGCGTGCGAGATGAGCCGCATGTGGCCGGCCTACGCGGACTATACGCCGCGGATGGTCTCGCCCTCGGGCCTGGCGGCATCTGTACCAGGACGGTCCGGGAAATACCGCCTGCTGCTCTACCGTGAAGGCTACCTTCAGCCCCATCCAGATGCCTTCCCGCCCTCGGGCCAGCCTGCTCTCTTCGTCCCGGGCAACGCTGGCAGCTACGGCCAAGTACGCAGTGTGGCTTCCAGCGCAGCGTACCAGTACTGGTCCCATGACTACGTCGCAGATCCTTCTGCCTTTGATGGCAGCCCTCGGCCCGAGTGGAGCAACCTGACTGCCCGCGGCATCGATTGGTGGACCATCGACTTTAACGAGGACTTTTCTGCCCTCCATGGTGACACCCTTGTTGAACAGGCCGTCTTTGTTAATGAGGCGATCACCTACCTCCAATCCCTTTACCCAGGCGACCACGTCCGTGTGCCTCTTCTGGCCCACTCCATGGGTGGAATCGTATCCCGCCTGGCCATGGCTCTCCCCGAGCACCCCCCACGCAGCGTCGACACGCTCGTGACCCTTTCCACCCCTCATGCCTATCCTGTTTTGGCTTTTGATGGAGGGATTGCAAGTGTCTACCGCCTCATCAATGCTGCGCCCGCCTTGCCCGACCCACCCTGCTGGTCAGCATTGCGGGTGGTGCGTTGGATGTTCAAGTTTCCCCTGACGCTGCCAATATCGCCGTCCCCCGTCTGGAAGGGGGAAAACATTACCATCTCTAGCAATGCTGTGCCAGGAACGTGGTGCAGCGTCGACCACTTGGCCATCATGTGGTGCCACCAACTGCGTACCCGCGTCGCTACCGGTTTTCTGCAGTCGGCATTGCCCGGATACAGTAGCCAGCGGAAGGCCATGTGGCTCAAGGCCCTGGGAGTGGTCAATTATCAAGTCCCCTTCCTCCCGGCTGGCGAAGATGTCGAGATTGAAGCAGTGATAAACGAAATCTCGCTCGATTATGAGAATCCTGGTTCATCGCTGAGTCTGGTAACCAACAGAGCGCCCGCTACGGTCTTCCAGGTTAGGCTGTGCCACCAGCCTGTGGGTGGGCCGTGCTATCTTCTTCCACCTGAGCGCTGGAGACTTATGCCGCCATCTTCCGAGTACGCTTTGGATTTCCCTGATCCCAGCGTGACATATGGTACTCAAGGTCAGGGGCTGTGGCACGCGTTACTCTCGGTCGGTGCGTTGCGCGCATTGGGGATCCAGCAAATCTATGTTGAGCGGTTGGACCCGGACATTGCTGCATTCATGGAGCCCACGTTTGCTCCGCCTCCTACTTTGGCCTCCGAGATCGCCGTGTCCACCATGGGGTCTTACACTCGAGTTCTTCTGCCCGAGGTGGACTCAAGCTTAAAAGTGTTCGAGCTTGAGGTCGATATTCCTCCTCGCCATTGCTTGCCCCCCACACGTTCAAGATTGGTTTCCATCCTTTGATTCGAGTCAGCAGCCAAAGCAGTTTGGATGAGGTATGGTCCCCTTCTCTCGATATGGGTGGCACCAATCGGCTTACGGTTGCGCTCACTGGCAGCGCACCGCTCTCACCCCCGCTCGACCCTTCGCAACGAGGAGCACTTGTCGAGTTGTGGATGGACAAAAAGCCCATGTCAGGTCTGGCAGCCGAATGCGACCGAGCACCTGTGCGCATTCGAGCCAAACGCCAATGGATCGCTTCGGCAGGGCGGGTGTTTATGCACGTACGCACCGCGTGGTTATTGTTCCGATCATCCAGCTTGCCTTCGTCTTGATTTTGGCCAAAATATCCCCATCTGGTATGTCAACCTGCCTTCTTGACCTGTTCCTTTTCTCTGACTCTTCCTTCTCCAGCCGGCACCACCACCCTCATTTTTCAATCGCTTTTAGCATCAGGGGTTGCCTCGGCAGCTGTCCTTATCGCGTGCGACTTACTCGCCTCTGTCCTCCCTGCTTGGTCGGTCTACCCTTTCTTTAGCACAGGCACCTTGGGGCTAAGCCTGACGTTTTCAGGGTTAAGTCTACCGGAACGAGTCGGGACTATACTCCTGGTCGTGCTGACGGGCCTGGCACTGACCCTCGCTGGTACGGGGATTTTAGGCATTCTTGTCACACTGTTCCGGCTAGGTGCTAAATGTCTACCCGCCCATACTCTCACCAGCGGGCCAAGTGCTGGCTCCCCAGCTCAAGCTCTTGGGGGTGGACGGTTTTGGCGTACGCTGCCCAGCGTAGTGATTGCACTTGCTGTGGGCTTGTTCGTTCCCCATCAGGTGGTGATTGTCGTCCTGCTGCTGATCCAGCTTGCCCTTGTCTCCGTCTTGCCCAATCGTGGGCCGAACAGCCGAGCTGACGCTTTGTTGCTCTATGTCCTCTTTTGGCTCATTCCTCTACGGGGCCCCGGGCTGTTTGTCTGGGTGCGCAACATGATCTTTGGTTGGTCGTCACCGGCCGGCATCAAACTTACCTCAATCCCTGGGCTGAGCGAGGCAAGCGGGGACCACAACCCGTTCTTTGTCCTCCCCTTTTTCGCCCTGGTTCAACGGAGTGTGTCCCAGTCCTTCCGTCCCATGTCTGTAACACCACCAAATGGGCCTGGTCGGTTCCCTTACCTTGAACTCGCTGCCCTTCTTGTCGCGATCATTGTGGTTGCTGCCTTGGCGCCGTACAAGACCTACTTGTGCTTTGACGTGGTGTGCTTCCTCGCTGCGGCTTACTGGGCCACGACAGCGCACTGGCGACCGGCACCCAACGCTCGTCCCGACGTGGTGGAAGGCTACACTTTCTCTCCGGATCAGCGCATTGAGCTGGGACCTCTCCTTCCCAGCCAAGTATCTGCCGCTTCTTCCCTGCCTGCCGAGTTGATCCCGCCGGATCTCGAGAGTGCAGGTAAGGGTGCGAGCAACGTCGAACGCATCGTCGAGACGGACAAAAAGGAGAAGCCTGACGGGCCCGAACATCTCATGGAAGGAGCCAGGGAGGAAGCGTCGGTGCCGCCCACACCTCATTCTCCCCCTCCCAGTCCACCCGTCCAGCTGGATCGTGCGATCAAGGCGTACCTGGACGAGGTAGATGTATACGAAGCGGCACGGGAACGAGCCCAGGCCGCTCTCGCAGGGGGCTTCATGTCACTTGCCAAGGCTCGGATGGAGGTACCAGCAGCCGGGCTGGGCGCACGAATCGGCAAGGATGGGTTGGATGCGCGCGTCCGGACGGCCAGCTTGCTCGTGCGAGTAGAGCAAGAACCTGATGGCCCCATTCGCTGGCGACTGGTCAAGCCCCCACCCCCTCCTCCACCCGAACCTTCACCCGAACCCGAATCCGAATCCAAAGGAGAGGGGAACAAGGCAGAGAACGCGCCTCCAAAAAAGACGCTTCGCCCGGTTGACCCTCTTTACCAGTTTGCTGCCCTACCTCCTCCGGCGCTGAGAAGGGCCCAAACGCAGTTCCGCGAGGCCTTGCTCGCCCTGGTAGGGCCTTTGGAATCTACGGCCTCTCCAGGATCTGACAAGGCCCACACCCATGGGGAAAACGCGCCCAAGCCTAGTATGGCTGAAAGCATTGCTGCGCTCAGTGGGCTGGCTGACCGCGTCCAAACCGCTCAAACGGAGCTATAACCCCCGCCCATCTGCAAAAAAGACTGTGCCTGGATCCCTCGTGACATGGATGCAATTATCGTCAGGTCTGTACGATCCATGTGCGATTGGCATGGCCAGGGGGCGTGTTGTCCAAAGAACATGTACGTTGGAGCCGGTATCGAAACAAGGTAGATGATTATAGATCAATCCTTGAAAATTACTTCGGCGGACGAGGAGAAAATAGAAGCGTTCGCGTCACTCGTCCTTTCACTCGTCCTTACTCTTCGCCTCATCGTTGGTCGCCGTCTGCGACGCCACTTCGCGCAACCAAAGGTAGTTGCTGAAGAGCCAGCCAGGACCAAAGAAGACGAAATGGGGAGCGGAGAGAATCCACTGAGGCAAGACCGGGTCAGCATTCGGTCCCTGTAGCAGGAAGAAGGAATACGGCGACTTACGTCTTCAAGCACGCGACGTCGCGGGTGGATTTGAACAATTTTGGTTTGTTCGACTTGCAGATCGTCGGCATACGCGTCAATCAACACCACCCAGTACTCGGCCGACGCGATCGCCAGCGTATCAAACAAAAGCAGCCATTCTCCATCACTGCTCATACCACCCTTTTTGACCAGAGCATAAACGGCGCCCAGATAGTCCCGCGGGGACGAAACCAGCGTGGCACAGTCAAACAGAGCGTCACGGCCATCAAACAAGGTGAAGAGAAGTGTCTTTCCTTCGCGCCACATTAGCCACATGGAAAACATGCAGCCCAAGTAGGACATAATGCTGTTGTTCCAATACAGGTCGATGATCGCCGAATGGTTCTTCTTGTTGCCAGGCGTGGCTTTAAAGAGCTTGGCGACCACAGGCGCCAAAACCAGAGGGAGGAAAAACAGAGGCGAAAACTGAAAAGCGACATTGGTCCACACCCACTGAGGGTGGTCCACCCCCAGGAACGTAGTCAACATACCTACTCCCCCAAAGGCGGCAGAGGCAATTTGCAAAAACACAATGGCCAACGCCGGCGCGGGCGCGTACGAGGCACAAAGGCAGGGGAGCGGGCCTGGCGAAGGCGGTACCAAGCGTACCACGGGATGTAGAGGATGTTGAGTGCAGCACCCATCATGATAACCTGCCCCATCGACAGAATCAAGACGAACCACGAGACCAACAGGACCGTACAGCTCGGCTCCCGCAGCGCTTCCACAAACATGCTGGACACCATGGGCGTGGCTGCCATGCCGAGGTACACCACTCCCCGCGACCAAAGCGGGTGGCAAGCATGTGCTTGAAGAATAAGACGAGCACCCAGAAGAAATTTACGGCTGTGTCCCATGCGGTAGCAAGAGGGGCGGCAGGCGAGCCAGGGTCAAAGAAGGAGGCAAATGTGCCCTTGGAAGGAGACAGGCCCAGCTGCCGCTTGACATGGACGGGGCCTTTGCGGAGGCTGTGTTGCATCTCGCCAAAGGGGCCGTGATTTGCCGCCACAAAGACGGCGACGCCCACCGCGATGCCAAGCAAGGCGGGTAACAACGCCTCTGACTTGGCCGGGCATGAGCGGTGAGGCCAGAGGGCGGAGGTGCGGGGGAAGGGAGAAGAGGGTGGTGGCAGACGGGCAAGGGGATCCTGAATTCACATTGGGGACTGGGAGAAGCGGCACGCTATACCCGAGGCAGACGAGCGTTGGGGATGTCCGAGGGGGGCTGGCAAAAACAGAGACCAAAGCGCCGCGGTTGGGGTAAAGAAGGCCACCCCGCCTTTTCACGAGCAGTCGTCACGCGTCACGCGTCGCGTCACACCGTCGGCGTTCACGGACTGTCACGCGCCAAGCCCCGGCTTGGTATGCAGTGACTAGCACGTCCAGTGCCTCTTTCCTTGGACGACGCGTGACGCGGGCGTAACCGGCGTAACCGGCGTAACGCGTGCGTGTCTGGCGGTTCCTTCTAAGTTTTTACATCCTTTCCGTCGCTGGTATCGATGGCCAACAGATCCCAGAAGAGCCAGGAGATCCCATCAATACTACTTGCATCATCAAAACGTTCAACCTTCAACAAACGTTCAACGCCAACATCCATATTGGCCTGCCTGCGCACAGACCCCACACAGACGGAGAGGTTTCTGCTTGTTCAAAGTCGATTGCCGTCGATTGGTTCAATCGTGTCACATACCCAATGCAACGAGGACGCTCAGGCTGAGCCTTAGCGCTGTGCCGCTGAGCCTCAGACCCTCCCTCAGGCCTCGGCCTCAACGGTCCAGCTGAGCGGCGAAGCACTGAGCGGCAGAGATGCGTCGTCTCTTTGGTCGGGGAACGGTGAACGGTTGACCGATGCTGGCCGAGGCAGCAAGATCTGGGTTGGGGCTGCCTGTGTTCGTGATAGTGGGTCGCACGGATGCCACAAGTGTAATAAGCTCCTACCATCCTACCTCCCATGTGTACTCGCTGAGTTGTGACATGTGAGTTGTGAGTGATGAGTTCACAGTGTTGTGAGTTGTGAGTTGCGAGCTGTGAGTTCTGAGAAGTGAGATCGATGTGATGTAGTGAGAGCTCAGTCTGAGTACTAGTACGAAGCGCTAAGCGCTAAACTCTATTCACATATTCACAGTGCTGGCCCGGGCACGGTCACGCGTCACGCCACGCGTCTCTTGATTATAATGACTAGTGGAGTCACTACTTCTAGTACTCTAGTTACTATATAGTTACTAGTTAAGCGACGAGCACACGCACCGTCTAACTCAAGGTTTCAGGCTCGTCAAACGGCTGACCAAGAATGGTGCTCAAGGAGGGGAGCCGGAGGAGCCCTGCCTGGGAAGGATCATTGAGAGGGTAGGATGGAGCAATGAAGCTTGGGTGAACACGATAAGGCCCAACTCCAATGGTCCAGGAGCCTCATCCTGTGAGCAACTGGAAGTTGTGCCCACCGGATCGTGGTGCAGCGCGCGAACCAGGCGCGCGCGGGGGGGGGGGGGGGGGGCAAATGATGAGGGAAGAAAGAACTGTAGTCTGTAAAGAAAAGAATGGAAGAGTAACTGATATCCCTTAAGAAAAACTAGAAATCCATGATCAACACGAGAACTGAGCCGTAACGAGATGGAAAGGGGTGGGGGGGAGACGTCGACAGATCCGTGCAGGTGGGTCTGGCGTGGGGGGGGGGGGGGCATATGCTGGGAGAGGGAGCGGGGGTAAAACAGGATGGGGCGGATGGAGGATGGGGGGGAGGGGGAGGTTGCAGGTGAGTAGGTAGGCATAAGGGGATAATACATCTGGGAATCCATGGCCAGGAATCGAAGTGACATGGTACCCAGAGATCAGGGTACGATGCGAGGCCAACTAGGACGGCATTCACATAAAACAAACAAAAGAGAAAGGAGGTGTGTGCACTCATGCCCGGAAGTGACGACGGTGACGCGTGGCGTTGATGTTCGTCGCGGCAGCACCCGATGATGAAGCCAAGCCGGCCGAGTTCAGCACCTTCTCACCCAGCACTTGGGTTGGAAGCATGTTTGGAGGCCGCAATTGAAGGTACATGACAGACTGTAGGAAACATCCGGTGATCAGTATACTCTTTTGGCGGGAGGGGGAGACACAAGGACACAGGGAAACTCACCATTTTCTGCCCAGCCTGGCCACCGCCGCCGTCTTGGAACATTTGCAGAGCATACGCTGGGCTCCCGTTGGCAGGATCATTCGCTCCAAAGCCCGAATCAGGCTCAATGTAGTTATACCACAAGGGGATGAGTTCAGGCTGGTAGTAGTAGTACTGAGTGAGTGTTTGGGCACCGCAGGCATCGATGATCATGATCTTGCCATCCGCTTCCAAGGTTGGAGCGACAAACTTCCATTGGAGTTGATGAGGTACGTGCCATGCTGCCAGATCAGGGAGGCTTTAACGCATCGGTTGACGGTAGCTACGATAGGTGTCAGACCAGAGAAATGCAAGAAATGATACGTGGAGAAGGCGGAGAGGACGTACCATTGGAAGTGTAAATGTACTTGGATTGCTCAAAGAAGCCATCTTCGGTGAAGGAATAGGCAATGCCACCAGATGCTGGGATGGTGAACGCGGCCGTGCTGGGTTGAAGAAAGAAAGGCCAGTAGTGACGTTGCCGGAGCCGCTGGACCAAGTGCCTTCGAGGGAAGTGACATTGTTAAGCGCCTGCGCATGGGGGGCAGGACAGCCAAGCTGGCGGCGATGGCAGCAGCGACAGCAGTGGCGAGAGAGAGGGAGAGCATGATGGATGATGGGCGGGGAAGCAAGGCGACAGAGGCCCGGGGGTCGCGGTGAGGCAGCAGGCCGAGGGGAAGGGGGCGGGGCAAGAGGTGGAGGGGAAAAGGAGCGGGAAGGGCGGGCAGGCAGAGGGCAAAGGAGCAGCTCAGAGAGCGGCCCAGGAAGATGGCGTGGTGGAGGCGGTGGAGGCAGTGGAGAGGGCAGGTTGGAGCGCGTGGCGATGCCACCGACTGGCTCGGGAAGAAAGGCGTTCGCAACGCCTCGCGCCGAAGGGCCAAGTTTCAAGGCGCGGGTTAGCTGACGGCCGCCTGCGCCTGTGCGTCGGGGGGTGATGTGTGATGCATGATGCATGGTGGTGGTCTGGTGTGGCTCCGGACGCGAGGCGAGGGCATGGAGGCACGAGCAGCTGGGCTCAGCCCCGTGGCACCGCCGCACTGGCCGATCGCAGCCGCCGCACCACACCACACACGCTGCGCGTGGGGCGGGGTGCCGGCCAGTGCTCCAGACCGCGTAGGAACATGGTGGGCGGAGGTCCGGTGCACAGGGGCAGTGTGCTCGCAGCGGCGTTGTTCCGAGCTGCAAGGCAGTCGCTAGTCGCTCCCAGCCCTGCGCTGGGGGGCTCAGGCGGCACCCCCGTTAGTACGTTTAGTAATGAGCTGCTGAGCCTGTGCTGCCCACGCCGAGCCAGGCGCAGCGCGCGAAGAGCCACGCCGTGGGATTGTGCCTCCAGAACTTCAGCCTCAGACCCTGAGGACTGCCTCCGGCCACCGGCCACCCAAGATGAGCTCCCTGTTTCTCCCGGCATCCGCTCCATCTCACCTGGCCCAATGGACACCCCCAGATCCGCACCCAGATCCCAGATCCCAGGCCGATCCTACAGCTGAAAGGGCCTGCACCCACCCTACGGTGCCAAAAGAAGCTCCCGTGGCATGTGCCAGATGTGCTCTTTCGCCTACCAACGGAACGTACCGTACTGAGGCCTGGGGCGGCGTGCGGGGTGAGCTGACGCGCTGACTAGTGGCCCCGTCGCCACGCCGACAGTCTCCCAGGAGGACCGAGCGCTTTTCGTGCCATGTGGCATGGGATGTCGACGTCCATCGAGCCGCTGGCTGAGAGGTCACCGACCGGTCAGGTGACCGCATCGGGCAGAATCAGTGGCACGTGACATGTGACAGTGCAATTCGGCAGCACCTGGCCGGGCATCCAGATCGCAGGCGCCATGCTTCTGCCTGGGCCGCAGCCCCAGGCCACTACACCGCCTGCTAGTGTCACGCCATGTCACGGGCGTCACTGAGGCAGTCACTCACATGATCTTCAATCACCTTGCGCACCATCCATCGTGTAATGTGTATGCCTCAGGGGCTGGCGGCAATGCAATGTGATGTGGTTAGACCGAGTGCGGGTGTTGCCGGTCGCTGGGACGCGCGAATTGAACGTTCACGCTGGGCATTGAAAGTTGAAATGAAGGCCGCACAAGCAGTTGGAAAATGAAACCAACACCTCGCGTGCCATTTCACACGACTGGTTCGCTTGGTCGGAGCTGAAGGGTGGGGCGCAGTGTTGTGCTACCCGCCTGTGGTACACCACAATGTGCCCCGCCCCTCGCACGCACCACCGCCACTCTCCTTCGCCCCCCCCCCCGGCCCCATGGCTTCCGCCGCTTCCCAACGCCTCCATTCGCCTCCCACAAACCCCAACGACTCCCCAGCTGTTCTTGAGCCATCCCCCAGCAGAAGGCGCATCCACAGTACCGCCCCCCGCCCTCCACCCGCACAGACCTTAACCTCCCGCCTCGCCAATGCGACGAAATACCAGGCAAGCGCCTCACGAGAATGACGTGGGGTCCGAGCCATTGAGCTCCTTACTCGCCAGCCGTTTGAGTACAATCCTGGGCGTCTTTGGGCGGCTAGAGGTTCCGCAGCACATGGACTCCCTAATCGAATACCTCTCCTCCTGGGGTGGCACAGACAAAGCCCTAATGATGTCCCAATACGGTGTCCGTCTCCTTGTCGCTCTTTATTCAATCCAACATAGGGCACGTGCATGGGTCTTTGCTGGGTCATCCGCCTCCCTCCCCTACGGTGGATCTTCCACCGCCCGTCGCTTTGCTGCTTTTGGTGATGCCTGTGCCGACGCCCGTACGCTGTTCCGGGTCTTGACCATTCTCCCGGTCATTCGATGGGTTCGTTTATTCTCTTTGACGATGCCGTTCTAACATTGACTCTGTTTCTGTTGCAGATGATCCAAATCGAGCATGTTCAGCCACGGACAAGACTGCTGTCCAATGTTGAGCGTCTCCAAGGGTGGTCGCTCCTCTTCTGCCTTCCTCTCGAGTTGGTCGCTTACTTGGGAGCCCATTCGGTCGTTCCCATGAGGCGCAGGGCCCATCGGCGTCTCGCGCTTTATTCTGCCCGGTTTTGGGTCGCATACCTGTTGCTTCAATGCCTGCACTTGATGGAAGAAAATCGGCTCTGCCGGCTGCAGGCGCGCGCTTTGGAACGCACACGAGGACATCCCGTCCCACTCCCTTCGCTGTCTCCTCGACCCAGTGTGGTGGGCTTGTCCCCAGCCGAGGGTGCGCCCACCTCCCTGTCCAGTTACTATCGTAAGCCCGAAGAGAAGCCACCTCGGTTGCATAGCTCGGCCAAGAAGGCAGCCCAGCGGGCCGCCGTTCGACCTGAAATGTTTGAGGAGTATCACAATGACCCCAAGGCGGCAGAACGAGCGGTAACAAGAGCGTTGTGGGACGAGCTGGACGACAGGAATCATGACATTCTCGTGTCGCTTTGGTTGTGCCTAGGCTACCTTCCTCTCGTGCTTGGATCGGCTACAGGGCTTCGACGTCGGCCAGGAGAAGCGCCGGGTACCTACCGCATTTCCACTTTGTCAAACTTGGTTCAGGGTGCGCTGGGATCACTCACTGCCCTCTTCTCCTTCCGTCATGGCTGGCGTGTGGCCGCTGCCAAGGCCCGTAGTCGTAGCAAGCTGCAGCGGCAGCTGCGACGAGTAAGTATGCCTACGCTGTCGACGGGGAGAGCCATTTGGCAATGGCCGAGGAACGACCAGCACTCTTGCCCTCTGATTTTGCCCCGTGAAAATTGAATCCGCTCCAGGCCGGGTCAATGTGTTCATATCCCCTGCGTGGCGAGACCTCTTTCTTCCAGCCCATCATTTCGATCTAACCTTGGTCAATCGTTTCTTTTTACGACTTTTTTTGTTCTACTCATTGGTCACTGTCGTTACACTTTGCATGCGAATGATGCCGGGACAAAGGTAGAGTTTTGGTTCTTTGGCTTGCTGGCCAGAAACATTGGTCATAGGGCCAGAAGAGATCAGAACGGAAAAGGTAAGACCAAGACAAAAAAAGAAACGCAGGTTAGCAGATCAGTGAATGGAGAAAGAAGGAAAGAAAGGAAAAACTTATGTGTGCAGGATATGCGTGGTACTACAGTTACGGTAAGTGGAGTGTATCGGCCAAGAGACAATCAAGTTTAGCAGCAATCTGCAATAGCTGGGTTTCGACCTTCGCGTAGGAGTCAAGAAGCAGGAGGGCAAGGGGATGGCATGGGTGGTTGGTGGATATCCTGTTCCCCACCCGTGGGAGGCACAGCAGATATGCCACATAATGATGGGTTTGAAGAGAATAGGAGTTGTTCAGGCATGCTTTGATCTTGGTTGGTTGTCAGGTTCAGCTTACGTGTTCGAACGGAGAAAGAAGCCTCATCCATCAGGTTGTACACCAAGTCCAACGGGCTATAAGGTGTCTTCCCTTCGGGCAGGTCGGGCACAGAGGACACATTCTCTCCCGGAACAGGAATGGAAGGGCCCAACGCGGGTGGGTTGCGGAGCAAAGAGCCCAAGGCTGGTGCGGAGCTACCCACAAGATCGATGCTCTGGCTTCGGTGTATGTGAGACCAGCTGGGGAACACCAGAGTCGGGCTATCCCGAAGCGGTCCTTGAACTGAAAGTGAACGTCCATGAACCGGGGCATCCGTCGCTTCGTTGTCGGTTTTCGTCCCTGCTGTTTCACTTGACAATGTGGGAAGGGGGAAAGAAACAGACGAAGCAATGGAAGAGCCTTGGTTGACTCGGACCACGTATGCCCGTTTGAGTGACTTTGTTGTCTGGCGTGTGGGGTCGACGGTAGCCTTGCCCAAAATATCGACGCTATCCAACCCATCAATGAGTTCTCCATCGCTGTGTTCACTGATCGAACCGGTTGCCGTAGAAGCCACAGAGAAAGAGCGTTCATCGGGACTGCTTGCAAGGACCGGTGCACTGTCTCTCAGTAATGGGGAAAGCGCCGTCGGGGTTCCTGGGTCATCCTGATCCAAAGAAAAGAGCTGCTCCAAGAGTGACTGGCGCCGAGGGGAAACTGTCCCCGCATCTGATGACCCACTGTGGTTCACTGAATCGTGTTGATCCAGATAATGAGATAAACCGGTGCCGTAGTCATCGTCGTCATCTTCGTTCAGCACGGCGTTCAGTATGTCATCAAGCATACTCTCATTTTCCGTCTGTTCCTCTTCGTTATCATATGAAACAGAACGCTGGCGGTCAAAGGGGGACACTAACCCAAGTGAGGCAGTCGAAGTAGTGTCGGATGCGGAATCATGCGCCGTTGACCCAGAGCTTCTGGGTGTTGAGTTCAAGCCTTCATGGTGTTCAAGGTTGTTACCATCAAAAAATGTCATGGTATTGGGGCTGTTGTAGAGAGAATCGAACAGAGACCGTCGCTGAGCGTCGTGCTTGGTGGATTCCAAACCTGGCTCCAACGTGGGGCTCCAACCGCAAACCGGACCTTTCCTAGTCACCACAGATGTGGACAACCGACGAATAGTTTCGGTCTGGCGGAGAATGAAGGTTGGGTCTGACGGACGCAAGGCGGAGACAATGTTCTGGGTCAAGGGGGAACCGATTCTCTGATGTGTGGAGCCGGAGATTGAGGCCAAAGGTGGGGCATTGTGGAGAGGTGGTGGTTGGGAAAAGGCTTCGTACACAGATGCACTTAGACGGAGTGCACGTTCGGTGTTGTCTTGACTTACCATCGTTAGACCGTAACTCACCGTACCTTCTTCTTCCCCGGTGGGTGCTCCAGAAAGCCTGGCGGTCTCATCGCCACCGTCTGATACGCCAGGCACATTAAAGTGCTCCAGGGCAAGTTCTACCAGTTCAGCGGCAGTAGCGGATCGGGCGAGAGTCAAAACAGCTTCGGCGTATGATCTTCTCTGGTTCGTAGGGACAATGGTGGAATGCCTCTTTTGTATCACCGTGCCGGAGGCGTCCAGCGTCAGCGACCGAGGAAGGTCATCTATAAGCAGAACGATGCGCACGCCAAAACGCAACGGCGTGTGTGAAACTGATGGGGAAGAGAGTCTTGATGCGGAATAAGGGGCTACTCTGCTACTCTTGGATGCACTAAAGTTCCCAATCGGAGCCAAAAAGAACTTGAATGTGTGGTCATCGTAAAAATCGCTACTCCAACGCCGCTCGGAAGAGGAGACAGGGGCGCCTCCGTCTAAACTGAGAGCAGACCAACGCACTGATGGAAGGGACTTTTTCGTCAACCCTTCGTACACCTTCAGAGGATGCTCGTCAGGTTCAAGTGTCCACTCATCACCATCCAACACATGAACTCGAAGGGAAAAGCTGCTTTCCAGCGACTTGCGGTTTCCCTCCCACTCGCCCCGGCCAGCGAGCCCGAACCGCTGGACCGCCTGAAGCACAATTTCTCGCGATGTCGTCGACTCGGTGAGAAGCACTGTCTTGTATGCCACACTGGTGCCCAACATTGCCATAGCAAAGACACGGATGACATGGAGGGTGTACCGGCCTGCTTCGCCTGGAGGGATTTGTAGGCTCCCGCGAGTGCGTTTGCCCATGGCAGAGTCAACCAAAAGGGATGTTGAGGTCCCTGCCGCATTGAAGGTGGAAACGCTGGGCTCCGTGATGAGAGTGTTTTGAGGCGGTAAGTTGTTTTCCCGTATGGACGTAACCGTTGAGTCGTCAGAAAATGATGAAGTCGACAATGGCTCTGGTTGCGTCCTCGGGTCTGGGGGAAGAATGGACCCATTGTTTGATAGGGAGTTGGGCGCATCGAGGCTCCCCATTCTGGCCAAAGCAGTTGCATTGTTGACATTCGCCTCGTTCAAACCGTTTGAGCTTGGCTGTACCACAGCACCCCCCATTAAGGGGAACTCATGGTGAGAGAAGAAGGCACATCCGATACGAGGTGCTCCTTGAATGTGATCGTTCGTATTTGTGTGAATACGTCCTCTTGGTGCTGAAGCTCGAGCTGTGCGGCGTAGTAAGCCTCCTGCTGGGCGTAGTATTCGCTACTTCTGGAATATGAAGAGCCTTGACCACCCGAAAGCCAGAGGTTTGGTGAAGAGTTGTTGCCGGTGTTGGCGTGGTGAACGGGGGGGTGCGGTTCAATACTTGTCGCGTATTGGGTCGGCATCAGTTGTTGAGCTGGGTTATCAGAGTGATGAGGAGCATTAGCAGGTTCGAGTGGGGTCTGCTTCCCCTCATCCTCCAACGCAACAAGATCAACCTCAAAAGCGGTTCCAGCGCTGGAGCTAGACCATTCGTCCTGGTCACTCAGTTCTTGCACCATAATCGGACCGAAATCAACCGATGGCTTGCTCTTTAGTTCTACCTTCCCTTCCTCAAGTACTCCGCCATGACGCCGCGATAGGGCAGAGAGTTTTCCCGAGGCCGGATGCGGTTGAGCCTGTCCCCTCATTTTGATCAAGTGCGAATTGTGCACTCTGCGTTCCACCTGGACATTGTCCGCTTGCGTTGGCGACGCCACCGCTACGTTGCGGTACCGATTAAGACGCGCCAGGCGCTCAAAAGGGCTCTCAATGTTTTCGGCAGGGATGTAGCCCACTTCCTCAGAGTGAATCACACGGACGAGCCACCTGTGGCGTTCAACGTACGTAAGGTTAGTCCCTCTTTGTTATACGAGCCACAAATGAATGAAAACAAGACATACCAGTACGAGTTGGAGTCATCAAGGAGAACAAGCGGGTTTCCTCTGCAAACCGTAGCCTGGCCTTGGACTGTTGCGAAGAAATTGTGCAGGGCATAGACATGGTCGAACTGAATGTCCTCCTCTGGGATTGAAGATGAGGAGAGGTAGTCTTCATCTAAATCTTCATCAGAATCTTGCTCCGGTACCTCTTCTTCGATACTGAGGTTCTCGTGTTGTGAGGAAATATAGTAACGGAGAGGGACAGAGGCTGCGCTATGCTCGGAGGTTGGAGGTGGGAGTGGGTCACGGTCGTCACCAGAGTCATCTTGTGTGTCCAGGAAGGACTCTTGAATGTCATCGAGATGTGAGTATGGGGCATGAAAGGACTGTTGCTGGTGTTGTTGCTGGTGCTGTGGCTGTTGCTGTTGCATCCCTTCGATCCTGTCGTCAGGGGAAGGGGTTGTAGTACGAATGACAGCATCAAGGTAGGCAAACTGGGTGGAAAGTGGGGAAGACATGGTGCTTTTGCTGTGCAGTAGAGGGGTGTGTGTGATGCCTGGGGCGCCCGGTGTTGGGCAGCATTCATGCGCGGAAAGATGGGGGGTTGGTCAGAGAATGGACGACAACGTCGGTGGTGGTGTGGTTCAAGAGAGAAGGGCGCATGAGTCGCTAGCTAGTTGGACTCGTACCGCCGAAATGTTGATCCCCTTTCGTTGCACCGAACAATCGTGCACTGGTTAAGCGCCAGCAGTTGGAGTGGCGGTGGCTGCGGTGTATATTTTTTAGGTTCACAGAACCCACACTTCGCCGAAAGCCCGATCACAGAGGAGAGGAGAGGGGCATTGCATATACGTCGCAGCAGCACATATCTGTTTGCTTGTGCGGTTAGACAGCGCTGACAGCTGCTCAGACAGCCCTATACAGCCCAGGAGGTCAGGAGAGAGCGGAGGTCGCAATTTCCCTCCATGGTCTGATGCACCTGATGACCCGCACAGAGTATCAAGGAGACGAAACATTCATGGCTATGAACGGGAAAAAGAGGATCAAGCTTTATCGATTATCGATCATCGACCAAGAGAGGCGATGGGACCCTACTTGGGGAGGAAGCACACAGGTCCTCTCTGGATAGATTTTGTGCACAGAGAGATTGAATGGGCAGGCCCCCTGTAAGACATTTTGCCTTCAAAAGCGTAGAATGTGTGGTTGTTGCTTACTCGAAATTATCACAGGAAAACCTTTTGCTGGGAAGGCCACTCAATATACCCAAGCTATCCAAGGCGACTCTCTTCTGAATCGGCAACATGAAAAGAACCGAGAAAAGATATTTTGTTCCAGGATAGCTCATATGATGTGTGAAGTGCATGAAGCTTGAAGCTAGCTTGAAGCTTGAAGACGATATATGTGCCGATGTCCAGCCTTATGCCTTAGGCCCGATGCGACGGCTAGTGATTTACAGTGACTAGTAGGGTGACATGTGACAGTAACTATTAGTGAAAGTGACTATAGTGACCAGTGACTAGTGACTAGCGGTTTGCCGCGCCTGGCCCTGCCTAACCAACGATGTGAAAGATTGCAACAGTGCGCATGCAGAACGCAGCGATTTGTTTGTCCGTGATGACCACGTGTGATGCGGCGGTGACAGGCACGTGATGTCGACGGTCACCGGTCACATGGGTCACATGTCACATGTCACACGGCACAGACCGAAAAACCCCCCCAAAGGCCGTGACATGGAGCTTTGTAATTTAGTCGTCGCAACGGAATGCCGGCGAGTGGCGCGAGTCCTGCGACGCTGTCTCGGCGTCAGATCGAAGCAGCTTGTACAATGCGCCCAGCGACACTGGCGCCATGGAGGCCCAGCCGTTCTTGATCTCAGGGGCGGGGATGGGAGCCAGGGTAGTCCGGTCACCGGTCGATCCCAGTCAAGGCTGGAACGGAGGTGCTCGCACTGCCCCCTTGGCCCCACCTGGCCTTTGGGGTTGTGCCAACACGACTATATGTTTTGCGCAACGAATCGGATTCACCTCGGCGACAGCCCACTCTCTTGCCCCACTGCGGCCTCTCTCTGGTGCTTGCTGGGTACCCAGGCTGGGTGCGCAGTCGGTGCGTGGCAAACTCGCGTTGGCAGCGCTTGTGGTCTCCCCAGGCAGCACGACGTGCCCACTCTGCCCTCCTCTTTCCCAGCAACTCCATCCCGCCCTCCACACCACCATAATGGCGCCTGCTCTGAGTCTGGCCCCGCCATCTCAAGCGCCGTACAGCCCGGCCACCAACGGCCATTCTCCATCGGCGCCAGCGCACCAGGACCCGCTGGCCCAGATTCTTGCGGGGCTGCAAACTCTCCAGACCCAGCTTACCCACCTCCACTCGCGCATGGACCATCTTGAGGAGACCAGCTCTTCCCCGTCTCTGGCACCCCAGCCCGGCCTTTCTCCTCTCCCCAGCTCGTCCCATGGCCTTTCGCTCGCGCACCCGGGCCCCGGCCTACTTCGAACCCAGTCTTTGACCGGCTCTACCACCGCTGATCATATGGCCCCGCACCTCTCTTTGCCCACTGCCCTAAGCCAACCGGCGCCGATCCTAGCAGCGTCACCCAAACTCAACCTTTGGTGCGTTGTTCCCGCCGGGCGCCGGCACCCGTCTCTGGCCTCTGAGCCGCGAAAGGTACCCAAAGTTTCTACTTGACCTGACCGGAGCTGGACGCACCTTGCTCCAAGGCACGTGGGACCGTCTGTTGCCTCTGGCTGGGCCAAGTCATATGATGATTGTCACAGGTGCGGCTCATGCCCCGGCTGTAGCCCACCAGCTTCCCGACTTGGATCCGAAGAACTTGCTCACAGAGCCTTCGCCCAAAGAGAGCATGGCGGCCATTGGGTTGGCAGCTGCCGTGCTCTACCACCGCGATCCGGATGCGGTGCTCGGAAGCTTTGCCGCCGACCACATTGTCAGTGGCCGGGATGCATTCGAGTCGGCGGTACGCGAGGCGACGGCCGTGGCGGAGCAGGGGTACCTGGTGACCATTGGGATTGCCCCCTCGCATCCGAGCACAGGCTTTGGATACATTAAGCTGGGCAAGTCTCTGGTTGGGATCGAGGCAGCCCCCAATGCACGCGTGGTTGCCGACTTTGTCGAGAAGCCCGATGCCAAGACGGCCTCGGCGTACCTCAAGACGGGCGAGTACCGCTGGAACGGGGGGATGTTTGTCGTCAAGGCCAGGGTCCTGCTTGACCTCTTGGCTCACACCAAACCCGAGCTTCACAGGCTTGCTGCAAGTTGGGGCCGCCTGGGACGAGGGGCCCGAGGCCAGGAAGGTTGCCTTTGCCGAGATTTGGCCGCAACTGGAAAAGATCGCGATCGACCACGCGGTTGCCGAGCCAGCGGCCAAGCTGGGCAAAGTTGCTGTCGTTCCGGCTACATTTGGGTGGGACGACGTGGGCGACTTTGCCTCGCTCGCAGGCCTGATTCCCGCCGAGAAGGGCGAGGCGAGAGTGCTGGGGACCATCGGTTGGTCATCACTGAGTCGCAGGCGGGAGGGATCATCGTACCGGCTGCGGGCGGCCAATAGCATGCCTGGGGCTGGATGACGTGGTGGTAATTGACACACCGGATGCTCTGTTGGTCACCACCCGCGCGCAGCCAAGATGTGAAGAAGGTTGTGCGCGTGCCAAGATGGTGTATCCGAGCTTGGGCTAGGCTCCCCACACCAGGGCACATGCTCTGATGGATCGTCTGATTGAGATTCGTTGCTAATCCCGGGGCGGCTTATGCAAGGGCTAGTTGCCGGCTATCGATATTGCCCTTCCGACGACTTGCTCATGGACACTACTTGTATGTCGGCTCGCGCTCACCGCGCGTGTCCTTGCCCAGCGCATCCCTGTCTGCTGCCAAGACAGGCGCTGTGGCGCGCCCCCAATAATTTGCCCGACATCTTGTTTCTGCACTCGTATTGCACCCTGTGCACCGTAGACAGCGTTGCCAGTTGGTGTAGCGTGGCAAATATCCATCGACTAGCTGGGGGAGCATGAAGCTTGAAGCTTCAAGTATTGAAGTGGGGGCAGGCTGGAATGCTGGCACCATAATTATGGGGTGGTCACCGGCCACGGTCACTGGTTGTTGCCCGGGCCGCCAGGGGGTCATGTGACTGGTCATGTGACTTGGCCGATAAGCGGAGTAGTGACAGCCACATGCCACACGTGCTCGTCGATCTGATTGATGCTCTCGATCTGATCGTCGGTGCAACGTTCAATGCGCACGAAGGCACAGCACAGCCCTGGCCGATTTGAAATGTTGCCAGCGCACAGATGCCCCCCCCGCGTTGGGCCAGCGTCCACAGTGCCTCCTAGGGTTGCCCCCACCCGGGCACTCTCTCGCAGTCCGCTCCCCCGGCCCGACCGCCGCCCGATTCTTCCCGGTGTAGCCCTGCGTTCGGCGCTGGGAGCGCTGCCTTCTCCCCCCACACCATCGCTCGCTCCCTGCCCCCCATGTTCGCCCGCACCTTTGTCAACTCGTTCCGTGGCCAGGCGTCCCGCTCGGCTGGCACGCTCGGCCGTGCTGCTGCCCCCCGTGCCATGATGTGGGCTGCCGGTGTGGCCGGTGCGGCGGTGGCTACTGCCGCCATTGCCCGCCCCGCCCCGCTGCACCTCGAGGGCCCCAAGACCATTGCTGGGGAGGCCAAGACCGTGTCGGAGCGCAGCTACATCATGATCAAGCCCGACGGCACCGCCCGCCAGCTCGTGGGCGAGATTATCTCGACGTTCGAGAAGCGCGGCTACGTTCTGGTTGGCTTGAAGATGGTCGTGCCGAGCAAAGCGCTGGCTACGGAGTACGTTTCTGTTCTGCTCCTGCTTGTCTGCTGATTACTGGTTCACTGACCTTGCCTTGGATTAGGCACTACTCCGACCTCTCGTCCAAGCCTTTCTTCCCCTCGTTGGTCGAGTACATTACCAGCGGTGTGCCCGTGGTTGCTATGGTGTGGGAGGGTAAGGATGTGATCAAGCAGGGCCGCAAGATGGTTGGTGCGACCAACCCCCTTGCTGCCGCCGACCAGCCCGGCAGCATCCGTGGCAAGTACGCTATCTCGGTCGGCCGCAACCTGATCCACGCCTCGGACAGCTTTGAGTCGGCGACCAAGGAAATTGGTCTCTGGTTCAAGCCTGAGGAGCTGGCGTCGTACAAGACGGCCAACTACGACTGGATCTTCTCCGACAACTAAACTGTTGACCGGGAAGTCCCGCGCAGTGTGCTCCCACCCAAATCGTCTCGGATGTATCATTAGCAGGTGCTCGAACCAAGCCTGCTTCGTATGACCTTCCCAGGACATGCGCAATTTTCTAGTTCCCACAAGCGTACCTCACGCACCGTTATTGCATTCGCTCGTTGGCACAACAGAGGCCTATTGCGGCTTTGCTGCACTAAGATTATAGACTCTTATGTAGTTGTACGCAACGTAACCGGTAACCATTCAGCGCACGACCCTGGTTGAGCTGGTTGTGCAGATGACACACCGGAAAGATGCCATTTGCATGTCATTGGGTCTTGGTAAGGGGGCATGCCCACCCATGTTCGTTTCCCTCGTCCAGATGCCCATCGTTGCACTGACTTTAGTCAAGCGTATACTCAGCGTGGTACAGCTGCTGACAACTTGCGCATCACAAAGAAGGGCGAAGTGGGCACGACAAAACAGTGCTAATAGGCGCTAATTGCTGGTAATGCTCACTCTGTCTTTTTGACCCGCTGGCGTGATGGTTGAAGTCTACATGATGGAACGATTCTACTGCGGTCACGACACTACGGCAGAAAAGGGAGCACTACATCAGCCGTTTCATCAGAATACCGTAGCATAACAACCAAGTGGATCAAACAATCCCGAGCTCAGCGTCAAAGCACAGCAGAGACTATAGTGACCACTGATGATACACTCGTTGAACCTCTGCTATATCATTGGAGGGGCCGGTCTTGGCATCAGGAAGCTTCCCTGTGAAGAAAAAAGTGAAGCGAGGCGCCGTTCCCAACTGTCAAATGAGAGGAGGGAGGCACCACGCGAATGAAAACAAAAGAGACGGTGCGTAGAGTGGAACCCGTTGCACCGGGGTAGGGGGAGAGTGGGAGAGATGGTCCATGCAATGCGTTTGCCATCGATTGCGAATGGGAAAAAAAGGTGAATTAAGGCTTCTTGATAGCCGGACCATTGGTGACCGAGGCGTGCTGGCGACAGTTGGAGCTCTTGCCAGCCGGCTGGGCCGAAGGCGTAGGCTTGATGCCCTGGTACCAGGTGCTACCGCCATACACGCCAGGGGGGTGACCCGACTCGCCGTCGCATTGCTCAAAGCTGTTGCCATAGGCCGCAGGCTCATTCCAGTAGCACCCCATGACGTCGTAAATGTGGGGGCAGTAACGACGCGCCGTGGGCGAATCGCCAAAGCAGGCGCGGAAACAATACTCGTTGTGCGACATGAAGGATTGCCACTCGGAGAGGCGCTCCCAGTTGCCAGTGCGGGCACGTGTGAAAACCAGACCTCCAATGGGGTTGCCGGATCCGGTGGCACCGTGAGGGTCGAGCTCGCCACCCTCGTCGCCAGGCTGGATGTTCAGCTTGGTAAAGTCGCCGTGGCCGGTGACCTGAACAAAGTGAGGCGTCTTGAGGAAATGCGCACCGTGGATGGTACCTTCAGGAATGAGCCGAGTACCGTATCCCGACTGGACGAAAGGGCAAAAAGAAGGGAAAAGAAATCAGTCAGCTCTTTCCCCTCTTGTGCGATATGGACGTATGGAGAGCGGGTTCGTACCTTGAGACAGTATGAGATCATCTTCTCCTCCAGAGCTCCCACGGTGCCACCGGGACCGGGCTTGGCCTTCCAGGGGGCCCAGAGACAAAAGTCCTTGACACTGTACGAAAAGAAGGAAACAAGGATTAGGAAAGATGCGAGGGTGAAGAGAACAGGATATAGGCAAACCTGTTAATGTAGGCGTTCTGGCAGTGACCCTTCTTGGTCGAGTCACCGTACCGCTTGGTGCAATCGTTCCAGCCAAACTGACCGCCCTTTTTGTCGACCTTGGCGGGCAGGTTGGCGGGGTTTTGGTACTTGTTGCCGTATTGGTCTTGTGCAACGACCGAGACGGCGCCCAGAGCAAGGACAGAAAGAAGGTTGCGCAGCTGCATTGGAAAGGGTAGCGGAAAGACAAGAGAGTGGGGGCAGGCTGTCGGAAAAGAACGGAGAGAATAGGAGGGGAGGAGGGAAGGACAACAAGAGTGGAGGGGCGGCGGGGATGATGGCAGAGATCCGGATGAGTGTTCGGCCCCTTAAATATATTCACGTTTGGTGGGCACTATAAGCGTCGCGTTTGGTGGACGCTATAAGGGTCCCGTGTTGTGGAGGATGGGCGGGAGGGGGGGGAGGGGTGGCCACCTGGAATGCACGGAATGTATCTCAGATCCATAGGTCTCGAGTAGTGGGGTGTGTCCACCCGTTCCTACTACTGGTGTCTGTAGTGGCTAGTGACTAGCCCACCGGCGAGTGGCGCCGATGAGGCGGTAAGGTAGGGAACCAACGGCGGGATGGGACGGGAGATGCACTGAAGGGCTGAGCGGCCCCATGCCCGAGGGCCTCAGGCGCCAAACAGATCTGCGAGTCCTCCGTGGCTGAAGAGGCGCTGAGGCGACTGTGACCGGGCTCGGGGATTGCAGGGTGACACAAGTGACATGTCACGCTAGGGCGCTGGGGAGCGCGGCTGGCCCAGAGGCTGCCACACGCAGGCCCGGCGGCCGATGGCAGGTGGAGAGAGGAACTACTTTTTGCCTCTACGATCTGCGATCGCCTTGGGCGCCCTGCGAAGGCTGCTACCGGCTGCTGTACCCTATGCTACTCTCAGGCCCCAGGCACTGGCCCAATGCCTTGCTTGGCCGTTCTTGGCTCTTTCTGTCCCTCCCCTCGGGCCGGGCGTGTGCCTGACTTTGCAACGTGCCAAGTCTGTGACGTTGAGGTAAAAAGCGCCAAGACCGCTCCGCGCTCCAGCTCCAGCCCTCCGGCCTCCAGCTCAAGCCCCCAGATATCAGATGCCCTCGATCAGCGATCAGCGCTCAGCGATCATCGCCCACGCTGGAGCGTTTCACCACCTGTAACCTGGCCCACGGTGCATCTTTTGCGCGTTTACATGTTTACACGATCATCTCCCTTGAAACGTCGAAGCTCGAGCGCTCGAAGAGGTTACCTTGCAACTCATGCACTCTTGGGGCGGGGTCGCACTAACAAACACCATAAAGCTTCAAACCGCTTCGAGAGCAAATAGCGTCCTTCATTGACATCGCGATCCTCGTCTTCAAGCTATACAGAAGGCTACGCAGGCAATGGGTGGGAAGACCATATTATAGGTACCACATCTTTTGTCTTTGCTCAGTTGAACGAGCACTGGCTGGGTCGTGGAGAAACGTTGAAGCATAGAAAGCTTTGGTATCCGTAGCTTATTCTTGTGGTTTGGGGTGGACCATGGACCCTCTCGTACCATGCAATACAGAGGGAAAGGTCGTGTCCCGAGTAGTAAGCTAGCTGTGCAGCAAGGCCTTGGCCTGTACAATGTTGGTTGCCAACTTGCGTGTGTTCGCCGCTGCGATGATCACATCCGGGTCAAAGTCCACGTTAAACGAGGTCCGGATGGCCGTCGAGAGAGCCTTGGCTTGAGCCACGTTCCAAATGAAGAAGTCGTCCGCATCCGCCTTGGCTGGCGGGCCCTCGGTCGTGCTACTTTCCGCCGCGTATTCTTGCTCCGAACTTGACAATCGGTGCAAGCGCATCATACACTTCGGATTCCGTCTTGGCCGGGTGCACTGAAAGGGAAGAAAGGGAAACATTAGCATCCTTTTCAGGACATCGCAAGAGGTGTCAAGACAAGAACTCACCATAGATCTCAATCACGCTCGACTTTGCCAGAACGCCGTGCTTGCCATCATGGTGATAGCGCAACTCGTACAATCCGGGGGCCCAAACGAGCTTGTCGGCTTCAAAGAGGACCGTGCCGTTGTCCGAACTAGCTGCACCTGGGCGATCAATCAGTTGGTCTCCCTGCCACTGGTCGGGCGCCACACCAACCCACTTGCCTTGACTCGTAATGAGGGTCACTGTATGACCATGGTCGCCGTCTTCTCAGCCCCCGCTGCTGCCAGGCGGTTGAGAGAGTAGAGACCAATCCAGTCCGCTCGGCTGTGGCTCGCTTCAGCCGTCCATGTCGCCTTGATCGGCTCGCCCACATAAAACTTGTTCGCGACGGGCGAGAGAGAGTACCGAGCCAAGTCCAAACCCGAAATCTCATCGTCCTTACGCACAATCAGAAGCTTGTCCCGGCGTGCCTGAATCGCAGCCTTGGTATCTGTCACTCCGGTGCTAACTAGCCGCGGGACCGATGGACGAGTTGCTCCAATGCACCCTGCGCATCGCGATATGCCTCCTCAAAGCTCCCCGTCAGCTCGCGCAAGCGTGGGTTAGCCATCGTCGCCTTGCGCAGCAAACTTGAACTCCGCTGTTGAATCCCAGCCCGCTTGATCTGCCGTGTCACGCCCGAGTCTTTGCGCACGGCCGCTTCCCCATAGAGCTTGCGCATATGCGGTCCTTCGACATAGGAGAGGAACCACCAGTGGGCCAGGTGACTAAGCACAGCAATGACCAACACGAGTTTGCTCCCGCTAATCAGGACCGCCAAAGAAAGCTGCGCCGCCCATGGACCTCTCGGGGTTGTTGAGGAAGCGGTAGATGCCCGTGTAATACAGTTGGTGGGGTAGTCGTCGACAAAAAGTCGCCATAAAGCCAGCCAAAGGGCCCGAGGACCTTGTACGAGCTATGTGCCGCCCATACATGAAGGGCGAGCAAGAGAGCACCAAGTGTGGCGGAGCAAATCGGTGCCAACCGTGTAGTTCGATCCAGACAACGGAATGTAGCAGTTCCAGCACAACACCCCAAAGCTGGCGTACGTCAGGATGAGGGACGTGTTGTAGATCACCTTCCAGTTCTGAAACGCTTCCAGGACAGCGTCACGGGGGTGGTGTAGCTGTAGTGTTTCACATAGTGCCGCACCATCCAGCGGCTTTGAGACTGCTCATGCAGTACTGCGCCGAGACCAAATGAATGCAAGAGGCGCCAGAAAAGAGCATTGACAAACAGCAATCCCAAACGGGTCCGTGGGCCCATTGCGGGTAGCACCCACGGCACCACTGCATACACCACCGCTGTCAAGAGTAAAAAGTCCGAGCCGCGGAGGAGGTCAAGATTGTTGAAAATGACGGTGTCCTTGCGGAAGAGGCGATGGTGCATGTCGTGGAGGGTCATGGTCGTTGAACGCTCGGGTTGCTCGGTGTCTAATGGGGTCTGTTCGTGAATGGTATCAGTGTCGATCGAAGCACGAGATCCCGTTACCGTGGTGGTATCCGCCTTCTCTTCGTCTGATAAAGCCGTACTTCCGCTTGTTTGACTTGGCGTAGGGGCGTCCGCCTCCGAGACAAGAGAACTCGAGTGATATGACGGTAGCTGGAGGCTGGAGAATCGGACGAGGAATTGCTGCCAGCGGGGAACGAAGGCTCGATTCCAGCAGCAGCCTGGACAGACGCCTGGTTATATAATGCCTTATTGAGGGGAATGCGTGCGGCTAGGGGCTTCTTCTCCCCATAGACGCGAGAGATGTGGGGGTTCTCAAAGTAATTGAGGAAACAGGCTTGACCAAAGTGGGCTGCGAGGGACGAAGAGAACAGCATAGCTGCCCGACATCAATGACAGGCCATAGTAGCCGGCATAGCCAATGCTGTACATGGGATCGGGAGCAATCTCGTACACTCCGTCAAAGACCAAGTTTTGAAGCATCAGGAAGAAACAGTCGCCCCAGTACCATGCAAAATCGCCCACAATCTTGTGAGCATCAACTTTAACCCAGAGGTTGAAGAGA
The DNA here is from genome assembly GCA_003971905.1 of Moniliella sp. 'wahieum'. Taxonomy (NCBI): domain Eukaryota; kingdom Fungi; phylum Basidiomycota; class Moniliellomycetes; order Moniliellales; family Moniliellaceae; genus Moniliella; species Moniliella sp. 'wahieum'. The sequence goes on from RSEE01000008.1 coordinate 551,519, forward strand.
ATGATGACGGTGCCAACAACGTAGCGGGCGAGATGCATGAGCAGTTGTGACCCTCGGGCAAGCGGAAGCATGAGAAAGCAAAGAGACTGTAGGCGACAAAATCGTTAAGCAAGATCACGTCCACCAGTGAACGGAAGAGGAGCCAAACGTTGTAATCGAGAGGTACAGCGTTAAAGTCATAGTCAGCGCCCATCTTGACCTTGAGTTCATGCTTGATCATCTGGGCTGCTTGAGGACGGCGCTTCTCGTCAAACCATCCCTCGCGTTTGACCGTGTTAACAATCCAAGCCCGCTCTGACTGTTGCTTGAGGACCCAACCTAGACCACCATTATAGGCAATACGCCAAAAGGCAAAGGTGAGCAAAAAGAGCTTCTGAGCCGTAGACCGTGACACAAAGAGGTAGGTGAGTACCTGCAGGCCCAGCAACCCAACCGTCAGGAGGTCAGGGGTGTCTTGGGCTCGCGCGGGTCAAATATAGAAGAGAGGACGTCGGCGGTGCGGGGAACGACAAAAACTGGGGCAAAGACCGTATGTTAGTCCATGTCAGATCAAGCAATCAAAAAATCGACATTCGTTCAGAATAGTAGTGACACGCACCTGTGCCATCAAAAGTGCGGCCCATAGGCCGGCCGGGCGCCTGCTTCTTGGCATGGTCATCATGGGCGACACTGTTGGAGGGTGCAGATGGCGAAGGAGTCGCAGCAGCTACAGATGGGGCCTCCGGAGCAGCAGCGGGAGCCACTGGCCGACGCTGGGTGAGATGTGATGTGGACCCCGCATTGTCACTAGCACTGACGTGCATGCCGTTGTCAGCAGCAGTGGCAGTGGTAGTGGCGGCAGGGCCAGTGCAGCATCGGCACTAGCGCCAGCAGGCACAGCAGGTGCGACGGCCGACGAGCTCATCAGCGGCGATGGGAACGGCAGGTGGCAGTGGTGGTGGCAGGGAAGGAAGAAGAAGCAGGCGAAGCGGGAATGGGCATGTGCGGACCGAAGCTTTTGCGCCATCCATCGCGCTAGCGGTGGACGAAGCGTAGAGGCCGCAGGCATTGGGCCTTGGGCGGGAGCACGGGGCACGGGGCCTGAGCTGCCCGAGTGCGTGCTAGTGCGCCATGTGCTTGACACCGTGCTGAGGCGCGGGGGGCGCCAGGGCCAGCATGTGTGGGCTGGTGCCTGCGTGGCTACTACCGGCCTGAAGCGGCCCGAGCCATCTGCAAGTGGAGCCCTCCCCCCTGCAGAGCGCCAGTGTCCCGTTACCAACGCTGTGATTACGTACCCCACACGACCAGCCACGCCCGCAACGCCACACTCCACCTCTGGCACCCCCGGCACCGGTGGCACTCAACGTACGCTGGCGCAGAACCGTGCGCGTGATCCATCACCGGTGGCCGGTGATCCCGCCCTCAAGCCAGCTTTCATATGCCACGCACGACACCAGTGTGCCATGCTTTGCACCTCTGGGGTTTGTTACGTTTCACATTTCAATTTCTGCTTGCGCTCGTCATTCAGCCTTCGTGGCTCCGGCGGATGCTTGGGCTCAAGCTTCAAGCTAGGCCAGTGCTCGGGAGGCCTCGGGCCTGAGCCTCAGGGGGCTAATAACCGGTTCCCGATGCCCCGGTAACGCGCGGAACGGAGATTTAATAGACCGGCTCAGGCCTTCGTCCACAACCTCGGCACTTTCCCGTGTAGACAACGCCAGTCCCCTGGCGAGTCCTAATCATGGATCAGATCATGGACCAGGCCAGCCATTAGTCAGGCACCATGCACACCGCCCTAGTTCTCGAGGCTTCAAATTTCATCAGTTTAGTTTGGAGCCAGCGTTTGAAGCCTTGAGAAGCTTGAGGAGCTTGGGGTCTAGCGACGGACTACGGCAGGCAGATGGCGCGGTCTGAGCTACCAGAAGCAGATGAGCGAGAACGAGGTAAAGAGTTGAGGGAAGAGATGGGGGTGGTCAGGAAAAAACAGGAATGCGCCAGCGGCGTCTACAACTTATACAGTTGGAACAAGATGGAGACGCCGTGGGAGAGCGCGGTGCAGGCCTCAGTCTAGACCAATAAACCTCCAACGATACGGCAGTGCCACACTCACAGCAGCCAACACGGCACAGCAGATGCTTCACATTGTGAAGCTGGAAGTTGCTTGAAGGGCGTCCTTGTCCGCTTTTTGATATTATAGCGACCCCCTCTGTCACATCAGCAGTACAAAGCCTAGGCTCCTTTGGGGACAAAGGCTTTGATGGAAGCGGTACTGGCATACTAGTGATTATGGCCCTAATCGCCATGGATAGACGGATATGATGAGAGTGCAACAGAGACATGAAACCCCAAAGAGCCAAAACGCCATTCATAACAGAGTGTGATTGAAGCCCAACAGCTATCCACCCGAATTGTGGTCGATCGCCATTACCATAAGCATATGACGACGCTTTGGGCGTGCGTTCTCGATCATATAGACTGCCCACACCAAGAGGTGTCCCTGCTACTGCCGACGCTGAAGTTCCCCCTCTATTTTAATGCTATTACCTTTTCCACTACGGCCTTCTGTCGCGTATAGGGTATCTCCAGTGTAGGATGATATATGAGTCCAATGTAGGACGGTGGCTACGGTGGCCGGGCGAAGCCCCAGCTGACATGGTCGTTGGCCCGGTGGTCTCCTAGTCTATATATAGCAAGAGAGATACTTCGCTCTATGAGACGAACTTGTGTTATTGACCCGCCGCTTCAACCATGCTCGGATTATGGTCCCCGCCTCATGTGAAGTGCAGAGTATCATAACTTCATCATGTCTTCATTCACAGCACCCTATGGCACGTCGAAGTCTCCCACACCTTTTGGGCTTTGTGTTCGGAGCCCCCACAGTATTATTTCCCTCTGGGATAGCCGAGAATGTCAAAACTAATATCTTTCCTTAGCTCCTTCTCTTTCCTGAACTCCATCTCCCCAGTCAGCTATAGCGAGGGCCTCCCTGACGGCATAAGCGCGCTTTGGCCATATGTAGAACTAGTTGGGATGGGTGGGTTCGCCTGAGCACCATATTCGTTCGCTATGTGGTAGGCCAAAAGAGAGCACAACTTCAATCGGTTGCCTGATATGCTGCGGACTCAAACTGACATATGAGAGACCGTGGATCGTATGCACGCTCCTTGATTTCTCTCCCCCCCTTCGGGCCTCCTATGTCTGTCGCCCATGTGGTCATAACCCCCCGGTATCAGCAGGACGTCTGTTTCCGAAAACTTGGAATCGCGAGGACAGTATACACTGGGGCTCGAATAACCACTTGGTAGCGTTCGGACCGAAAGACCGCTGTGTCACAGTGCAAAAAATCACGCCAAACCTTCTTCTGAGATCTGATGCAGGCTCTCTTAATCTTTGACTTCGACAAAACTCGTCTCTTCGCCACAGTTGAGTGACCCACCGGACCGGAGGCCGTCTTGTATGTACACAAACCATCTTTCTCTCTCCCAAACCGCTGAATATACGGTTCTACCTGCCATATTGGTCTCCGATTACCCTCTGAAGCGAACTGCCCCTTTTCCTGTTTCGACTCCTCTGCTACAAGTGTATGCTATTCGCGAGAGACTCATTTATAGGCTTTCATTAGCCCCTGAGCGTGTTGTCTCCGTGCATCATCATTGTCACACAAATATATATTACGGAACCCGTATTAAGCCGGCTGCCCTGGATGAGTTAGCGCTTAGCGGTCGGATGGAAGCCTATTACTGTGGCCACTGCGTGTTATTCACACAGCATAACTACCAAAAAGACAGCACAGCACCAACGTTATTACTGGCCGGGGTTGCTTTTGGAGATGGACACAAACCTATATTATACAACTGCCTTAAAGAACCGAGGCAAGAAGACATAATAATGTGCTTTTTTTGTCCCGAATTCGTGAGATAGAGATGCGTCCGCAAAATGGAGACAAACCACTGTTCTTATATATTCCCATCATTGACAGAGCTTGTTAAGGCTGGGACACAGGGACACGCTAAGCCTAAACCGACCCGTTCATCTTGCGTGAGTTACTTGTGCTAGAGGGTAGTGCTAGGGTTCACCTGCACTCTCTCCAATGGATCGGTGATGCTCGCTGGTTCGGGAGATTCGCCCCTTGCGTGGTCTGCGCCACCCCTTTGTCTGTTCCGACTTGCTTGCTTGGCTCTTGTCTTCTTCCCTTAAGCTTGCTTGAAGGACTTGTGGCTGACCGCCCTGCCTTCTTGCACGTCTTGAAGGTGCGCCTCTGTTTTCCCTGTTCTTGTGTTGTCCTCCGCAATGGAGCTTGCTTGAAGGACTTGTGGCTGACCGCCCTGCCTTCTTGCACGTCTTGAAGCTCATCTCTCGTGCTGCCCATAGCGTTTCCCAGCTGCAGTCTAGCAACTTGGTAGCGCCACCACTGTTAGGGAACCAGGGGGATCGCCAGGATATCAGGACCCTCTGGTACTCGCCATACCTATACTGGAGTGAATATCGAAAAGGTGCTGTGGATATCACCTTCTTCTGAACCATATATCTATTGATTGAAGCTTGAAGAGTGGCCGTTTAATGTTTAGGGTTTAAACGTGGCCATCTTCTATTCGAGGGAGGGGCAAGACGGCGACGGACAGCACACACGCCGATTAATGAGCAAGAGTTGGTATGCGACGCAGCGTTTCTTTGTCCTTATTAATTTGAAGCTTCGCAAATGATCCGAGTGCTGCAACGCAACTTCAGGATTGCGTGTGCGATATGTTGCTGGGGCAAGCATTGGGTGTGCGTTGTGTTGTTGGGAAAGACACAAGCCCACACACGCTTGGTGCTGGGTGTTTTGTGTGCCAAAAATGCTATTGCAATTAACAACAAACGCCCACCTTGGGCTTGGTGCGCGGCCAACAACTGTGGAATGACTTTGGCTCATTTCGTCCGCCTCAGCGGCCCTGCGCCACATGTTTCAGAGTGGCAGGGCGCGTGGGCCTATTGCAAGGACCTATGGTCGCCGTCGGCGTCTGGGATCCGATATCGCACAGTGCCAAGTGTAGCGCCTGGCGCCAGTACTCAGTCTCAGTGTATACACGACAGTTCTCACGCCATCACGCCTGCGTCGCGTTCCGGCCCGGCACGCCCAGGTCTCCTGCCTGCTCCTGCCCGCCAGATCAGTCAGATCGCCACACAAGAACGGCGGGCGGGCTTCATTAATAGGCTTTTGTATACGCGTGGGCGCTTGAGCGCTCGAGTGCCGGAGCCAGCGCCCCTGTGCCAACCAGCTGCGCTGTCCTGAGGCAACTAGCAACTAATAAGCAAAAGGAGCCATACCCAACATGGTCAGTCAATGCACATGAGCCACGCCCAGCCGCCCCTTCCCCTCCCTGTACATGAACGTTCTTGGGGGGTGCGGCGTGTAGTGCGTTTGGCAACAGGACTACATCCCCACCACCACCACCACCTTCTCCTGCTCTTCCTTCTTGCCTCTCTTCGTGTTGCCTTGGACCGAGACTGTGGCGTGGTAAGCCAATGGGCTTCTATGCGCTGACTACGATGCGCGTCGTGCCCGCCGCAGTGCGCGAGCTGGATCCCCACGATGCCCTCCTGGGGTTGCCCCTGCCGCCCCCCCTTGCCCACCGGCGCAATATCGTGGGCGATACCCATATTCAACCCCAACCCCCGCGCCCGCACCATCATCACTGCCTCACTACTTTCCGGCCACCCCACCACCACCATCACCACCTGTCGGAGCTGCCTCCCCTGTCGGCGGAGGAGCAGGCAGAGGATGAGCATGCCCTGTCCCGTGTTCGCGCACGCATTCCCATGGCAGATCGCCACATCCAGCGCCTCGTTGACGCTGCCGCCGACTGGGCGTTCGAACACCCTCGGTCGTAGCCCCTCCTCCAGATTTTGAACGCCTGGTATTGCACAAGCTCGATGCCCACCTTCCACTTGATGATGGGACGCACTATGCCCTACGCCTTTCCGTTCGCACTCCCTCCCTGTCCCGAATAACCTCGCCTGCGCGACGCAGTGCCAGAACAGCTTCTCCAGCCGACTCAGAGTCCTTACAGCAATCCCCACGCATATCTTGTTCTTCCTCACTCTCTTCGTCGTCATCTGGGCATGCCCCCTGGGGGCTTACCGCCCACATATCGGTCGCACCCTATATGGGCAACACCCCGCCTTTGGTCCGACTGGACTGGGTACCTTCACGCCGCTTCCCAAGTCATCCGGTAGCCAATGATATCCCAGCAGCGTTTGGTGTGATTCACAAAACATCAGCACGGGAACGGTACGAGGCCGCGCAAGACCGGGTTCAAGCCAACTTGACCCAGCACTTTGTGCGCAATCCTCAGCGGATCTCCTGGCACCTATCTCAGCACCGTTACAGCGACCGTTTTCAGAAAGCGCGCCAAGGCGCTCGGCATCGTAGTGCCACTACGACGAGCGCCTGGCCACCATCTGCTAGCTCGGTCATCAGCTCCAACACAGAGCAAGTGGTGGGCGCAGCGGCGGATTCCGCTTCGAGTCGCCGCACCAGGGGTATGTCTCTCTCCTCAGGTGGGCCAAAGGGTCCGTACTCGGCTTCTCCGGACGAGGTGGAGCACCATGCTCAAGAGGGGGATACTCAAGAGGGTACGTTTGTGTTCGATGCACTTCTCTGGTCTCAGGATGCGATGGGCCATACCCGTCTGTTGGAGTCGGGCATTGCCAACTTGATCCTCGAGGACACCATTTTGCCCGAAGACAAACTTGATCGATTTGTCACGCCAATCGTCAAGACACGGGATGGGCCGTTGCCAGGCCTCCTGCGCGCCGAGTTGCTTGCTCGTGGCATCATTTCCGAAGGCGATGTGCGTGTTCAAGACCTTGTTCAACAGCCGGGGCGGTGGCGGATCTATTTGTGTAATGCAGTGCGGGGGTGTTTGAGGTGGAATTGGCTACTTGATTGTCTATTGCACCTGTCCCCTGGCTTTTGCCAGAGGGGCTTTCCTTCTCTCTTGACGCGACACGATGCATCGTGTATCATAATATTTTGATCGTTTTGATGACTCTACGTCAAGTAGAACGATGCGTTGGTCGCGTAGGAGAACATCATCAGGACAAATAAAGGCATAACACGGGGGGCGAGATAATAGACAGGTATTGAAAGAAGAGGGACAGGCTGAATACGGGTGAAGCAATCAATATTCTCCCGAGACCGTAGAGGCATCATCGCGAGTGCTGCTGGCCTCGGACGAGGCCATGGCGGTCGACTCTTCGGTCGCTTCGGTTACCCGCCCCAAACTGTATGCTCGGGACCGAGGGCGAGGCTGGTTTGGACCCCATTCGGGTACCTGGACAGCGGTCGAATGCGCTTGGGCCGACCTTTCCGCTTGCCAGGGCTGGGCCAAGAGAGTTTCAGGGTAATCTTCGTCCTGGGCTTCAGACTCGGTCAGGTCGTCTTCATCCTGCACTTCAAGTTGGCTCGAGGACATTTCACTTGTCCTGGTCACTGTTTCCCCATCGCTACTCGTCACCTCTTCCTCAGGTGGAGGAGACGGCGGCCGAACATGTGCGCGTGTGGACGGGGACGTCTTGCCGGTACGGGATTCACTTCGGCTGCTTCCCCCCGTCTCAATACTTGAGCTGAATCGACCTTGGCTTGAGCCAGTGCTTCTCACCACCGAATCGGAACGAGAAGATGCACTGTCTTGGGTTATGACCTTGAGCGTGTTGGATGACCACAGCGATACAAGCGCCCACAGGAAAAGTGCCACATTCAACTCTAGTCCCATAAATAGGGAGGTAAATACCAAAAAGGACAAGATGGGGTGGTAGTACAACAACCACCTGTCATAAAATGAAACGGAGGTAAGTATGCAACCTAGAGGAGAGACAAATGGAGGCGTGTACGTACCGAAGACCCGTAATGTGAGCGTCAAACCGGAGCACAGCACTTTGCGTTTGTAGTTCCCCACGAGACTGGCCCGAAGTGCCCAGCAACCCATCGGAGGAAGGCTGGAGATTGATTTGGATTGATTGGCGGGTGGAATCAAAGAGGTACGCGTCCGGCCGGCCCACAGTCAGTAAGCCAGACGTGACCCGTAGCGAAGTAGGTGTTGTCCATTGAGACCGCTCTTTGCCTACATCACGGTGGCTCACAGTACCCGGGTCGAGAAATCCGAGGGGCCCATGCGAGGGTTGCAGCACCTTCCTTCGTAACAGGGGCACCGATATAATTTGTGTCGGGATGGACCACATTGAAGCTGTCACAGGCGAGGAGCCTTGGGTACTGGAGCCACCACCGGCCATCCAAGTGAGCAGACTTGACATTGAAGGCTGGTTCATGACCCGAGAGAGCTGGCCAAAGCCCGAACGGGAGCAGGTTCTTGCAAAAGGATAGACTGGATGGGTTCACCCGTTAGCTGTTGATATGCACATACGGAAAAATACGTACTGGACGCGAAGCCCGCCAAACCGTGGACCCATTTGCGTTGTACAGCTCAAGTGTTGTCATAAAGTTACCCAGACCGACATTGGAAGCAGTGACTGGGACGATGAGGTCAAGAGTCACGTCATAGGCTTGGTCCTCAAGGAAAAAGGCATGTTGGCCATTGGGAAGCTCATCGCTGTCTACAAATTGGCTGTGTCGTGGTGTAATTCCCGGAACAAAGTGGAGATGTGCAAACGGCGCCTCCCCTCGCTTGATAAGCATGCCGTTAGTAGAAGTAGGCGACCAGCAAGCGAAGATCACGTACCCGTATTGGAGCCATACCACCTTCTTGGATCCCGCGTGAGGAGCCCAGACGCTTACAAAACCAACGTAGGCCAGGATGGCCATGAATAGGGCGGCCACATAGAGAGAGGCCAAAACAAAAAGGCGCAGCACGAAACGATGCGTGCGGCGCGAGGTGATCATCCCGCCGACAAAAGCGGCCCAGACGAACGCAAGCGGGGCCACTACCGCGGTTTGGAACACAATTCCAGGCCACATTCGAACGGGGGGGACCGAAGCGTAGAGCGTTGCGCCAGTCTGGATTGCCTCCAGTGCCCTAGCCTCAACTTCGGATGCCAACTGTGAGTAACGATCATCGCGTGCCGGCACTTGCGGTGCTCTAGGCGGCTGGACTGGACTCTGCAGCCTCCCCGGGGGGTTGGAGGCGGGAGGTGCTTCCCCATTCGGGGGGCGGTGTGGGCTCTGGCGCCACGCCTGGGCGAGAGCGATGGGACATGGCGTGAGTGGTGTGTCAGTGCGTGGGGGGCGGGGGGCAAGTGGCGGTGGTGGTGGGCGGGGCAAGCGTGTGTGAATGGTGTGCATGTGAATGGGCAACAAGCATGAATCTGAGATCTTGGAGCTCTCCGTAACCCCCCAGGCGCCGGCCATCCGGTCTCCTTCTTTCAATGTTGTTATTGTTATTGTGCTCACAAGGAGGCCACCGGGCCCACGGCCAGGCTTGGTTGCGGTAGGGTCACCACAGGTCCCCACCGATCGCCCATCATTGCATCGTCCACCAGCCACATCAACCACATCTCCCCACGCAGTGGCCTCTCCTTTCTTTTTCAGAGAAGCCAGCAGGCAGCAGGACGAACCCCATTTCTGCCACAATTCGGCGGCTATGCTCGTGTGGCTCTGCCCGGGGTCTGCTCTTCCGCCATGGGTGTCCTACGAACTCACGCACACCTCCCCCATTTCGCGCCTCAAGCAGGAAGCAGAGGGACAGGTCTTCCTGATCTACTACATTGCATCGCTCCATGTTACAACAAATGATGTACATGATTGAATGGGTACTGGGACCGTCTGCAGAAGGTCTGCGCAGCCGACCCACTTCAGGATAATAGACCTGTCGCTAAAGAAGAAGAGAGCAAACAGACTACCTGAACGGATTCATTGTCGACAACGCCGACTCCGCCAACAAATCGCGCCAAGAGCAGTTTCGTTCGAGACATTAGCACCCACCCGAGGTTCTACGCGCAACTTGCAACCCTGTTCGGTCTAGTCGGCCATTCCCATCTCCACAGCAACTGGGGACTCGATTCTCAAGGTAGTCGCGCGTTTTGGATCTCTTGGTTGTACCCTTTTTGGTACCTTGCAACAAGTAGACCTTCTTTCATGAGGCAGAGACTAACCCCTTCCATGGAGTTTGTCCCACCAACGCTCTGAGGTCCACTTCTTTTTACAGATGCGACTGGGACAGAGGAAGGAAAAGGGGGGTGAGGTTAGGAGTGGACGGCTACATGCGGAGAATGGGAAGAGCGCATACTAGTCTTCAAAGAAAATCATGCAGGCAGAGCGGTCACCTGGGTTATATTCGAGGCACGCCTTGGACGCCCGCGCGGCTAGTTCGCATGGGTCGGAGCTGGTGAACTTGCCGGCAAAGACTTCCCGGTAGTCGAGGGGGGTTTGGCGCAGCTCGCGCGACCTTGGATCCGTGCTGAGATCAGCATGAGGCCTTCCGCGCGGAACGGGGATGGGGATGGGAGGCGCTTTGGACGGCGATTCGGTCATGGCGGTGGCGGTAGATGCAGATGGGAGGGAGGGCCCAAGCGCCGGTAGGCTTCTGATTACGGCTTCCGCATTATGTGCGTTGCGCCCCAGCCAGACGCTGGCGACTGGGATTCGGTGCAAGTGTTGGAGCGGCCGGGGCGGCTGGGCCTGAAGCTTGAAGCTTGAAGCGTTGAAATGTGAAATGTGAAACGTGAACAATCACACGTCCTTTAATTTTTGCAAGCAAGAAGTTCTTCGCAGTGCCCCCACCACCGCCGTTGCTACCACGAGTGGCGTCGACGAGAAGATGCTGGGCATTGCTCTCCGTGCTGCCCGAAGTCGGCGCCTCGCAGTGGCTCCTGCTGCAGTTCGCCCACAGGGAATTGCCGCGTTCCATGCATCGGCTGCGCTGGCCGAGAAGGCCCGCCTCTCCCGCCGCGGCTTCACCATCCCCGGCCGCAGCAGCAGCCTCAAGCTCAGCCGCGCTAAAATCACGCCCGATCTCAACCTGCGCGTCCCCCCGTCCCAGCGAGAGAAGCGCGAGCGTGCCAGTCTCTCGGCAGTGCGCGAGCACTACTCAATCGGCCTCGGCAAGCTGTTGGCCCCCGTTCTCGACTCGACCACTACGCAAGGCGAGCGGCAGCGGGCTATGTTCCACGCAGCTTCCTTTTTTACCAACTCGACCCCTCGTGTGATCAAATTGTCCGACCCTGCGCTGTGGAACCAGATGCTGACTGCACTGGTGGCTGTCGGAGAGCGGCGGCACCCGATGAAACTCTTTGCCGTCATGAAGCGTAACGGCATCTACCCCGACATGGCCACCTTCACTTCTGTTTTTCGGTCCATGCGCCAGGAACTGCTACGCCTCGGGCGCGCTAGCGCTCCTAGCAACCCAGAAAATGAAGATAACCTTCCGGTTCCTTCCCATTCTGCTCCCAATTGGGAAAAGACGTTGGATCAGCGAGGCCCCGATGCCCAGCAGTGGATGCCTTCGTCAATGATCATCCAACACCAGTACTTTGTCGCCGCCTTGGAAAAGTTTCGCATCGCTGTGCTAGATTTTTATCGCATGTCTCGCGGAGAGACAGTCGCCTCGACGGGACTGCCCTCACCAGTGCATTACAAGAACCAGCGTCGCAGCACCGGAAAGCACAATGCTATGTTCAATGCCCCTCGGTCCCAACTGCAATATACCTAACGATGACCCTTCCGATGCAGCCTATGAGGCTGCGGCTTCCCGCGTCTCACGTCAATCCCACGAGCGCTCCCGTGCCATGGCAAGGAACAAGACGTCCTCCCTTGGCCGGAGAGAAGCCGAGGTGCCCAACTTTCTTCCTGGGAGAGGTCAGGACCGTGCTCTCCTCTCTCCCAAGAATGGTCATCTCGTTTCTGTGAACTCAGACGAGACCCCGGATGATACCGAGTTGGCGGCGATGGACCCGGAATTCGAGGAGTACTCGGAAGAAATGGCGGCGGCCCAGCGTAGGTTGGACGCAAAAAGGACGATCCAAGCACGCTCCCTGCCACATCGGTTCAAGCCCTGGTTGAGCGGCAGCACAGCGAGCTGGACGAGGAGAGCCGTGGACATTTGACGCCATGGCAACGCATGTACTTGACCAAACGAAAAGCCTTGCTCCGCGCTGCGGAGCAATGGGACGAGTTGGCGAACGCTTACTCGTTGGCCATCGGACTGGGATCGATGCTCGGGCGACCCAATCAAGCCTGGGCAATGTACAGCAACATTTCCCTTCCCGGTGCTCGACGCGGACTTCCATGGCCTAGTGGTCTCATCTTTTACACTGTCCTGCGTCACTTGACTCCTGCCCCAAACGAGGCGCGTGACCTTGCTCGAGCTGAACGCGCGGATCTTGCCGCCAAAGAGAAGAACCAAGGTCTGCGTCCGGACGAAATCATCTCCAACTTTGATCCCTACGCTGCCCTGGGGCCCAATGCACTGGACAAGAGCTTGACGGCCCACGATGCGGCGAGGGTCACTCTCGAAATGTTGACGGGGGGATCGGGAGCCGGGCTAACGCCTACGGGCCGACCGTTTGAGGCCGACTCGAGCGATGGGAAAGAGATGCTGCTGCAGTGGCGGCCAAAGCTTCGCGCTGTGGTGGAGGACTGGCTGACCGTCCTTTACAAAACGGCTCGCACGGTGGATCCACCCGAAAAGTTCCTCAACTCAGTTTGGATGGACGCCCATGCTTTGAACCAAGTGGTGCATACTTTGACTCTAGTACGTTTCCCCTCCTCCTTTCTGATCCAACACGAGCTAACCTATTCTATATGCAGATGAATGACGAAAAGTCGGCCACTCTCGCGCTGCGCTTAGTGGCGGGCATGTTCAAGGTGTACGGCAACCTTCCTGTGCCTGTAAAGGAAGAACCACAGCCAGCCAAGCCAGACCCCGTCTCTGTTTCAGAGCTAGCCCCTGTTCCAGAGGGGACCTGGGATGCGCTCGCGGCAGCCGGTTTGGTCGAGCCCCCTCGTTTGAGATGGATCAAGAGGAGCGTCTTTCCCCGCGCAGCAGTCAGGAAGAAAAAGCGGACAACCCTTGGCTCACACCAACGGATATGGCAGAACAACGCAAGGCGGACCTGATGACCGAGGAGAGTGACTTTCCTGATGAGGTAGTGCGGGACCAAGACGCCAAGAAGTCGATTTGCCATGACAAGTGGCATGGAGCAACCGCCTTCACTGGCACAGAAGAGTTCGTCACCTCCATGTGATGCGCCCGACCCAGATGAGGATAAGCTGTGGAAAAAGGGCCGCGGCAGGTACCAAAAGGGGTTCAAGTCGGGTGGGAAGCACCGCTCTTTGGACCCATTCAAGCGGCGCGGCTACGTGCCCGAGGGACAGGAGCTTGATCGCTTCCTTACGGGACCTCTCTTTGCTGAAAAGGGGGATGCGTTACCTGTGTACACGCGGCGGAGTGAGTTGCGGATGGAGCTGCGGAACCCCAAGAACAAAGCTATGCTTCACCAGTTGCACACCAACATTATGGTCTGCAGCCACATTGTGGGTCGACCTGAGTTGTACTCCTGGTTGGCTGACCACATGGGTGCTGCCGCTCCTAAGACACCGGAGGTGGATCTGCCGTCGATGACGCGCGGTATGTCGTCGGCACGGAGAAGGAAGGTGGCGGCCAAGCTGCACAAGTACCCCTTCGGTCGGCCACCTACAATTCTTCCGTTCGACATGCGTCCATCACCCTTTGGACGGACACGGCACTGCGTACCCCTCCTGCTCGCGATGGTCAATTGGTTGCCCCAGGCTGGAACGAGTCGGGCGGGGAAAAGTCTCGGAACCGGCACAGGACCTTGGCCAAGGCCAACAGGGGTAAACTCCAGGGACGCTCTCTCGGCAACGGCAGGCTGGGTCACACAAGTGGGGAGGACGAGCTCAAGTCGGAATTTGCTCGGTTCAGTCAAACCCAGGAGGGAGAACCAGAGGTATCGCCCGAGGACACGGCCTGGTCCACGCAACGCACCTGGGGTTGACTCTTCTTCGCAGTCTTCGCGAAACTCGTTCCCTGGCCCAGCCAAGTTTGCCCCGTCCAAGTTTGCCCCGCCCAGGGGTCGTTCTTGATCTGGACTGGAGTACCTACCTGCCACCACTCGTGTGTCTTCTCATGTACGCCACTCATCGCACTTTCGGCATCATAAGACGATGGTTTCTTCACATTCATCTACACCACTATGGTTAGTTTAAATGGTGGCGGAGAGGACGATGCAGCCAGTTAACAAATGAAGCAAGACAGTAGAAGGTAGAGGGCCAAGGTAGATGACATGGGGGCTGCACTTCATCAGGAACGATGGGCTAGGCGCCGAGAAAGCGACAATAGCATGCGCCCATCAAGTGTCATTCGACAAGGACGAGGGGGGCATGGAAGGTAACAGATCTTGACCTTTTAGTTGGAGCAGTCGCATCCCTGGCCCGTGGGGCAGTCACCAGAGATGGTCGCGAAGGCCGAGTTCGTAGTGCAACCGCAGCCCTGGCCGGTAGGGCAGTCACCAGGTACGAAGGAAGGCCGAGAGAAGGAGGCAATGCCACGCGCATACAGCGCCGACGAAACAGGGGCCTTGACACTGGGACGAGAGGCAAACAGCCCCGTCTGGCGACCCAAAGAGAAAGACCGACCGTTGGAGCAGCCGCAGCCCGAGCCCGTGGGGCAGTCGCCCGGCACGGTCGAAGGCCGTGCCGAGTTGCTCGAAGAGCAATCACAGCCCTGGCCCGTGGGGCAGTCGCCCGCCTTGGCGAAAGCGCGTGCAGAGGCACTAAAGGTGCGCACCGTGGTCATTGCCATGGTACGGGACGTGCAGGAGCAGCCGCTGCCAGTGGGGCACTGTGAGTGCAGTGCGGAGCGCAGGTCGGAGCGTGGCAAGCATCATGATGTCGGCGTGGGTGAAGCAGGAAAGTAGAGGAGTGGTGGGTTGGGGGTAGTGTGGTGGGAGAAAGCGAGACTTGGGAGGCGAAGCGCAGAAAAGGGGAGAAATACGGGTGGCGACACTCGGTGGCCCACCGGGGTCCAAGATCCAATCGATGGTGTGCCGCTGATATCAGATGTCGATGTCAGCGATGCTGAAGATACGATCACACTGCCCCCGTGCCAGCATAAAATGAAATTGCATGGGACAAGCAATAGTTGCAGATGGTGTGATGCCGACTTGGGGTTTTTTATCCAGGTGCCGGCCTAGCCACCCCGCCAACCAAAATCCTACGGTCCAGGCCCTGCGCCCGCGAGCGCGAACGTTAACGTGTGACGTGAACGCCGGGAGCAAAGAGCCCGACTGGCAATAGAAGCCCGAGTTGGCCACCGCAACTCCAATCACCGGCCGGCGGTCCTATTCTGAACAAGGGGGGAAGCGGGGGAGTATGCAGCTAGTTCGCCACCCCGGGCCCAAGGTCACACAGATTTGTGACTCATTTCTGTCGAAAAAAGCTGCAAAACGATATGGCCTCGATGGATTGTGTGTGTTGTGATTTCCACCCACCATATCAGGGGAAAGAAGAACACAGTCGTCGGGATGGGACAAATAGAGTCAAAAGTGAATGCAGATGAAGAAGAGATCTTGTGTCCATCTCAAGAGGAAAAGTATACAACAGGAACAAAAAAGGAACGACAAGGCGGGAAAGAGATGAAGCTCACCAAACCTTGATATGACGGTATGGCGCCTACCTCCACGCGAAAGGCGGTGTGCGCGCGGTACGAATGATAGTGGAAAAATGCAGCGCGAGACCAGATAATACCAGCAGCGAAGAGACTCTTGACAGAGAGACCTTTACCCCCCCCCCCCTGCTTATTGTCGAAAACACGTATGACACCGTTAAGCCGAAGGTTTAGCTTGGGGACTCAATGTGGGACTGAGGGCAAACCAATCGCTCTCTGAAGAAAGAGCGCCTGAACGCGGAGTGAACCGGCCCGAAACAAGTTCAGCTTCATCCGCAGACTCTAGGGCCTCTGATGCGGGCAAATTCAATGCCGTGGGGGACTGAGGTGGGGTCATGTCGCTCCATGCAACCGAATCCGCCATGCCGACGGAGGGGGACACATTCTGGGAAGGCGTACTCAAACGGCGGGATGCATGATCATACCCGTCATCCGAGGAGTTCACCGTCACCTCGTTGCGGCTTTGAGTCAGGATTGGGTGCTGAGCACTTGCTCCCTCCAAGGGTGCAGCAGACACCAAGCTGGCGTCTGAGAAAACCGATTCGGAGCCCAGAAAGGTTACCGCGTTGTCCGACGAAGACAGGATCGGATCCGTCAATGAGTGGCGAGGGGACGAACCCGATTCCGCAGCAGCCACAATGGGCACCTCCGCCCCTGCACTGGCCGAAAATTCTTGATCAACAGCATCTAGTTCCGCATGCATAGCAGACATCCAAGCGTCAGCGCCATTGCCATCGCCTGTACCGTTCCCATGGCGGCGACGTGGTGCAGTTCCCAGAAGCAAATTGACGCCCGAAGCATGAGCAGTCGTGCGCGAGGCCATACTTGTGGCTCCTTCAGCCGGGGACAGGTCGGACGCAGGAATGATAAACGGATTGCGGGGAAGAGGCGGGGGTGGAGGTCCGCGAACATGAGGTGGAAGAGGAGGAGGGGGAGGACCACGATCCCACAAAGCATTCGGAGAAGAGGGCAAGGGAGGCGATCCGTGAGCTTTCATTGGCAGCGGTGGGGGAGCAGGTTCGTCCTTGTCATGTTCCGAGTCTGTGTCGTCGGCGTCAAATAGGGTGCGTCCAGCGTCCCCATAGACGTCCGTGGGCACATCCCATGGCTGGGGTGGAGGAGGGGGCCGGCGCTGGCGCATTTCGTATCCCGCAGAAACACCAGATTCGTAGGCCATCTGCAGCGCTCGTTCGCGGGCGCGGCGTTCGCGCTCAGGGCGAAGGATAAAGATGTCCACGGCAATCGCAGCCGCTGCGCCACCGGCCACACCAGCGAGGATCGCGAGGGAGATGGGGACAGGAAGCATCCGGTTGAAAGGAGCGGGAGGAGGGACGGGGAGGTGGGGGGCAGATGAAGGGGCTGTGAAGAGGCGGGCTGAGTGGACAGTGGCAAATGGGGGTGGCTGGGCCACTGAGTTATTACCACTTTTTACGCTGCTGCGGAGCCTGAGCGCACAGCCGGGTCCTCAGAGGCTGAGTACTTGCGTCGCCAATCGATAACTGATCATCGATCTCGATAACAGGCTCTTTCAACTTTCAAACCGCAAGCCAGTGCAGCCAGGAGGCGCCCCCGGCACCGCAGCACTGCACCGCATGCACCTTGCCCCTGCAGCCGAGCGCGGAACCAGGGCCTGCATCCGCGCCTCCCAGCAGCGCATGGTACTCGCCTGTGACTAGCGCTGAGGTAAGCGGGCGGTCACATGATGTGATGCATGCACCCCCGTCCCGACCCCCCCGCGGCACGCGTCGTGTCCACGCCAAGCATCCCCAGCGCGTCGGCACAGACCCACGCCCGACTCGTCATCCCCCCCGATGGACGTGCCGCTACATCTCGCGCCCGGCGTGGCTGCACGCGTACGCGCTGCCGCCGAGAAGCAGGCCGCCACCCGCTTTGCCCGTGCCTCTGCCGCCGCCACACCCCCAGCCGGCACGGTGGTCAAAGACGAGCCTGCCTCGCCCCCCGCCTCTGCCCCCGCCGACACGACAGCCGCCGCCGATGCCACCGCCAACATCCTTGCCCGCGAGGCAGCCAGGCCCGAGCGACCATCTGATCTGGACGACCAATCCCTCGTCCGTCTCCTGCGCGAGGTGCGAGAACTAAATGACCTGGAAGAGACTCAGGTGCACAAGGTGAGTACCGTGTCCCGTCCGCCTTGGCTCTTGCTTTTCTCTTGCTGCCGCCCTTATACTCACCCGCTCTGTGTCGGGCAGGCCTATGCCCAAATTCAATCCGAAATCCAAGCCGCCACCTCCTGGCTCCCGGCCTCGGGCCCCGAACGCGACCTAGTCCTGGCTTTGCTCGAGGCGGCCGAGGCGGAAGCGACGGTGGAGCAGCTGAACCAACGCGCTACCCAAGCCGGTGATCCTGAACCAACCTCTACCAAGGACGACCTGAAAGGAACGGCGATTGGAGGTGGATGGGGCACGGCAGGTGCGCGCCATGTTCTGGCCCTGGACAGGCTGGGCAACGTGGTGCAGTCCTTGCGCGATGCGTCGAGCAGAGCTAACGCAGCAAGTCAAGGTCGCTGAGCAACGCTTGAGTCGCGCCCAAGAGCTGCATGTTGGACTAATCCAAGTAGCTGAAGGGCTGCAACAACGGCAGACTTTCTTGGCCCGCAAGCAAGCTCCACCTCTGGACGCCAAAGCGCAACGAGCGTATGTATCAAATTCCCACTACTGCACTTCTTCCTTGGGGGACCATGACTGACTCGGTTTTCCCTCGGCACAGGAGGCTCAAGAAACTCATTGCGTCCGCCGAGAGGAGAATGGAATGTTGGTTCAAGGCGTGATGACGGTGACCAAGGTCATGTTTGCTAAAAATGAAGCACGTTTACGGGTACAACTGCAAACGTTGCTGGAGGTACGTCGGGTCTGTTGATTTACGTCTGGGGTTAGTGTACTGACACCTAGGTAGTTCCTGATGAACCTGGCTTTTGAGCGTCCCACCGATCCTTACCTCACAGTGGGAGGGACTCGACAAGTCGAAGAGCATTTCCCCAAACCCTTAGTCTTCTTGCTCCGCGCCGGCATCGCCGTCCCTCATCCTCGCGATGCGCGTCGCATTCGTCTTGCTAGATTTGTCTAGTTTCATTCAGATACTAATCGATCGTATTGGAATCTGAGTCGGCTAGGCTATGACAAGGGTGGTGCGGCAGTGCCTGGAATGTGAAGTTCAGAAAGATATGCATAGTGGGCAAGTTCATCTCAAGCCCATGGGCTGGGCTCATCCGGTGGCCACACGCTTGATGGTATCGGTGCAGGCACAATCGGGGTAGGTTGCGTAGGCTGCTCATCGATTGGGGCATCTAGATCAACCAACGAGGCGTCGCCAGCAATGCCAGTCCCTGATCTGGGGATCGAAGGTGTCGGAACCGAGGAAGGGGCGGTTGCCGCCTCGGTTGCGGCGGCCGTCTGTTCAGCTTGCTTTGGGCGCTGCTGCCTCGCCCGCCACCTTGGTTGCGGCTGCAGCAAACTCTTCTTTTGAGCCTCTTGCTCGGCTGTGATTTCGGCCGAGCCATAGCGCGAACTAAGAGGCACAGAGGGAACCACATTCTGCTTGAGTCCCGAGGCCGCTGGCGAGCTAAATCCAGTGCTGGGACGCGATGGAGAAGCGGTCGCCGTAGGGCAAGGCGGTGTGGGGGTGGATGTAGGATGTGCCGTAGCAGAAGGTCGAGCGGTTGCTGTTGGCGTGGGAGTGGGTCCTGGGGCTTGGGTGGGACGAGGAGGGGCGGCAGTGGCAGTGTGGGATTGGTCGCGGTGCCTCAGATCAGCGGCAAAGGCTGCCGAAACAGTGCGGGCCACATCGGCCCAAAGCATAGTACCCATCATTCTCTCCAGGCGAAAACATACCCCTGTGCGCCGAAATCTCGTCTGTCGCGCGGGTGTGACAGCCGGGACAAAGGCATGATCCAGCGTGGTGTTGGCGGGCGGGAGAATGACAAACGTGCGTGACTCTTGGTCTTGGGACGAAGACGTAGGGGGGATCAGGGTATACCAGCAGCGGAAAAACACATTGTGGGTGCGTACCAGGCGTTCAGTTGCCTCATTCGCTCGGCATGCCCCGCAGAATCCCACAATGTTCCTACAAATGCCATGTGCTCCGCCACCCAGGTATAGCTCTCCTCCAACGTCTGGGGTCGCGCACTCCAAGCGCCAGCGGCCAAGCCAAACCCGGCTACCGCCACCGCCGCTGCACCAGCTGCAGCCCACAAATATCCTCCTCCGGTGGAGGGGGAAGCTACCTCGAGAACTGCTAGAGCCTCCCCAACCAAACGCATCCCCAATGGCGGAGCTGACATCCCGTGCCGTTGACACATACTGGTTGGCTGTGTTGAAGGTGGAACCGATTGCGTTGCGAAAGACGTGTGGGTGAACGCCAAAATAAGGGGTATCAAACGCAAGTACTGCAAGGACACGGGGCCAAAGGTCGGGTAGAGAGTGGGTGGGAAGAGCGGATGCAGCAGCATCTTCGAGCAGCATACGAGCAGCATCCGTGATCACCAATCCGCCCATGGAGTGGCCGCAGAGGATGATGCGCACCGAGCCTTTTCCGCCTCCCCCGGGATGGGACTCGCGCCGGAGAACCAAGCGAGTCAGCCACTCGGAAAATGCCTGCACCGCATCCGCCAGCTGTCCCCTGGTGTCGTACGTGGGGTAGACGACACTCTCTACACGGGACAAGTGGGGATAGGTAGCCCGGAGAACAGACTCGATCCGTGTAGGGAAGGGCCCAAAGGTACGCTCCGCACTGCCGCGAAACCCATGAACAAAGACAATGAGAAGCTCGACCTTGTTTCCAGATTGCTTCACCCCTTCCCCCTGCAGCGGCTGCGGCAGCGGCTGCTTGAGCTGCTTCGGGAGCGGCAAAAGTGTCAAACTTCTCTTGCGCGTCTTCAAATTCAACGTCACTGTCCGCAGAGTCGTCAGAATCGGACGAAGGTGACTCGGGGGCAAATCGGGCGGGCTGCGAGGGACTGGAAGGTCCACCTCCAAAAGCTGCGGCAGCGGCGCGTGCCTCGGCCTCGGGATCCTCAGCACTCATGTAATCCAAGGGTGCTGAGAAGGATGGCTTAGAGTTGGATGGAGGACGGGATGCTACAGAGATAGCCGACGTTACCAGGTGGCAGTGGCGGGCCAGGCACTAGGTGTACTTAGGCGCTGCATGCGCTACGTGGCGCACAAGCGGAGCGCAGTTTCACTGGCTGCTTTTTTCTTTTTCTTTTTCGCATTTTCGTTTTTTACCCCAGGTCTGCCGCATATCCTCCTCTGAAGTGTACAAATGAGCCTATCACGACGTCGATCGCGAAGGCCTATTTCAGGCTAGACAGATCCAATCCTTCCGCATCACTCCCAGCCACATACTTCTGGCATGCTCAACATTACCCATTGTGCAACGCAAGCCCGTATTAGCCCCTAAATACTTGCATTAATGGACGTCCTATACGGGAATACACGGCAGATAGAGCAGAGGAAAGAACATTTTGGTGTCATCTCTCGCTCGAGAGACATTAAGCTTTAAGCCTCCACTTCAGGAATCTTAGGGCCCTCTTGCTGTTCCCGCCATTCGCGCAAGGCTTCAATTGTGATGGCGTGCAGTCCATGCTCCTTGGCAAACGCAAGGCATGCGTCTCGGGCAGCAATACCGCCATCCTCGTTGGTGGGATCGACCAGTTCACACAACAGACCTGCGGGGGGCTGGCCTGTAGCAAAGCACAGATCTGTCGCAAACAGGGTAAGTATCCGACTCCCAGCGCGGAAACAACGATAGAAGGGAAGCAGGTAATAAGGAGCCGACAGAAATGGGTACTTACCAATGGCAGCTTCAGTGTGTCCCTGGCGCACCCGAGTGCCTCCGGGGCGGTAGCAGAGAGGGACGAGATGGCCAGGGCGGGTAAAGGACTCGGGGGTGGGCTTCTCCGGTGCCGGGGCCAACGAAGCCTGCGCGCCCTGAGCAAATCGTTTGGGGGGCGAAGGACGGACATGGGATGCGGTGGCGGCGAGCATGCGTGCGGTCAAAGCACGATCATGGGCCGAGATACCGGTAGTTGTGCCCTTGGCATAGTCAACGGTAACTGCATACGCAGTTCGGTTGCGGTCAGTGTTGGTGGTAACCATGGGAGGGATGTCGAGTGCATCAAGGACGGTGGGGTGGCAGGGGGCGCAAATGTAGCCAGAGGTGTGTTTGACGAAAAAGGCCATTTGGGCTTGGGTGATGGTCGAGCCCGAGATGATGAGGTCCCCTTCATTCTCCCGGTCTTCGCGGTCGAGCACGACGAGAAACTCGCCGCGGGCAAATGCCTCAAGGGCGTCGGGGATGGAGCTGAAGGACATGGAGGAGGGCGGGGTGAAGGGCAGAGGAGGGATGGCCAGACGGGGGGGGTATAGGGAGACGGTGGAAGAAGGGCAGGTGTGAGGCGTGAGGCTCCGGTCAGGTGGCGGGAGCGCGGACATGCGCAGCCAGAAGCGTGGCGTGCGGTTTCGGACCTTCGTTTTCACACCCGGTCTCATTCCCTGGTCGGGTTGGCTCAATTCGGGCGTACCACGCCGGGGACAAGGCCTAAGGGTGACCGGTGATTAGCGCTGTGACATGTGACATGTGATGAGGTGGTTTGCATTAGGTCAGCAGCAAGGCATCACCGGTCCCTAAGCTGGATGACATCATCGATCATCCTGGGGCATCGTAGGCCATGGTCACAGCCTGGGACAGCTTGCCTGTTGCATGCATTACACCGGCTGTCGGAGCGGAGCGGCCGGACCGGTGTGACGATGATCACCGACCAGCCAGCCGGGCTTAAAGCCGGATGCATGACGCCGCAAGGATGGTTGGGGCAAGCTAGTCGCTATCCATGTCCATCAGCGTTTGTGGGGCAGCTGCTCCACTTTAATACCCTCAGTGTTGCGCCTCATTCATGCACACACACCACCAGCCTCTCGCATCCTCCCACCACCACTCTCCGGTCTCCTTTGCCATGCCGCCGCCCCTGACCGGACTCAAGGTGGTTGAGTTCGCGGGCCTAGCGCCAGGCCCCTTTGCCGGCATGGTCTTGGCCGACTTTGGTGCAGACGTTGTGCGTGTCGATGTTCCGCTGGCACCAAACCATGCCCCCAACAACGTCAACCTCGACACGCTGACCCGCCGGAAGCGCAGCGTCGCCCTTTCTCCCAAAACGCCGCAAGGGCTCCAAACTCTCAAACGCCTCATCTCCCAGGCCGACGTCCTTATCGATCCCTTCCGCCCGGGGGTAATGGAGCGTCTCGGTTTGGGTCCTGACGTCTTCCTGGCTCTCGACGGTGGCTTGAACCAAGGGTTGATCTACGCCCGCATCACTGGGTTCCAGCGGCAAGGGCCCTACGCCAAGATGGCCGGACACGACATCAACTACCTTGCTCTGTCGGGGTTGTCCATGCTGGGAACACGGCAGTACCGACAAATTACCTCTGATGGACAGACAACCTGGAGGGCAGAGACGCCCCCGCCCTCACCTCCAAACTTTCTCATGGCCGACTTTGGGGGCGGTGCTATGATGTGTGTCATGGGCATCTTGATGGCCTTGTTGGCTCGCTCCAGTCGTCAGCAAGGTGGGCAAGTGGTGGAGGCCGACATGGTTTCGGGAGTGCGGTATCTCTCCACTTTCTTCCTTCAAAGTAGCTATCGCATGAACGACATTTCCTCCAACGGAGGATCGATTTTTGGTGACGGTTCTGATGACCCAGTCGGTGAAGGAAGGGGCTCTGGATTTTTGGAGGGAGAGGCCCCCTGGTACGCGGTGTACAGAGCCAAGGACGGGTTCATGTCAGTAGGAGCGCTCGAGCCCAAGTTTTTTGCTACGATGCTAGCATTGGCTGCCCAATCTGAACCTGATCTAGTACAAAAACACGCTGGACCTGCGTTGGACCCCAAGAACCAGCGCAACCGCCTATATTGGCCTCAACTGAGAGCCTATCTCGCGGAAGTGTTTGCGCGGAGAACCAGGGCCGGGTGGACGAAGGTCTTTCTTGGCTCGGACGCCTGTGTTGCCGCCGTCCTTACAAGGGACGAAGCCAACGGGGGTGTCTATCGTTCCGGGAACCACCTCTGACTCATTTACTCAAGGTGTCCTGCCCCCCGTTCCTCAGGACAGTAGAGCCCAACTCAAGGAAGATGACCAGCCAGTGCCACCCGGTGTGAGTCCACGTTTGAGCCGTACCCCTGCATTGACGCCTCCGGGATCTGCGGGTCTCTGGCCGAGACTCAAGAGCTGCCTCAGTTGCTCTTGACTGCGGGACAGGACACCGAAGAAGTTCTTCATGATTGGCTCGGGTTTAACTCTCACGAAGCCAGACTCATCGTGGCTGCCCAGGCCAAACTCTGAGTTTCGGCAGTGACCCTTGAATCATGAATTTCGTTGGGTTTTGCTGATGCCCATCATCATCGGGCAAGCGCATGTTGAAGACGGTGAGAAACGTGACATGCATGGCCGGGGACAAGTGACAACACCTTTCGGATGTCTCAGCTTTCTTCTAACGTGCTCTAGGTTTTGCAGACCTACTATGAAGACCTGAATGGGGCACTGTAGAGGATAGGTGTAGTCTTATTAGAGTTAAATATTCCAACTACGCCAAACAGAACCCTCATGAGGGAGGCCAGGGGCCCTTTCTCAGTCTAGTTCATCTGGAATGGAATCATGGAAAGCTGTAGAACAAGAACAAAATTGCCGTCGACCTGTTTACTGTGGTGCGCTGGGAAGCTTGCAGCATGCGGTGAAGATGGTTTACTGGTTGTCTTCCAAGATTAGATCCGCCAACCTCGGCGATGCCATATGTGATGGTCATGAGGTGTTGGGACATGGACAGGGGCGGGACAGAGGAGTCCACGACTCGGAGTCCATCCGTGTTGTACACCCGCAGTCGCTCGTCCACCACCCACCGTACTTGAGAGGCAATTGAGAGCACGAACTGCTAGGATGGTATTCAGTCCCAAAATGTTGTTGAATGAACGTGTTCCAATCATCTTCAGATTGAACATTGGTCCCCGGCGATGTCTCTGTCCCCGTAAACTCATTCAAGGGGGCCGAATTGCCAAGCTGGCGAGCCAACTGGCACCCATGCCGAAGAATTTGCAGGTCGATCGCGTTACGCACATAGGACGCATCAACCACGGGGTGATCAAACGCATTGGTCGAATTAATCTTGACCGATCCTTGCGACGTGGGGTGCTGCAGACCGCACTGGATATTCATGTTCCCCCACGAGATTGACCACAAGATCTCCACCGCCGGCGCATCCGCCGCAAAAACCGTATGAGCAATCTCTTGCAGTGCCGCCTTGTACCCAGCCTTCACCGTAGACGGAGCATCATACTCGTCTACAAACTGGTCAATGTTCGAGGAAATGTTGTTGATTGCCCAATCGAGCTGGAGCAATTTGGAAAGAGGAGTGTACAGCACCGCCGAGTTAACATAGCTGTTGTTCACCGCGCTGGACGTCACCTCATCGGGTGGCATGGCGATGGAGCTGTTCTTGGGCCGGAAGGTCACCCCCCCACTAAGGTGGTCTTGCAGGTGATAGCCCACGCCGGGCACATCCGCAACTTGAGTGATATTGAGAGGATCAAGAATTGATTTGTCTGCCACGCCAGAGAGCTGCAACAGCTGAGGCGATCCAATCACGCCAGCAGCCAAGATGACTTCTTTGGCGGCATGGACTGTGTGTGTTTTGGCGTCGGGCTGCTGAGCAAGTTGGACACCAGTTGCCCGCGGCGTGGATCCGGACGTGTCAAACACAATCTTAGTGGCTTGATGGGAGGTGAGGACGTGCAGGTTCGACCGCTGCAGAGGCTCGAGGAAGGCTGTGCGAGAGAAAGAGCGGGTCCAATTGGAAGGGTTGATGCTGCTCAAGGCGAGGAAGGGCCCCGAATTGTTTCCACCATAAGGGTCTTGGTTGATGGGGATGCCCGACTGATTCTCGGCAGATTGTAGGAAGGCACCTACTGAAGGATACTCGATTCCAGGCCATGTGTGGTGGATGCCCACGGAATTGGTCCCATGGGAGCTCATGTTGTAAGGAATAAGAGTAGAGTTGTGACCGGACACACCCTTGTGCATCTCACTTTCGATTCCGCTTTGGGGAGGAGAAAAGTTTTCGCTCTTCTTCATCGCGTTATGCACCTTATCCCACCCCCACAGCTGCTGGGCATCATCTCCCAGTGACGAGAGCATATTTGCCCAGGCCTCTTGCTCCACCTCCGCTTGGCGTACGAGATACATGCCGTTAATTGCGCTCGACCCCCCCAACGTCTTGCCCCTGGGCCAGGGTACCGTGCGGCCTTGTAGACCACTTTGCTTGGTAGTGACATATTGCCAATCTTTCGAGGTGCCCACGGATGAGTTGTACAACTTCAAACAGATGTTGAGGTTAGCTTTCGAGTATAGAAATCCGAGAACACATGGCTCTCGGGAGAGAGAGGCAGCAGGAGAGAGGGCGTACCAAAGCATTGGGGGTGGTGAGCGTCGTGTCATGCAAGTTGGCATTGCCAGCCTCCAGGACAACTACGGTGTTGGACGGGTCGGCCGATAGACGATTTGCCAGCGTCAGTCCAGCAGTACCGCCACCGACAATGACTGTAGGTAGTACAAAAAAGGCATACACATATGAAATACGTTAGCGTACCAAGTCATATATTGCATACACATGTGCGCACACGGTCTGTTGATCTCGTGCGTTCTCAATGATCAGGACGGAGGGAAGGAGATGGAAGAAGCGATTACGCACCATAGTCAAAGGTTTGACCATCAAAGGGGATGGCATTGTTGGATATTCCGGCAGGTGGGGTGGCGCGGGCGCCTGCATGACGATTGATCCGTCGCTCAAAGCGGGACGAGAATGAAGAGGGGTAATGATAATGGTTGTCCGCAGCTTGAACCGGCGTGCTTGCCACAGCAAAGAGGGTGGCGATGGCAGTGATGGCGAGAGTAAGGTGACGAGCGAGACGCGGCGACGCGTGTCTGCGTTCTGCTGCTTGGATACGTGCCATGATACAGATATATGGGACGCGGTGTCGGTGGTTGTACAGTTGAAAAAGAAGGGAGGAGAGAAGGCGGGGAGGGGGGGGGGTAGAAGCGGCGGCGGTGGATAGCAGCCCGAGTGGTAGCAGCAATCGTCGTCACAGAAGGTACGGACGACCCACTGTGCAAGAAAGAGATGGGATGGAGAGAGGACACCGGATGGATTCCATCATCTTATACCATCCACACAACACGACGTACCACCACTACTGCGCCACATCCCTCCATGCATCGACCCTGGTCATCCGTGTGTGATAGCGCCCATTCACCAGCTCGTTGATTGTAAAGGTGCAGTGGCACTGCCGTGGCGCTTTCGGTGGCGCTGGTGGGGTCTTCGCACCCGGCGGGTGGGGCTCCAACCGCACGGGGGCAGTGCTCAGCCCTGTCTCCGCGGAACAGGATTTATATTTTGTAGCCGAGTTCCTCAGACGTGTCAATCATACTCTTCCGTTTGTGGAGCTAAGCGCTAAGCACTGCGAAGCCCGATGCAAATAGTATGTGCTGCGGCCTGCTGTGGCAGAGGCTGTGGCTGCTCCACCACACGTCTCCGCCTTTAAGCCCAGGGGCGATCCTCAGGCCTACGGCCTCAAGCTGAGGCCTCACCGGCACCGGGCCATAGCCGCACAGACGACCTGATTGTGGACGAGAGGAACGAAGGACAGTGCTGTATTGCTGGCGCTTATTTCTTGGCGCTTTTTTGTGATGTGCATCAACGTATCAACGTTGTTGAACGTTGAGCGCGTTGAGCCATGATCAAGTGGGTTACTGCTAAGCGTTAACATCAACAGTATATATAACTGCTGTTACATCATTCGGACAACCCTAGCCTCTGTTCTCCGCGCTATGAAGACCTAAGGGCCTAAGATCTAATAACTTCTCGCGGGCGCAGTTCGATGTCATGATCGACATGATCAGCGGAGTGACGCCCACTTTTAAAACGTTGGGCTCTTATTGGGCTTACGCGCTTACGCGTTACGCGTATTCTACGCGCTATATCAATAGCCTCTGTTGCTGTAGCCAGACGCATCCTATTGCACACAGCTTTTTTATGAATTTCGGAACAGCAGCGGATATGAGAGAATCGGAGACCTGAAGTCCGGATGGTCATCGAGGGTGATGCAATCACACGGATGGTGGTGGTGGTCTATGTCATAGTTTGGCTGATCTCGCCCCCATTTTCAATTTCTTCGTCTCGAGCGTCTCGCTCCTTCCCTGTTTCTTCCACTTCGCACCATGTCAACTGTTCTTGCTTTTCCCCACGAACGATTGCTACACCCCTTGGCCTAGTCCGATCCTGGTCTCCCTCGCCTTAGCCCCGACTGTGACAGTCTAAGCCAGCCAGCAACCCCTTACAGAGGAACATCAAGCTTCAAGTCGCGAGTCGCTACCACGGTCTAGTTTAAACTGCGACGGAACAATAAGGAAAAACAGGAGAAAGAAGACAACGGAACTCCTATAGGCATGAGTGCATGAGGAGGAACCGAAGGGACGTTGGACAAAGCGTGAACCACCCGGTGGGTCATCAACATATACCCCAATCAGTACAATCGGTACTCAGTACTTGGTACTCAATCTCTCGTACCCCCTCGGGGTTGCTAAAACCCACCACATTCGCTCGGAATAGGATGAATGTTTTGCAGTAGAGCGTTACGCCTTGGGCTTCACCGGTCATCCCTTTTCACTTTTAACTAGTTACTGGTCATGATGTATGGCCAGCCGAGACGAACAAATAGCCTGTCTCTTTCTTGGGCGAGCTCAAGGTGTGGATGGATGTACGGATAGAAGAGGACAAGCATCTTGCTGTGGTACGGTTTACTCTTGCTGTTATGTTTTTCATTTTGGCGAAAATATCAAGTTCCATTAGCTCAGTTGGCTAGAGCGTCCGACTGTTACACAGACGGCCTGTGCCCTATGGCATCGGGAGGTCGTTGGTTCGAGCCCAACATGGAACGTTCTTTTTGCTCCTTAACCAATTTTTCTTCGCTCCTTTTTCACTGCACACTCTTCGCTACGAGAATGGGTCGCTCAGCGGGTTGAGGCTCAACAAGCATTTTGCGAACGCCTTGTTGACACCATTCATCATCGCATCATCAGGGTAATCCTGAACCTATTCGATCTAACATCGATCAAGCTAACGATATGTATAGGGTAGAGGTTCACCATGATCAGGAGCTATGTAGGAAGGAGCTATGTATAACGGCGTGGCCTCCCGAGCGATGACAACCTTGATTGACGGGGCGGAGAGGGGGCCAGTCCTCTGGCTCGTTGGAATAGGGCTAGAGGCGTAGGCCCGAAGCGAGAGCTTCGTACCTTGGACGCATTCACTATGGGGGGCCCTACACTTTCCGGATCCCCTTCTCACCAAACTAAACGGCATCCATCATCGCCATTTCTGAATTTCGATCCACTTGAAGGCACTGGGCTGGCGCCTCGCATAGGCCTTCACTACAAGGTGGTGAAACGAAGTTGAGAAGTGGGATGGACCATAACAAGCGGAATTTAGACCGTGCCCGCCTTGTCAATCACGATCTTTCCCTTGGTCGCACCGCTTTGAGAGCCAAGCTTCTCGATCTCCTTGACCACATCAAAGCCCTCGACTACCTCGCCAAAGACGACGTGCTTGCCGTCCAGCCAGGGAGTGGTGACAGTGGTGATGAAGAACTGGCTGCCGTTCGTGTTGGGGCCAGCGTTGGCCATCGAGAGAAGGCCAGGGCGGTCGTGGCGGATGCGGAAGTTCTCATCGGGAAGGTGCGGCCGTAGATGGACTTGCCTCCAGTGCCGTTGAAGTTGGTAAAGTCACCGCCTTGGAGCATAAAGTGAGGAATGACACGGTGGAAGATCGAGCCCTCGTAGCCAAAGCCATGCTTCTTGGTGGCCAACTCACGGAAGTTCTGCGCCGTCTTAGGCACCTGCTGGTCGTACAACTTGAACACAATCCGACCCAGCGGCGAGCCGTTGACCGAGGTGTCAAAGAAGACGTTCGAGTCCTTGAGGATCCGGGCCGTCGAAGCAAACTGCCGCACAAAGGAGGGACGCATCTCTGGCGGGCGTAAATGTCAGCATTCATAGTGCAACGCGATAGAGTACGCGTGTTGGCTGCAAGTGTAGCTAGGTGTAGCTGCCTTATTCCCCTGTACACGAGAGAGACATACTTTACCAGCAAGAGGTCGGAGTGGTGGTGAAGAGATGAGCCGGGTCGGCTTCTTGTAGAAGGAAATGGGACCGGGACAAACCTAACCCCTAGCCCACCCTTCTCAACCCTAGGGGAAGCTTGGTAAGCAACCCAACCCTACTCCTCAACGCCCGTGCACCAGCCACTCCTGCGTCACGTAGTGACGTGTGACATGTGACATGCGACAGTCACTGGAGCCACTAGTCACTAGTCACGTGAAGCTTGAAGAGCTTGAAGCTTGACTAGTTTTGCGCGCCTGGTCTTGCGGCATTATCAAAAACCGCCTCTTGTCACAGTCGGGGCTAAGGCGAGGGAGACCAGAATCGGACTAGGCCAAGCAGTGTAGCAATCGTTCGTGGGGAAGAAGCAAGAACAGTTGACATGGTGCGAAGTGGAAGAAACAGGGAAGGAGCGAGACGCTCGAGACGAAGAAATTGAAAATGGGGGCGAGATCAGTTAAACTATTACGACACCTCCTGAAGAGCGGCGATAGGAAAGAGCTTCATCTGCGTTCCAGAGAGGGTGGAGGTATATTTGCAGCGTCTCCGAGTTTTCGGAACCCATATCCATGACATAGTGGCTGCAATATGCTTGTTCTCTCGCGATTCCATCAAGTTCTTGTGTGTTGAGCCACCAGGTGGCTCGTGCTTTGGCCAATGTCCCTTCAGTTCTCCTCAGGCCTGGGAGTTCCCTTGTTTTCTATCCTGTTTTTCCTTGTTCCGCAGCTTAGCCCCTGGTGGCGACTCGCTGCTTGATGTTCCTCTGTGGGCGTTGCTGGTTGGCTTAGACCACCACCATTACCAGTGCGATTGCATCACCCTCGAGGACCATCTGGACTCCAGGTCTCATCATTGTGCGTGCTTCAATTACCTCTGTTTTCCAATACATACCACCTGTGTATTACGTCTATTAGCAAACTCCCTCGATCCAATATCGTCAGGTATTCCGTACGCTTTGGGGGTTCCTCCCCCACCTCGTTTCTGTCGCCTTCCTCCCCAGCAGAGGAGGGATTGAACTTTATGCCAGGAATGGAATGCATATGAGCTTTTGACGACCGGCTAATTCTGCCCTGACTCTCTGATCGTGAGGAGTGTACCCCGTACTCATTTGAGTAATGCTACACCAATGGCACTAGGCTTTTTTTGCGACAACAGATGGTGAGGTGGAACGAGGTTCCAAAGGAGCATCCGAAATAAATACATGTCGGTGTTTGCTGAGCTAGTGAAGGTGTTTGGGACATAGTGTGGTGCAGGGGAGTACCGACGACCCTCGTGCTGCAAAGATCCTTTGATAGTGTTTATCCTATGCCCATCTATATAGATATCGCTCTCAAGAGCCGTTTTTCCCCCTGGTTTTGACGACGCGAGGATACTACGGCACCAAGACGGCGGGCAAGTTGTTCGCGCATTGGAAGGAGTTGGCTACTAAGTCTCAGTGGAAATGGTTCCTCGCTCGGATGTCAACCACGTTCCTCCGTGTCCACACGCGCTTCCTAGGGTACGGGACCGGATGGCGTGAGCCGGAGGGTCCTGATATCCTGGCGATCCCCCTGGTCCCTTGACCCTGGTGGCGCCCCCAAGTAACCCCCGCAAGATGAACGGTTAGGTTTAGACGTAGCGTTCCCCCTGTCCCAGCCTTAAGCTCTGTCAATGAAATGGACGTGGTCGATATCGCTTGAATGCATTTTTTGGCTTGTGTCCGCACCCAATCCAAAAGTTGGGCCCGTTTTGCACGAGGCTGTGCGAGAACCAGAGCTGACCTGCTGTGGTGACTCCACACTGGCCTTTTGGTCTGTCGGAGCAAATAAGCACAGCACACGCCGGATGAGCTCGATGATCGATGACCGCCGAGACGCAGCTCGAGAGCAAGCCGGGTATATAGGCGCAGCGCTTTCTTTTTGTCCCTTAATCTTGAGCACTCTCTCTGAGTAAAAGAGGATATAATGACGCGGGGTTTTGGCGCTGGTAAGTAAAAAGTGCTTTAGTTGAGCGCTATATAGTGGGGATGAGTTCGATGAGTCCAGCGTGAGGATGTGCATAGCATTGCCGCCCCCACGCGCCCAATCCAATCAAGAAGTTGCTCGCCCAACAGATGATACTCGCCATCAGACCAGAGCCCCTCAGGGCCTCAGGCCTCACCCTCACCCGGGGAAGAGAGATATGACGTCATACTTCTGAATACATATGCCGCTCGTGCGCTGAGCGTAATTTATAGTGGGTGCAGTTCTGATGGAGCCCTTTTCTTAGTGTGACCAGGTGCTTCCGACGGTTCGGGGCGGGCGGAAGCGCCAAACGTGTGTTGTACGATAGGCGATAGGCATAGGCCATGCTGGGGCGGGCCCACCAGTTATAAAACGGTGTGACTTGGCCAAACCAGATGGAAGGTGATGCAGACGATGATGCCTGTGATGCACTTGATGCTGCGGATGATTCCGATGATTAGGATGATTTGATAGGCAAAACACGTTACAGCCTGGCCCCGATGGGGCCATCGCGGGCCCGGCCATCCGCCGCCAGACTATCGTCGTGCCGAGAGGGCGCAAGGATGAGAAGCTCTTCAACCGATAGCAATATCAATTGGCGAGGCTGTTCAGCGGTTGAGAGTTGAGATGCACCGTCGAACTTTATGGCCTGAGGCCCAGGGCTATCGGCGCGGGAGGGAGTGGCGGGAGTTTAGATTTGGGGATCGAATTGGGCTGGGCTGCACACTCGCTGCGCCGAGACAAGTCTTCTTCCGGGCGCCGTCGAGAGGATGGGGAAGACCAGCACCCCACATTAACCTGCCACCCTGCTGACGCGTGACGGCGCTACCCAGTCCATCTCAGATCTCACAACCAGACGTCGGGGCAGCGGGGATGCGTGATGGGGGGGTGCTGAGCCCAGGCACGGGGCGAGTGGCTTGGCTGTGGGTGTGGTTGTGCCCTGTGCCCTCCAGCAGCAGGCCGCGTACATCACGCGTCAAATGTCGCGTTGAACGTTGAGATTGGGATCTGAGATCTTACACTGCCGCCCGCCCTTGCAGCTGCGTGCGCTTGTCGGCGCAGGCGGGCAGTGTACAGTGGCCCCACGCTGGTTGTGCGCTCGCCTGCGCACGGGCAGAGGGCGGCACCACAGCGCAGACCGAGCAAGACGGAGCAGCACACAGCACGGCGCCTGCCACGGCCAGACGCGGCCGCTTCCGCGGGCGGCGTGAGCGTGACGCGTGACGCGTGACACTGTCAGGTGACGCTCATGCGTCGGCGTGTTCCTTGGGCGTGGCGGCGGATTTGGTTGCTGCGGCGGTTGGTATTTGTGGTTAGTATGTTCGTCCTCGCCGCCGCCGCTGCACCACCCCCGTGCGCTTTTTTTTTGCCGCCGCCACCGCCAGCGCTGAGCGGGAGGCTGTCCTCGCCACCACCGCCCCGCCTGCCGCCTGCCCCCCCTCCGCCTCGCCATGACAGCCGTGTCCCGCTGCGCCTAGCCCTCCAGCCGTGCCCGCCGCCCACAACATGAACCCCGCCTCTCTCTTCCGCCGCCGCCCACCACCATCGCCCGCACCGCCCTCAGCGGCGCACCCCCCCGCGCCCCGACTCCGAATCCCCCTGTCGTCTCTCGCCGACGGCGGCTCCGTCCACCGCGTTTCAAGCATCTCCCAGCGCCTGCGCAGCGTCCAGGCCGGCATGGCCAACTCCGGTCCCATGCCCATCCACACCGCAAACGACCGTCGCCCCAGTACATCCACCGCACGCCGCCTGGTCGCCACCAGCCCCAACCGGTTGGCTCCAACCCAGACCTCGCCCTTATTGGCAGGCACCTCTCCAGATGCCGTGTCCTCGCTCCCGCCCCGCCGCCTGACGGAGGCACATCGCCCTCGACGTTGGGTTCTGGCTTGTTCCGAAGTCGCTTTTCCTTTTTCCCCTCCCACCGTCGTCGCTCCTCCTACGGCCCAGGAAAGGTCAAACCTGGTTCACTGCGTCACTCCTACTCGACCACCGCAATGGCCCCCCCCCACCGCCCCGACCCGCCCCCTGAAACTGTGCCGATTTCCCCGCGCAAGACAAGCAATGCTTCTTCGCGCATGAACGGCAGTGGCGTACTGGCGCCTGCACAAGCACAAGCACAAGTACAAACACAAGCCGACCCGCTACTCCCTTCCTTGTCCAGCTCGGCCCCTGCCCCCCCGATGCACCGCCAGCACACACTACCCGCCACCATTCCCTCTCCCGCAGTGCCATATCCGACTCGCATGCGCTTCAACTTGTACCCAACCAGTCCAACGCGTTTATGCCGTCGTCGCGGCGCCACGTCTCGCTCAGCCCGGATCAGGTGCGGCGGATCAGCCAGGATGGACTGAGCGCACAGCAATTCCCCTCCCCTCCCCGGCGTCGTGCGTCGGTGGCCTTGGCCGCCTCGGTGCCCTCGGTGTCCCGCACCCGCACCAAAACCCTTCTGTCTCGGGGCGTGCCCGCACGTTCGTCGTCCATGCAGGTTGACCCCTCGACCGGGCCCTCTCTCTCCTCGGTCTCACCAGAGCCCGCTGTGGTGCCCTTGGACACGTTTGACAACAAGGCGACATTTGACTTTGTCCGTCCGGATGAGTTGAAGCGGGTGTACATGATCGAAAGCCAATCGCGGGCACCGGACGAAGTGGTGCCGTTCCCACTGTTCCAATACCGTCTTAGCCGTGCTCCGTTTCTATTTGTGGGCGCCTACATGCATTCCACTTTGGGTCGGCGGCCGTTGTTGCGCGAGAAGGATAATGGGTCCGGAGAAGAAGCGTCGGTGGGCGCGGGATCGGCTCGCACGACCGCATCCAAACCAACGTTTGCCTCCACAGCTTCAATGCCCACTAAACGCATCTTGGTCGGATACGTGTGTGCTACCCCCCCCCGTTTACGGTGAACGCAATCAAGGTACATGACGATGGGCCTGACGCTCGCACAATGTGCATTCATTCGGTTGTAGTTCAAGATGCCTTTCGTGGCCGCGGCATTGGCAAGGGGATGGTGGAAACCCTGATGGCCTGGGTACGGGACGCTGAACTGGGCCAAGGCCAGACCGTCGTTCGTGCCACTGAACGCGGCACGACCCAAGTGGCCGGAACGAGTCTTTCAAACGACGTGATCATCCGACATCGTGGGTTGGAAGAAGCGGCGGTCCTGTCCCATTCGGATACGATCCCCTTCTTTCTCAAGTGTGGTTTCCATCTGGTCGGAATGAGTTACGTGCAAACGGGTACCGAGCAAGAGTGGTACGAGCTCCGGCGCGACATTGTACCGCCCGACACTATGGCCCCGTGGGACCCACACTGGGCGGATGAAGATGCCAAAGTACTCGAGCCGCAGTTCCTACGTTCCCTCCAAGTATCTGCTGCTCGTCGGACCGAGCGGCAGCTTCAGCAGCTGTCCATCTCCACTGCCACCGATGGCTCGAACGCTGAGCCAGCGGATATGTACCTTTCTCCTCTGAGTGATGTATTTGCCATCTCGCCCACCTCTTCGCCCATCCCGGTCTCCAGCAAAGGCACTCTCCCGCCCTCTGGTACGTGTCCGCCTTTACCATCCATTTTTGGATTACTGATTCCTCTGCTTTACAGGCTGCGATGCTGTTGGCTCGTCGGACAACTCGGAGGGTGGGACAACTGCGCTGCCCTCCCGCAAGTCCCCTGGTGGACAGGCCTCGTCCCGCGTGGAGTCCCGTGTAGAGTCCCGTGTGGGGTCCCGCGCTGCCTCCACCTCCTTCCCGGGTCCCATCCCTCTCGCCCAGCCCAGCACCCAGAGCTGGGCTGCTGTGTACGGCAATGCGTTGGCAAGCAAAACGTTTGCCGAGGATGTCAAGCGCTCGAGGCACGCCTGGTCGACCGCACGCTCGGCACCAACGTACCGGAGATCTACTGCCCTCGGCCCGAATGCGGCGCGTTGCTAATGCGCCCAGATCGGGTGCTGTACAACAGCCGCGAATGTGGGCCGCTCGCCGCCCCCGAGGCCGGCTTGGTTAGCACCATGCCGCTTCCGCAAGCCCCCTCGATGCCGGCGGGACTGCAATCGACCAATGCGCCTGCCCTGACTTTGCTGGCGTTTTGGACGACCCCGACCTCTCGTTCTGTGGTATTGCGCTGACCGAAGAGGTGGCGTGGAAATGGGGAGGGAGCGAGCGGACCGAAAGCGAGGTCCGGTTGCCAATCCGGTTCTTGACCTGCGCGTCCTGTGGCTGTGGACCCCTGGGCTACACCTTACTTCCGCTCGACCCATCCGACGAGCAGGAGTACCTCGTCGCGGCCGATCGGGTGCGGTACAATTTTGGCGGATGATCCGAGGAGCCGTCGTGGCCACCGCCTGAACCTGCGGTAGGCGTTTTGGTGGTCTCGCTCCATGTTGTCGGGTTCACTCTTTGTTTTTGTCTCCTTTCGGGGACTGAGTGTCGATCCCTCTGTTTCCCCACCACCTACCCTCGCTACCTTCTCTCTGGCCGCACGACCCCCCCCCCTTTAATATATATCGCCTCTGAGCCAACCGCTCGGCCAACGTTCCTTTGCGTTGACTTCGCTCTGATGTTTTCTGTTCTGTTCTATTCGTTTTCTACGATGGGCTGCGGCCGCCAAGCGAGCCAAAAGGTCGCGCTACCACCCTGTTTTCTGGCATTATCTAGGTCGGATTCCATTTCCCTGCCTATCCGTTGCAG
Source organism: Moniliella sp. 'wahieum' (assembly GCA_003971905.1). Lineage (NCBI taxonomy): Eukaryota > Fungi > Basidiomycota > Moniliellomycetes > Moniliellales > Moniliellaceae > Moniliella > Moniliella sp. 'wahieum'. Next base: position 587,987 of record RSEE01000008.1, read on the forward strand.
CTCTTTCGTCCGCCTCTTTTGCGTCGTGCCTGCGCCGGCGCCGGGGCTGGGGACAGTATCCATACTCCGCGTCGTGGACAGGTTCTGTTTTTCTGTGTCTCCGTGGTGGGTTCAGCTTTAATCTATATCGTGTGCCTCCCCCTGCCATACTAGCTGGGCAGATGGGCAGACTGGTCGGGTTGAGTCGGATGAGTACTGAGTAACAGTGAGTCGGCGGGGGGAATTGCTTAGGGTGCCGACACAACCTCGCTAAAGGTAATGACCATGGCAAGTAAGCTGGCACGTTACCCCGCAGTTCGGGGACCCGCCCTTCAACGGATCTGGAACCTACACACGCTGCTCCGCCCTCAGAGGGTTTGAGCTGGGGCCCTAGCACGCAGGCGGCCACCCAAACCACATAGAGGGTATCTCCTCGTCTCTACTGCAGCTCGGTTCAACCAGGATCTGATCTGAGACCAGACATATCGTGCGTGGCTCGGTTGACCGTCCAACAAGGGTATGTACACTGGCTAAACTACTACAGTAGCGGCTCCGGTCTCGGGGCCCTTCCCATGACAGCGATTGGGATACAGAGACGACATCAAGGGAAGCAGAGAGGGTGAGTTCATATATATCATCGTCAGCCTTCCACCTACTCTGGCAGTCATCCTGACGCACCAGAGGCAAAAAGTGAAGAAACTATACTCGCTGGACAGCCGCTGGTTGTCTATATGTTTTCCCAGTGCACCCTCACGGGCATATACATCTTCAGTGGTGCCGGAGTCTAACGTTCCCATGGCCACTAAGGTCTTCCTCTGTTGAGCCTTCTTCAGTATAGTGGACAACACCCCCCTACACCGACAGACACAGCAGTTCCAAAAAAGCTGCCGCCGCGACAGTGGCTCTTCCCATCTGACGGCAGAGCAGCTTCTGCTGTCTATCCAGGGGGCCTCCCTAGGTAGGGATTCAGCGCCCTTCCCCCTCTCATACCCCTTCCCGATCCAACAGCAAGGAAGAATCCTTTGCCTATCCCCTCGGTCGTGCCCATAGCTACTTCGACGAGAGCAGGAATGCTGGGTGAGGTTATATGAGGTGAGCCTATTAGTGAGACAAGCGTGCATATGGCATCGTGGTGTAGTTGGTTTATCACGTATCCTTAACAAGGGCATAGCGTACTTGATAACGGATAAGGTCCCCGGTTCGAGCCCGGGCGAAGTCATGATTTTTTGTATCCAATATCCATTTCACTCCCGATCATGAGCAGGTGATCCCCCCCCTCGTCTCTCTACGATGTCATGTGGCACCCTGCAGAGCATCTTTTTGTGAGTTGACTCCATACTACAGGGACAATCGGCCTGGCGACGACCTTAGTCAGGCATTTGCACATTTCAACTCCCCTTTCCCCATGGGGATGCGTCACATGTCACATGCATGTCACAGCTCATGTCACAGCTCATGTCACAGCTCATGTCACAGCCGGTGTGACATGTGGTCGCACGTGGCTCATGTCACAGCCCATGTCACATGTGATCGCACGTGTCACGTCGCACTCCTAGTAAGTGGGTGCGTCCCCCTCGCATCAAGAGATCCAGTCGAGGATGATATTCAATGCCTCCTCTCTCACCCCCCACAGCGGGGACATACCACGCAGCTTCATCCCCACGGGCATTCCTAGATCCCTACTCTCCAGCGTGCAACGGCGCCTTGGGTCAAACACTTGCCTGGCCGACTCCAATCCAGTTAAATATACCGCTGCCCCCTCCACTTCCAGCCCTCCTCCTCACCACTACCATCCACCCATCCATCCCCTCGCCTACCCGCTACCCGGTCACATTACGCCCTGCCCGCTCCCCCGTCTCTTCACGACCATGATACCTGCATCAAGCAACGCGGCCCATGTCAGCGACAGTACGCCGCTCCATTCCAGCGCCACGCGCACCCTTCCGATATGGAGAGGTCGATGACATCTTCCAATCTGACGTCTTTGACCGGCCGGCAAAGCGAGTATATATCCTTCTTCCTTTCGCTCACACTGGGAGACACAACCATACAACACGAAAGAACAGCTTCCGACGGTCCGTCCAACGTTCACTCCGAGTTACCAGCTCCCCCGCCGCGGCTGCTTCACCCAGCCCAACAAGGGCCAAGCGCCCGTTGTTTCGTTCCTGCGGGACGAGGATGAGGGAGAGGGAGAGGACACGGAGACTCGTTCCCCCCGTCCTACCAAGGAGCTGCGCTCAAAACCTCCCCCCAAACCGGAGCCCAAGTGGAAGTCAAAGGTCAAGGCTACCTTGCGCCGCGAGCGGGTGGAGGTACCCGCGGCGAACGATTTCTCTTTCGGCCACGTACCCAACAGAATCATGATCAGAGGCGCAGGCGCAACGGAAGCGTACCGCCATGTTCAATGCAGACCTTGAGGCGATCCTAGATCGGTTTGAACAAAATCTCCAACACTTTGGTGCCAAAGCTTGTGGGACGACAATAACACAACCTCCTTATCCGAATCTTCAGAAGATGAGTGGGACGGGGAGGTGAGCGAGGAATACTCTGAGCCCGATGAGTGCTCGGTGCAGGAGCTGATCTTCATGGGGGCACCATGCCTGTTTGGTCTGAACGACGATTTCTTCTGTCCCACCTAGTCCGAGAAAGAGGACGAGACGGACACAACCAACAGTGGACCACCAAGCCCACACCTTGAGTGCCCTTTGATTATCCCACCCTTCTCCGCATTGGCGGAGGAGGAGGTGAATAAAGTTGCCTCGGCAAGCAACGATGACCCTCCGAGTCCTACACTTCCGCTTTTGGCCCCCGACGAGACTGATTCGTGTGAAGAAAACGAAAGTGATGGGCGCCTCTTCCCTCACCCTGATCCCCTTCGCCCCGTCGTCCCAGGTTGTGCACAGACGAACGGCGACAGGTTCCGCCCCTTCGGGCATGGTACCCTTCTTTCTTCCCAATACACACTGCAGGAGTTTGCAGCGCAGCAAGTGGGAGGCCCATCGCTCCACCATCTGTCCAAGAAGCAGCAAAGCAAGCTTTTCAACGGCCCGGAACCACCAAGAGTTGTAACCGAAGAGCAGCGCCCTTGGAGAAGGACCAGCGGAGCCTGGTGGTGTGGCGCATGGAGGCAGGCTGCTCAAATGGCCATGCGAGCCAGCTCACCTTGACGAGGCCAAGATGCTGACTGAGTTTGACTGCAGTGTTACATTGCCAATGCCCCATAACCGGCAAGCCGGGTGCTTGGGCATCGAGCTGGTCCCGCTGGATAACACGGGGCGGTACTGGTCCCCTTGTTTGACCAAGAAAATGGAGGTGGATGCACACTACTTGGCCCAACCTGGAGCCTGGCCTCCACCTCTTTGTCGTGGCCTTGATCGACGTGACTACTTTTTTCTCACCTGAGCAAAAAAGGCGGAAGAGCACTCAATGTATGTAGTGCATATGCATTGCTCTACTTTTCCCCTTTCGGTGACCTCTCGATGACTTCAATGTCAACTACCCTCCGTCTCCCCAAGTGTGGTTGAGACCCCCCCATCCCCTCCCATCGTATGGGTGTACACCGCCCTTCCGTGTCTCGTTCTAGAATCGTATGATGGTTTGCCTGGTCCAATTCGTCCACGACTCTAAAGATATATAGAGAGTAGAAATAGGAGACCGATGAACTCGCCGTCAGCAGAAAAAGGTATCTCGTCTCCATCCCCATCTCCATGGGTTAACGTGCTGTCGTCCCCGACGCATCCCACTTGAAGAGCATACCGATTAACACATCCTTTGGGGTGCATGGCCAAGGATGAGACCTGGAGTCCTGATGGTCCTTGAGGGTGATGCAATCGCACTTGTGGTGGCGGTGTGGCAACCAGCAATGACTACAGAGGAACATCAAGCAAAGACTAGCCCTCAAGGGCTAAGCTGCAGGACAAGGAGGAAAACAAGAGAGAGAAAACAGCGGAACTCATAGGCCTGAGGAGGAACTGAAGGGACATTGGCCAAAGCACGAGCCCCTAGCTCAACAGCCAACACCTTATCGCTCACACCCTCCTGAACCAATGGCATCCGGCGACCTTTTATCTCTGGATTGCGTCCATATCATTGACAGGGGAATCGCTACGTCTAAACCGAACCGTTCATCTTGCGGGGGTTACTTGGAAGCGCCACCAAGGTTAAGGAACCAGGGGGATCGCCAGGATATCAGGACCCTCTGGTTCTCGCCATCCGGTCCGTACCCTAGGAAGCGCGTGTGGACACGGATGAACGTGGTTGACATCTGAGCGAGGAACCATTTCCACTGAGACTTAGTAGCCAAATCCTTCCAATGCGCAAACATTTGCCCGCCTTCTTGGTGCCATAGTATCCTCGTGTCGTCAAAACCAGGGGGGAAAACGGCTCTTGAGTGCGTCCCTGGTACTTGGCGTTCTTGTCGCATTCTGCTTGTTCAAGCAGCCGAAACAGCTCCTTCTCCCGTTCCAAGGGCGTCGCGGTGCTCTCATGCACCACCCTCCGGTACGCGCTCTGCGCCTCCTGCATTTCCGTGTCGCGCAGCGTGTGGTCTACCTCTATTCCGGATCCTCCGATTGCTCCAGGCCCAATCACACGGTAGTCAGTGCGCTGTGCGTAGACCTCCCCCGGTCAACCATCTCGACTCATCACTTCATTCTTTCCACCGCCAAGACATCTTGCTCGCCATATTGGCGACATAGTATCATCGTGTCGTCATAACCAGAGAGGAGAAGCGTTCTTGGATGCGCCCCTGGCCCTTGACATGCTTTCTTTGTTCCAACAGTCAAAGTAGTTCATTCTCCCGCCGTTCCAAAGATGTTGCAGTTCGCTCATGCACCTCCCTCTACGCTCGTTGTCGAGGTGGGACCTGGGGAGGGAGCGCACGAGCTGCAAGATGGGCTCCCACACCGACTCGTAATGCACCACACTTGGACTGGGTGCGAGGGCAGGCCATGACATGCTCAAGGGAGGGCATGTCTCCACACTTGCACATGCGGCGCGTGAAACGGCTCAAGATGCGAAGCTGGAGACCAATCTGAACTGTGGAGCGTCTTGAGCAGCTCCTGTCGGCTCTTCTCCCACACCTAATGCGCCCCGCCCACGCAAGTACCCAGGACCACCAGCCCATCCTCCCGGATTTGGGCCCGATCCCGTCCGACGCACGTGCAAAGGTTGAGTGCGAGGCCTGGCGATCCTGATCACTCGAACAATGCCGGTGGCATACCGCCATCGGTAGTTCATCCCCCCACAGGCGATGAGGCGGATCACAACCGGAAGCAGGGCCGTGGCAGATGCACTTGGTGGGCAGGCCCACCCCAACGTCTTGTCTGAATGTGCGGATCAAACGGACAAGTCACGTTGGTCCAAATCCAACGGAGACTGTCCGGCGCGTCGGCCAGGGCGGTGCCTGGCGGAGCGACACGCACTCCATGGGTGGTAGGATGAGTGCGGCAGATGGTGGTGCCAAAGGCTGTGGCCCAACGGAGCTTCAACCCGTTCGCCTCTCCAAGTCTAACCCTACTCTTCGTATCTATGACCAACCCTCCTCTCCAGTGTGGAACGGCCTCTTTGCACTTGGTATATACTCTCCAGCATTGACGCAACGCCTGGTTATTATTATGGTACCCACAGTCTTCGCAATCCTTCCGAATAGCTCCACCACCAAGCAGACACAGTCAGCCGGCGTGATGGCAAGGTTTCTGGGCAGGGGAACCACGATGGGCGCCTCACCACAGCCGACTCTCGGGCCGGCCCAAGACTGATTCAAAGGGGGTCAACATGCAACACCCCACGGAAGAGGGAGAGATAGCGGGCCAATCCATCACTGGTAGCCCAAACTTGGTCGCCACGCACTGCGATCATGATCAGGAGTGCTCTGCATCTATCAGGAGATTGAGATGGGGGAAAGGATGAGGATCATCTTCATCGAATGGAAAGGGGATGAGAGGAATATATGCCTTGGAGAAGAAGAGAACATGCGAGCTAACTAAGTCACACGGAGAAAGAAAGGGGAGCACAACAGGCGAAGGGGGAAAACAGGGTCTAGAACAAATCAGGAACCAGTCAACCTGGTGACTAGAAGAGGTGCGTCTGATCCCGACAGCATCCGTCACCCTCATCCCCCCTCGTGCGCCGAAGTGGGGTTTGGGACGGACAAAACAGTCGCCTGTGGCACAGCAACTAAGTAAAAGATGTACATGAGATGGCGTACCTATACTTCAGCTACCCACAGTTCCATCTCCCATACCCCTTGGATTCTCAACGTGCTACCCAACTATATCTATGAGGTACAAACACAACAGCGAAACGATGACGGAGGCGGAGCATGGGCAGGAGCGGAGGGAAGGGAGGATGGAATTGCGCACTGACATGTCACGAACTGTAATTACGCCGACAGATCAATTCCGAGCTCAGCTAATACTCCCCTCCTTGCACCCCATGTAGGCACGGATTAGTAGGATCAGCCTTAATTGTCCAGGCAACAGGTCTCATGGGCTTCACGACTTCATTTGGGACTCAGGTGAGAGAGTGAGTGGTGCAAGGCAATGGGTAGAAGATCCGTCCCATAGCCTGGCGACATAGGAGCCAGAGGATCGGATTGACGCCAGGGGTGTGATCCGGTCCGAAGTGTAGTGGAGGTGTAGTGTATAATCGAGGGCGGAGAACGGGGCCAACACTGACATCTCCTATGAAGATAAGGCCCAAGACCCTAAGACAAGCAGAACGGCAAGATGCGAGAAGACCGTAGTAGAGAGCTAAGGGGGGGGGACAAAAGGTATACATCCAGATGGGAGCAAATAGCAGCAGGGGGAGAGCGAAAGAAAAAGAAAAAAGAGGAGAGGAAAAGACGTGAAGCATCGCGAGGACATTAGGTACGTGGTTGACCCAGGGCCCGTGCCACGGCATGCACGTGAGGTGAACGTTCAACGTGCAGTGCAGCGCAAGGCCCTGCGATCGCCCCTCCCCCCACAGCAGTAGGCAGCAAGAGGGGTAAGGGGTAGAGGACAAGGGACAAGGGACAAGGGACAAGGGACAAGGGACAAGGGACAAGGGACAAGGGACAAGGCAAGAAGAGAGAAGACACAGTTCCCGCCCGTCGGGAGGGGTGGACAAGAGGGCGCACGAGGGAGAGGAAGAGCAAGTTCTTGGCGAGAGACGAAGAATCAACAGGGAACAAGGCAGAAAAAAAGGAGAAAAGAAAACGCGGCAATGAAAATGGAACGGGGCGAAAACTGTGGTATCAGGCGCGGATGAGAAACGAGGGCGAGGGGCGAGGGCGCGAGAGGACGGGGGGGGGGGGGAGATGGTGGGATAAGAGCCACGAATGCGCCACAGGATAGGAGCCACGAATGCGTTACACCTCACGAAGGGACCCAAGCTCACCACACGCGATGGGGGATGAGAAGCGCTTTCATCGGTGCGGTGCATCACGCCCACTTGGCTGCGGCCGAGATGGAGGGTTGCAGGGGAGACTTGAGCAGCCCATGCGGATGAGAAAGTTGAGACTGTTGTCCGGGGAGAAAGATGGAGGGGGCGGGGGTGAAGGCGCTAGGGGAGAGAATGTCCATAGAAGTGCAGGCCGATGTGGAGCTGGCAGAAGAGTAGGAGAGACGCGGGACCTCGCCTACGCTAGGCCCGGTGCTACACCGCGAGGCGGAGGGGGGAAAACTGTGAAACCCCCCCGCCGAGGAGGAGCTAGGCGTGTACCCGGTCCCATTGGACGGTCGGGCGGGGGAGATGGAAGCACGGTGGCTGGAGGTGCGGGACGTGCGCGTGGCAGCCGTCACGGGCGGGCCACCAATCGTCGACGCGCGAGACGAACGCGGGGGAACCAAGAGGGGATCCCTGAACTCGGCCGAGCAGCCCGTTCACTGTACGTCCGCGCCGGTTGCACCATATGCGCTCGGGGCGAAGTGCTACTGCTGGCAGCACTCAAGCTGTGCCGTCCGGGTTGCTGCTGCGGCGAGGGAAAGGTACCACTGATGGGAGCCGACAAGCGCCAACTGGCCCGAGACCGAGGCGGGGCACCTTCGTCGTACAGTGGTGCCACTGCCGCCGTGCCGACGGCCGAGGAAGTGGCCCGAGGCGAGCGCGGTGCAACGCAGGCGAGATAAAGGTAATGTTCCAAGTTGGTAGTGGGGTCGTTGAGCGACTTGGTAAACGCGGCCAGCTCCGTCGGGTCGACATTGACCTTGTAGTTGAGGAAGCCAAACAGTTCCCGCTCCATGTGGTTGATCTCCTCGAGCGAAAAGAGGCCCTGGCCAACGATGGTCCAGCTCTTGTTGCTGTACGTGTCGTCACAGATGGACTTGCTGGAGAGCATCATGGCGCTAATGAAGAGGGGGTGACCACTGCTGCCCCGAGCGGCGGGGAAGTGCTGCTTGAGACGCTTGAGGAGATAGAGGGTATGGTACGTCACCTCCTCGGGAAGGCGGGTGCGGTACAGCGCATAGGCGACAAATTGGGCCAGTTGGGGCGCCGGCTTTTGCGAAGCACCCACCCTGGGAGCCGATCCGTCACGGCTCGTGCTGGGGCAGCCAAACAGGAGATTGACAAACCGTTCGCACAAGAGCGAAATATCTGCCGGGGGGGAGCGGAAGAAGAAAGACAGGGGGATCACCCGGTCAGCGCTGCTGAGCACTTTTTTTTTTTTTTTCTCACAAGCCCCGACAGGGTAAAAGAAAGGGGTGCGGTGACAGCCACAGGCGTGGCTGTCACATGTCACACCAAGTCATACCCGATGAAGGCGGGGAAGCGGAGGAAAGAACGTACCCCTGAATCCGTAATAGGGATCATAGTCACGCTTGCGCTCGGACTTGGTCGTCGACGATGCCTGGGCAGAGGCAGATGAGGACGACGGGCGCGTGGCTGGCGGGGCTCGAGACGTCTTTTCGGGGACGGTGGACGCAGGCGGGAGATGGCCGAGGCGGAGGCAGCGGATGGGTCGCGGCGATGGAAGAAGGTGCGAGCGGTTGTCGGGGGTGGCGGCAGCTGGCGCGGCGGAGGCGTTAGCGGACGCGATGGCAACCGCTGCTCCGGCACTGGAGCGGGCCGAGGTGCTGGCATGGCGCACACGGCGGGCGGAGGAGGAGCGGGTGGCCCAGGCCGGTACAGACACAGCAGCCATGACGGATGGATGCACGAGGAGGGAGCGCCGGAGGGTGTGGGTGGTGCTGGTGCTGGTGGCGGTGGTGGTGCTGGGGGGGATGGGAAAGAGGAGGAAGGAGAGGGTCGGACCGACAGGAGGCGGGACGGAGAGGAGTTAGTTATAGGCGCGTGGGTGCGGCGTGCGCCGAGGCAGAGCGCAGGGCAGCCCGGGGGCCGCAGGCAGGCGCAGGCGCACCCTGGGCCGGCCACACCCCACACTGACCCCGCCCGGCACGGCACCACAGCTCCTGGGTCTCAGTGTGCAATGCAATCTCCCCTCCGAAGCTTCTGCCAGGCACTCTGCCCGGGCCCTGGCCAGCGCGGCCACACGCCTGCCTGCGCTGCCCTGCGCCCGCCTGCGCCCGCCTGCGCCCTCCTGCGCCCCCTGCGCCTGCCTGCGCCTGCCTGCGCCTGCCTGCGCCCTGTGCTGGGGTGCCACACCCACACCTTGCCCCGTGCGTTGCCTCCGGCGCGCGTCATCCATCACCCGCTCAGCGCTCGACCTCAGCGCCAACCCCCTGCCGACCCCCTGCAGATTGCATCGCCTGAATCAGCGATCGACAATCGCCGATCATCGATCATCGACCATCATCCATCCATCATCGATCATCCTCATGCATCCTCGATCACCCATCGTGCATCAGCGGCAGGCGCCCCGGCCAGTGCACTGGTGCAGTTGCCACCCGCCAGAGAATGCACCGGGTACGCCACACCACGCCACGCCCCTCCACGCCACGCCACACCCCCCACCCATCGCACACCGCCGGTCGCACACCCACCGTCCCAGCGTGTACCCTGGCGCACCACGGGTGGGCCGCGTGCGCTGGCCTACCCTGGCCAACCCACGCCTACCCACCCCTACCCTGCTAACTGGAACGCCACGTAGGCCCTCTTCTTGCAGCTTGCAGGCGGCCTAGCATAGATCATCCATGCTCCGCCGCGCGTCCGTGTCAGCCGTTCCTTGCCTGCCCTGTGGGACGAAGCGCGAGGGCGCTCCTGCAGGTTCCTGCCTCTTTTACTGCCTGGGGTGCAGTTTGAACGCTCCTCATGCATCGATTGTCGATCATCCATCATCGCACAGTTTGTGAGCCGCATTTCCGGGCGCATGGTGGCTTGCAGCTGGCAGGACTTGGGCCATGGCGTCAGTCTTCCAGCTTGAGCCGTCTGGGTTGCATCCTGGTAAGTATGCCGATCAGCATGCCGTGGATACAGTCAGCGTCGTGCGGAGGCACCCAGCAAGCGCCAAAAGCGCGTAGGCTAACCGCTAAGCGCCTGAGCCTCAGGCCTCGCACACCATGCCGGACTAGGCCCTACTACCTACTAGGCATCCAGCTCATTCACACGCCGCCAGAGATCTGATATCTGAGGACGAGCGTGGAGGAGCGCGGAGCCTGGAGGAGGCTTCAACTACCTTAAACCCTGCCGCTGCCTGCCCTCGACACGTCCAACATAACTTTTGAAAACATCCAATATCCAGAGCTTCCGCCTTCCACGTCTTCCCCTCCCAGGCCCCAAAACTCACACTCATGTCACACTCACCGCCACATATCATGTATCACATGATACGCCACATGTCACACGCCAATCACCGTGTATCACGCTTTGGTTACCCTACTCGCAGCTTCTCGCGGTTGCCAGGTATTGCACAATGCTCTCACAATTCGCGCAGTTCGTTGTTGTGCACACTCTCCAGGACGATGATGTTCGGCCGTTCTTTGTTATCTTGGCATCGGCCTATCTCGCGCCTGTCTCTTCCCTCAGGGCATCAGCGCCTGCAGTGCGCCAGCGGCTCTTTTCTCCGGCGTCGCTTTTTTCGGACGGCGCTTTCATCCGCCGCGCGTCTATATCCCCCCGTAGACCATGCGTCCCAAACAGCGTCACAGTCTCTCTCAACTGGCCGCCATGCAATCTTCCCACAGCTGCGGGAATCCTTTCAACAGCTCGCGGGTCCACGTGATGACGAGTTACCTAGTTACTAATTACTAGTTTACTACTAACCAACTCAGCCGCGCACTCACGGTACTCACGTGTCACATGTCACGCCCTGTCACAACTACCACGCTCTCCTGGTCTGGCGTGGTTTCTCTCCCGCTCGACGCGTTACGCGTTGCGCGTTAGGCGTTATTGGACCCTAGGTGTTAAGCGTTTTTACCACATAACCCGTTTCCTTTTTTCAATGTTCCTGGGCACTATCGTATAGTGTTGGATCTTCTGGCAGGCGTCCATCGCTATTGCGTGTCGCCACACCTCAGACCTCACGCCAGTCACGCAGTACTAGTGCAGATAGTTTTTACTGATACCGAGTATCGAGTGAAGTCTGAGGTCTGTGGCAAGATCCAATCTTCGTCTCGCGCACTAGGCCTTTTCAGACAGCGCCGCAACAAAGCAACCATATACCCTAGGCTCCGCCGTCTTGGTCGCTGGGCCAGTGCTCAGCGCTCAACCGCTGCCGCGGTGCCGGGCCCACGTAGCCTGGCAAAATTTGACTTGTCGAATGGGCGGGTGGGTCGCGTGGCGGTGGCGGACTGTGGGGTGTGGCTACGGTGTGCGCGGCGCCCAGGTGCGCTATAGTAGGTGCACTCTGGTGGTGCGCTTCGTGGCCGGTGGCCCCCAATTCAACATGGCTCCACGGCCCCCGTTGAAGGCTACCGTACACGTACGCACATGGGCGAAGTGCTAACGCGTTGCACGTTACACGCTAAGTACGTTAATCGTTAAACCCGCGTCTACTACACGGTATGCATGGTATGCACAGTGCATCATGTGCATCATGCATCATGCATCATGCATCAGGTCCCGGGCTGAGACCTGAGCCTCAGGTGCCACACAACATACATCAGATAGGACTGGTGACATCACAGGTGGCCATGCGATTGCATACCGTAGAATCG